>OZ059907.1:20120469-20720469 GCA_964057215.1 Oscheius myriophilus
AAGGGAAGACGGCGCGAGGAGCATCGTCTCCAGCGAAGCCGGCCTTGCACATACCGGATCCATTGTCCACAACAAGAGCAGCAACCTCGTCGTCGCACATTCTGATCACTGAAAAAACACAATTTAATTCAAAAATAGGGAGAAAATATAAAATGATAAGAGAGATGTGCATAGAATGTGCGGTTATGGTCAGCGTAGGCGCGAAATGAGAGACGCGGGCCACGACGCGATGAATATCGAAAACATGGCACGGTGCCAACCATAAATTGGTGACGCGGCGGTGTCGAAATAGGGCAGGAATAGGGTCAATCAAAGACGCGGACCGCCCGGGAAATTGCTAGAAACGTCTAGAGCAAATAAAGCGAACAATTGCCGTTTCCGAAACTAAATTTCCAGAAAACTGTAACGAATTTGAGATAAAAGGGCATTATCATAGATAAGGGGGTGATAAGAGACCCTAGTTGTATCTTAGGAAGATAGGGGATGGGAGAAAATAGGAGAAAATAAAAGAGCGGAGAGAGAGAGAAGGCGCTGCTCGGCGGGGAGAAGGAGGTTCTGATGGAAGCGGAGGACAGCGCGGGGCTGAGTCAGCGCCATTCAACAAAGAACGGAAAGCGCGCCAAATTCAAGCAGCGCAAATGCGCGCGACATTTGAAAAGTCACGGTCAGCGACGCCGCGCGGGACAACGGGGTCAGCAAGGGGAGACGGAGAAATAACGTTGGGAATGGGGTCTTGAGAGGATGGTTTGAACACTTGAGCAGAGAGTAAACTACAAGTACAAAAACAAGTAAATATTATGAAAATTGCTGAAAATACAGTAAAAATACAGTAACTTGGTATTTTAAAATTATAATCTTGCCAAAAAAAATAAAAATTGTTTTTAATTGAAGCATTTGGCCGACGCATGGAATAATTCAGGTGTTTATCACTAAGCCACATCCTTATGGTATATGATCACGCTATTTATTCTCATATAGTAATTTTCAAATGTTATTTCTTAAATAAAAAGAGTAAACAACCATTAATTGGAGTTTTTACATCAGAAGGAGACATGGTTTCTCCCTTTATGGCAATGGAACACTGCCGCCGGAAGTTAAAGGTCTAAAATGCAGCCAATTTAGGAAAATTCGATTCTCGCTGAATTCGTAATGTTATAAAAACCTTTTTGGTAGAAATGTAGATAAAAACATGGCGAATTCAAAAAACTATTGATTTTTATGCTGAAAAATCGTGCAACGTTGAAATTTTAATTAGAAGGTTGTGCCCGTTGTTTAACGAATGCCGGGAACACCTTGCTTTCAAAGGTAGCCATCAAATTATGGTACGAAATAATTGCTTTTAAATACATCTATTCTCCTAAATGTTTTAAGAATTTGTTTTACAGAAAAAGAATATTTTTTGAAAAATTTTAAAACTTTAAAGATAAAATGTTTAATTTAGTTAGGTTGTTCGGGATGAATGACGAAGGATGCATGTTCTGATCCCATACCCCTGGCATTTATACTTCTTGGTTTCAAAAGAAATCCGATGTTTACTGGAAACCTGGACTCCCGCAGGTGTGGATATTCCACGAAAAGGTGTAAATCACCACAAAACCCAGTGATTCTTGGCATTACAACGGCGCTTGCATGAAGAAGTGCACACCGCATAGTAGACAAATGATGCCCAGACATATGTTTGTGTTTACGCCTTGAATAGAAAGCTAAATTTGTGCTACAAAGTATTTTACCAAATTGTGATTTTTCAAAGCCCATACATTTAAATTTTCGCTGCCCAGAAGAAAAGTCATATTTTGGTGGAATGTCACTAAACTCTGTAAGTTGCGATGCAAACCTTGAGAAGTCCTAAAATTTTTCACTTTCTTAATGGGTGCCGGAATTTCGGAGGTCGTCTGTGCTTTGAAGGTCAATGATTTTTGAGTGCCTACTACAACTGAGTTTGCAAATTAGAAAGTCACAAGTTTCTTATTCACGGTGGGAGTATTTTCGGTCCGTCCTTCATCGTTCGGGTAGTCTATCTTAAATCATTATGTTTTTTAAACATGTCATTGAAGAAAACTTCTAACTACACTTCATTAAAATGTGCTACAAAACGGGTCCACAATCTAATCTACACAAAACGGATTCTTTGCACAAAGTGATGATTTGCTCTTCTCGTGTCGTTACAACTTCTATTCATCGAATACGCCCTTTCCCTCCCAGTCCATGCTCATGTGTGCTGACGACAACATGAGATGTGTTCCTGAATCAAGAGTTTACATGCTATGTATGAGTTGAAACAAACCTTGCATATGACGAGTAAGACCATCCACCGGGTTGAACAGAGGCTGACGAAAGTAAACGGTAGGAATAGTAATATTCGGATCTAAAAGTTTGCATCTGGACGCCTATACTATAGTACTTGCCTAAATCGCTAAACGCTGCACGATCTACATGGAATTCCACGTGAGAGTCGATATAAGTGTTGATGAACTCGTCGATGTTGTTGATTCTTCCCAACACATGGGAATAGAACGACCATTGTCTCTTGTCCAGCTGAGCCATCATCAAACGAACTTGAGGTTCATTTGTGAAGAAAATGTTTTTGCGAATTTCAATCATACGCTCGCCCTCTGGAAGAGTGTGGGACATCGGGAAATTACCTAAATTACACAATTATATACAAAGAACACTACAAGCAGACTGGTACAGGCTTGGCATGCATTATACGACATGGGCGAGCAAGGGAAAATTGAAAACGTAAACGTAAGAGTAAAAGTAATTAAACTTTTTTGTGCTCTTATACTGTCAGTTTCAGCATTCACAGTTTGAGAACCGAGCGAATTTTCTAAAAGCTTTGCTAAACAACAAATTTACATTCAAAAGAATATTTGGTGCAACGACTTGAATTCAATTGTGCATGTGACTGAAACCTTCGTTACATTCCGTAATTTTACATAAAATATATCTATATTGCTTGTTTCGACCGCATTTAAAGCGTTATGGGGTGAAGGTAACTGTGCAGAAAGAGGGCAATGATGCTAACATCCAAACTGAAAAGGGTATGTACCCGAAGTGCAGTGACATATACATGATTCGTGGTCATGGCAACAGTAATTTCTGGATTGCGTTTCCCATACTCTAATTGAGGCGTGAAGGAAATTGTGTCAACAGGTTACCTGGCACCGATAGTTATGCCAACATTTTTTTGAAGCGCAGTTAATTTGGAAAACGACAAAGCTACGCATAGACAAGTTGATAACAATGTAAGATGTAAACTTTCGTCTAAAAAAGCAAGTGGACGATATAATTAAATTAGGAAAAAAGTCACATCAAGCCAGACATGCTAATCCCGGATTGACCTACTGAAAGCTTATTGCTTCCAGAAAACAGAATTCCAGAAATTATTTTTTATGTTACCATATCTGAAAATATCAGAACGAACTGCTACATCAAGGATAGGGAAAATTCAAAATTCGAAAATTCATTCTGTTTATTAACTGTTTGAAAAGAAAAACAACTAGGGCAATTGCATTTATCTCTTTTTTAAATCATGATACGATTCCTGTCCCAGAAGACAGTTTGCTGTTTGTTACAACCTAGGAACCTGTTCTTACGAAACAATGTTAGATTTTTAATTTTAACAAAAACATATTATTAGTCTGGTTATTCTAAAAAGTATTCATAACTCAAGCCCCACACTGAGCCCAAAATCAAGTTTTTATGGAACAGGTTTGGGTTTGAATATAGTTTGTAGGTTAGCCCGTTCTTCAATTTTTCGAGGACCTGTCCTTCAACTAAAAAGCATTTCACGTTTAGCAAACGAACGGTGAGAATGTTCAATTCCATGCAGTTTTACCTTCTTCTATCAAAAGATTCTGAAAAATGCGAAAATCTTTTTGGTTTTTGTAGTTTGTTGGGTCGTGAGTTGCGCTCCTTTTGAAGTTTCCAATGAAGTGAGGTGTAGTATGTCGAATTTGATACACACAAGAAGGGGGGTTGATTAGATGCACAAAAGAAATTTCTGATCTTTTATTAGAATTGTACAAGATTTGGGGTCTTTGACAAATTTAAACATTGATTGGGTCAATGGAGTCTGTGTCTCCTGAAATAAAAGAAAATAAACGAAGTGGGAAAAATAATTACCTTCCACGTCGATGTACTCGTCGTGGTCCAAAGATTCAGCGACAACCACTTCTTCTGACAAGGCGTTTTCGTAAGGCAGGGCGTCCTCCAGAAAGTTCTGGTTCTCCTAAACATCAAAATATAGGGCTGGAAGAAATAGTGAGTAACCTCAGCTGCAGTAACAGTATCTCCCCCTTCGTTTGCATTTGCAGGATTAGATCCAACCTCCATTGTGTACTTGAAGTACTCATGCGCGGCCTTGTTTCGCTTCTCCTTGGCCTAAAACAATTAATTACCCATATTACTATATCCCAGATTACCTGCATTAGGTTCTTCCTTTTCCTGCAGATCACTCTGTGCATCCCATTCACACAATTGGAGTCAAATCGATCGATGACAGTTTGCCTTTCACTCATGTTCAAAGCGAATGGGGCTGAAGATAGAAATAAATTTTAAGTTTAATCTGACTTACCCATATCGGAAGCGTTCATCACAATTGCCTGGGAAGCTTCGTCAAAACCCATCTCGGCTCGTTCAAACGCATCGTAAAAGACCAGTTTTGTGCGCAGAACTGTGGAGTCGACAACATCTCGGCCCTGAAAATTGAATGTAAAAATATTGGACTTTAACAGGTTTGAGGGTTTACTTCAATTCCAAAACTTTTGCTAGATTAGCGAAGCTTAGTGTTATCATGCAAAATTTTCTTAAGAATTCCACCCCTTTCGTAGAAATTGACGTTAGATAGTCTGTGCAAGCTTTAAGAAACACCGTAACTAAAGTCTCAAACATTTTTAGATTCATAAGGACTGCTAGGCTTTTAAGCCTAAAAGAAGGAACTTTCGCGGAGGCGTTCCTACATCTCGATGAGTCGATGAAGGTTAAGGAATGTGTAAAGTGGGGACCATTCGGCGTTTAACCCATGAAATGCCACTTTGCGACGTTCTGACTACTACACCATCCTATTAAGGCTCTACACATACTCCTTTCAAGGGACACTCTTTGCTAATGATAAAGCCGGACTTGCTATCAGCTGTTGCGCTCATTTTGCAAATCACGTACGTCCACCGCCAAAGGTAAAATCTTACCTCACAGAAATGGGGAGCGTTGAAGGGACGATCCGGATCCTCCTTGATGACATCATTGTCCACAAAGACCAGTGGGATCTTTTTCTTTGCAAATGGCACCCCCTGTAAGAATTAAAAGTAAATAGACTTCAAAGCTTTTTACCTTTTTGCGCATCTGCTCTTTAATCATAGCGCAATGCAAGCACTTCCAGGAGAACACTCCGGGGATTCTGAAGCGTGTAGCCAGTACGAACTCATAGACTCGTCCAGGAAGGGCTCTACTCTGCCAAACAAGCACCTGAAATGATAAGGAAACTGAAATTTCCGCAAAAATTGAACCCACTTTGTTCTTTCTGTGTCGACTCATAACATATGTAGCCGGTCCGAAATCAACCTTTCCTTCAGAAGGCGGAGCCAAGGTTGAGGTGCCGGGCTGATCAGCTGTTTCCTCCATCTGAAATTTGAATTTGCTTTTTGAATTCTGATTTTCAAAACTCAATGGCAAAAAAACCAGAAAAAAGGAAAACAAGAGGTAATCTTGTTTAAAAATAGTATAATTATGTTGTTTTGGTTTAGGATAACTTATTTAATGGAAAACACGACGATTGGTATGGCACATGTCTGGTGCCAGCTGTTTACTTGCGCACAATTGGTGCAATAGGGGAAATGAAATTAAAAAATATGAAAAGAGAGGGAAAGGATTGAATTTGAATTCAGGATTTGTTTTCTCTTATTTCGAAAAAAAAATGATATAAAAAAATTTTAATAATGGTTTAAACATATTTTAGCTTTTAATTCCTTCAAAATCTATGTAGTTTCTTTTTCTTTTTCATTTTTTGTTCAAAATTTGAACCGTTTTTTTTTCGATTCCAAAAGGCAATCTTTCAAATCCTACCAGAATGTCACTTCCGGAAGATTTCTGGCTGGTTGACCAACATCACCATGACAACAGGTGCTTATTTCATGCCCACGCAACCCCCACCTCCAGGGAAACTAGTGAAACCAACCAATGTCAAAAAGGTTAGAAATTATTCTGTTTTAAAAATATTTTGTAATTTAAAGAAACCTGCAGTCCCCCGCCTTGCCAAAAAAGTTGTTGCAATCTCAGCTTCACCAACTCCAGCCCGACAATTGGCTTTCGAAAGAAAACTAGCCCAAGGAAATGCGGAGAAAGAAAAGGTTTCGTTCACCTTTTTTTTTCTTAATATTCACTCAATTTCAGCTTCAAAAACTAGCAGACAAATTAAACGATGACTTACATAAAATGAAAATGGATCATGCCCTGTGGGAGCAGGTAGATAGTAGTCCATCGAATCCATTCCAGCGGTGTTCAGGAACAAGATCGAGCGAATATGGTGGCAATATTGACCAAGAATCAGCTAGCGGAGCAGAAGAAAGCGACCTTGTTGCTTGAGAAAAGCGCCGCTCAACAAAGGAGTCACCAGGCAGCGGAACAAACGGTAAGAGTCGCTTTTAGTGTTTTCATTAGGAATGTGACAATGTGAGTTAGCAGAACTGGTTCTAATAAAGACCCTGGGGCACCTACTACAGAATTTTCACAGTTGAAAGTTATGGGCAAAACCAAAATATTCCCTGGAGTTTGAAGTTTCATACCTAAAATCCAAGTTGTTGAGAAAGAACGTTACTTTAACAAATATTTCGCTTTTGACAAGATAATTTCTTTCAATCAATGAAATAGTCGACAACTATTGTAGGCCTTGTCTATTTGGAGCAATTTTACATTGCCTAAAAATTGTACATGTGAGCCCACAGCGATTAAAAATATCTTAGATATTCAATTTTAGAAGTCCGACAGTTTTCTAGAAGCGAAAATAATTATTTTACAAAACTTTTTTCAGCGGTTGATGCAGAAAATCCGTAGCTTGATGCTTGCCACTAAGGCCAAACGTGTTGCCGCTACTCAGACCGAAGGTGGTGCTGATTTCGGCATCAGCGCGGAAGCTGATACCCAGACTATGGAAGAGCTAAGTAGGGAAAAGGTAGTTCAGCCTTTTTTCTTAACACTATAACTTCACAGGCGGATAAGATGCTTCGAGACTCGGATTCTCTCCTAACCGCGTTTATCTCTGAACTTGAACGGGAGAAACTCAATGCTCAAAACGACCTGAAGTTTTCAATTGTACAGATGGAGCAGTGGATGAAGGACGAAAATATGTTTCAAGTAACCACTTTTAAACCCAGCTTTTCTATAATTATATTTAGCTCCGTCGATCACAAGAAACTAGTGAGAAACAGTTGGAGCATGTTACTCAACAGCACGGTGAACAGATCCGGACCATGCAGCATAATTTTGAAACTGAACGACAGAGGTTGGAAGGAAGGATAGAACAACTGCAGGTATATTTGCCTACTTGCGACTTTTGTTGAAAGAATCATTTTCAGCGAGAAGTTGAATCCCTCCGTGATTCTAACGATGTGCTGGAAAGGAATTTGGACGATGCACAAGAGAAGTTACAAGATCAATCGACATCTTTGGGAAAAGCAGAGACTCAGGCTGAGCTTAGTCGGTCCGAGCTTATTCGATTGAGAGAGTTCAAAAGGACTGTTGAGGTGAGATGTTTCACGATACAAACGTAACCTCTTCCGCTTCTGAAATTGAAAAGTGGGTAGGTATATTTCATCCATGTCTTTAGATGAATCGGACAAGAACAGTTGGTCAAGGCATTTTGTAAAATCTGAGTACCGTAGCACCTACGTACATTAGTTTTCTTGTCAAGATGGAACTTTTAACACTACATGTACACGTTGTTGTCATTAATTAGTAATGTTTACGAGTGCCTCCCAACAGATGTGACAAAAATTAGTTATATGGATTTCAATAGTAAATCAAATTCAACTCTTGAAGTCCAAAATACCAATATTGCAAAATCATGCTTCAGTTTCCCCTGGCGTTCTTGGCCTTTATGATTATTCCATTCTGTAGCCCAATTCTGGCGTGATCCGATAACATTTCGATGCAACAGAAAACATCACAAACCAAATCACCAATTTAACTAATAGGATGCCTATGGCATACATTTGAAAAAGCGTTTGCATGTTCATTTTTTAGAACGTTTTACATATTTAGAACACGAGGTAACCTTTAGATTTTAACATATCCTCATCTACACCGATGTGTAAAGAACAGCTTGTTTAAAAAACAGTCTACCTTTTCGAAGCATTCTATTTTAAGAATCGATCTATTTTTTTATCAGACTTTGCCCTTTGGTATTACAGCTATATTTGAAATCGTTTTATAGATTGCGTTATCAATCGCAGGCTTCTGTTGTGTCTGAAAAATTGATCAGTTACTTGATTGATAAGACTACAGATAAACACAACATTTTCCGGCAACAACAACATTTTCTTTGTAGCAATGAAACTTTATCCCTTCTATTTCAAGAGTTGCGACCGAGTGTTCTTGTTTTTTTTCGGGATTCGTCAGACCACGGGTCCTCAACTGGAGTAAACACAATTGTTGTGATACTCGTTGACAGTAGAGCGCCTATTTATCTAGCCACTTGTTGGTCATTAGACAAATAGTTTGCAAGTACGCAGAACAAAGCGCAGAAATCTTTTTTCAGCATGATGCCAGGCAAATCGATCATATGAAGAGTGAACTTCAGAAGTATAAAGACATCAATGAGATTATTCTCAGCGAGTTTGCCAAGGTAAAAAGTCTTCTGTAAAAATATAATTGGCTTTTCAGTTGGAAGATGAACGAGATAGTCTCATAGAGGAGATGGAGAAGGGAATACGGAAAATTGGAGCTGTTGGTAGTAAAAGGAATGCCATCCTCCAAAGAACAAGCAGTCGACTCAGAGAGATGATAAAAGTGAAAAATTAGGAGCCTCTTCACGCATTTGATTTTATTATGCATAAAATACCAAGCTGTTTTGGTGTCCTTGTAAATTTTGCTACATCCACTTCTTTCCCAATAAACGTTTGCTATAAAACTTAGGTTGTGAGTATTGTCAGACTCTATATTGGGGAAACTGAGACTTTTAGCTTCATTGAGATAGTCGGGGAACAGCAGACGACCTATGACTTATGACATACAATGACTAGAATGTCAAACAAAAATATTAACGACCAAAAGCTGCAACAAACCAATTTTCATACTCTTGTTGTTCAAATGTTTAATCGGTTTGTTTATGAACGTTTTGGCTGCTGATGGTTATACGATTCAGGGCGCTTGATACAGGTACAAAAGAAGTACATGAAATGATGCTAAGAGTGCGCAAATATTGCTAATCACTCAGCATAAGCGTTTAGCTAGATTTGAAAAGATGTCCCACATCCTAACAGCTGCAATGGGAAGACGAAAACTGTTGCAGGTTTGTGTAGTTCATATTTTTGTATGACATGCTAGTCATTTTCAGTCATAGGTCGTCTGCTGTTCCCCGACTATCCACGGAAGCTGAGAAGACGCTGCCTCTCCCAAGAAGATGAGCTATACCAGCAACGTGGCTAGAAGGCTTCACAAAGAAAGCGGAGTCAACTAAGAATCAGTAAAGTGATCTTTGTGAGATTGAAGTCGGCAACTGTGATTCTTTCTGGCGGTTTAGGGAACAGCCTTAATAAACAGTGAGTTTACATATGTATTCTAGCCATCTATTGTTGATGCTCAACTGTCGCGTGATCTAATCACGAATTTCAGTAACTCTATACAGTTACTAATGTCTTACGACTTTGGTTCATGCAGTTTTGTTTTGCCGGTGATGGGGTTGGTCTCAAACAGTACACGCGCGTTTTCCGGTAACTTTCAATTTTTAAGCGACTTGAACAAACAAAAACACCCCTTGAAAACTAAAAACTTCATTATCCAAAAACAAAAGGCACGTGAGCTGAGTTGCCCGTGGCCTCGAACCAGTAATAGATGAGCAACGTCGTGGGGCCTAGCGACACCGGCAATAACGGTACCAAACTAACCAAACTGTCGGAGATAAATATGGTACAAATAAAATGCTAAGGCAAAAGACGAAAACAAGTTTGAGGGTTCAAAAGACTAAATGCGGGATGGGGTGGTCGAAAGAATCCGTAGATGGGGAACTACCGGCATTTGATGAACACGAACTACACTAAGCAGGGAAACAACAAAAAAACTAACAACTAACAACTAAACTAAGCGTGGCCTACAAATTACGGGACCCTGGAGTACGAGCTCTACATTGCAATCTTAGGGTCAATCTCCAACTCCTTCAGAAGTTTCTCAGCCAAGTAGCGGTCGATGTCGAATGGAACGAAGTCAGAAGCCTCCTAGAAAAAACTTATTGTTGTTTTTACTCATAAAGTGGTTATCAAAAAGTCATAAATTTTTTCTTCGCTAATTTCTATCATGTGTTGTTCTATCATTTAGTAGAAGGAGTACTTACAAATTGTGTCTGACGTTCTTTACTCATTTTAATAAACAAAAGTTAGCGATTGTCTTTATAACAGACTTTTAATAATGTACGCGGCTTCAAAAAAAAAGCTCAAAATGTTTGCGGTTCACAGAGTCAAAACGTTTACACTGTATAGTGCCTGATATTTCTAACCAACTGTCAAGTATCTCGACCTAGCTTCGTGAAATTTTGAAATTTTTTTTTTAACATCAATGGATTGGGGCTAAATATTGTAGTTACTGCGAAAGAATCCGTTTTTTTATTGCGAGGCTATGTAATTATGATTTGCTTAGTAGTGGTAGCGTGATTTTTCCCGGTGTCTGGAATGCCATCAGTCACAACACGTGGCCAACCTTGAGCTTTGGGAGTTTGGTTCGAACGCGATTGCGCGGATCCTTTCATGCTGAACGATATGCTTTTTGCAACATTTTTCTAGAAGCAAAGAACAAATTGAAGGTTCCACCTTGAAACTTGCTAAAACATGCAGGAAGCGTTCACTGAAAAACCAACCATATTCCAACATTTTCACTTCCTGTTTACGCAGGCTGTCTTAAGCATTATGCAATTTTAACAGCTACATTTTCGTATTGCGTAGTTTAGTAACTTCCACTGTGTGGGATCTTTTGCAAATCTCTTGTCTACATTTTGGTCTATTTAAGGCTCAGAAGTGCAGCCTGTCTCCGATGATTGAAGATCTGTCTTACCTGCTTTGACGGCTTGAAAACGACAATGTTGGGATCGGGTTCTCCGCTGGCGGTATGATTGAACGCCTTCCAAGCTGAAAGTTCCAATGTCAGTTGCTAACGTCATTGTCTGCAAAAGAGACCACGCGGTGATAGCAATCGCAGTTGGCTTCAAAGAACGAGGAATTTAAAGTGCGCTCGGGCCACCTGTCGCCCCTCAAAACTGCCCTGCCACTCTGAGCCCCATATTCAATGACATCATCGCCTTTCAGGACGAATCGAATCTACTGCGGTCCAGCCGTGTCTTTTTACACCTTGGGTAAAAACAAGACGCGCGTGTCTGATCAATGATGTTCCTTCCGGCCCGTGCTAGAACAAACTGAAGCGCTCCTGTGTGCGAGAGAGGAGCCCTCTCTGGCAAACCAAATAATCGATGTGGCCTATCGCTCGAAGAGTGAGAAGAGTACAAGAAAATAGACCCACAATTGTGGAGGAACTCAATTTGTTCCTCCAGAAGAGGTGAAGAGGGAGTTGAAGGAGGAGTGAGAGATGGAACCTTTGACTTCTTCTTGGAGAACAGTGAGATCGGGCTAAATTCAACTTTGAATTTCAAAGTGTGTTTAAACTTACAAGTCGGATTTCATCAAGGGTTCGCTGAGTTTAATCTCCCCAACTGAAAAAATATGGGTTTGTTTCATAAAGCTCGTGTAAAACTCACATCTCTCTCTTTCTTCCTCCGTTTGCCATGTCTTGCTGTAGTTTACTACTTGTTTACCCATTTTCTTGTTGTGCACAGGGGAAGAAAGAACAGTTCTCGTGAGTGCAGAGTGGCCCGCTTTGTACATTTTCCCTGAAGTTCAGAAAATGTGTTTGAATAGAGAACCACGAGGGAATGGCGCGTTAAAATACCCAGCGCGCGTCAAAAGACCAACAAAGAGCAAAGACAGGAGACAGTAGGAGAGAAAATAGATTTTCCCAAGATCTTATCACCAAATCATGAAAGACAATAACAATCTTGAAGAGAAAAGTTTCTCGAAACCTCTGTTGCAAGTTTCGGTTAAACTGTTATCTCGGGTCTAGATGGAGGTGGGGAGATTAAAGCACAAACAGCAGGAGAACGGCGACCCGTCGCGGTCGCACTGATAGGCCGCCGCACTCCTCCCGCTGGCTGCGGCGCGTAAACTGAGTGCACAGAGACACCCGTATCGCATATACATGTACACTTCCTGCCATCTCTTGGGAGGAAAATAGAAAATCTGATCTTTTGAGGTGATTTATTCGGAATATAAATCTTGTGGAAGAAATGTTTTCGGCAGAAATGTTTTCGGCTTGCTGGCTCAAGAAGACAACGTAATGATACCGATGACAAAGACACAGACAGAGGCAGCGACAGAGAAACATAGAGACAGAAAGACTCATAGACAGAGAGCCAGAGAGACAGAGAGACAGAGAGACAGAGAGACAGAGAGACAGAGAGACAGAGAGACAGAGAGACAGAGAGACAGAGAGACAGAGAGACAGAGAGACAGAGAGACAGAGAGACAGAGAGACAGAGAGACAGAGAGACAGAGAGACAGAGAGACAGAGAGACAGAGAGACAGAGAGACAGAGAGACAGAGAGACAGAGAGACAGAGAGACAGAGAGACAGAGAGACAGAGAGACAGAGAGACAGAGAGAATGTCTGAAAACAAAAGAAATTTCAAAATCTGAGCTATGATCATCGAGTATCGCAAGATATTCAATAACTTTTTTGTTTCCTATGAGAAAAAGTGATGGCTTATTGTGAAATCTGGGGTTCTCTGTAATAACATCAACATATGATAACAGCAATGCTCAATACTTAATCTTTCAAAGAGAAAAAACTACAAGTCGTCATTCAATTTTTCGCATTTATATAAATGTAGAAACCGGGCGTTTGAAAACATGAATCGAACAACTGAAGGTACTTGAATAGGTGGCAAAAACACAGTGTGCAATGTTTCCGTAATCTTTATGAGCTACACAGAAGCTTGCTTATTATCTTTACAACTTTGTCACTAGAACACGCGGTTTTCGCATACTTCATTTTGGGTGTGCTTTGACCTGTTATTTTTAAAACTAAACCTAAAAGAACTTGTTCAAATTGAAAATAATGCTTTCACATTCATCAAAGAAGAGTAAGAAGAGTAAATTATGTGCTCGCTAGGTCAGGTAGCTCCGGAGTGCCATCAAAGAAGGAGATTACGCTCTTCCGGTGTATGCAAATAAGATTGACCGCCGCCAAGAAACCAAAGCAATCTTGTTAAACGAGAAGACTACTGGTAGTGACGTGAAAAATAAAAAATGAAACTGGCTGTAGGTCTTAGACGGAAAGGCATGTGTTGCGTCAGGCCGTAGTCTCAGATCAAATGCTCAAATTACACAAGACTGCGTCAATCCAATCAACCTTTGACCTACGCAAACAAACAAATATAAACTCCATTTTGGAACCTGAAATGCAAGCAGAGATTTCATAAGTGATTAGAGAGTCTGAAAGGTCAAGTCTATAAATATCGGGTAGAAAGACGTTGTACGCACCCGGAAAAAGTGTCCATAGTTTAAAACCATCGGCACCTGCGGGCTGCAGAAGTGCTCATTTGTCTGGACTCTGCAGGATTTACTGCCGGAAAACAAAACTTGGGTGGCACCGGGTACAATCTATTCTATTGTGCAAGAGATGCCGAGTTAAAATGGTAGAAGGGGAAGAAAAGAAAGAACAACACCGAGAAAACTAGTTTGTTTACAGAGGGTTTTGAAATACAACCGAAAATAAGAAACAAAGATTTCTTTGTTATTCTGAAAACACAAACAAAAATATAAATAGATGTTGTTGTATCACACACACATTCTTCATGTTTAAAATCACCGCATTTTCAAATTTAATCTTTTTTTTTTTTTTTTTGAAAAAATAGCAATATTTAACTGGAATTCTTAAAAAAAATTGTTAAAAAAACAAAACTGGCGATTTTATGTTTTTGGTCCTTGTATCGTATTTGTAGTTTGTGCTCTTGATCCGGCGGGGATATTGATCCGGCGGCTCACCCAATGTGAGTGCTTTCTCCTTTGACCGAATAACACATATTTCCTTTTTTTACGTGTTTCCTCTTTTAATTTTATTTTTACATTTTTTCAGTTTTAAAAATTTTTATTTTGTGATATTTACCTCTCAAATTATTTTTGGAACGATTTTATCTATCAAAATTACATTTGTTGCCCCATTTTTTTATAAATTTTGTGTGTTTTATATTTACTTAATGATTTTGATTCTTTAAAAAAAGTCTATCATTTTTTTTCAGTTTGCTTTCATTCCGTAACCCTCAAAGCCGGATGCTCCGGCTTCGAGAAGAACGTACGCGTTCGAGACACCGAGGAAGGGGTGATGATTCCTTCGAGAATCAAACGAAGGTCGGCGACTTTTGAGCCCTTGGGACTTCTGTCTCGAATTCCTCAGTCTGAGGAGGCCGAAAGGTCGTCGACTTTTCGAGCCCGCGCAGGCTCGTCAGCTTAACGCCCAGCTCAAAGGTACTTTTTCTTAAAATTCTTCTTTTTCAATTTTTTACCCAATTTTATTTGAATTATTTGTTTTGTTCTAATTTCTTTAACTCTATAGATTGCGCTAGCGGACCCAAATAATGTTTTTCTTCCAGCCAAGAAGTCCCCCTTCTTCGACGGACGCCGGAAAGTTTTCGACTTTCGGGCTCGCCGACCGCGAGAGCATGGAAGAAGACGACAACTTTTCGAGTTGGCGCAAGCGCGCCAACTGAACGCCAACTAAAAGAGGTTCTTTTTCTGAATTTGTTTTTTTTTGCAATTTATTACCTATATTTATTGATATGCTAATGGTCCCAAATAATGTTTTTCTTCCAGCCAAGAAGTTCCCCTTCTTCGACGGACGCCTGAAAGTGTTCGACTTTCGGGCCTGCAGACCGCGCAAAAATCGACGCCCAAATCAAAGGTATTTTTTTCTTAAACCTTTTGTAGTTCTAACTATTTTTTCTTTGAATTCTTTTTCTACTTTCTTGCCCTAATTTCTTTCACTCTATTGAATTTTTTAGGTCTTGTCGCACCACCCACAATTCCAAGGACAAGCTGAGGGCAAGGAAAGAATAAAAAAAAGAAGCATCTCAAGGACAAGCAAAGGATGTTCGTCAATTTTTATTTTAAATTATTTTTTTTATTATTTCCGACATTTGTGTGGTTTTTTTTTTAAAAATAAATTTTGTTAAGAAAATGTCTTGTTTTTGTTGGGGAAACATGGAGAGGAAGGAATGGGAAGATTGAAAAACAAACGATGTTTCCCAATTTCTACGGGGGACAGTCGAACTTCTAGTAGTTTCATCTAAATCGTTGTGTAAACGGTCTTTGAAACGCTCTGGAATTGACTTTATCAGCGCCTCAAAATGATATGAAACTGTCAAGAATGACAAACAAGTTAAGAAAGAACGACTTGGGCGATATTCTGGGAAGAATAGTGACGAAAACTCAAGTTGAGATTAAAATATTCAAAGAGTAGTTGAAATTGGGATTACGCCCGTTTCACATACGGATATTGCAGACATGACGCAAGATCATACGGAGCTGTGATGCAACACCGTTAAACAAAGGGCAGACGAGAGGGCTCGCACTATTCGCCGTGCATCCATTTGCATTCCCAAAACAGTTTTCAACACAATCACACAAGTAAATTGCCAAACAGGATTTATTTTAACTTTTAAATAAATAATTCAAAAATTACTCGTAAACAGAAGTTATTTAGGCATCTTCAACAAAGCTTCGTAGTCGATATCCCCGTCGGCGGTCATCGGGACGTCTCCTTTGCCACCAGCACTCATACCCATCTTGCCCATGGCCAGCTTGGCGAAGTTATACTGTTCGTAGTCGAAACTGGTGGCGCTGCTGAAAACCAACTGTTATTGATGTAATTGAGAAGTAAATAAAAATAGAGAGAAAAGCTTACCTTGTAAGCCACCACATGATCAGAGGCTGGGAAACAAGAATGAAGACGATCAGGATGAGCTTTCTCTTGCGGCCATCGTCTCCGCTGAAGTGGTTGGAGTCAAAGACGAAGTTCTTCACCGTGCGCAACTGGAACAAAAGATTTAGATAGACAAAGCGAGCAATACATATGTACACAACGATTGGCCCAATCCCCCATTGAATACTGATCCAGGTAAGAATTTATGTAGTTATATATACCATCACGCCGTTTTTTCATGTTATGTTCAAAATCGATGAGCAAAATCCACCTATTTGTAGGACAAATTATTGTAGGACAAGCAAATTATATACACCATCACGATTACGGACTTATTGTAGAAGTTAATCGAAAGACTGGAAGTATGGGATGAAAAGCGAAACTGAAGAAGACGCATAGTGGCTATGCCTCACATCTCATCGAGCCTCACAACGCGAAATTTCTCTAATCTATAAAGGCTGATCCACAAATAGTTGCAGCCGCCCGCGTTGATCTGAGTAGCGAGTATCTGGAGAGCATTCAGTGATGCATTTACTTCAAGGATACAAGTTAACTGGAAAGAGAGATACACAGCTCCAAACACAACCGGTGAAACTCCTAGAGACATGGCGTTGGGGCTAAGACCTTCGCATTGTAAAGCAAATTTTGTTGAAGAACGGAGTCCTTCCCAAGCTTTCTATGAAAGTTTGTTATAGGAGGGGTTGTCGAAAAATCTAAATCTATTCCCCCCGCGGCACTTGTCAAGACCTGCTACCACACTTCTTGTCCAAAGAGGAAAAACGCCTTGGGATGCGGAGAGGCGTCGTTTACATCGTGGTCATAGAAACCGAATGGTGGCCGAGAGGGTTCTGTATTCCGTCGACGGGCCGCTATGTTATACACCGTAAAACTGGGAACAAATGCCGCGGGCAGAGCGGGGATACATAGATGTACGTGACGTAGCGGGCAGAGCATCGACATACTTGGTCTACTGCACGATGATCCCCAAGAGGAACGATTTGCAAATTTGTTATCATGTTCAAGGACAACGTGGAGCAAGCTGGCGGTAGAAAACTTATTTTTACAAGTGCTCACAAATCAACTAGCCCATGCGGCGCCGGACCAGGAGACGTCGGCGATAACAAGCCCAATTCCTGGTGGCGTTAGAAAATAGCGTTTCAAGTAGACGGCGCGCTTCGTCTATAGTACGGCGACGTAAAGTATTGTCTAGGCCACGTTAGATACCCCAAATAAGACCGATCAGGACCAAAATTATACAAAGTTGTACTCGCAGTTCTGACGATAACAACTTGAACGGATACTCACCAAAAAGAACGACAGAGCGATGGCGGTGTAGCACAGGGCAAAGTAGTAGAACGTCTTTCCACCGGTCATGAACATCAACAGGCAAATGATCATTCTGAAACAAAAAAAATAATGACGATACAAATTAACTAACCCGACGAATTTGTAGGTACTGTAGGCCAAGGAGTGCCACACGGACATCGACTGAAAAAGAGACATTGAGTTCACCAAAGAGAAATTTAGAAAGAGGTACAAAAAATTTTAAAATTACCTGAGAAATGTTCATGACGTATTTGCTGACAAAGATTATGACGTTTTCGATGATGATCCAGATGAAGGCATTGCTCGTAAGAATGCCCAGAATTTCGGGAGAGAACCTAAATTACAAAAGTTACTGAAATCAAGACGAAAATTAGTATTGAAATTGAAAATGACGTACCTGCCCTGGGTACCCAGCATAAAACCGGACATCAACACGTAGGTGAGGAAGGCCATCAAGGGAATGTAGAGATCAGGCGCGTTGACGTCATCTCGGGCGGGTGCAGGCTCATCGTTACCCGTAAATTTGGGAGCCCACTCCTAAAATCAGTATTTTAAAAAGTAAAAGCTGACGAAGATATGTTTTATGATATTCATAGAGAAAAATGGAAAATACCAACCTGTCTGAAGAAAGGGAAAAGAAGGATTCCCAGCTTCTTTCCAACGTATGAATTATCTACGGCAAAGTAGTACTTGAGGTTGAAGCCGCTGATGTACTTGGCAATCTGAAAGAACATCCAGATAAAATATGAAAAAGAAATTGAAAATAGGTAATAAATTAAATGTTTGAAATTACCTTTTCCTTCTGCTGTTCGGCAAATTGACCTCCAAACTGTTGCGCAGCCTGCAACATCGGATCAGCCATGAACTGCTGGCCGGGGAATCCACCGAACCCTGAAAACCAAAAAATTCTTAATTTGAAAGAGTACACAATTAAATAAAAACAAAATTAAAGAAAAAAATAGAGAAAGAAGCAAAAATTACCGTTGTTTCCATAAGGGCTCTGCTGCTGGGCCGGCTGACTCGGAGCAGCATTATAGGAATACTGTTGTTGCTGCTGTTGCTGCTGATTATAGTCGGGGTAACTTAAATATAAATATATTAAATTAAAAAAATATAAAAACTCACTTCCAAGACTGCTGCTGCTGTTGCTGGCTATAATCAGCCTGCTGGGTGTTCTGGGTGATAGGCTGCGACCATTGGGAATTATCCTCCCAATTTCCCCACTCGTTCGACATTCTAAATTAATTAAATTGTCAAAAACAGAAAAAAAGTAAAACAAAAGATCAGATAATGGCGGAATAATAAATGAGAACGTGAAATAAAACCGGAAGACACGTTGCCACAGAGACAGCTGCGCTTCACTTTTCGCAGTGGGTCAGATTCGCGGCGGGGCACCCCGGACTGGTTTCAAAGAGCTTCTATGGAAAACTTCGCTTTTATTTGAAGTAAGTAAGAATAATTTTCGTAATATTAGCTTGAACAACGCAAAAAATGTTAAACAAATTTCTTATAAATTTCTTATTTTTGTATTTAATTCCGAACTACGACACATTATAACTTTGACAAGCGAGGAGGAAGTAATACACCCGTTCTCGATACACCACTGACAAAGCGGCTATTCAATGTAGATTTTTATAAAACAAAGTAGCAATAAAAACATAGAAAACCTTGTTCTAAACGTGGTGTCAGTCACATTCTCGGTAGTATTTGCACAGGCAGCCACATTCGCGGTATGGCCACGGGCAGGGATTCTTCAACTTGAGTTCTGCGTTTAATAAAATTGAGGAATTCTGTTCAGAAAGAAGTTTTGAGTACGGTTATGGCAGTATTACCCGAAAATTTCAGTTTCAATTTCTGTAGACACCGTACTCAAAAGGTCTACAATATCATTACCGACAGATCATGGTATGTTGGTGACATATTTTTTGTTTATTGTTTGGGTGGCCACTAAGCAGGAAAAGCCTGCAACCATTGGATGAGCTCTCATGGTGGTGGGAGCCCCCCCTTTCGCAACCATACTTTGCCAAAAACAAAATTTGAACAATCATTCATTTCACACACGCAGAATGTCAACAATCACAGAGGCGGCTTCACTACCCAGAACTATCGCAACGTGCACGCCATCACGTTTGTCATTGATGAAATCAGATTTCCCTGGGAACGAATCGATGCTATCGCTACGTTTCAACGCGAGTGTCAACATAACAGATCAACAAAATGGGCACATGAAATTAAACAAAAGAGGAACAAAAATCCTGATTTGTAGGGGGTTGTTGCCCGTGGTTCAGGAGATCGACCTCTCGAATCAGCGTTGTACTGACGACCCGGAGAAACTTTCACGGTTTCTCTTGCGATGAGGAGACTTGCTGGAGTCCAGGCGGTTCTGAAAAAATGTTTTTATAGAGTTTTAATTCATATTTAAATTGGGGTTGTTTCTGGTGTAAACGTTGAGTCAATGTGTCCAACACTAACGATTTTTTAACGATGTGCGTCTAGGCTAACACTAATATCATTACGAAGTTTCCTTTTCCTCACCACTTTCGGTTTAGCCATATGCATGCTTGGTTAAAACGTCGGTTCATTTGCCACAACCAGAACTTACGAGCTAGTTTCTGTTTTATCTTCAAGGAAAATGCAAGGTTTTGAACGATTTTGGTTTTTCTGCTCAATTTCTAGGGTTTCTGATAAACAATAATTTTTCAAAATTCAGGAGCACTGATTAGTTCTATATTCTATTTTCAACGACTGATCAGGCCGGTGATTCATTGGTATCGTACATATATTTTAAGCAAATGTTTTATGTCGTATTCGCGATTATTCGCGATTTGGACCTATACTGGACCGATTTGGACCTATACTGGACCTGGACCTATGAACCTATAGTAACCAGAAAAGCAAATAAGCCCTAAAGTCTCTTGGAAACTACATTGTATTTATTTCAAAGGGACCCAGAAGTGTGTATGCTAACACAAAGTTATTTAATCACCGTTTCCACCATTCTTTCGGTCCTTTCTAGCAAACACAAAAAGTACCGTACCCTCATCATTTTGTCCAAATCAAGAGCAGGTCTCTTTGGAGCCCTGCGCTTGGTCTCAGGCTCCGGAGGGATCGGAGGCATGACGATCTCCATGTCGCTCTCTGACTCTCCACACCGCTTCCGTTGGTCAACGATTACTCGAACCCGGCACTGGCGAGCACCGGGCACGGGCAACTCGTCATTCATCGACATTTCAGGGAAGGTGACTTCACCCTGAAGAGCAAAAAACGTGGAAAATAAGAAAAGAAAGCTGACCTTCTGAATCGGTGGAAAGTCTCCTTGCGGTTCTTCGTCGAAGTTTTCATCCGCGTCCGACTGAATCCCAGATTCTCGACCAAAACTGTTGCAACTGAAAAAAGGAGTAAATAAATTGAAATCTAAGTTTGTTTTTAGAAGATGCATTTCGTTGATTTTTTGCCTGATTGTTTTGGTTGAAAACACCGACTTTTTTACGGCTGGATTAGTAAACCAGCTAGATATCTCTAATGACGACGGTACCTTATCCAAGATTCTGTACAACCTGTGGCTGAACTTTTATTGTAAATCCATTGAAATTTTGGGTTTCAAAAACTTTTAAAACACTACGTTTAAAATTTTATTGGGTGTATTCACTGCAAACTTTAGGCTCCCTCAATAGATTTATAAGTCCAACATGTAGCTTTAAAAATGGATTTGATCAAACTCTGATTTGCAGTTAACGGACTGAATGTTCCCACAACATCTTTTTGAAAAATGTAGAGCCCGAACAGTATCAACATTCACAAACAGTGGAGTGCTCCGGCTATTTTGGTTTTCATTTCCAACTAATTTTGACCGTTTCTGAAAAACGCTTTTATGATTTGGATCATAGTCTACTTTTCCGAGCTAACTGGAATCTGGGGTTTCGTTTTATCACCCCAAAGAAACTTCGAAGGTAAATGAACTTGGATTTCATTTGCTGGAGTACTTCCTCTGGTTGTTATCTCCACTTTTATGTGACTTCTTCAAATCGAACGAGAAAATGTAATTTACTGAAAGCTTTTTAGCATTCAGCCTAGTGCATCCGTAAAAAGGAATGTAGTAAACAAAGCTACGAGTACATAATTATATGGCGTGCCAGAAGTGGCCATTGTCCTCTCTCGCAACCTCTCCTTGCGGAATACATTAGGTTGTTGACATGCCAATCCAACGCTACAGTAACCATGATGTGGTATTTTATGATTGTTCGAAGTTGTATCCATTTTTTGCCACCCTAGAAGCCCTATCCTTATCATCTTACTTAAAAACTGATTGTAAACCATTGATTGTTAACAGCATTGCTTTAGAAGAAAGAAAACAGTGGCTCAAAGTGCAGGAGACCCCCCTCCCACCAGTCTTGCGGCCCGATTACACCTGTTTTTCGGTTATTGGCGCAAGAAACCGGATTCTCCGCTTCTATCCAAATAACACTATTTAGACAGAGAGAAATCGGAACCGATCGATACCAAAAAGAGTCACTTTACGGCCATTTGGGGCCCTTTTTGTATTGAATTCCCCGGGCCAAGGGGCGCAGTGCATAACCTACGCTGCGTCTCTAACAAAACCAAACTCTCGCCTGTCTGCGTCTGGCTGTGGCGGGGAAGAGCGTATGGCGGGTGGATCTGCCATCGAAATTAAGTCTCTGTCAAAGTGCCGGAACTGCGCTGAAACCTCGCAATTAAGCAGGCGAAGGAAACGCGATTACCGCTCATTGCCGTCAGCTCCTCTTCGTCCGATTCAGTTCCAGAATCATGCACTTGCTCCTGGTGCTCCTCGAACTCCTGGTGCTCCTGGTGCTTCTGGAAATTTAGTATGTCATGGGAGGGAATAAGACAAACCTGGCCCTCCCATGGTCCGTGGTGACCGGAAATGGATTGGCTTTGCAGGCCCCTGACGAGGTCCTGCATTGTGTTACCCGTATGAATGATGCGTCGGTGCGAGCCTCAGTTACCCAGCATGCAGCTGAACAATTATCATTCACACGGAGGAATATATTAACGGGGAGAGACTGTACACAAAGAGCAGTTTAACAACGGAGAGAAGGGACAAAGAAAGGATTCGGAAAAGAGAATAGAAAAAGAGGAACAGAGAACGACGGGACTTCAAATCACAAAAAGCCGTCTCAGTTTGATATCGCATTCTTGTTTTTAGGTCTCGAAACGAAGGTGAAATTGATCGAGCCATCGTGTTTTTACAAACGCTACGGCCTCAGAAAACACAGGCATGTGACTATAACAAAATGGCGCTCTTCTTGGACAAATCCCCAAAAATCAATAAGGGACATTCCCAAGGATTACTGTAGGGTTCTGACTCACAAAACGGACGGCCATTTTGACTAATCTAGGAAAATTTGACAGTCTAGTTAGAAAATTGGACACGTACAAAACCGAGAAAAGGAACATTTCTATCTGACGAGAAATCGTGTTTGGCAAACTTTTAGGGGGGTGAAAACAAGGTTTTAGGTTTCTTGCTAAATCGAATTCAGGGGGTGTCATCAGGAAATTTACATTATCGACTTATCAGGTCTTGATTAAGGCGTTGTAATGTTTACACTGCGAGATTTGATTTCTCAATGTCATGTTAAACTATGACTTTAGAAGTTCAACTTGGACTGGAAACCCTGTAAATCGAACAATTACGATTAGATTGATCAGTGAAACAAATGAAAATCAGGGTCTCTAATTGAAAAACTGCGAAACGGTTACTGTTGTAATTTCAAACGACAACTTTGGTAGCGGAGGTTGGAAGTCTGTGGAGTTGTTTGATTCCTAGGCCTTTAACCATCACGCAAAGCGTAGGCAAAATGACTAATTTGTTATTTACGGTAGCGGGCGAGGGTTATGGGGGTGCCTGCGGCTCCCTCATTATAATCAATACGGCCGATTTTGGTTTCCTGTCGGGGGGATGCCTCCCACACCCTGGCCTGTCAACATTACCGTAACCGGATTGGACTTGCAGTGTCCGGTATTTCCTCCCACCGCAATTTGCATGTCCTGATGGAATCGTTGGAGTAGAAGATTTTCACAAAAGGGTAAAGCAACGGTTGAGGGAGAAGGCTGGAAATGACATCGATTGGACCCGGTGCCGGTTCGGTCGACGCACACAAACAACGCTACAATTGGCGCGTCTGGTGAGGTCACAGGCCCATTCAGGCCGGAACACCTGCCTCTTCGGCGGGAGTAAAGAGATGGTTTGAAATTTTCTACTAACTTTAAGTAATTACCTAAACTGAACAATCAATATCAAGTAAAGTAAGGCAAACAGGTAAACCAAAAAAAATTTTCTGGAAAAGTTATAGAATGGGTTTCAAGCTTTAAATTAACCAGGAACGATTAGTCGTACTGAAGTATTTTAACTTCCGCATGAAACTGCAATTTCCAAAATTTTTAGTCGAGGTGTGCGGGCGATGTGGATTGAAAGGCCGGCAGGCGACAGCCTGTGTCTGTCGCCTCTGCGTCTCTGCCCATTAGTCAGACTGCCTCCTATTCCCCAATTTCGTGATCCTTCATGCGACATCGGCACTTGCGAATAATTTATTCCACGGAGAGGAATACTGTAACAGCCTAAAAAGTTTCTGCCATTCGGAAAAACTCCAGCTATGGGATGATCTTATCTCTATCACATACTACAAAGGGGCAAAGTCAACAAAAAATTTAGCACATTTTGTTATAAAGTGTTCCTATTGAAATTAAAAATCGATAAAAAATGGCGATAATAGGGTTATTGAAACGGGATGAATCAGTTATGTATCAGTGCCGGAAATGATCGCTTTCTTTGTTCGTTGCAAAATTCAAACCGCGCATTTTGCTTTTTTATTGCTTCCTTATTGTTTTAAAAGCCCAAATGTAATTTATCACGTATTTGTTTTTTTACAATTGCAAATGTTTTAAAATATGTTAACGGGTAATACAAATTTGTATTTCTTCATAATTTAAAATGAATTTGTAATTTAAAGCATCGAAAAAGCATGCTTGCACGCTCGACATTAAAAAACACAGACAATTGATTTTTGATTATTGTTATTCCTACAATTATTTTACACTGTCCGCATTTTCTAAATTTCTTTTTACATACTTTTTTCAATGTTTCCAACAACATCACGCATAATTTGACAGAGCTGTGCGACAAATATCAAAAATGCAAAAGAAATTTAAAAAATTATCTTCCATATGTTTTTTAAAAATTTATACAACATCTATATGTTTAAAAACATTTATTGTTATTTCTCATAATAGTTTTATGTTGAATATGCAACATTTTCTGAAGGATTGCTGTTAAAGTAATTTTTTCTCACTATTTTCAGTGTTGTTGTAAACCCAACAAGAGTAGAAACTAGGAGATCATGCACTCAGGCTGAAGTCACAAACTGGTGGGACACAAAAAGATGAAAATGGTCCGCACCAGGCGGCACAGCCACACTCTGCCAATGAAGAAAGCGCCTGCGCCTGCGGTTCGAACTCGGCCGCCATTTTAATAAACTATCGATTGCCCTTGACAATAACATGTTTGCCGTCGCAGGTTGTCTTCTGTGTTGGAGCAATTGTTCCACGCGGCCCCCGACCGCATAGATCACGTGGTCCTGCTTGTCTGCCGATAGAAATGCCTATCTATCTCTCACGCAAGTGCAGCGTACAGTCGTCCGTAGTTTTGGCGATTATCGCGCGACGGCTTTTCGCAGATTGATATGTGCCGGCCACCACATGGCCCGACACCTTGGCACAAATTTGGAAGAACAGAGCCAGTTCTCTGCGTTTCTGCGACTTTAACTTTATCTTATCTCTCAAAGAAGGCAGGCGGTCTATACTTAGGACTTTGTCATAGGAACTCTTCTCACTTTCTGAGCCAATGGAACGATTTTGTTTATTTTTCTTGGTTTCTTCTATTTATATACTAACCTGTGAGTACTCAAGGTTTTATGTGTTCAAAGTCTGGCTACAAATACTGAATGGTTTCAAGGGTGCCCAATTTTTATATAATTTTGGATCTACTTCTTCTTGTTTGCTTACTTTACATATACTCCTGGCTCATCTACCTTGAAAGAAAAGTTTTAATAAACATTCGCATCAACGAACTAGTCAGCTTGCACAACATGGAGACGCAGGCAGTGTCCGGGTCACAATTTTTTGGTTCCGCTATTACAAGCTCCAGAGTCGAGGGGTATAGTTCTATAGATAGTCACCTTATCTGGTTATCTCTCATCTTCATATAACGCGTCAGCGTAAACTATGCGTACTTGTATACCTGGGTCTTTCTCTCTTCTTTTCTCTAAGTTATTACTCTAGTTTCGTTATCATCTAGTAACTCTAGTTTCTTGTTTATCAAAACAACTTCCCACTTACGCCGTTTTGCGTTGTAGATAGACAATGTTAGCAGCTACATCGGACAAAGTAGTAAAAAAACATGGAGTGTATACTTATAGCTTCTCAGCTCATTTGTTTAACTACACAGTAGTCTTTATTAAAACATTGCTTCCCTTATCTATTTGTTCTTTGTTGCACTACGTGGTTCTGTTTTCCTCTTTTCGCTCTCACGCATCTCAAACATTAACAAAAATGTTTCCAGAATGGCTTGGTACTTCTATCTACTCGTCTTTGCAGTTCTTCTAGCCATTCTATTTAACGTTTCAAAAATTTGCGAATTCTACATGAAATGCATCTTTTTCTACTTATGTGTTTTCCTCCACGGAATTGAAAGTCAAGTAACAATGATTCCTTCCTACTTCCGATGTGCGGTGAGTTTTATTATTTTACTTTTGCACCAATCAAAATATATTGACCGCTACGCATTTGAAGGGATCTATTTTGCATGAAACACACGCGAAAAGACAATTAATTTGAAATTTCTTAAGAGTTATAAGTAGCTCGCCCTAGGAGAAGAGTTGTAAACAAGCAGGAAGTGCGGTTGTATCAACGGATAGTGAAACATGTGATCGCTGAAAATCAATAAGCTGAGAAGTGGCGCATAAAACCGCAGTTCCAGGAAGTCGTTGCTTCAATTGGGGCCAGTCATGCACAAAAGAGCAAAGACAAGAACAGAATGACAAAGAAAAAACGGCTCAGTGAGCCAATCTCTTTGTATAACTGGTAGATATAAACTTGAAATATTGTATCCAATTCATAAGCCAACATTCCTAAATTACAATTATTTTGTATTTTCCATATTGTAGATTCGTTAAGCAAAGAGTTGGGTAGCCTAGATCAGCGAACGTTTTGAAATAAAATGGCGTTATTTTTTTAAAGCCGGGTTACGGTAGCTTATGCACAAAAACTCATCTTTGTATTTAACCGATCGCGATGTTTTCAAAAACAGAGATACGGTCTTTGTTCCGAGATGCCTTGAAAATATTTGCCGGGGATGAAAATTTCAAAATGTCATTGGTGGTCATCAAACAATCTTACATTTAAGGAACAAAACATGCCTAATGTTATAATGCAATTGTTCTAACTTTAGGGTGCGGACCTCATTTTCCACACCTTCAAGTACTGGTGTTACTGGACAGGAGTTCAAGTTGAAGTACGAGGCTTTGAAGAATACTTAGCCAATATGGACCAACAAGCGGTCGTTGTTGCAAACCACCAGGTGAGTAGCATATGGAGCAAAAATGTCATTGCGCGAATGAAATCTAATATTGTTATCAGTACTCATGCCAATTTTCATATTTTTAGTACAAAAAACTGAGTGATTTAACAATACGTTTATGGGAACAAAGAAAAGACACGGCGAAAGGGAGACACTTCAAGGGCTGATAGGAAAGGCCTGTATCTAAGCAGACAGAGCAACACAAAGCAGTAAACACGTTCGTCAGACACAAAGGAGACGTCTCGAATTGGCTACTGTATCAAAGGATAGGCAGACATAGAGCAATCTTATATGAAGCAACGCATAGGAATATTGCAACACCGAGACTTGAAGAAATGGAAAAATAATGAATCAACGCTGTAACGCATGAAACAATTCCAGCACTAGTTTACAAAGACAATGAAAGACTGCATTCTTTTCAGTTGTTCTTAGAGAGCTATGAATCTTTTTTTGGCAAGAAATTTCTTGATAGCAATTTTCCAAGGGTACATTCTTTAATTTGCATATGTAAATTCAGTGTGATAGTTCTATTTCAAACCCGCAAGACAATTAACCGACATGGATTAACAATCCGTTCTAAATCTATATATACTTTTTTGCGATTTTCTTTGTCTGTACACCGCATGCAAGAGTATAAGAGCCTTAACGTTTTTGTATTCTGATATTGGGTCTCACGGTATATGTTAGCGAAAATGATATATATTTACAGAACATTGTTCCTAACTAGAAATAGTTCAACCTTGTAGAGCAAAAGACTCTTGCAGATGAGAGATATCAGGGGGCAAAATGCCTTTTTGAAACTCCTAGTCGTAGAGGACAAAACGACGAGGGAAACGAGATGATGGAGACAAACATCCAAAGAGACTGGCACTCAGATATAAAGATCGTGGCGGAGATAGCAAACGATACAAGGAGTGACAGAGATAGAAACGAAAAAAGGTTGAATTTAGTAGCGAGGAAAGAATAGGGCAGCTCGCAGAATTCAGAAGACAAAACCCGTAAAGCGGAGTTTTGGCTTACATGTCTCATTCTATGTTATACTTCTTTCCGTTCACCTTATTCTCACGTATTTGAAAAAGGAACTAACGAAACGTATCATGGCGCAAGGAAGTGACAATGATCAAGACTGGACGACTGATTGCAGCTAGTCGCCTCGCAGCTTCTCAAGTCTAGACCAGACAACGCGGCAGCCGATGTTCAAGATGCCTGGCTTACGGCTCACATTATGTTTTCCACTGCGCAAAATAAAATGTTGGGACTAATCACGTGCGAATGTTTACAATTGTAGCGGCGCTCGGATCATAGGTCGTATTTCTTGGCACAGATGGGAAAGCTCGCGTTGCAGGAATAGCCGTTCCACGGATCATTAGATCCCAAGGGGCTGGCCACATTTATTATCTGTTCCGGCTGGATAGCCACTAATGGGGTTCGGTTAACCACACTCGGCATTTTAGGATTAACACGTTTTCTCAGAAAACCACGTTTCTTGGATAACTGTCCACATCAATTACAAGATGACAAAACAATAATCTTTCAAATTGCTTCTGTTGTTTGATCATTCACTTTAGAAACAATCGAGAAACTGAAAAAAGCTATAAATAAAATTAAGCTGTCGAATGATGTTAGTGGGTAAAAGCATTTAGTATTTAGGCAAATCGCTAGCATAGAAACATGCAACTTATCTAAACACGTGGCATTTCTACATGGTACGGGGTGCCATGTCAGGTCACGGTATCGAGAGCGGTATCACGATAATAATCGAACAATAGTGATACTCCCGCCCGCATGATACCGCAACCTTGTGTTATGGTCTCTTCATACGGCAAACAAAATCTTTGCACTTTTCATAGCGGAAACTAGATTGAAGGAGGGGTGCGATTGAAATGGCTTTTTCAAAGTTGCTGTTCACAGGGTTTGCAACTAGAAAAGTAGAAAATAAAGGAAAAAGCTTTAGTCCTCAATTGTATACAACCAGGTTTTTTTTTTAAAAAAGCAAAGGTGTGAATAAAGATAAGTAAGGGTAGTCATAACTGAACAATCGTGTGGTTGTTCAGTTATGACTACCCTCGCTAATCGCATCCGGTTTTGATTTCAAATGTTTGCTTAATCAAGTAATTCAAACAACACAGTTGTTTACACCAACACAAATTTACTTTTCTTTGAAAGCAGAGGGATGTTGAATGCCACAAAACATCACCGATTTTTTGAAACCATTTTCAAATTCACAGTTTAGCAAGAACATCAGCACAATTTTATTCCGTTAAGTGTTACTGATATTCTGATAAAAACAGCGGATTGAAAATTACAAGGAAGTCAGTTATCTGTAACCCATGGGCCAAAAATGTCGAATAAGTCTTCTGAAGATATCGCTTTACTTTAAAGATTTTAATGGTATTCAATGAATGAAGTAGGAACTCCCATGTGCAAAAGCTTTGGTCTATTGTTCAGGGTGAATCTTATATCGTAGAATGCTAATTCCGAACCAGGACAGGATTGTGTGTAGCTCATGACCTAAAATGATTAACAGTAATGTAAACATAAAAGAGATTGCTGAACTCGTTAAATTTACGAAGCCCTATTAACAATTCCGTTTCAGAGCTTCATCGATATCGTTGCAATGTGCTATGTTTGGCCGCCAAGAGGAGTAGTAATGATGAAAACATCGCTGAAGTACGTCCCATTCTTCAACTTTGCTTCAAAATTGGTAAACCTACAAATTCATCAAATTTCTGGAAACCACCTTTAGGCTCATTCAATCTATGTGAATCGCTACAACCATGCCCAAGCTATGAGGGCTGTGGATGAATGTGTAGAACAACTTAAGGCTAAGGGTCATAAGGTGTGGATTTTCCCAGAAGGCACTAGGAACACCAAGGGTGGTCTGCTTCCTTTCAAGAAGGGCGGTTTCAACATTGCTGTTAGGGTAAAACTACATTTTAAATTCTTTAAAAACTGATTTTTCAGGCCCAAATTCCCATTATCCCTATTGTGCTTTCCGACTTCCGACCTTTCTACTCTGAAACGGAGAAGTATTTCAAAAACGACGGAATCATCATTGCTAAGGTGCTGCCTCCCATTAGCACTGAAGGAGTATGTTTATCAAACAATTTCAATTTGAAATTTCGTTTTCAGAAAACTTTGGATGACGTCATTGAGCTGACGGAGCAAGTTCGGTCAGAGATGCTCAAAGTGTACGACGAAATTAGTCCTGAAGCAAAAGACATGATGGAGAAAAGAAGGAAAGAGAAAGTTTAAACCACTTGTTCTATTTTTTTTTTTGGATTGTATGATTCTTTTCTGCTTGTATGTCGCATTCAATATTGGGTCCATCACGTGTAATAAAAATTATGAAATGGTGTGTTCTTTTGAAATGGTTCGCTTCTTGTTCCTGTTGTTCCTCAACAATAAAGGAAAACAATCGCCTCAAACATGACCGGGGCTTTTTCAAAAAAACAGTTTTGTTAGGTTATTTTGTGGATGAATTGCGTAATTTTTTATTACAATGCCAACTTATGCTGTGCTAGGTTTATGTGTAGAAAAGGTTTTTTTTAGAATGACGCTCTTAAACAAAGACATACGATGAACGTTATAGAAACCTAATTTTTGCAGTACATCCACCAATTTCAAGGCCTTTCATTGTTTTTTTTAACCAACATATTTATATAAATGACTTCACATAAAATCAAATGACATGATAGTTTCCGCCGCTTCTTTTTTTAATTTCAAAGTTTACGTAACACCAAGTGCCATGTTTTTATTTAGTCATTTACCTTTGGTTTTCCAGATCATCTTCCTAATAAAATGTGATACAAAATGTACGAGTTGTTTCAAATGTTTAATAGCCATTAAAGTTAAAAATAGCTAAGTATAAAAATTCACGTTCTTCGGAAATTTATATTTTCGCTGAATATTTTTGTGGAAAATGCTAAAAAAATATTCCTTCTGAAAAATTTCTGAATCTAACAGCAATTTATCGAGAACAACTCCGCCTCATTCATTTCAACAAGCCAACACCTCCTTGACTTCGCTTCATCAACAACCTATCATAATTAAAGGACTGCCTCCTGCGTCGCTTTTTCACAAGGCGAATTCCGCTTTTGTCGATTTTTCTATGCCTTATTTTTGTTATATATAAAATTAATAATGCTGTTTCTTTAATTTGACAAAGTTTCAAGGCTCACAGAAACGCTAGAAGCGTATTTTTAATGTAAAAGCTTTTAATGCACCCGGCCTTATCATTTCGCGGCGGGACCCAATCTCCCGGTTCTTTGGCATGGGCGGTCTGTTTGAATCTCGTAGAAACTTGTTGTCATTTCGTTTCCAGTAAAAATTACTGAGATAAAATTTTATGTTTTAACTTTTTTGCACTAATTTATTTTTATTTCAAAACATGCAACTTTTCACCTTCACATTTAACTCATTCCCCTCTTTTTTATTATTTAACAGTGAATATTTGGTTTTAAAACAAAATTTAGCCATGTTCCGTCGTGCTGCTTCTACCCTTGGCCGCTTCGCCTTCGGCGCCGGAGCCGTTCAGCTTGGAGCCGCCGCTGTCGCTCTCACCGACAAGGAACTCTCCAAGAAGCCCGAGTGGTAAGTCCTTAACTCACTTAAACTTTACCTTAGTACTTTTTATCATGTTCCTATTTCTAGGTACCAGGCCGCTGTCCGCTCTCTCGAGGAGTCCCTCAAGAAGCTCAGCAAGTACGGATACATTGAGAGCCCCGTTGCTCTTGAGGAGCTCAGCGAGCCTCTCCAGAAGTGAGTCTCTTTTGAAGTTTTATATGTTTCTCTTCTTTAAGGGTCCTTGACTTCCACAACACCGACATCCAGTGGCGGATCGCCCGTGTCTTTGCCGAGAAGGCCGAGCTGACCAAGTGCCCCACCGAGAAGGCCCACCTCCTTCACGAGGCCAAGACTCACGCCAAGAAGGCCCTGGCCCTTGAGCCCGCTACCGGATCTGCTGGAGCCCACAAGTGGTACGTTGAATCTTTTTATCCTACTATAATTTACCAACTACACTGTTTGCGAAAGCAAAACAAAACCTCAAGCTTTTCTGTGCGTTTCGTCATCTTATTGCTTTGAAGCCATTGTTCCTTGCAATTGATGTTCAGAAAAGTAACAAAGTACATTTTCTCGCGCTTCGCGCCAGAGCGGCTCCCGGCCGCCCTTGGTACCCTCCCCTCGCTTCCCCACCGCACAACCCCTCTCTCTTTTGGAAATGAAGGGGTGCGAACAGACAGAGAGACACCATTCCCCATTGTTTATAAGATGATGAAATAGTAAGTGGAGCGAACGAATTGACCAAGTTTAAAATATATGTTTTTCCACCACTAACACTCCTTTTTTTTTCAAAATCGGTAATTGAAAACTTGAATAAGTAGTGAACGCTAAATTTTGATCGTAAATGGAAACAATGTAAAATTATCAGCCAATAGCTGAATAACCATCAAACCTATGTAGTCTTTGACTTGTGTCATGATGCCAACGTTTTCGTGTCGTTTCTGTAGTTTTGCGCTATCACTGTATAGAACCACTTTAAACAAAGTATCTTTGCCGAATATCATAAATTATCTTGAGTAACCGGATATATGTACTTGTTCGATTTTTTTTAATGCAACCCTTCACTTGCTTCCAGAAAATTGAGCTTATTGTAGGCGGATAAGTCGCAGAACGTGTAATGGAGTATTCATCATATCATTTAATTAACAATATGCAACAAACCTTTAGGTACGCCATCGTTCTGACCAAGCTCGATGCTTTGGAGAAGAGCGACCACTCTGATGAGATTATCAAGCACTTGGAGAAGGCCACCGCCACCGACGCCAAGGACCCCTACGCCCTCCACCTCCTCGGTGTTGCCCAGTACAACAAGAAGGACTACAAGTCCGCTGTTGCTTCCTTCGAGAAGGCTGAGAAGATCAAGGTGAGCGAAACTAGGAATATGTTCATTCAACTTGTTACAGGCCCACTTCTCCAATGCTAACCTTTACTTCCTCGGATTGGCCCAGAAGGAGTCTGGAAAGAAGGACGATGCCATCAAGAACCTGAAGCAGGCTCTTGAGACCCACCCCAAGTACGCCGCCGACGGAAAGGCCCGCTCGCAGTCTAAGACTGCCCTGGCTGGTCTTGGATTGAAGCCTGAAGAGTACGAGGTCGTAGATCTTTAAATAATTGTTTTACTTGTTTGAGATAGTAAAGGTGTCATAAAACAACCCAAATGTATACAGACATCCTTCGATAAAAAGTCAAGCGCAAAACCGCCAGCCTCCGCAGAAAAACAAGTGTCTGTCTGTATATTTGCAAGTTTCGCATTTCAATACCAGGCTATTGAACTATTGCACTACCAAGTTTTTAAACGTTAATTTTATAGACAGATACACATAGTTTTTATTTTCCTGAAATTTACAAAGTACATCAAGAGACGTGTGTAAGAATACACCATGTAAGCCTGAAGGTTGTCAGTTGTTTTAACGTTGCTTACGAGTTGCGTCTACAACATCTGAACATTGGGTTTGAGAAAAGATGAGAAATTTCAGTTCTATCGGTTTTTTCTTATAAATTCTGGTTGTCATGACAAACATTTTTTTAAACGCGCATTTGAATGTTATAAACCAGAAGTCAAAGCCCCTCTGCGCGGGCCTTGAGCCTTTCACTTCTGGGCTCGGCGGCCTCGGCCGTCTCAAATTGGGATCGCAGAGCTCACGTCTTTGTTGCATCAAGATTTGGGGAAATGAACGGGTGTACCTAACCGCATATCAAATTGTGCTGCCAACCAACAGAAGGACAACCCACAAACTATAGGATCTCGTGGAACTTCAAATGGTTGGCATGTGTTACTGTATTAGAAAAGCAAAACATTTCATATAAAAATACTTCATCTTGAAAGAATCATCAGCACCCACATAGAATTATTGCATAGTATCACAGTTACTTTCCGAAGTTCAGCTCAGCATCGGTGCTATAAAGCCGGAAAGCGTCGAACCAGTCTCCCTGACGGACGGCGAACAAGTGGGGGTAAGAGTTGATTGCCAGGACCATAAGGGTCTGAAATTCTTTGTCAGAATGATTTCAACTGAACGAACCTGGTCATCATCCACCTTGTTCTGATAGATCAGTTGAATAAATTTATTGTGTACAATCGTATGCAGTTGACCCAGGGACCTAAATTGCAGTAGTTTAGGGTTAAAAGTTATGTGATTGCCTCTTATCTCCTGCGATGAAACCGCCAGAGACGACGGACCAATTCCGCCTGTAGAGGTTATTAATGTTGTAGCCAGAAATGAGATCGTGCTCGGGGGTAAGCTGAATGTAACATTGTTAAAGTAGAATCAAACAATCTCACCTTAATAATGGAAACTTTTCCCTTGGGGAAAGATGGTTTCCAGACACTATCGTAAGGATAGACACTCTGGTTGCCATGGCCATAGCCAGCATCAATCCAAGAAAAATACTCGGTGTTGAATGGATCCTCCAACTGAAAAAGTTGGTTTTTAGCTAAAGTATCAAAATTCCGACTCAAAACATTACAAAGATAGTACTTTTTCATTAACACAACACAGAACACGATACATACGTGTCAGTTGTTGTCTGATGCTTACATTGGAAGATATTACGGAAGATATTCAGGTGTTAAACTTTATACATTGAACTCCCCCTTTCTGAGTTATAAATCACCGTTCGTCATTTCCAATGGTCAGGGTCCTTCCATAAAATCCAATTCTGAGTCAAGTTCTTAGGTCTAACATGATAACATTGATTGAATGCGATTTAAAACTTGCGCTATATTTAATCATGTAACTTTGAAAGAAAACCAGATCATGTTTGCTATCAGATTGGATGTGTCTGCAAGAAAATGCAAAGTTGATCACTGAAGATATTTCCGGCAAAGCTTGATTTCTTGTTTTCACTTTTACATTGATTTCTTGTTTTCACTTTTTCTTGTTTTTTTTTACAAAGAAACTCAAGGAACTGTGAATGTTCCTATTTTCAAGCAAAAGTAAGTGTTAAGCGCGAAAAAAAGTTCAAGATCTAGGAAAGTCGAAATTTCGAAGGACTAAACAGTGTTTCAAATGTTGTTGAAATAGTTTACATATAAAGACTTTTCACCAATGGTAAAGGTTTTCATGCCCTGATCCGAAACCTACCAGAAAAGATCTACTTTGTGTGAGGCAACATTTTGTATTGTTCCACTCACCGTAGCGTTGTAGATGAAGTACGACTTTGAACACACGACCACATCGTACTCGGCACTTTTTGCCTCCGGATGGTTTTTCACAGACTTGTCGTGCTGGTAGAAGTCGTCGTTCTTCAATTCGTCTTCGATGATCTTCTGCGCATAAGGAAGATGTCTCGAAAGAGGAAGATCGTCAATCGTAACCAGGTGAATCTGAACAAAGGTGTGTATTTCTTCTCCGGTGTATTGCTACCTTTGTTTTATGCATGAGTCCCATGTTCTTTCGGTACTTGTGCACAAAGTCATAACTTGTCAGGTCAACGAAAATAACCATGTTATTTCTCAACGAAAGGAGATTCTCCATGAACTCGTGGTACTTCTCAGGCGGGCGTCTGTACTCCCACCAGTCTCCTCTTCCAATGTCGATCAAGGCGGTTACGATGGTCAAGTCGGAGGATGGAACGCTAAAAATTATCTTTATTTCACAACACTGAGAACAATTGTACCTTTTTTCAGTAGTGGTCGTGATAGGAGTGGTTGGAATCACCGAGGTCGACGGGTGATGCTTGTGCTGGTGGATGTGGTGACGGTGAGGATGATGAGGCCGCGTTACTTCAACAGGAGGTCGGGTAACTTCTATCCTGGGGACGGTAACTGGGATGAGAGACTGGAAACAGCAATTGGAAAAAAAATTGTTTAAAAAAACTCTTCAGTGTCTTTAAAATATTGTTAACTCGTCATCCTTGAATAACCGGATTTTAACAATCCCGAAACACTGGGACTTTTAAATGCGATGTTCACCCACAACAAATTCGTTAAATTGTCGAGTAACCGATTCAAAAATAGGAGTAACCGATTCAAAAATAAAATAAAGCTCACCTAAGTCGTCGCCCATGATTGTTCGAATAGTGCGTCAAATGGGAGCTCTCCAAGGTTCATCGGACAAAAGTGAGCGAAAGAAAGCAACATTTTCGCCAAAGGACAGCCTATTTACGCGTACGCCCTTTACATACTAAATGAAGAAGTTGGCGACCTTAACCAACGCGCGACCACGGAAATAAGTTCATTCGCCTACACGTTTACTAATTTGGAGCAGTAGGTATTTCGCAGGATCACGGAATTTCCACTAATACATCGTCATCATTAAGTGAACAAATCTCCAGTGTAGTTAGATTGTCCCCGGAACACGTTCGCTTATATTTAGTTGTTGTTCAAAACAGATCCTCATTCTTTCGGGCAACAGGTGCGTGTGAAAACGACTCGTTTTACAGCTGAAATGACGCTGCGTAAAGCATGAGTAGTTTGCTCAGCAAAAATCACTGAAAATGGACTGGCGTACCCTACTATACTGATCTAAAAAAGAATTACTTAAACCTACTGCTTGTTTTTACACGGAATTCGCAAAACTCAAGATATAACTCGTTAAGTAGATTAGAATTTCAGTACTTTAAAACTTGTGCCTATGATTTGTTCAATGCTGGCAACTTTTTCCTCTATTGCAGGAAACCTAGCTGTCCGCCAAAACTGCTCAAAAACGTTGACGCTCGCCGTGACAAGCGTGTCCTTTGTAACCCACCGGAATCGGCCGTGTCACGTGAATCCGCGTAGATGTCCACAGATGAGAATCATCCTCTGTAGTTGTTGTAGTAGCCCTAGTCGTTGTAGTAGTTCTCTCGGTCGTTGTGGTCGGAGGCGTCGTTGTTCGTTCTGTTGTCGTAACTATAACCCGTGGAGTCGTAGGAGGAAAGGTAGAAGGAGGATGGGTTGTGGAAAGCGTGGTAGATGTGGAAGGGGGGATTGGTGGCTTGGTAGTGAGCCTAGCTAATTCCAATTCCAGCAGCCACTCTTCTTGGGTTTTCCTTGCCACATCGTCTGAAAATATGAAATGGTTTGTAAGTCAACAAATCGGGTTTCATGTTCTGCTTTTGATATAATTGTTTTCCTTGGGCAACATTTTCCTAACACCTGTTAACTCTATCTTACGCAAGCGAGCTTTGATTACGAAAATAGGTAGAAAGATCCGAACTGACCTGATATGCCCTCTGGTGGTTAGACACAACATAAAACGGAACGGATCATAAAAGTTGTCATAAAGTTTGCTAATGAATAAAATGGAATTAAATGTTATTACAACCCAATTTTCCCAACTTCGTTAGCAATTCGCCCCAATCCCTGCCACTTAAACGCTTTTCAAGAAATTATCACTTTACGACGCGATTGAGACACGGAATCTAAGTATTGTTTTGACGGCGCTCAAATGGCATGATACGCGACAATTAAGTGAAAACAACAAAACCTCATAGGAAACTGAATAGCACGTTTTCGCAAATTCACTTTTTGAAAGAAACGTGATATAAAAAGTTGAAAAAGAATGTGGTGAAAACGCAAAGCCCTGTTTTGGATAACACAAACGCCCAATTCAGGAACAGTGAAAACGGGCCGACATTAAATTAAAAAAAGGATTTGGCTTTAATTTTGGAAAGTTTTAAACTAAAATATAGATTTGCATAGCACACTTTTTAGAATATTATTTATAAGAGTAAATAGTTTGTGAATAACATCAAGTGCCCGCTACAAAGTCAAACACATGAGAACCGTTCAAAAATGTGAGACCAAGCGAAAGAGATTAAAGTTTCAATACCAAAACAATTATGTTTTAGCTATTATTTAAGCGGTAACGTGTGGTATAACAGTATCAACTGTTCAAAAGATGATGTGAAGCTGGGTTTCTCTTACATTCTGCTAAGCCCAATTCAAAGAGCTTTCTAAAGTTATTATTCTAAAGTTAATTGAAGTAATTTCAAAGTTGTAGAATTGTGCGCAAACATAACAACACAAAAAACGAAATAATTTCCTTGCAACATTAAAGTACGAATCTCACCTGGCCCCTTCTTCCTTACAGTCTCCATGGAGGGGTGACGCTTCTTTTCATTCTGACTTCCTTCGTAGATATCCAAGAGCCCTTTGATATTCAAGAGGAGCAGAGTAAGAGTTATGAAAGTGAGGAGCACCACGCACAGAACAAATCGTTGTCTTGGTTTCATCGCCTCGCAGACATAACTGAGTGTCGGTTATATTTTCATTACAGTGAAGAGAAAAGCGAGAATGCAACGAGGGGGTGGATGTTGTGTCCGAACATAACGAGTAAAGTAAAATCTGGTTAACGGCGGTTTGGGAAATGGGTTCAGCTACCAGGGCAACGCGATGGGATAGTGTTTCACCCAATTCGGCAGTTATGCAAACATCATGACAGCCGACTACGCGAGAGCAGCCGTCAAAGGGTAATGAGACACTCGTAGTAATGCTGGAAAATTAGGGTTCTCGGAGATTTAGTAAACAATTTCAAGCTAAGAATGCTAAATGGTTCCTAGAAGTTTTAGCAACCGAGATTCTGATCTTGCGTGCTTAAGAAGAAATTCTGCATTTGAAGGCTTTTTTTAATGCTTAGATAAAAACTTTGTTCTACAATTTATTTTGTAAACTCAAGAACTGACTATGCATTTGAAAGGAAAAAAGTAAGCAAGCGTGAGGCGTAAGAATACCTTCGTTCTTTTTTCTTTATCAAAAACACTACGCTTGCGAAAGCCATAAATGTCAGGAGGCGACAGTTGTTTTACCGTTGCTCTTGAACTTTGATCAACTGAAGTTTAGTACATATCTACTACATCTTTACAGGTACAGAGCTTAAAACCAAAAGTGAGAAAGAGAGAGAGAGAGAGAGAGAGAGAGAGAGAGAGAGAGAGAGTTTAGGAGCAGAAGCAACACCCGCATAGATAGAGCAAATAATCCAAGAGGGAGCGAGAGAGGAACAAAAAGGGAAGCTACATTCATAGTGAAAGGAATCGTGTATTTGAAGTGTACTGAAATGGTACAAGTTTCCACAACGCTCCAATTGCCACAGGCAATCTACGCAACCTTTTGTGGAAAAGACTGTGGCATCTTTTGGTGAAGAAAAGCCGAGGGTGGCTGAAAAATGCACGATCAAAGAATGTTTGCCTACAACAGTCATTATCGGTTATCTGGATCATCAACTGCGGCAGACATGAAGGCGCTCCATAAAGTTACCGGAGGTGAACGGGCTTTCAAAATTTGAGCTCGTTTAAAGACACATCGGTCAAGGAAAACTTTAAAACACAGCTTTGGACATAAAATATAGGCAAAAAATATTTCGAAAACCATAGTTTTGCATTACCAAAAGAAAAAAGATTGGGTGTTTTATGACGTCGAGTGACTGTCCGCCGACAACAGAATGACTCAGAGGAAATGTGTTCTTAGAATGTGGAAGAACTTTGAAATGCGGCGATTTTGAAACCGTTTTATAGAAACCATATGATGAATGCATTCGACGCCCACGGATTGCTTCTATAGGTTTGGATGACAAGCATTCCACGGTCTGTTGAGAAATTTAGAATTTCAAATTGCGACCGCAGTATTTTAAAAACGCAGGTTAAACTGAACTTTGCTGACTGAAAAGTTTTAATGTTGTTAAACAAAATTCAAAACACAAAACATTGATTACTGCAAAAAAGTCCCCATAACGGCATTTCGGTGAAGAGTTGACGTGTCGCGCTTATCTCTCTGCTGCCGTAAGTCCACCATATCGGTTTCTTTGCAAAAGTACCCACTAGGTTTTGCCCAAAACCCAGGTTCAATTACCCAAAAAGGAAAAAGGAACGCTAGAAATTAGCGGTGATAGCCAAGTTGGCGACAGCACGACTGTATTAATGCGCCGAACAGCTTCGGTGTAATTGTACGCAGCAGCATGACAGATCAACAGAAACAACAGTGAGTGTTGTTTTTTTTTTTGAACACGCCCTACTTGGTTACCTTATAAACCACAATTTTAATAAAATTGCGAAAGTCTTCCCAAAAACCGTCTTCACGCTATTAAGCGAGTATCAACTAGAAGAAAAAGAAGTTGCGACTTAAAAAGGCGCGAAGTAGGTTTGATCTCGTACGAAAGTTCTCTCTCGGGGCGTGGCGGCGTTCGTTTCTCTCAGGCGACAAAAAGTTACTGCGGGGGCACCGCACTTGCAGTCCCCTGTGTTGCCAGCCAGATAGGATCAACACGGTTAGAACACGACACACACTGGTAATGCATCACCGTTTTCGCGGGTTTGTTGGTATGGTGACAGGAAGAAGGACGCGCGGCAGGGAATAGAGAGGAAAACGGACGGCAGTTTAGATTTCGGGAAAGACACAGGGTCTATGTATCTCAGTCGCATTGCTTTCCTCTCTCCCCCTCTCTCTCTCTCTCTCTCTCGCTCTCTCTCTCTCTCTCTCTCTCTCTCTCTCTCTCTCTCTGTCTGTCTCTCTGATGTACATGACGCTCTATCTCTCTGCCTCTCTGTCTCTCTGTCTCTCTGCCTCTCTGTCTCTCTGTCTCTCTGTCTCTCTGTCTCTCTGTCTCTCTGTCTCTCTGTCTCTCTGTCTCTCTGTCTCTCTGTCTCTCTGTCTCTCTGTCTCTCTGCCTCTCTGTCTCTCTGTCTCTCTGATGCTCTGTCTCTCTGTCTCTCTGCCTCTCTGCCTCTCTGCCTCTCTGCCTCTCTGCCTCTCTGCCTCTCTGCCTCTCTGCCTCTCTGCCTCTCTGCCTCTCTGTCTCTCTGTCTCTCTGTCTCTCTGTCTCTCTGCCTCTCTGTCTCTCTGTCTCTCTGATGCTCTGTCTCTCTGCCTCTCTGCCTCTCTGCCTCTCTGCCTCTCTGCCTCTCTGCCTCTCTGCCTCTCTGCCTCTCTGTCTCTCTGTCTCTCTGTATCTCTGCCTCTCTGCCTCTCTGCCTCTCTGCCTCTCTGTCTCTCTGTCTCTCTGTCTCTCTGTCTCTCTGTCTCTCTGTCTCTCTGTCTCTCTGTCTCTCTGTCTCTCTGTCTCTCTGTCTCTCTGTCTCTCTGTCTCTCTGTCTCTCTGTCTCTCTGTCTCTCTGTCTCTCTGTCTCTCTGTCTCTCTGTCTCTCTGTCTCTCTGTCTCTCTGTCTCTCTGTCTCTCTGTTTCTCTGTCTCTCTGTCTCTCTGTCTTTCTGTCTCTCTGTCTTTCTGTCTCTCTGTCTCTCTGTCTCTCTGTCTCTCTGTCTCTCTGTCTCTCCGTCTCTCTGTCTCTCTGTCTCTCTGTCTCTCTGTCTCTCTGTCTCTCTGTCTCTCTGTCTCTCTGTCTCTCTGTCTCTCTATTTCTCTGTCTCTCTGTCTCTCTGTCTCTCTGTCTCTCTGTCTCTCTGTCTCTCTGTCTCTCTGTCTCTCTGTCTCTCTGTCTCTCTGTCTCTCTGTCTCTCTGTCTCTCTGTCTCTCTGTCTCTCTGTCTCTCTGTCTCTCTGTCTCTCTGTCTCTCTGTCTCTCTGTCTCTCTGTCTCTCTGTCTCTCTGTCTCTCTGTCTCTCTGTCTCTCTGTCTCTCTGTCTCTCTGTCTCTCTGTCTCTCTGTTTCTCTGTCTCTCTGTCTTTCTGTCTTTCTGTCTCTCTGTCTTTCTGTCTCTCTGTCTCTCTGTCTCTCTGTCTCTCTGTCTCTCTGTCTCTCCGTCTCTCTGTCTCTCTGTCTCTCTGTCTCTCTGTCTCTCTGTCTCTCTGTCTTTCTGTCTCTCTGTCTCTCTGTCTCTCTATTTCTCTGTCTCTCTGTCTCTCTGCCTCTCTGTCTCTCTGTCTCTCTATTTCTCTGTCTCTCTGTCTCTCTGCCTCTCTGTCTCTCTGTCTCTCTATTTCTCTGTATCTCTGCCTCTCTGCCTCTCTGTCTCTCTGCCTCTCTGCCTCTCTGCCTCTCTGTCTCTCTGTCTCTCTGTCTCTCTGTCTCTCTGTCTCTCTGTCTCTCTGTCTCTCTGTCTCTCTGTCTCTCTGTCTCTCTGTCTCTCTGTCTCTCTGTCTCTCTGTCTCTCTGTCTCTCTATTTCTCTGTCTCTCTGCCTCTCTGTCTCTCTGTCTCTCTATTTCTCTGTCTCTCTGTCTCTCTGCCTCTCTGCCTCTCTGTCTCTCTATTTCTCTGTATCTCTGCCTCTCTGCCTCTCTGTCTCTCTATTTCTCTGTCTCTCTGTCTCTCTGCCTCTTTGCCTCTCTGTCTCTTTGTCTCTATGACGCTCTGTCTTTCTGTCTCTCTGCCTCTCTGTCTCTCTGTCTCTCTGATGCTCTGTCTCTCTGTCTCTCTGCCTCTCTGCCTCTCTGCCTCTCTGCCTCTCTGCCTCTCTGCCTCTCTGCCTCTCTGCCTCTCTGCCTCTCTGTCTCTCTGTCTCTCTGTCTCTCTGTCTCTCTGCCTCTCTGCCTCTCTGCCTCTCTGTCTCTCTGTCTCTCTGTCTCTCTGTCTCTCTGTCTCTCTGTCTCTCTGTCTCTCTGTCTCTCTGTCTCTCTGTCTCTCTGTCTCTCTGTCTCTCTGTCTCTCTGTCTCTCTGTCTCTCTGTCTCTCTGTCTCTCTGTCTCTCTGTCTCTCTGTCTCTCTGTCTCTCTGTCTCTCTGTCTCCCTGTCTCTCTGTCTCTCTGTCTCTCTGTCTCTCTGTCTCTCTGTCTCTCTGTCTCTCTGTCTCTCTGTCTCTCTGTCTCTCTGTCTCTCTATTTCTCTGTCTCTCTGCCTCTCTGTCTCTCTGTCTCTCTGTCTCTCTGTCTCTCTGTCTCTCTATCTCTCTGTCTCTCTGTCTCTCTGTCTCTTTGTCTCTCTGTCTCTCTGTCTCTCTGTCTCTCTGTCTCTCTGTCTTTCTGTCTGCTTGCGTTTTTGTCTTTCTTACTGTGTATCGTCTTGCTTTTTGATGTATCTTCTCCTCCGGTATCTTCGTGCGTCTCTCTCTTACTATCTCTCTAAATCTCTCTGCTTCTCCCTCTCTCCCTCCCTCCCTCTCTATCTTTCTATCTCCTTCTATATCTCTCTTTCTTTATCTCTCTCTCTCTCTTTCACGTATCTTCAAAATTATGTTACACTGTCTCCATATCTCTGTGACTTATTTTTCTTTGTCTCGGTTTGGTTGTTTGTCTCTCTATTTCGTTGTGTTTCCACATATCTGTCTTTCAGTCTGTCGGCTTTGTTCTTGCGAAGAAAGAGATGCACCAGAGGACAGAGGAGGTACATACTGAGTAAGAAGGAGAAACAGCTAAGGAAAAATTGAAACTATTAAGGGGGAAGAGGGGGGGGGATGAGAGAAATACCAAAGCCAGCCGAGTACTCGTCCTCACTTGGAGCCGACTGAGGATCCAAAGTGGGCGTGTACAGAGTGACGCTGCCTCATCGAGACGCTGGAGACGCAGAAGAACCTCCCCTCTGAGTCACAATTTCCGTACCAGGGGGTGTAGGCGTCTGGAGGCCCGACGAAAGAAAAAAGCGTAGATGAACGGCACGGCCTGCATGCACTTTCAATGCACTTTTCGACAGTGCCCAGCGGTCACTGCAGGAGCAGCAAAGTCAACAAAAAGGGCAAACACGCACTACCGGAGGCTTCAGAAGCGCATGCGCGATTAGCATCCCCGTGGGTTAGATCAAATATTCCCATTCACGGCAGAGTGTTAGCGCTTCTCGAGAGCCTGTGAGAGGGTTCTGGGAATGGCTTCGTCTCTTGTAAACACGGAATTCTCCTCTCTCTCACTCACGCACTCTTTCTCTCTCTCTCTCTCTCTCTCTCTCTCTCTTATACTTTCTCTCCAAAAACTAACTTTCACGCCTTTTTGTCACGATCTACATTTCGCAAATCCTCTTACCAAGCCCCTTTTAAAGGGCTCGGCAGGGGCTTTTCCTAAGTCGCATGCTAATTAGGAATTCACAAGATTTTTGCGCATAACCGTTGGATCGAGCGGTGTTCGAGAAAATGTTTTCAATTGCAATGACTTGATTTGCTTACCGTTCATTTCCAATCCGAAAAGGCCCTTAACGGTCTTCTTAACGAGTTTTCTTTGGTAATCTTGTCATACTTTTTTTGCAAGCGTCCTGGAGGGCCTAACCATTTCTAAAGTAACACGATTCAAGAAGTTCTTAGTTGATCCATTTAGCGCCACTTAGAAGGTCATTCCTCGCGGTAAACACGGACTTCACGGGCTCGGTCAAGCGACTAAGATCAACATAAGCGCATCTGGTGTTCACTGTTCAAGCTCTAGGGAATAACATAAGCTGAAAGGCTGGAAACTTGTATTAAAATAGCTCCGAGTAAAATGATAAGATACTACGAAAAGACCAACTTTCTGCAGCCTGGAACCAGCAAATTTAGAATTCAAATCTGAATCGTTGGAATTGCACGTGGCTTGTAACGTTTTTGTTGCGCTCTCGACTTTTCCGTATTCCAATGAACGTGTCACATCTCAATCACGATTGATATTTCCTTAATGTAGAATAATTTCAAGGAGTACGAATATTTGAGGCCTTGAAACTCATATGAAAGTTCATTACGACTGGTTTCGAATTATGACTAAAATTAGCTAACAAGTCTGTTTTCCAAGGCAGTTCTCCATCACAATCGAGTCACATACTTTCTAGGTTTGTTTGCAATCACAGTTCCTTCCCAGACACGCGTTCTGCATAAAGGGTTCAAACGGATCGCCTCAAAGGAGAGCCGAATAATGACCGTCTGGGAGTTCCCAATGAACAGCGTGTGATCGGACTTTGAAGCGACCGCTTTATTCATAAGTGCAATGTCGGCGAAGGTAAAAAAAGAGCGAGCAAGAAAGGTTCGTGGGATCGAATGAACTATGGAACGTTCAAACCCTTCTAACGGAAGTTTTCAGCAGGAAAAATCTCTAGCAGTGATTCGATTTCGTTCAAAATGGCAACAGGGAAAACTATAAAAAAACAACAACAATAATGCTGGTGGTACGTTTTTCAATGATGGGTTCCAGACGTAATTGTTGTTTTTCTGAGAATGGAGAGTGGAAATTAACCTAGAATGACGAGGAAACAGATGTACGAATTGAAATTTGTTTTGGGCAATTTTAGAGATATTCAAAAGCACCATTTAAAACTTCAAGCAATTGGTGCGTTCGGAAGCGAGTAGAGGGTACCCCGGCCAGGAAGGTTCAAACTATTAGAACCTTTTGGGACTTTGAGAGTAACACTTTTAAACTTCTAAACTGCCCCTAACGCTCGAAAAAAAAATGTAAAATAGAAACTACTTATAAAGAAGCGATAGCTTTTGGGTTTTGAACATGGATTGGCTCAACCACAAGATGTGCCTAAAAGAGAATGGCAAACCAGTCAAACTGGACAAAGGAAATGGACAGCCTCACAACAATCACAACAGCTGTGTCAATTAGTTATTTTGTCTATGCATTTTGAGGAAAGCAGATTTATTTATTTTCCAAAATTCTAAAAGATTTAGAAAAAAAAGAAGATTGTCCATAGTTTGTTCTTTGCATGCCACGCCCGTGGTTTCAATCGCCGAGCGTTCTTACGAGAAACCGAATCTCTTTTGTGAAAATGCGGTTGTTTGATTTGGCAGCCAAGAACTTGGATCATGATCTGTGAAAGTGCAAGCACGTCGTTGATTGAGGGCATAAACAAAGCGAAAACGATGACCGACACCTGGTCCCAGTCTCTTTTTGTGCTTGGGATCTGCATGTGGGGACAAAGCAACAACCGCAAAAGCTACTGCGATGTTCGTAGACTGATTGCTGTTTTGTTACCTGCATGACAAACAATAGCGAACAACTGACCACACGAATGATAACGCAATACGAAACGCTTTATGGGAGACAGGTAGTAGACGAGCCCTTGTGACTCGAAAAATAAGAACCTTTAGTTTGATCATGCATCAGAAGAAAGAAAAGTAACTGTCATAAGACATTGTTGACGGTATCTAAGCGGCTTACCACGGCTTATCGCTTTACCTGGGCTGAGATGATAGGAAAGAATAGAAGACAACAATTTCATTTATCTTTTGTATGTTAGTGTTTCTTTCAACTAAAGACATGAACATTCTTAACCTTGGTAAGCCAATGGATTCCCGAGTTTCAGTGAATCAGACGACTTGATTCAGTTCGAGAACTTAATGAACCTTATCTGCAAGTTTTTCAATGAGTTTGGGCTACCAAACAATTTTATTTGCAACACCAAACCCTTTTCGCTTGGGTTGCATTAGCCAAAAATCTCTATGAAATCCGTGAATTCGTATTTCAAACCAAACTACCAAATTTCTCCAGCCCCGAAAGGGTAGCAATCTACCAGAAATTCGACGAAAATCAAAACAGGCTCAATCAACGTATGTTATCCATGGTTTAAGGACCAAGGTCTTATTTTTGGTACTACAAGGAAGGAGAGGTTCAGTCTACTCTTACACCTGTCTGTGTTGCGCACCTAGATAAATTGCAGAACATCGGGGACCCATAATGAAATGCCGAAGTTCTTCAACTCTCTGATGAAAGTTCATAACAAAGTTCTATAAGGCGCGTTGATACTTAATAAGAAGTTTGATGTTTGCCGAGGGTTTTTATGATTTTCCCTAATACGGTCTTCTTAAGATTGTATTTCTCCGTCAAGTTGACGATCGCCAGAAAGATATAGTTTACGAAACGCCTGAATACTCAACTATCAGATCAAGAAAATGCCAGCGTCAGTTCAAGAAAACTGGAATAGATAATCTTTGTTTTGACCAACTTCTTTTAACACGGTGAAACCACTCTAAAAGTTTTTGAAAAACCGATCGTTTCATGGTTTTTGAAGAAGACAAAGTTTGAAAATTGTGACCGATTTATGTCGTTTTTCTTAACTACAGGAAACACAGCCGTATTCATTGAGTTAATAAGAATCGGGACGATCACGTCATCGCAACTAGAACCAAAAAGGTCAGCAGCTGGTCATAAAGAACATACTATTTTACGGGTAGAAAACCCACACACTGTCCAAAAAATTGTGCGAACTCCTTGTCAAAGTGCACGCGCACTTTGAACAAAAAAACTTCATACAGGTTTAATTCAAAATATAATAATTTCTTTATGTTCATTATGATCTTTAACCAAGAAGTCTCTTATAAGTGGCCGTGAACGCTTCCGTGTCGCGACTCGTCTCGGCACGCACCTTCATCACAATCGTGTTCGATGTTGGCTGATCCAGCTGACGCTCGAACTGAAAAACTATCATTGCCGCTCCGTTCAATTGGAATGTGACTTGATATGGCGAGAGACAACACAAACCTCTCTGATCTCCAGCTCGCTTTTGCCGCCGACGTCAAAGCTTCTCCTAAGGAACTGCTTGAGGTGGAAAGTCATCTGAGTTCCCTTAACCTGGCCCTGCTCCATCATTGACCATCCTAAAAAATGATTTATAATTCAACCTGAAGTAAATAAAGGAAGCGTGTTTGCCATTTTTAAAGAATTCACAAGATATCTATTTACAAAACAGTTCCCAGATGGCCAACCAAATGTTTGCTTCTCCAGCAATTACCAGTTTCTTCAGTATTAGATCTTCAAGAATTTGTTAACTATAAACAGAAAAACGGACAATGCAAGACGTTATCTAACTGTCTTTAAGCCACTGAGTGGACTAATGAACGTGCTTCAGGAAACCAAATATAGAGAAGTAGACATTAGATTGGCCATCCGGGAAAAGTGCGTCTTCAAACTCGATTCGCCAAGGGTATACTGTTATGGATACATTTCAACAAGGTGTGCTTGCTTTACATAAGAAAATCAAAGACGTTGAAAAATATGAAAAACTGTATAAATGCGTGATGTATTATGCCCTACTTGGTCAAGGTCTTCGGTAGCTTCACGAAGGTTATGAGAACTATCAGAAAAAGGTCCAAGAGTGACTTTTGAATATTAGTCTCAGTTTTAAATGTGCAGCATATTGAATACTGGAAATTACAGGTGTTAAAAAAAACAGTTATGAGAGCACAATCTATCTCGTAGACTGAAACTAATTTTGATTTTTTGGGACAGAAATTGGTCATCCGGCGTTAAATTGAAGCTATACTTTATAACAACATGTTATCGTTAATGTAAGTATACAAAGAATAGCAGATAGACAATGTGTCTGTGTATCATTGCTTTGTTTTCTTTTCTAGACACACGAAACGGTAGCTGGATTTTCAATTAAAGCAATAGTATCTAGAAAAAGCGCTCCCCTTTGGTGTGTGTGTGTGCCTTTTAAGATTGTAGTGATTTCTCATTTAGTCATGTTCGAGTCTTTTGTGTGTGTGTGCTGTTAACCACTGTGTCCATAATGATCTTGTTTTCCCAAGAGTACTTCAACGTCAAACAAAGGGTCACCTTGGCTGGACGTTGTAAGGTAGGCGACGTGCACTCTCGGATCACGACGGGTGGCGTTTTTCACCGGCATGAAACCGTAATCATGGCGAACGACGTTTCCGTTGCGGAAGTAAGTGTGTCTGAAAGAATCATAAAATCACAATTCTTTGTTTTTCACTTACGTGACGTTGATTGCCCTGGCTCCGAACTTGGGCACGGGGTTAATGGCATAGTCGATTTGCTCAGGGGGAGGGAGGTCAATCACTCTACCGGTAATCGATTCAAGGCCCCACAGGCCAATGTAAGTCTGAATTGGGCGCAAGTCGAATGGCATTTTGGAGCGGTCATATCCTGAAGGAAAATGAGATTGAGAGTTGCTAACGGAAACATACGGTCTTCATAAGAACAGCCGGCAAGGCCAAGAAGCGAGACTGCTAAGATAAATGATCGCATCTGAAAAGAACAATGGATCAAAAACATAAGAAAGGTGTTTACATCATACTTAAAGAACTCAAGGTTTTTCAACTTCTGTGGATAGTTTGATAAAAGTTACAGTTAAGTTTCAATATAGAAGACTTTTAGAAGGTGGCAAACTCTGTAACAGTGAAACATTAGAACCCTTTCAATAATAGAAGATTAACTTCAGCGACACACCGAAGATAGGGGAAAATGTGTTTCCAAAAACGCGAAAGAAGTTTTGCCAAATGGAAACGAAGTTTGTTGAAAACAGCGGCACTGTTGATCAAATGATAGAAAACTGTTTTAAAGAAGAAGAATCCTTCATGGGCTACGGCCTTCCTTTTTGCGCCATTTCGAGGTTATCTCAGGCCATTCACTGTGAAGCCTCAAGAAGCGAGACAATCAATAGGAAAAGGACTGAAAGAGTGACAGTCGGTGTTCCAGCTTTCGGGAACTGGTTCGCGCAGTTTCAGTAAGCAGCCGGCAGAAGCGTGATTGATTAAAACGAAGCGGGAGAAGAGATGTGGCGATGTGAACGCCGCCCAAGCGAGAGTCGAACCGGTCGTGAGACATGCGCGAATCTCCTGCTACATTGTTGATGAGACCTGAAGACGCCAACCACACAATGACTTCATCATCAAAGATGGTGTTGAAGATCTTCTTGAGTGAAACGAAAAATTCCTAGCGAACCAATGTATGCTTCATGCAAACTGATCGATACATGGCAGAACGGAGTAGTTCTGTGCAATTGATAGTTTAACATAACAGGAAATCTTCGTCTAGAGAACGGTTTGAACCCACCCTCGGTTGACCAATTAGTACTTCAGTTGAAAATTTTCGAAAAAAAAAATTAATGACTATCGCCTTTTGATGACCCACTATCTTCACCACAGATTGTGCGATACGTATTAATTTGTTTTTCTAACATTTTCAAACAAAGTGAAATTTTAGCTCCATGCTGGAAGCTCCAAGCTCCGGCGCGGGAGCAGGGGCTGAGCTTTATTGATATATTCTAACTTCACCAAATGATACAAAAGCCTAAAAATACGATAATTGTTAACTAAAAGTAACTAAAAGCCAAGTTCAGCATGTGGCAATGTGGCGCTAAAGATGCCCTTATGATTTGTTTTCCTTTTGAAACAAGAATTTTCGAGTTCATTTCCAGCCATTGCTCCCCATTCACACACATCGTAACACGCGAAAATCCCGGCGTTTCGCAGCTGGCCACCCTCACGTGTCAGTTGTGCGGGTTGTTTTTCCATTCGATTGCTATGCTGAAAACCCGCAAAACAGATCCATACGGACAATTTTTGAGAATGTGTAAGATTAACCCAACAGCTCACCAAATCCCAACTAAACTAATAAACAATATAGAAAAGTACTTTATCGGATACCGATTGGACTAATTCATCACCGAGTATATTATCACCGCTGGGATAAAGAACAAGCATAACACGTAGGGTACAGATCTGGGAGGACTAAAAGCACTAAGGACTATGTACAAACACTGTTTTTAAATATGGCTTTCACATGGCATGGGTAACATCGATGGTTTCAATGGGTGGAACGACGGAGTTTTCGGGGAGTGGTGGAGCATCTGCCCTTGCTGGGCATTCGAGATGGACGAGATGGAATACCTAAACAACATGGGTTAAAAGATTCAGGCCAGGGCTGTTGGGTGGAAAGGATGTTGACAAAATCTATTTTTATGTACCCTAGTTCAAATACTTACCTCATTTGCTGAGTTGCATGTACCTACAACCCTGACAAAGACGACAGGAGTCTTTTCAAACTCAATCATCTGCCAAGAGCGGCACTGACGATTTGATCGATCGGACACCCTCTTCCAAGTCTCCTGATCAACAGAAACCTCTACATAGTAGGAATAATAACGTTCATCCAAATCCCAAAGCAGCATTCTGAAACGGGAAATTTAGCCACAGTTTTGAGTCTTTCACCTCATGCTACTTATAATATAGGGTTGCGGAAATTGCACAGTTATGGAGCCACTACCAATTTGGTGGCAGGTGTATCCATTGTCCCAGTCATAGTCAGTAGTCTAAACATATGTTGCTTCTAAAGCTTGAAACATTGTCATACCTGTCCATTGAGTAGAGCATTACGGCTTCTGGAGACACCTTCAATGACTGTTGCACACTTGTCCACTGTGGCTACATTGTCCCAGGGGACTAAAACAACAAAATACAAACGCAGAGTCTTATCACGTACTGGGAACTCCGTTTAGAACACCTTTGAAGGGAGCTTCTGTAGAGTAGAGGGCTTCTATGGCTACTAGGTGGAATTTGGAGTAAAGGGTACAGTTGGGGACTCCAACTACTCTGATGTACCTTAAACATCACTCAGCTAGATTTTTTTTCTAATTGTCTTACATAACAGCTTGGGCGGGGAATGTAATCGTCTGCGCCGATCGGCAAAGGAAGCGGGAGTAGTCCACAATCTCCACCCACTGAACTCCCATTTCGTTTGAGGACTGAAAAACACCCTTAGTGAACTAGAGAAAATACAAACCTGTGGCTTTAAAGCTTCTTCATTTTGCAAAAACATTCCCACGTAAAGGCGATAGGAGTACATTCGCTGTTCTCTATCCGGTAGAAACAGACGAATTGTGTTTATGATATGAGGAGACTTTAGAACTACTGTAATGCCATTCTTGTCATCGATGGAATGACGGGTAAATTTGGGAGAATCGGTGTCAGTGATGAAATCTGAGATGGAAACGTAGAAAAATAAAAGAAAACAACTTACTGGCTGCTAAATCGCCGCTAAGGGGAGAACCACGAACTTGTCCTGTTAAGACGGTAGCTTCAAGAGATGCAGAAGCCACGTTGACATCAGGTTCTGAAAAAATTAAACGTGTGTACAATAGGAAATAAGATACGTTCTAGTTTTCAGAAGACCCACGATGGGTCACACAAGAGATTTTAGGGCTTTACTGATTTTGAATGCCATTACACTTGATTAAGCTATGGTAATAACCAAATTGCGGTGTTGCCCTTTAGAAACTATGTTTGGTTCCGCTAATCGAGATTAAGTTAAGTTTTTCTTTACCAGACAAAATTTTGATATTTTACACTTACTTAGAACTCCTCTTGGGACCACTTGTCCTGTTGGCGGAACACAACATTGAGCAGCTATGGCGTCTAGAACATCGTCAGCCGATACAAGTCCTAAAGAATTGTCGTTTAAATATTTTTTTGTTTGGCAGCGCTTACCTGAAGTACGTACCACGTCTAACAGAGCAATCTTTGGAATCAGGGCCAGCCTGACTAGTGAAGTTATGGAGGGAAACTCTTCCTTCTGAATTAGAACATGGTACAGTAAATGAGTTTGTGATGTCGCACATGAAAACCCTAATTTGACTCACCCTTTCTGGACTATATTCGATCCACTTCTGGATCGCTTCAAATATTTCTATCTCAGGAGCGTAGAAGGAGTTCCTTCTAACCAAAGTCTCCAATGCTCGAGGTGACAGCTCCATAAGTGACTATAAATGGTTCATAGTACCACTCAATCGTTTAGAAACCAACCGTTAACTGTAGCACCTCACTAGAGTGTAGATCTCCAAAACTAAGACATTGTTTTGCCAAATCTGATAGTGAGTAAAGCATTGAGGCATTCAGAATGCAGCAGAAGTTGGATACATTGAGAATTGTCTGAAGAAAACAATGAAACATCAAAAACAGAGATGCATACTGTGAGGTAATCGGAGATCGCGGTTTGTAGCTGCTCAAACACGTATTTGTGAGAGAGTTCTAGTATTTCAAGAACGGTGTCTTCATTCATCTTACCCAAGGGCATCAAGCCCGTGTAAATATATCTACAAATACAATTGTAAAAAGAATTTTTGCTAAATCTTACTTTAGAAGTAGCTTAAACGCATGGATTGATGTATCCGGAAGAGGTATTTCCTTCTGTTCAGTTTCACGCATTCCACCGCATAGCATAGCCCTGTTAGTGGTTTTTAGGTTCGAAAAAAATGTTAAAATTACCGAAAATAGTAGCTTCTAGAAGCTAGAATCACCCTGTGAGCAACACACTTCTCCCCTTCCACGATGAAAGCAACATCACTGCAATCCTCATTGAGGTACAGCGATCCAATATTCTCCGATAATTCAGTAGTGTGATCGATAATTCCAGTTACTGCACCTTTTTCTACAAGAAAACTATGAAAAACTGAAACTAAATGATTTACCTTCGGTCACTGATGTATATTCACGTTGGACTATATTACTCATGTTTTTCAATTAATGTATCTGTAATTATAGAAATTATTAAATATAAGTTATGTAAATTCAATGAGGGGGTGTACTAAACGTGCGCACTGGGCATAGCAAAAACAGGCGCGGGGCATGGGTCCCGCCGCGACAAGCCTGCGGTCAACGTGCTCCCTCGGCCGCAGCCATGGGCGCCCGGCTGGTGAATGTGGAATTTCCTTTTTTAAAAATCCAGCGTTTTGTTCATTCTTTGTTAATTTTTCTGTTCATTTCGTTCTTTATTTGAAATTATAATTATAATGTTAATAGTTAATCAGGATAGAACCTAGAGAATATATCTATTTTCAAGTTTCAATCTAGTCGTGAGATTTTATATATTTCTTTTTTGTATTTTTGATTTGTAACGTTTCAAAACAATTTTTAATTATTAGTAATATTAAACCGACGGAAATTATCACAAAAACTGGATGATTTCATCACTATTCAACCGGGAGCAATTTATTTCTGTTTTTGTTCCGTTTGCTCACATTTGGTTCTAGTTTTGCCCTTGTCTCCCGTTAATTTATTAGTTTTATGTTAAAATACCTAATTATGGTATAAATTTCAATGAAATTGTGTAGAGAAATGGCCGCTCTTGCCGTGGCATCCAGATAAATAGGCGATAGGGGATCCAGGGCCCTTTGCGTCATGATATCGGCCTGTTTTCATCTTTTGTTGGATGTATGTGACTGCCATTTGTTTTACTCTCTTGTAAATTCTTCTTTAGTGTTCAGATTTATTTAAATTATTCCTTTTCAGGGTATGAACGGCTTCAGGGCAGGATTCCTGCGCAGATGCGCCATCGCTGCTATCCGCAGGGTTAGTTTCCTTCTGTACTGGGTTTTTCATGAATTTTAATCTTTTTTATTAGGAAGTTGTTCAAAAACTTGGCGTGTTTCCCATCTTTATTCACGTTTTTACTTTCAGCCCGCTCCTCTCGGTGCTTCTCGCCAGTTGGTCACCGTCATTGGTGAGTCTGGTCATTTTAATTCAATATTTATGTTTGTTCAGGAACTCCTAAGCATGCGACCACTTCCACCTTCCAGCCCATGCGGTTCCTGCACGTTTCCTGCTGCAGAAGTAGGATTTTTCAGAGTAAATGCTAATCTGGGGTTTAGTGAGCGACGTCATCGTTGTTGACGGCCCTGCCTTTGCCGAATCCATCTCCGAGGGAGACATCAGGTGGCTGAAACGTGAGTACTCCTTTTTAATGCTGTAATTTATTATTTTAGAGAAGGGAGACTTTGTCAACGAGGACGAGCTTGTCGCTGAGATCGAGACCGACAAGACCTCCGTGGAGGTGCCCGCTCCTCAGGCCGGAACCATCGTTGAACTTCTCGTCGAGGATGGAGCCAAGGTTATGGCCAAGCAGAAGCTGTACAAGCTCCAGCCCGGAGCTGGAGGCGCTGCTGCCAGTGCTCCTGTAGGTTTTTAAATCATAGTTTTCGAGTATTGATTTATATTTGATGATTATTTTGTTGTAGGCTCCTGCCAAAAAGGAGGAGGCCCCTGTTGCTGCCCCTACTCCCGTTCCAGTTGCTGAGAAGGCTGCCCCTCCTCCGGCTGCCAAGCCCACCCAAGGTTTCATCCAGTTTTATCATCGAATACGTTTTTAGGAGCTATTCCCAAGACCATGCCTCCTGTCACCCCACCCTCTTCGACACCTATCTCCTCCACTCCTGTTGGCGCAATTCCCGTTACTAGGGTGGTTGTTCCCAAGGGAGTCGCCCCGGAACACGCCATCACTGGAGCTAGGGATGAGGTTCGCGTGAAGATGAACCGTATGCGTCAACGTATCTCCACCCGTCTGAAGGATGCTCAGAACACCTATGCCATGCTCACCACTTTCAACGAGATTGACATGAGGCGAGTTCAATTTATTAGTTATTAATGTGTTTTTCTTTTTTTTAGCAATGTCATTGAAATGAGGACCAAGTACCAAAAGGATTTCATCAAGAAGCACGGAATCAAGCTTGGCTTGATGTCTCCCTTCGTCCGCGCCGCTGCCTACGCCCTTACCGAGTCCCCTGTCGTTAACGCCGGTATTTTCATTTTATATCTTCGAATCAGTTGGTATTTTAGTTATCGATGAGAACGAGATTGTCTACCGCCACTTTGTCGACATGTCGATTGCTGTTGCCACTCCCAAGGGTCTCGTTGTGCCCGTTCTGCGCAACGTTGAAACCATGGACTACGCTCAAATCGAGTTGGCTCTGGCTGCTATGGGAGAGAAGGTGGATTTGTGTTATTTTCATTTAAAAACTGTGTGTTTGAGGCCCGTGATGGCAAGATCGCCGTAGAGGACATGGAGGGAGGTACTTTCACCATTTCCAACGGAGGAGTCTTCGGTTCCGTCTTCGGTACCCCGATCATCAACCCTCCTCAGAGTGCTATCCTTGGAATGCACGGAATTTTCGACCGCCCCGTCGCCATCAACGGAAAGGTATTTGCTAATCTACATTCGTGTTTCAAATACCATGTTTAGGTTGAAGTTCGCCCGATCATGCAAGTTGCTCTGACCTACGACCACAGGCTGATTGACGGCAGGGAAGCTGTTACTTTCTTGCGGAAGATCAAGGCCTCCGTGGAGGACCCCCGCACGATTCTCATGAATCTTTAGATTTTTGTTAGCGCACCAATTCCAACAGCTTTTAACGGTAACTGTAATAAGCTTGTATGTACTGGCAGATAGGAAATTTTGTGTTTGCATTACATCCCAGTGTTGTCGGTTTCTTCAATAAATTTTGTGCGTTTCTTTAACTTGTATAGAAACTTTGGTTGTATTTTCCAGCGCGTACTTGTTAATAGAGGAGCTTGGAATTTCTCAAACGCAGTCGTATTTAGATGTCGAGGCGTGGGGCTGGGAAGCCTCCGACGGAACGAGTCTCCCACAAAAAGTCCATTGAGGCCGCTTTTGAGAGGCAGAGAAAGCGTCGCGTACGTTTCTTACGTTATTTTCCCACTAGCAATGGTAATGTTTCAGCGCTGCACGATTTGTGGCCAGGAGGTGTTAGTCTGTTTATATGCAACGCATATCAATTCCTGTACTTTGGCTGATGACGACTCCGACGTTGAGGTTTGTTTATCGTCTTTTTTTAACAATCGGTAGTTTTTTAAGGTGATCACGCAGCTCACTGGTGACGAAAGTCGCGCTTTGAAAGCGGGTCCCGCCATCGTTTTGGACGATGATCAGAATGTAAAGGTTGAAAGCGAAGGCGACGAGCATCAAATAGGTTGGTTTTCTTTAGCGTGTTTGAGTACTGCTCCCCTTTTAGATATCCCTGTTGGCGAGGAACAGTCCGGGAATGATGAAAACAGCTTGGGCATGCCGGCGGAGAAGGAATCGCTGAGAGGTGACCAGGAAGACAGGAATCAGGCAGAAATCGCTGCTCCGGTGGCCGTTATCCACAGAGCCTTGCCCGCTACCCCGTCCCAAGCTGCCGCACGGCCTCTGAACCGCCGTCCTCCTAAATCGCAGGTATATTTCTGGGTTTATCCAATATATTTTTTTCTCTTAGGTCGCTATTTCCAAGTCAGATGTACCGAAAGCTCCTGCGAGAGCTACGGGTGTTGCCCAGATCAAGAAGGAAGATCCGGACAGGGATCCTGTTTTGCCCACCATTCCTAACGTTGAAGAGAATGATGAACACATCAATGGACCTGGAATCCCGTACAGCAAGTATATGAAGAAGTTTATCAAAACCGTAAGCTCGTTAGCATTCACCTTCATGACTCGGATTTTAGTTAGTCACCCACGGCTTTGATAAAGTATTCTGGAGGGACGACTGGAAGATGGTCGACGGTCTCAGTAGGCTCAGCCACGGCGCGCTGGAACTGCTTATGCGCATGTTCCTTCGTCGATCGCAGTGGTTCAAGGAGAGCAGCTTAGCGAAATCGTGAGAATTGCTGTTATCTGTATATTCTATAACTATTAAGGTATGTTCACCTTAAGGACTCCATGGCTGACATTCTGAAGGAGTTGGCAACAGCTGGGTTAATCCAAGGTTCGTATCTCTGAGCGCTATTAAGGTTACAATTTTGTTTCAGATGGGGACGGCTTAATGACGCAGGAGGAGCTGTTCGCCATTTGCGACTTGGCCACGATGAAGAATATTGCCAAGTTGTACCATCTGGACATTGGCCAGGTTTTTTTTCGACTTTACAGAACGGTTGTAGTGTTTTCGTTTAGAACAAACAGCAGCTGTGTGATGCGTTGTCCAAAATTCTGAAGACGCAGAAGGACATCTTCGGCAGAAGTAAGGGAGTTGCGGCCAAAATGTACAAAACGTAGGTTTTCTATATTTTTCAAAGCATGTAGTTCTTCTCAGATTTTACCAGGAGGTCGGAAGAACGGTTAAGCTTGCTGACATTGCGAGGATGTTACTTGAGGTTTGTTTATTCATTTTAGTTTGGTAAACCTATTTTAGGCGATTTTGACGCTTACTTGTCCGACGGAGACCAACTCCGCGCACATCTACGACCTGCAGGCGAATACGATTTATCATACTTTCTTGTTAGTTTTATCCTTTTTTCTCACTTACTTGTATACTTTTAGGGTTACGGTTCATGACATCGAGAGCGGAACTCTGCGTGTCGCTGCCCCGTCTGTTGATGGATGCCAATTCATCACGATCTTTAGGAACAGCGAGGAGTTGAAAGAGTCAGTTTTTAAAATTTTGAAAGCCTATATTTTTATTAGGTATGTTCGAGCCAAGGAGTTGGAAGTGAAGGCGTTTCTTGGTACAAGAACCGCTACGGTGGATGAAATCGGCGACTTCGTCACCGAGGCGAAGCAGAAGCTAGCGGAGTGGTTTGTGCCGTTCTCCTTCTGAACTCACTTTATGGTTTTAGTGACCTCCGCTACTATTCCTCTCTTCCTCCTTCCATTAGAAGGTTTTCCCCGCCCCATGTATTCGCTCGCGTCATCGCCGTTTCCGCCACATGCTATGAAAAGGCAAAGAAGTACCCCATGGCGATTGAGCTACACAAGTATCTTCTGTTTACTGAAGGTTGTTTCTCCTCTGTATGTTATAATTTTTGTATTCAGAACTGGTTCCATTCGGAGGAGATCTTCGTGGAAGCTGGTGGGAGCGTCTTGCTCTCAATTTGGAAGCTCACATGAAAGAACAAGAGGAGGCGAAGGAAATGCTCACCAAGGCGTTTACCGACTCTTCGGTCGCGGATAAGGATATGTTGGCCCTGGAGGTACTTTTGTTTAACTTCGCTAGTAACCACTGTGTTTTAGGACCGTTACGCCAGGCTTTTCAAGGATCAGGCTCCATGCCGCGTCCTGAACGGATTATCTCCTGCCAAAGCTGTTAGTTCTGTGAGATTATTCTACTATGGTTTGACTTTAGGTCACTATTTACGGAATGGTTTTGGACAAGGAACTCGGCGACGGCCGTGTGAATAGATTTGTCGAGAAGTCGGAAGAGGGAAATTTGACGGCCGTTTCGGTAGAAAACGTGGCCAGGACACACTACATGGACAATGGCGGCTACAGCCACGGTCAGTTGCTAATAGTTATTTTTCCCGAATAATAAGTGTTTAGGCGTTCATGCGGAAGGCGGCATATGGCACACCGTCATGGGTCTCGTCTTCTTCAAGCAGATGTATAATTCGAACTCCCCGTATGCGTATATGTCGTCCTACCAGGTTAGCATTGTGTTTTGTTCTTCCGAGAATAACCTTCTTATTCAGAGGGTGCCCACGGATCTGAACTTCCCCGCTTTCTACACGTCGAGAAAGGAGCTCCTCGACGAGAGGATGGAGTGGTTTCGCGAGTCCGCCAGCGACGCTGATTTGCTAGTTGAAATCACCGAAAACTGGCGAAAAGCGCATGGGATCGAAACGTCGAAGATCGTTTGGGATTTGTTCGATAGCCCTGAAGCCCTTTATGTGAGTTGCTCTTTCGTTTCCATGAATATGTCCAATTTAGGGCTTCATCAAAGCGGCTGGCCGAAAGCCGTTGGCTGAGGTGTTCTCCTACCTGATGATGGATCACCGTAACACGCGCAGCGGTTTCCCTGACTTGACATTGTGGGACCCTGTTTCCAAGAAATGCATGGTATGGGCTGCTAGGATTTAACAGTTACATTGTTTATTTTCAGGCCGTTGAGGTTAAAGGACCCGGTGATCGCCTGTCCACCAAGCAGCGCATCTGGCTCCACAGGCTCAGCAAAGCCGGAATCCCGGCCGAAGTGTGCCACGTGAAGGGTTCGTTGTTTTGACTTTTGATTTTAAATACCGCTATTTTAGCCAAGGCCGCTCGTACGCTGACTTCCGCTCGCTGAGGTCTTCGCTCCCTGAGCTCTTCTAACATCATCTACTGGTATTTCAATGTTTTTGTTTACATTTTACGAGTAATTCTCGGGTTTTTGTTAAACCGGTTATGCATTTGTGTCTGAGTACCGGTATCACATGTGTTACAGATTTATGGGTTATCCGCAATTGATACTCGTTTTTGTTTCGTTGGCTGATGCCTGAATAAAGTTGTTGTTTAAGAAATCATGTGAATGTTTGGGAAAGGTTAATTGCGAGATATACGAGATAAACGAGGAGAACCGTTTGAACATCGAAGTTTATCATACCCAATGGAAGATCTCCTGCATGAGTGGAGTAACTTATGTTCCGCCTAGTGTTGGTAGAATCCCCCCATCAATCTGTTGCCTTGTGATGTTTGTTTTTTACCTCTAACCAAACTATTGTATGTTCGATGGTCCAACCATGGTCCAAGAGTCTTTTCCAGTAATTTAGCACAAGAAGCTCGACTGCCCCCAATAAAAAATAGAATGACGTCGATTTCTTTTCCCATAATTCCTCCATACCACCTCAAAATAAAACATTTTAACAACAAATTTTTTTTATTTAAAAAAAAAACAAAAAAATGCAGCAAAAAAAATTACAAATTTCCTGGGCGAACATCCACTGCTTGTCCCTTGTGCATGTTCTTCTCTTCTTCTTGTCCTCTGCTTGCCCTTGGATGATCTCAGCCATAAAAAATCTGAAAACATCCAATCAGTAAAATATAATTAAGAGAGAAATAAAAAGACAATTGAAGAAAAAATTACCTTTAGCTCCTTTCTTCGCTCTTTTGCTTGTCCTTGGAATTGTGCGTGGTGCGGACGACGAGACCTAAAATAGAGTGTAGAATAGAGTGAAAGAAATTAGGGCAAAAAAGTAGAAAAGGTTTAAAGGAAACTGAATATCGAGTTTAAAAAAATGTTCAAAAAAGGTACCCTTGAGCTGGGCGTTCAGCTGCCGGGCTCGCGCGGTCCGCAGGCCCGAAAGTCGAAGACTTTCTGGCGTCCGTCGAAGAAAGGGGACTTTTTGTCTGAAAGAAATACATTAGTTGGGACGGCTAGCGCAATCAATAGAGTGAACGAAAATAGGACAAAACACAGCATGTCAATAAATATGGGTAATAATTTGCAAAAAAAACAAAATCAGAAAAAGTACGTCTTTTAGCTGGGCGTTCAGCTGACGAGCTTGCGCCAGCTCGAAAAGTCGTCGTCGCCCTCCCTGCTCTCACTGTCCAAGGGCCCGAAAGTCGAAAACTTTCAGGCGTCCTCCGAAGAAGGGAGACTTCTTGGCTGAAAGAAAAACATTAATTGGGACCGCTAGCACAACACACCGTCCAGCTGGAGCAGGGCGCAAGGCCTTCCGTCGCGCTCTTCTACGCGCACGTTCTTCTCAAAGCCGGAACATCCGGCTTTGAGGGTTACGGAATGAAAGCAAACTGAAAAATTATGATAGATTTTTTTTAAAGAATCAAAATCATTAAGTAAATAGAAAACACACAAAATTTGTAATTAATGAAATAAAAGAAAAATGGAAATTAAAGAAAAAAGAAAAAATTACCTTGGGCGAATCATCACCCCTTCCTCGGTGTCGGATTGGGCGGCCGAGGGGCTCAAAAGTCGCCGACCTTCGAGCGGCCGTCGTTGGGTTTGATTCTCGTAGGAATCATCACCCCTTCCTCGGTGTCGGCTAAAAAAAACATTTATTTGGGACCGCTAGCTCAATTTACCGTCCGGCAACAGGACGCACGGCCTTCCGTCGCGCTCTTTGACGCCAACGTTCTTCTCAAAGCCGGAGCATCCGGCTTTGAGGGTTACGGAATGAAAGCAAACTGAAAAAACTATGATAGACTTTTTTTAAAGAATCAAAATCATTAAGTAAATAGAAAACACACAAAATTTATAAAAAATGGGGCAACAAATGTAATTTTGATAGATAAAATCATTCCAAAAATAATTTGAGAGGTAAATATCACAAAATGAAAATTTTTAAAACTGAAAAAATCTAAAAATAAAATTAAAAGAAAGGAAATATGTGTTATTCGTAAAAAAAAAGGAAATATGTGTTATTCGGTCAAAGGAGAAAGCAATCACATTGGGTGAGCCGCCGGATCAATATCCCCGCCGGATCAAGAGCACAAACTACAAATACGATACAAGGACCAAAAACATAGAATCGCCAGTTTTGTTTTTTTTTAACAATTTTTTTTAACAATTTCAGTTAAATATTGCTATTTTTTCAAAAAAAAAAAAAAAAAAAATTTTATTTTTACTTTTTCGAGCACACTTTATAGGATTTATAGGAACAAATTGAGATTCGTTTAAATAAATGTTTTGTTACAAAGTCTTTTATTAGCCCAATATTTTCTCTATATCGCTGTCTCTCTGCTATTCTGTCTCTCTGTCTGTCTGTCTCTCTGTCTCTCTGTCTCTCTGTCTCTCTGTCTCTCTGTCTCTCTGTCTCTATGTCTCTCTGTCTCTCTGTCTCTCTGTCTCTCTGTCTCTCTGTCTCTCTGTCTCTCTGTCTCTCTGTCTCTCTGTCTCTCTGTCTCTCTGTCTCTCTGTCTCTCTGTCTCTCTGTCTCTCTGTCTCTCTGTCTCTCTGTCTCTCTGTCTGTCTGTCTCTCTGTCTCTCTGTCTCTCTGTCTCTCCGTCTCTCTGCCTCTCTGTCTTTATGTCTCGTTGTCTCTCTTTCTCTCTATCTATCTCCCTTTTCTCTTTTTCTTTCTCGTTCAACGACACATCAGCAACAATTATTGATCAATTAATTCACGTGGGGAGAATACAGTATTTTTCAGTCTCAAAATTTTATAGTTTTGTAACGTTGCATATCTAAAAGTTTTTTCTTAATGATCAGATATTTTAGAATCAGCATATCTTTTGACATTGTCACGCCGAAGTCGTAGTTTTTTTTGCTCAAAATGGTAAGTACTGTTTCATTAATTTTTACTGATATGTGTTCGCTTTCGTCTTGGAATTTCTTGCGTCATTGGGCCATGAAGTCTACTCTGAGCAACGGAAGTTCCGCTATCTGCAGATATTATCTGATCACTCGATGCAAAAGAGCAAATGTTCACTGAAAGCAGAAAATTTCGTTTCTTGTTTCTACAAAAACTTTCAAACTAAGCTGTTTAGAACCAAGCATCAACAAAAGTGTTTCAGTCTTTAATTAATCACATGTTTTCACTTGTCGTTATACTGAGTAAAAAAAAGTTTTTCTATTCCTCCACGAAAAATATATTTATTCGGACGAAACTATCAAGGTTCTTCAGCTTTTACAAGGCAGAAATGCGGCCATTTTGAAACCTGGCCATTTTCACCACAACTGTATTTCGACAAATTAAAGTTCGTACCGATCAACGTCATCAACGGGATAGATTGTTGTAATTCAACTTCATTTTAAACACAAAGAGTGTTGTTTTAAATCTTTTTAGTTATCTGAATTTCTTTCGTAGCACTTTTCTTGAACAATTCTTTGTTTGCAGTACAGCCCAGGCAACCGAACAATGTCTTTGAACAGTGTTTGTACATGTGTTTCTCAGAGATCTACTTTATGCAAACAAAAACATAGGTCTTTAGCCAATGAACTGTTTTTGTGGATAGTTATATTTCAAAGTTGATGTTTAAATTCAAAAGAAGTTTTGACGGACGCCTGCTTTCTGGTCACCTAATTTGATTGGAAAACATAACAACCGTCTAACAACATTTTAAACACTTGGTTATGTTTTCGGTCGCCCACATAGTCATAAAAGTTAAGGGTGTTTGGCCTAGAATCTCAGTCTGCGACCTTGTCAAATCTGAAGAACATTACGTCTTCTAAATTGATCAAAGACTGGGTGTGTTAATGGGATAGTAAAATAAAAAAGAAGCCAAGTTTTCCTGAAAATGCAGCCTTTTATGAACACTCGACCTATCACCAAATAACACCTTCTTGAAAATCAATGCATTTCCAATTCTCGTGCCAACTCCAATTCTGGGCAAGCCAAAATTTTTGTCAAAAATGTCAGGATTCGGCACTTTCTCTTTTTCGACGAAATTCTCCATCTCTTCTAGCAATGATTATTGCAGCGTTATAGCCATCACATTAAAATGTTGGTTAAATTACGGTTCACCTACATAAGCCTTAGGAATCTCTAAAGAAGACTCATAAGCTAGTGCGTAGTAAACTAAAACCGCACTTTAAGGTTTGACTTTAAGGTTTGGCAAATGCCAAAAAGCCTTGACAATCTATCTTTAACTTCGTTCGTCTTAGGCGGCCTAGATGTTTGAGGAACTATGTACAGAACGACAGGCACGTTTTTCAACTCCTCTGTTAGTTTAATCCTAATAAACACATGGCATTATTCAGTGGAGAGTAGAAAGAGGACATCAAGCATCATCCATTGGTCTTATCCGAAAACGCCTTGATGGATAGAACATTTCTCGTTACTTTAACTAAAGACATATTCCTTGGTTATCAATTTCTGACCCCTGGGATGTGGAAACGATAGTTCTTCTCCCCATTCTTGTTTGTAGGCTCGTTATATGTGCTTGTTTATATCTCCGTCTTTTTCATCTACAAATAGATCCCTCGCTTCTCCATCCCTCCGTGCCATATCGTATTTCTGTACCCGAGTGTCCCTTCCGGTCCGGTCCGAATGTCTAGGCAATGTTTGTCTGCGCCGCTTTCGTCTTGCGTGAATCATGGCGTCCAAAAATAGTGACCGGCGAGCCGTTCACACGGGAGTGACGCCGGTAGTTCCGCTTCCGTACGCGCAGCATGTGCTCGTTCGGCGAACTGTCGTGGCTCTGAATCGGGTACGCAGGGCGAGTAGCCATTTGATCGACGATCTGTTTGTGCGCTCAATCGGTCGGTCGGTGTTCCCGCCGTTTCTCTCCCGCTGTGTCATCCGTTTTTGGAAGAAACTGGCTGAATGTGAAAGTACACATGGCGAAGGAATAACAACCGTTACTCTTGTTACACGAGACTGACACACCTAAATTGACCATTGGTCGTTTTCAAATGGGATTCCGAAAGAGTAAAATTTGGTTATGAAACATCACAGACTAGAAACTATGAGGTAGAGAAAACTCAAACATGAGAAAACAAAAAAAGTTAGCTTTTCATTTGTTTTCTAAAATTACTATTATCTTCAGTTGGGACTTTTTGGCAACTTTTCCACGAAAAGTATTTATCGTCAAAGTCTACGCAATATTTTCTCGCTAATATTTCGAAACATTGATTGCAAGAAGGCAAACATCGTTTTTCTAAAAAATATGTTTCATGTGCCCCCAAATTTTCTTTCTATTCTTTAATTGATTATGGTCAATCTTGTTTTCCGATTCAGGTTTGTGAGAAAGGAACCTTTCAAAAGCGAACTTGCACTTCTGAAACGCTGTTTTTCCAGAATCTTTTAATGAGGATACCTCTGATTCCGTGAATTTCTTCAATTGATCAAACAACAAAACAAACTTCGATGTATACGTAATTTAAGCAATGGTAAACACAGGGCGTTAGGTTCTTCCTTGAAGGTAATAAGGTTATGCAGTTATCTTGCGAATAAATATTGAATACAGTTTCACGAAACTGATGTCAATCTCTAAATTTTGTAAAGCTGAGTTGATCGGAGTTTATGTTTTTCTCATTTACGCATTTGTCCAGTTAAGTATGTCGCGTTTGCAATTGCTTTCTTTTCTGCAGAACTACTGCTAACTACAGATCTCAGGTGGTTTCTGAGATCTGTAGTTAGCAGTAGTTCTGCAGAAAAGAAAGCAATTGCAAACACGACATACTTAACTGGACAACTGCGTAAATGAAAAGCTTTTATGAATCATACTTACGGACACAAAAAAAATAAAGGGAAAAAGGCCTAAGTTCCTTAATTAGCTGTGTTCTGTAGTTAATGTGTCTTCAGCACCGGCATATCATGTTTTTCTCCGAATAACAATTCTAAATTTGCCGTTCCCTTTCCTCACGTTTGTTGTCCCTCGTTTTCCTTGTTGACACAGTTTGGAGCGGAGATTACGGCACGTCACTTCTGTCTTCTCACTCTTAGATTTTCAGGTTTTAAATTCTAGTTAGTTGAAAAAGCTTTTATGAATCATACTTACGGACACAAACCACCAAATCAGAAATTTTCGAACTTCAGGCTCTCTAAGTGGTTTTTGTTAAAGGTATCCTATTGGTTTCCATTCTGACTTCTTAATTGAAACGGTCTTTTTCATTTAACGGCGATTGTTTGACCGCAGATAGGCGATCTTCGATTCTCCAGACCAGGAACCCAATTTTTCGTCGAAACCATTCAGGAACCGAAACCATCGGTGCAGGTTCTTAATTCTTTTCTGGTAGTTAGGTAGGATTCTTGAGTGTGACCGCAACTTTCAATCTACGAGAACACTCAAAGAACAATTTGAACCGTTCCTCCTTTCCTACGTGCAATTCTAACGGCTGATCGGGCAAATGGAATTAGACTCGTACGTTAATTTACTGACCGGAAATTTGGTCTTCGGAAATTCGCCGAACTCCCTCATTTGCAAAAACGAGTCTTTGAAAGAAAGCATTACTCTTCCCCGCGGTCATCCTGTAGTTTCTGTTCCGTGTCCCGGAAGATGGAAAACCCGAGATGGATGATAAGAGTTCGTCGAGTATATGTTCGAACATGGAAGAAGAAACAAGTTGCTATTATAGTATGTGCTGAAGATACCCTCGAATCAGATGTACTTTGTGTCCTTGTGAAATGGCTTCGCCTTGCTGACAAATAGATAACGAATGTTAGGCGTTCGAAGGATATCCCAGCTTGTTCTGGCGTTCGCGTAGTGACGCATCTCTGTAGTTTTCAAGGCGTAATGTCATCACAAAAAACGCTGATCATGAAAATACAGGTTGTTGACCTTCTTGTTGGCTGTAGTATACAAAATACCACCATACAAATGTGTTATTGATGTTGTCCTTATCTCAGTGTACTTAGTAAGTGGTGCAACATGTGTAATTTGACAATATTACCGGATTTTCATAAATTAAGTATGAAAAGGAGAACGGATTTTGCTGAATTTGCAGATTGTGAAAGTTTGAATTGAAGAGTGAACAATTGGAGAGCAAATTTGATCTTCGCAAGAGCTGCAGTGAAACGTATTGTCACTACCATATTTTCAACGTTTTGAGCCCAGTATCGAACTCATACAGTCTCATGAAAGCTTTAAGGAGCTCCATTCTCTTTTAAACAAACGCTGTTGGCAAACCTGTAAATAAACCTTTTTACACACATGTAATTTGCTTTAATAAACCAACATGGACTCTTTTTACAAATACATTATGCGGTTTTTAGCAATATGGAACCATCGTTTGTGTCCAAGACTTTGGCAATTTACCCAAGACAACTGCAAAATCCCCCGATTTCTCAGATCCAAAAATTTAAACAATTCAACGATCACAATTTCCGTGCAACCTGAAATCAATTGTAGTTTATAGCCTTCGCAGACGACTAGGTACCAAACGTCAAAGTTTCAAAGATATCCCAGCTTGTTCAATCGTTCGATCCCTTGCGCACTGCGCTAAAGACACTTTAAGTGAATCAAATTGAATCAATCTTTGATCAGAAGGAATTTGTACCTAACTAGCACCTAAGATAGAGTATTTGTTTCGAAGTACACATGTAACAGGGAAACACCAACTACATCTTGATGTATATTCACTGTCAGGCGTGTTTGTTTCGTTTGACTTGAAAAGAGCCTTAGTCATAAATCTTTCTAAACGACCTTAAGGAGATCATTCACTGGCTGGGACTTTGGTTCTGTTCTCGACTCACTTCCTGATCTTCTTAGTGACGTCCTAAACGTGACTAATGGATAACGAACATCAGCGTTCCAAGGATATCCCATCTGGTTCTGACGTTCGCGCGGTGGCAGACATCGTGCTAAGGACACATTCCACAACCCCCGGTGCTAGCATCTGCAGTATTACATGTGTCGGACCACTGCAATAGCAGAAAAATGTTTTCGGTCTGTCGGAGCCCATACGACTGGCTTGAAACGGCGCCGTACACATCATGTAATCCCAAAATAACAAGAACGGCGTTCGGTGTCTTTGTGAAGCTATAAAATGCTTGCAACTGCAACAGGAGGTGCGTTTTATGGCCCTTCTTTGACAGACATGTGCCATGACATGCAAGCGAGTCGAGATAACAAGCACGTTTTGCTCTTTTGTCAGATCAGAGCGTAAAGCATGGGATAGCACAAATAACAAGGAATTTACTGTTCTTAGCTGAGGGACACTAGGAAACTATTTGAAAGACAACGTTCATTCGCTGCGTTGATCTGCAAGATTCAAAGGACTTTGAGTTTTGGTGGAATATCGAGAATTTTCACACAAAAATTGTGTTTAAGCAATTTAGTCTGTCCTGGGAACTTCAGAGAATGCTAGTCAAAGCCAAAATTCGGTTTTTGGCGACGAGATGGCGTCGCAATTTCATAACTCTGTTCACGAAGAAATTCCGTACCGCTAAGAAATTCTCAAAAACGAAATTCTGTTTTTAAGTCTTCCATTAAAACATCCTTGACCTTAAATCCCAACGAAAATACACAAGAATTCCGTGTTTTTACGGTTTTACAACGCCGACATGGGATGTTCCTTTCAAGTTTTTGCTGCAAATCCCCTTTTCTTTCTACCTACCAAAAGAATTTGAAACAACTTTTCTATGCTTTATCTACCATCTTGGTGCCCTTATATCACCTCTAGACCATCGTGTTCGAAGAAGCGTTTTAGGTTGAGATCGCCTTCCCCGATGATGGAAGAGCGATGGAAACCAGACCACTCAGGCACGTGAGTCGGATGGAAAGATGTTTTGTTAAACGGAGAAAGTTTGGATTGATTTTTGTCGCTGATTTATGAAAGAAACAGAGATTGAATTCAGTGGTGTTTGCGAAGAAAAGTCAGTGGCATACGAATATAGTGCAATATAGATAGCATTCCTTCCAAAATGCACTTAATACTATTTTTCACTGGATTTATAAAGTCCCGTTCAAAATGAAAATCTTCTTTTCTCCCAAACTGATGTCTCGTCTCTAATGGACCAGACGTCTTTCAAGGTCTTATGTCGGTTTTAATTCCAGGAGTCATCTTCGCGTAGAAGGAGATTCAGAGTTGCCTAAATGAAGTTACATAAATGCCTATTCATAGGCACATATGGGTAGTAATTGGCCACCTAACTGAAATAAGGTTTAGGGTTAACTATTCTGTTTTCCTAAAATATTTCTTTCTAAGGAACAAACATCCATTGACCCCAGACAAGACAAAACAAGAATTTAAAGTTGATACAAGTGTATATTTTGACTTTTATGTTTTGTCTACTTCTGCGTACAGTCTAGGTTCTTAAGATGTTTGGTCATTCGGTAAATCATCGCCATCCTAAAAACAGAAAGGCCGTAAAAGTTGAAGAGAACATTTGAACTTTCGAAAAATGTCTGACAATCGGGAAACACTGAACATTGCTCAATAGTTTAGGTGAAAATAGGTTCCTTTCGCTTTTTAAAAGTTATGACTTATTTTTTTCATTCCAGGAATAGACGTTTAAATTTTACTTGATTTCAAAGAGCATAAATTAAATTTCGATTTCCGGACTGGCCCAATTTTATATTTTCGCGCCAAGTTATTTTTCGCGTATTTTTCCGAACACAAGTGTGCGATTGTTCTTACTCCAATAAGGAAGAAAATTAACTTTTTTTGTTTTCTGCACATGTTCGTGTACGGAAGTTGTTTGGTCATTGAAAAAGGTCAGAAGTTTCAAAAATCTCAGAAACTCTATTCGTCTGTAGCGAGCAGGTTACCTAAAATGGCGTATTAACGTTAACTTGTTCAGCAAATGCTTGCCTATTGGAACTACACAAATAACAATGTTTTGAACATTTGCATAAATTACATTATGATGTGTTTGAAGTGTAGAATTTGCCGAAAAACCAATACTTCTGAGACCGAACTTATTTTCGTCGTTGACGAAGATTCCACTTATAACGTCTGCGATAAGAACAAAAAAAAACATTTACGTATATTCCATTTCCTCGTGGTATCTCAATCGTATCTCGTTACGCCATAGCTGGCGTTCCACAGGCACCTCTAGCCAGTTCCCATTTTCCCAGCCACGGTTCGCCCGGCGGTCTGTGGTTCGCCTGGCGGTCGGGCGATTTCTGATCGAATCGCCCGGTCGGCAACCGCCATGTTGTACCGGTACATCGTTCGATTTCTGTAATGTGTGGACAAGTCGGCTGTAAAGGAAGCCGTAGGGGTTGCCAAAGGCGTTTCAAACAACGAGCGTTCTTCTCTCGGCGAAATTACACACCACGTAGAAACACAATGCGAGGTGCCCGAACTCGACCTCCGACCCCCGGGCGTTGACAAAGGCGCCCCGACACAATATAGACCATATCGAACAATCAAAACAAACCCATTTGCGACAATTCCTTGGTCAAGGTGAAGAAAAAGGTTGCTGTAAACACAGAAACCCCCGATGATCATATACCGTAGTTGGAGAGCGGTACCCGCGCACCCACTTCACGTGTGATTTTCTCAAAGAACGTTCACTTAACACAAGTTTTGAGTAATTTTAGAACTCGCACAAAATAATAACAAAAGGACACATCCCGTTTTGTGGTCTTATCTATTCGATTTTCTGATTTTCACGATTTACACGGAGGCAAACATGTTTGGCAAAGAAACGACCGTTTTCCACGCAAATTCGTTATGGTTGGTGGAAAAACAGTTTAACTCAATAAGTGGGCTTATTGAGAGATAAGCTGTTGGACTCATTTGTTCCCAAAAAACAGATTGAGACTAAGCCGAAGAACTAACAAGGCGTAGTTCCGTGTTGAACTGAAAACGCACATGAACAAAAACAAAAGGGATTATATGAATAATTTGAAATCTAAAAATGCACTGTGCTCAAGCATTAGAAACAGTTATCTCTCAGATCAGACGTCAATTTTTTATCAGACCGGTATGTCGAGATCTTGCGAGAAAACGTATTTTGGTCAAAATGAATGAAACGAAGTATGGCGAATTGTAATGATCCTTCAAACCAGGGTTTTAAACTGTGATTGTAATTTCATTTTTCAGGTTTTTACCATGCTTAACTGAATCACTCTTCATAGTAAGTAAGATGCGCAGTGGCAAAGTGAACACTAAAACCTATATTTTTGATTATAGTGTTTTCAAATGAATTTGCAACAAAAATAGTCATGTTTGGCATTACTGAACAACAAACCATATCTTTTGTTTAGATCTCTCTTTTTTGTTTTGAAGTTTTTTTCCAGGACATAGCTTCACCATAAACTAAAAGACAAAGTCCTTCATGATAGTCAAAAAACGCAAAACAAACAAACAATGGTGTAGGTGAGGTGATGCAGATTGCTAAAACATGATGTCATCTCGTATGCCTTTTATCCGCACACAATTAATTTTTCCATGTATAGGCAAGATTTCAACTTTCAGGGATCTCCTTCTATAAAGCCCTCATTGTGTATTGATTCTCTTTTATTTAAAATAGCCTTGTTCCCAAAAACGAACGTTCCCTGAAATGTTGTTTTCGTAGTTCAGCAAACTGAAATTAGCCTATTCCATTCACGCAACGATCGACGCCGTCACAATGCAAATCTTTGTCGCTAACACATGGGAATACACGTATGCACTTGATTCAAATGCAAATTCTCATTCGGCGAAAGTGAGAACTAGACGCAATGTATTTTGCAATTTGGCTGTCGGTGATGACTCATCAGTAAACTGTTTTGAAACATTTTTGCAGATAGGGTGGTTTGGAAATTAGATTTCAATGGATTTCGAAGTTTATTGATTAGATAAATATTCAGACTTTGGCGTGATTCGTAAGAATGCATCTTTTGGCGCGCTGTGCCAAAATGAATCAATGGGCGCAACAGCGAAAAACACAGTCGCCTACATATGTGTTTGTCTTTCCGTTGGCAAATCTTTGCCTCCTTCAACCAGATGATGTTAACAAAGAATACATTTAACATTGATAGTTATTTGCGAAAGTGTACGTTTCGGAAACAAAATATTCCTCGATGGCGTTTGCAACTGTTTGGCATACAAACCAAGGAACATATTTGTGCACTAAATCTGGAAACCCATGTTTGCACTTAATGCATGTAAATCTCTTTTACATCTTGTTTGCCCTTTCTGACTGAGTTGCTGAGTGCCTTGTTTTGTTAGTTTATTGCAAGTGAAATTGTGATTTTACCACATCACGAGCACGTTCGCACAGTTTCTCGCAAAACACTAAAAGGAGTGACACAATTTGTGTTTGAAAGAGTGTGTCTATTCGAAAGGTGCAGAAAATGGAACTGTTACAACTCTGGCTGCGTCCCTTGATTCGCAATTATCTTTCGCGGAACCCAGATCCCTCCGGTTCCTGATTGTAAGTTTTGAAACTCTAATAATACCTTCAAATTGGTAAACAAACATCTGGCTAGACATTATCTTCGAATGTTGACCGGCTCAGAATCATTTTGTTTGGATTTTCGGCTTTGCTTAGCCTGAGCCGGGTAAAGTGTAGTCTGATCCCGCCTGAAATCACTTCCTTACTGAAGAATTCCAATCGGTATCGGTTCAGGTGTTTGATCCATTGCGCCGCGCCCCTTGAGAGACTGTTACTTTGATGTTCATAAAGTCCCGCTGTCCATCCTTGATCGGGTAGTCGCGCACCCATCAATCGAAAAAGGCAGAGAGAGTAGTTCCACGGGCGCCGTGTCTTCATCGTGTCTCTCCCCAGGGGTATTTTGCATTCCGGCTGTTCCTGGCGGAACGTGTCGGCGTTCCGCGTCTCGTCATTGTGCACTTCGAGTACCGGTTTTCACGAACTTTCCTCCACTAATACAAATAAACAAGAGGTGTAGGGTCAGCAGCAGTAGCGGCTGAGAAAAGGAGATCGAATGGAGAACAAAGCCCGCGTGCATGCGTGAGCAGACCCCTCAAAACAGGCGTCGAGACAGACTGCTCGACCACGTGCGTCAAAAGATAACGTCCCGCACTCCGGAAATCTGATGAAACCGGGGAGTCAGAAAAGCCACGAAGGGCTTCTGGGGGAGGCCAAAGACGGAGGACGTTCTTTGTGCACAGATGACGGCGGCTGCAACATGGGTTTACGAGTCACAAACTGCTTACGCAGGTCTGACCCACGCAGGACAAAATACACATTTTGGAACGCTCTAACCGCTTGTTTGACTTTTCCGAAAGTTTCATGGACAGTGTCAAAAAGTACACAGTTTGTCTGTGATTTCTGAAAAAATCTCTTTAATATAGTTATACTCCTCGCCCACGGACCTTTCCTAAAGTTTCGATGGCCTGCACATCTAACGCTCGAAATAGTGTGCAAGTCGCGGAGACGCATACAAAAAGCCGCTTGTTTCCCGCTGCCGGCTAGGAAAGCTCGCTGGGCGACGAGTATAATTTTCTAGTGTCAACTTCGTAGATGTTCCAATGTTTGTCTATTGTAAATCTGAAAACCCAAGTAAGATCGGTAACTATTCCAAAGTTTGCCTGTAGCGAATCTTAGCTCGGAGGTGAAATCGCATGGTTGGGGCACGAGTTAGAAATTTCAATATTTGATTTGGGCGATAACTGAACGTCCCAAAGTTAGTCTCTGTAGAAAACCGCGTAACGTACAGTAAGTTGGGATAAAACATCTGCCTGAAGACCAAAAATCTCGTTCTAAAACTTTAGTCAACATGTTGACACAAAATGTCCATTTTTTCCGACCGTAACTCTAAAGGACTACTTGAAAAGGACAAAGAACCTGTAGAACAACGCTCGATGGTCATGATTCTATCTGATAGATCAAGAAAAGGACAATTTTAGTCATTTAAAAAACCGGATTACCTGACAAATGGCCTTAAGTTCTAGAGAGTCGTAAACATCTGAAGGTTACGAGAAGGTCTTTGAAGGTTACGAGATTTAGAAACTTTCCTCAGAAAACGAATGGAGATGAATGAGTACAAATCGAAAATAGGGACATGTGACAAAGTTTTTATGCGGAAAATGAACTTCGAAGGTTGGTAGGATTAGAGAAAACCCCTTTCGCAAAAATTGATATTACTTTGTTATTAGTTTGTTGTAAATGTGTACAATGTTGTTTACTGCAAAATGTTAAACTTTCATGATAAAACAAATAGGGATTTGTCACGTAATCCTTTCAGAATCTTTTGAAAATAGGTAAACATCCCAGAAGCTTGGCGTGATCTCCGAAAAAATCTCTCTTCGCTGAAAAAAGGTGATTTGTCACGTACACATCCCGAATTCGAAGATGAACGGCCCAAAAAATCGTATGATATCATCGAAAAAAGCTACTGGTGATAAAAAAATCTGTGATTTGTCACGTATGAATAGCGTTCCAAAATTTGTCTGTCACCCAAAGAGCAGGGGAAAATGCTTGTTTTATTGTCGTATCTCAATAAATTCTCAAGGTGGTCTCGTTTTAACAAAACTTTGGGTTACTATTATTTTTTCCTAAATGCTACTGCCAAAATTTGGCATTCTTCCATTATAAAACAACTCATATTGGCATGAAAACGGTTGTTTTGAACCCAGTGCCCGATCGGTTCAACATTGACCCCGTGAAAAGTGTTCCATCGGATTTGGGAACAGGTCTTGCCCGAAAAATCAAAGAATCGCGAAGAATCTTAACAAATCTAGGCGCGGTTCCATTGTTTTTCTTCAGACACAGACTGATCGCATTGATTCCAGATGTCTGAAACTTCAACGTGACACTTATATTTTTTATTTGGGGAACGAAATGATCCCTGTACGGTGGTTGTTTTGGAGCCGATCATACAAAAAACAACCCTGCAAAAAGGAGCAATGTTCATGGCGGAAATGAAATATCTCGGGTAGGCATCAAAACTACCTGAAAAACAGGCCTTGCAAACAAATTATTGTAGCTGCAAAGATATTGCTTTTCTCAAAACCTTTTACAGACAAATTCTGGAATGAAAACTGGAATGAAAACAAAACTAGATACAATTTTTCTCTTCCGCGTAACTTGGAGCAGCCATCGTACCGAAATTCGGTTGATACTACTCTTAATGGGGTAACTATTTTCGATCCAAGAAGTTCAAGGTTCATTTCCTGCAGCGGTATCTTTACAGTTACCCGATAAGCTACCCCTTTTCCAGATGTAAACAACTAAAATACCAAAGTTTATCTGTCAAAGAAGCTAAATTCAAAATGGTACAACGATATGCAGAGGTGAAAAAAACATTCCAGAGTTTGTCTGTCATGAAAGATATATAATTTCAACTATATCTATTCGATTACTAGTTATGGTCACTGTATCCTGAAGAAATATAATGTACTAATGTTCATTTTTCGCCGAGTTACAGGCAAAAAATTACATTTCTTTATTACAATGCTCCAGACTTACGCTGTTGTTAAATTAACCTAAATATGTTCGAAAAGTTAGAAGTGTGTAAATAACAATAGTTACAAACGTCCCAAACTTTGTCTGTGTGTGGGACCGTTAAAAAACCACCCGATCTATGTTTGCATGACGTGTTTGTTATCGGTTTGGGCCCCACGAGCCAATATTTGTCTGTGTTGTGAACGATTTTCGATGTCGGTCCAGAATTGTTAGCCATTTCTGAAATCACACGATTCAAATTTGTCCTTTTATCACGTTTCGTCATAAATCTGTTTGCTCGCGTTCAAGAAAATGCTCTGCTCAGATTGCATCAGTAGTGTTTTCATCTTTCATTTCATGGCGGTGATAATTCAAGAAGCTCCGCGGAAAATTCAACTGATAAGAGTTTTTCCAAGACTTGGTTATCTTCATTTTCCCTGCAACAACACGCCACTGACCAATGCACCACTTTCCGAGAAATGGGACGGACAGTAGCCAATTGAGTCTTTCGAGCAGAGATCAAAGCAGACTCACCGATCAGCCCCAAAGAGGGGAAGGAGCTTCTTCAAGGATTTCTAAATAACTGCGGGGGCAAAAATAGTCTTAGGCTTTAGAGTCACTGCGGAAAGCTGGATAAAACTATGAATTAGATGCTACGCACGAAAACCTCCCTGGAAGAATAAATAGAAACAAGGCGTCATGAAATGGGGCTGTCACGAACATGTCAACAGAATAATGGGATTCTTATAGAAGGTGATTTTCCTCACGTGTGTAGAAGTATATACAAAGTAAAAGTATAAAAATGATTTTTTACACTGTAAAGTACGGAAGTGTTCAGAAATTCATGTTTGGTTCACAAAATAACGGCCGTAACCGATTTTGAAATAAAGGATTCCCAAGTATTTTGAGCAACGTTTGACTATACTTGAACAGCAGACAAACTATAGCACGAAAAGGAAGAAACATTATGGCTGCATCTATGACCTCTCTGCGTGTCTCTGTTACACACACTCTTTTGATGCGTAGTCTCCAGTTTTCGTGATTTTAAGTCAAGAAGGAGAAGGGTGAATTCGCTTTACAACCAATTTCTCACAACCCCAATTTCATATTTTTTGGAACTTATATCACGATTTCGTAGTTTGCAAAGTGTTGCAAATTCCACTTCCAAGTATTCGTCACAGTTTAGCATCTCCCTCTCGCAGCTATTCCTATCCATATTCATCAAAATAATATACCCTCGTCCGGAAATCACACGCCTTCCCGAAGATCGCTTCTTTGCTATTTGCAGAGCAGCGAGGGTTGTAGGCTTCAGAATAATAAGACCCTTTCCGGGAAAATACAGCTGTGGCCGGATTTGGAGGGAACAATTCCCGGGCTTCAGATTCCCATTATCCTTGCGATCTCGGTTGTTTTTTATCGTAAACTAATCCTCGTCGCCATTCATCTGCTCGCAAGCTGCAAAATGGACTTTCATCTGGTTTGGAGTCAGAAAAGCAATTGTCCTTTTGGTTAAACGTGCCGTTTTTTTCCTGTCGAAGAGAATTTTTTCAAAACGTTATGTCACTTGCAACGCTTCTTTGTGTTGGTGGTTGTTTTAAAAACCTGCATTTTTGAAATGTCCTTTTGTTTTTCTGTTGAATAAGGAAGTTTTCATTGTCCATAGTTTCAATGGCACTTTCCCCAAGTTATCCACCTCTGCCCTTTACAAAAACAAGTTCAAATAGTAATAGCTAAGCCATTTTTATTAACAGAAGATGCATACGAATTTGCTGCTTTGCTGGTCTAGAAATCAAGTTATGATGTATTAAGGGCAAACCTTAATCTTAATACCAATTACCTTTGATCTGTTCTCATTATCACGTAAATACCTCTCTTGTTTGAAAATCCTTCTCACTCGAGAGTATGTCCTTTGCTCCTCTGCAAACTATTCGGTCACCCGAGTAGAGAGCACTACGTGCGTCACCGCAGCTTTTGCAGGGTATTATTTGACTCCGAGGGGATATCGATTGATCTGGCTCGGAAGAAAAAGTTCGAGTTAACTGCCAACTCTCTGACCTTTGTTCTTGTTCGAGTAATCCGGCCGCACATCTGGGCGGCGACGGCACGTGGCCCGACCAGGAGGGGCGGGGCCTCGGGGGCGAACCAACGCAGAACCGCAGTCAGCTGAAGGCCGACCACTCACTCTACTCACACACTCTCACAGTCATGTCGATGCGAAAGAGGAATCTCTTCTCCAAGCTCCTGCGTCTAGTTGGACGAGGAAGTGAGTGGCCATTACCTTAGCCCTCAGTTACCTTAGTGGTAGTCCCTTATTCGAATCATCACCTCCTAAAGAGGCCATTCGCCCCAATTCAGCTTGAATTTGAATTCTGATTAATATTTTTCAGATCAAGTCACATCATCTCGCAAATGTCTTACTCAGATCTACGAAGAACGCAAAAAGCAGCGCCAAAGGTAAATTTTCATTCTCTTCAAACAATCTTTTTCAAAACATTTTGATCTCGTTTTTGGACTTTCTAGTCATTTGTTTAAACTTTAGTTATAAAAGCCAAAATTGGACACATTTCAACGGAAACTTTTATTTTTTTTTAATTTTATAACTTGGTTTTCACACAATTGGTGTAGAACGTTGAAAATTTTGAGGGTTACGCAAAGCTGTAGAAAAATTTGGAATTTCAACATTTAAAATGCAAAATTTCAGTGATAAACATGCATTTCATCATTTTCAAACCAATTTCTCATTGTTTTCTTTCAGGACATCCCAATCCTCGCAATTCTCCCAAATCGAGCCCATGCCTACGATAGAGGAGGAAGACGAGGAGGTGTTCCTTCACGATCAGATCGTGTTCCAGCTGCCACAGCGAGCCATCGTTTAATCAGCCGATTCTCCGTGCCGGTCTATTCCTGTCATCATTATTCCCTATATTTTCCATCCTTCCACCACGCTTCCGCTACGGGTCTTCGCTGTCGTGTACATAGATATCTTGCAAAATAACAGCTTTATTTATATACAAATTGTTTTTCTTTTGGGGGGGGGGGGGGGTTCGTTCCTCAAAAAGGTTCTCGAATAGTCTTTGGCCGATAGGTTGAATTGACGTCATTGTGTCTTGTACGCGCCTGACCAAACCAAACCAAAGCATGTCCGACCGGTCCTCGCTGCTCGCAAAAAACACGGCTTCTTCTTTCTCACACCCGGAAAGCTTGGTCTATTAGCTGGCCGCAGATCTCTTTCTCCCCAAACACACAAACAAAGAGGCTGTTAGTCATTAGGCTTGTTTTCGTCTGTTCCTCCGTTTAATAGAGCCTGAGTCACCTGTGAGAACACTTGAGAGTACTCGGGAACCTGCTCTATCGAGGGTACAACGCAATAAGAAACAGGAACCCAAACCACACACTCAAAGTGTTTTGGTTTCCTGCAAAACAATAGCAATACTGCAATGTTTTTATGCTTTTCAATATACCAGTTTGGCAAAACAGTAACAAAACAGAACTATCTTGTGAGACGAAAGTGTTTTCGTTGTAGGACCCAATGATCGCAATGGTTTAGATTTGTTATTGATAACAGTCTGGGAATAATTTTGGGGGTTATGCATTAATTTACCTCTTTGGGAACAATTGAATGTACTCTAACCGGAAAACATGACGTTTATGGGAAAATTCCATATATTGAGGTGGTATTGAAACAGTCTATTCATAGCAAATGGAAATTTGAATTTCAAACATACTGTAGCCAAAATGAAATGTTTTCAACTCAGTGAAACTTTGAAACACCACGGTGTTTACCGTTTGTATATTTGTTGGTTGACCTTCCGTTACTGTGGTACTCCAAATCCCTCGCGTGATTTTCCAAAGCCGATAAATCGTTGCGGGACCAACTGACCTTAATCCTTTGATAGAGCAGTGTACAGTACCCATTAGTTTTAAGGATTCGTTGATTATCAGTTCCTGTTTTTCAAAGAAGCTAAATCCTCTCAAGTTTTAAAAGATTACTTAGTCATATTTTCTTTGTCGGAAAAGTCACGTTTATTCTTCCAGTGGTTTCAATGAAACCTGTATATAATCTTTCGAAATGTCTAACTACACTTTCAATTTGTGTCTTAGTCAGCGGGAGGATTCCCCGATTCCCACATTTTTCACGCTACAAAGTCCAATCTCGGCGAACACGATCTGTCAAGGACACCGCGCGTGGTCAGACGAAGACGGTGGTTCACGCCCGAAAATTTATAATCCTCTCCACACCCATTTCAGAGAATCGGCGTTGACAGTAAAACAGAAGATCAGGAGGTTGATTTGACTTTTTGTACACGGCAATCACTTTCGCAACGTATTGTCTCTGATAAGAAAATTATGCAGGCAGAGATAAGTTTCGTCATGTTTACGAAACTTCTGCGTCTCTGTATCTCTCTCCATCCTTTTCTCTGTCTCTTACTCTCCCACTCTCTCTTCTCTCTCTGACTCACTTACCCTCACTGAATGTATGCTTCTGACTTGCTTCTTTGTTATTATGCTTCTTTCCATCTCTGTCACTCTGTTTCTCCCTCGCTGTCACTCTCAGTCTCGCTGTCTCTCTGTGTATCAGTGTTACTCTCTCTCTCTCTCTCACACACACACTTTTTCTAACTTTAGAAGGGTAAATCGCTGTTCCCTTTCCTTTTCTCTAAAAAGCTAATATTAGGCGTCATCGGTGATTCCTACGCGAGCTTTCTCATTTCCTCAGTTGTTTACAGAGGGATTTCTCTTAGGAATCCCCCCGCAAAATGCCGGAAATCCTGAATCCTATCCTATTTTTGCATAGATGCATCCTGGCACACAGTTCAAATACCAAATCATGCGGCGTACAGGCCACCATGTGACTAAGAGCAGCCCACGTGGTGTAGGGGACAGCAAACGGCTGATAGTGATATTTGGAAGCGGGAAAAACGGATAGTTCGTCATTCCAAGGGTGATCAAACCGTGACACCGATTAAAAATAGAAGCATTCCACGGCGATTCCTGTCCTTTTCGGTCTCAGAACACTAGCGTTTTGAAACGGGGTTGGAGTTTGGCAAATTCACAGGAAATTCGGTTTGCAAAGGGATTACGGATATCACTTTTCGATTGATGTGTTGGGGTCGCAAATGATATCACTTTGTTTTGAGTTATTGGATTAGCGAATAAAATCACTTTAACATACTATCTATTGCTGCACAACTGAATTATTCACTAAGTTGGGTGTGGTTGTTGAGTAAACAATAAAAAACACAATCTTTTGTGATGAACTATTGATAAAAATGAACACAGCGAATAATTTTGTTACCTGGGAATTATATAACAGTCTTATTTTAACTGATCCCTGTTTCAAAGCTTTTGAAAAAAGAGTAGCTTGTTTTTGTGCCATTTCATTTTCATAAATGGTAGTGTGTGGGATTACGCATATCAGACAGCTGTAAAGTGTGGGTGGGATTACTAAAAACAGTCATTAGACATAGAATTACTGTACAAACATTGATAATTCACAAAATGAGTGTGAGTAAATTGCCAAGTGAAAACAGACTGATTTTAGGGGGAAAACAGAATTTGTTTTTCATAGACAAAGGGTGCCGTAAAAGCTTTAAATAAATGTTAAAGAAAGCGAATCGATACATATTGATATGAAATTTCGATAATGTTTACCAAAATTGGATGAATTTTTTTTCTTCAAAATCTAGATGAAGTTTCACGAAAGTTCAAACGTTGAATCATACCAACACTCACTCTTAAAATGTTTTATCAGCGAGACCTAGTCATGTCGAAAAAGTCTTCTTGAAGGAACTAATCCCAGAAAAACCCCTGTTTTGAGATTTGTCGTTTTTAAGCCCATTTTGTCACTCATTACTCAACCCATTTCCAAGAAGCCAGCTTAGAAGAAAAAAGAATGGACACTAATGAAATTTTCATAATGTTCATTTCGAAAACACGATACTTCCTCGTTCAACGTCCGGTCTTTAGTCGAAGGAAGGCAATTTACAAGTGTTTTCGTCACCCTCGTGGTAGTGAAAAATGGCCGATGACGCGATGCAGAGAAAGCGATTTCCATCGGGGGTACTTGAGGTTGACCTTCTGGGACGACTTCTTCAAATCACAAAAAAATGTGTAGTGTGAAAAGACACACAAACATCTGAAACTGTAATTAATACTATACCTGTAAACTTGACTAAGAGATACACAGATATCGGAAGGTTTCAAAATTTGTCTGTTACGGCATATACATATAACTCCGTCAACTCCAACATGTCGGTATCCAAAACGTATTTTTCGTTGAGTTACTAATTTTCAAAATTTTCAAACAACCGTTCCAGAATTTCCTGATGTATACAGTATCGATTACTAACGTTCCATTGTTCGTCTGTGGTAGGCATAATTTGGTCATTCGCGTTTTTGAAATCTCCATCTTTCACCTATCAACTCAGTACAACAACCAAATCATAGCACACGTATGATTGACAGGTTTACAAAGTGTTTATCACACTTTTTACACAATATAACACTTGCACGAGCCGAATGCCAAGATAATCATCTTCAATATTGACTAACCCTTGATCTCCCATATGTTTGAGCCAACGTGCTGTTTAATCCTCTTTCCGTGGTAGTCGTATGTACTTTAACTGTTTTGCCGCGCAAAGCGTGATCACTGTTTGCAGAACTTCTTAGACTATTTGCGGTTAGCAATGATAGAACGAAAACAAGGGTTTCTCAGGTCAAATTCCACTTTCCAAAGTTTAATTAATATCTCAATGATACATCGCTGAAACTTTAAATTTATTCGCCCTTTTCACCTGAAAACGCTTGTTTTTCAGGGGCACGAGTGGGTGGAAAATTGATACGTACGTGAGACCAAGTACCTTGAGGTTACATGCTCATTTTCTTCTGGAGAGGACTTTCTGCGGAATCATCATCATCCTAGACTTCTCAGAAGGGATCAGACAAGAAATAAGCTCGTAGTTAGCGCCAAGTAGCTTACTCATTTGTGCAAACGCGCGTTAGCCAAGAAAACAACATTGCAGGAACTAGTAGGGTTTGGAGAATAATGAAGACGGGATCTGTTAAATGTTTGTGAAAAAAAGCAAAAAGTTTGAATGTAGTTTATGCCAAATGAAAACAAAACTTAGTACAAAACACAGTTTTTATGCCAATTTCTGGTAAATAATTTGTTATGTATAACGAGCCAGCAGTTCGCACTAACGGTATGCTGAATATTACTTTAGAGGTTTCACCTGAATTTAGTTTTTGGTCGGTTAGTGGTTAGTCTACGGATGAACATTTTGCTGTTTGAGGATCCGATGTTTGTGAATACTCGCTTTGACTAACAATAGTTCTGAGAAAACAAAAGGCATTTCAAGAGCGAAAACAGTTGTCTTATCATACGTTGCTAGCAAACTGCTAACTAAGCAACCATTCCTCTAAGTTCGAGTAAATGAAATCCTGGTCCATCAAATGATAAAAAGTGTAAGCAAACAGTGGAAGTATAAATAGAATCGTGAAGGAATTGACCTTAAGGTACCACGTTGTGATCAATTATAAGACTACAAACGTCACACGGTTTAAATTGTTATATTTTCGGAAGGTTGAACGGAACGTTATGCTGTTGATAAGAAAAAAAGACAATTTGCCTTTATCATTTTGGCGTCCTCCTCATTTATCAGATCATGGGTCATTGAAACGGACCTGAAGTGTCTGAAAAATTGGTTTTTTGGAAACGTGATCAATAGGTGAATGTTATGAACGCTATTAGTTTGGTGGGTATTTCTTTTGACGTTTCGGTGTAGTTTCAATTGTGTCTGTGTTTGTTGGTAACACACACAAAGTGTTGGTAACACATACAAGTATTCTACAAACACACACAAACGCACGCACGCACGCACGCACGCACGCACGCACGCACGCACGCACGCACGCACGCACGCACGCACGCACGCACGCACGCACGCACGCACGCACGCACGCGCACACACACACACACACACACACACACACACCTGTTTACCAATCCTGTCAGCCTCAGGTTTACCATCTCATAATTGTCTTTGTGTAAAAATTTTGGGAAACAGGATTTCCTTGCACGGTCATAGGATTTCTGCACAGTTGTTTGTTGTTGCCCACACTGAGCAGGGCGTCATTTCCCATCCGCCAATCTATCGAAAATGTTTTTCTCAACGCCTCTTTCTATTTTAGACATCTGAAGCCAAAGAACTGCGGGGGCCGAGGTTAATTTTCATTTAGACTTCTGTTTTTCAATCCACTTTGAGTGGTTTGTCCTGAACAACTCATTCGTTAATGTGCAGAATGTTCTTAGGGTAATGAAGCCCCAATCGGTCAAGACTCCACGTGTCCTCAATTGAGGGGTGAAGTGTTTGTGCCTATACAGATTGGCTGTTCTCCTGTAGGTGGTTTGTTTTGGACGGTCAGGGTAGTGTGTAACTGTCCACGAAACCGTCTCCAACTGGTATCAGGGCGTATCGAGACGGTTGGTTGCAGCAGAAGCAGAGGGCACAGGAACCCTGCAGCCGGTGGGAAGGAAGCAAAACGGGAAGACCCGGTTTGTGCAAGGGAACCAGTGTTCTCCGGCTAGAGGAAGTACAAGAATGTTTTTTTTTTAAAGTTTTTCCTAAATTTTAAAAGTTTGGTTAACAGGTGCGTGTGTGTGTATGGATGTGCGTGTGTGTGTGTGTGCGTGTGTGTGTGTGTGTGTTTGTAGATTATTTCTGAGATCATAGCATCTCAAATTTGTTTCTTGACATCAGAGAACATTTCCTAATGCGCGCACCTACACGTAGCCCAGACGTCTCACATTTTACAACTCAACAAGAACTAGAGTCAAACGCCGTTTAGGGTATCCTAAAAACTAGTGTACCACTTAATGAAGTCGCGTAAGGTGAAATCGTTATTTATATTTAACACTGCATATGACAACTCTTCTTTGAAACATTGCAAAGAATCTGTTTTTCCCAAAGCATGAAAACACAATCTGTGAAGAACCAATTATATCCCGTTCCTTATTTTGTTCTGAGCGGAAGGAGAGCAAAATAAGATGTGAATCGTAGCACGCGAGAGCCTTCAATGGTGTTGAGGACACCCTCAATCACTCTCAAGCCACTGCTAAATAGAATTTCCTGCAAACGCAGTAAGCTCAAGCGCCCGCGGAGAAATAATTCCAATCTTGTTTCAGGGACATTAGCGCTGACGAAGTCCTACGGAAATTTAGATTGGGATTTGAGCAAACAAAAAGACCAGTGGGTAGATATTTGTAGATAAGACAGGATATTGACATTCAGTTAATGTATCGCGTGTTTTTATAAAGTGTTTGAAACATTCCGCAGCACACTTCAGTGGGTTGAATTATCTCCAATTTCCGAATCCGGGGTCATCCATAACACTGTCGTCGTTTGGCAGAGCTGGTCGAAACTGGGACCATCTTTGATAATATTTTGGAACAGCGGGTTTCCAACCCAAAAATGTTTAAATAAAAAGGATTTTCCTCAAATACTAGGTACATATGGTCCAGCGGCGATTGTTGGTAACAGCTTCAGCCCTTCGGTAGGACATTGAATACTCACAGTGCTAAACGTATTCGCTCTTACTTGCGAAAAGTAGCTGTCGTTTAATAAAACTATATGTACAGTTGTTTTCATTTGACCAAAAATTATCATCAGTTGAGAACGCTTCATATGACAGTATGATCTTTAGTTTTGACTGATAACAACAACATAATCGAACAGGCACGATTATTCTAACATATTCATGACTAAGAGGATGATGAGCTAATCTGAATCGTCACGGAACGCGTTTCCGGTACCAGCAACTTTTTGGCTTCCTGGATCTCTAACTATAGAAAATACGCAGACAGGGAGTCTGAACAGCCGTTCAACATCGTAATTATTCATAGTTTTTGAGAAACAATAATTTCATTCGGAAAAGCCACAGAATACAGAGAAAGATGGAAAATATATTGAAATTTTATATCCTTAAAATACATTTTGTTTTTGGAAAATGTTTGCTAAACAGCTTCACAAATGACAGCAAAAAGTTTAATTTATTTCGCTTAGTTTTAGGGGAGCAAGGTTTTTCATATCTTTAAATTCTTTTGAATGAGACACATTTTGTTTAGACCCGTCGCCTAATTTGTTTATGCCCGAACTCGTTGATTTCTCGGGCCAGACAAATCAAAGTGCCTAATTTGCCAAAAACACCTGTTTTCTTCTTTGACAAATCATTTCCTGGTGGTCTGCGGTCAAACAGGAAAGCAATCAATTTGAGACGGGGAAAGGGGATTAGAAACCGCGAAAACAGGTGATCTACGGCGTAAACTTCGGTGTTGTGCTCAGAGTGCGGGACCCGCGTAAGGGGGTTATTTTCAGCTTGGCCATTAAACCTTGTCTCAAGGACGTTATGCATAACAAAACAAACACACGTTTTGTCTAGGGAATTAGGAACCAAAGATCCGGGTTTCAAAGGTTGACTTTCAAGGAAAATGTAGAGGGACTAACAATGCTCATGTATGGTTCAGAGATTTTTAAGCCGAACGTAACAGTTTTATAATAAACGAACCGAGTTAATAAATCAGCTCATTTTAACTAAATGAGCTAATAAATGGTAGGTAACTAAGCTAATACATTGGCATTTTTTTTATATCTATTCAGCGATGTTATTTTATTGTTTTTTTGTTGTTGCAAAAGAATATCTAATTTATGGATGGTTCAGAGAATCATAATCACATCGTGTCCGTCACAGAACGTGCTTCCGGGAACAGCACGATGACTTTTTAGTTTCTTAGAAAATGGAACGCAACACAATGTTCCAGGGAATTTGGTACAATACGTATTACGTTGAAATGTTTTGAATATCAATTTTACACACTCGTGAACGGGTTAAAAGACTTATCAGTTATGGTCCACTCTGTAGGAAGAGGTATGCGCATATTTTCACAATTCTTCCTTACACACAACACTCATTTAAGGATAGTTTTAAAGATTTGCAGTTCAGCGTCTACAAAAATGGAATTCCGATTCGAGAGTTGGGTCTGAGGGAAGCCAAAATCACATTTCCTGCTTTGTTTCTATAATCAAAAGTGTAATAATTCAAAAAACAAGTAACCCTGTGCCAAACGAGTCTCACATATTGAACCATGAGGCACTTAAAAATATATTTCAAGACTATTCCTTTTTTGGTTTCAATTCTGTGTATTATAAAATACCTCTTTGACCAACTTAGGGCAAATGCATAATTCATAGTTTTTCAACGAAATGCTAGAAGACAAAAAAATGAATGTGAGAAAACAGACAACCCGGAAGCAAACAAGCACTGAATTCGGCGGATGATCTTGTTACAATACGACAATGCGTGCCAATCAACCGAGATAGTCACTGTAAATTATAGGTCAACTAAAAGAAAAACACCAAGTGAAAAATAATTCTGAAAACTTTGACGTCAAAACTTGTTCGGATATGCTGGGAAAAGTATTTTTAATAAATTAGACTGGTTGAGCTCAAATTCGTTAAAGTTGGTAGCTTCCCAAAATTCAAACTTCTTTTTAAAAAACATTAACAAAATACGACATAGTCCCAGATTCGGCTTCTATTTAAATTTAGCAGTACTCCATAAATCAAAAGAAGTCGCGTACAATAAGTTATATTTCTCAAATTCAACTATCTATTTTTGTAGTTTGTTTTGACACGTATGTATGTGCTAGATATACCTTTTTAAAGAAAAGAACGGACAAAAAGAAAAAAATTTCTCATCGAGATATGTGGTTGTCAGACAATTTACAAATTGTCTTTTCAACAACAACAAAAAAAACTCTTTGGTAGGATTGTTTTTTTTTTAAAAGAAGATTTTACTATTGGCAAGGCCATGACAGGGCACGTTGCTTTATTTTTTTTTGTTGCAAAGTTTGGCAAGGTATCGATTCAAGGTAGAGTTGCTTGTGCTATCATTTTTAGAACCAAAAACTGATTTTATAGTTTCTGCAAGATTTGAAATAGGCAGCTGTATCAAGTTATATATATTCAAAACTGTTCGGCCTAGCGACAAAATAGAACCGACAAATAAATAGGGAATCGGTTGCAATTACGAGCTTTAGCTAAAGAAATCTTTGCCGATGACAACAAAAATTTTGTGTTAGAATTGATTTTTGGTTGACAATCTTCGGTATTTTAACAGTCAATTGTAAAATGAAGAGGTAGGTTACCAATCTACAATTTACACAAAGGAGAACTGAAAACACGGTCTGCCCTGCTTCCAAAACTTTCAACAACGGCATTCTTGGTCGGAAAATCAATTTGTTTCTTAAAACATAAATAGAACACTTTATTCGACAACCCTCGTTGAAAAAACCTTTCATTTCTAACAATACTCAAAATCGTCATAGCCACCGTGAATCTCTAAGGACACATAATTCATCTGAAAATTTCTCTCGTCGTTAATGTACTCGTCAGGGACTTTATAATCCGTTATACGATAGCAACCCTTAAATATTTAATTTCAACATTTAACGTTAGAAAACTCACTGGCTCCACATTACAGTTGTGATGGAACCGAATAACAGGTTCAATAAGTGTCCTCTCTTCTTCAAATCCGCCGATATCGAAAAATCCTTCTTCGTCTGTTTCGCCGGTCGCCATGTAATCGTTAGGATCGACTGAAATCATTTAATTCTCGTCATATTTTCAATGCATGTTCTATTTTCAGTTTTCTTTTGTTCTACACAGTTATTACTTACGGAAAAATCTGTCGTGGTCGATCAATTCTATTTTAATTTTAGGCTCTCTCCTGTTGTTGCAAATAAGAATCCCAGTTACATTGACCCTCTGAACGATGGCCGAAATTGCTTCTAGAAGTAGAAAACAAAGAACAAGGAGCTTCATCCTGAACAAACAATGTATATAATGTTTTGTAGATGAACTTTGTTTTGTAGAATGCATTTAATGGTTATTAAATCCCTAAAACGGGGGTTTAATAAAGTGTAACTTGAAGACGTGTGTGGAAGAAGAAAAAAATGAAAAGGGTGCGATTCAGTCGACTGAGACGTGTCGAATGCCGACTTATTAAAATTCGACATATTTTATGAACACGTGTCGCAGCAGACGTTCGTTTGAAAATTCATCCTTTATGAAAGGGACTAAGCGACATAACTTTGCAACCGCATGGGTCTAGAAAAAAGTTCATATAAAAGTTATGCGCTCAGAAAGCAAAAGGTTTTTATCGAACTCCAGAGCGAGCTTGGTCTATGGAGCTTTAAAAACCTTTCAAATGGTTTTCTATTCAAGGCACCAAGTTGAAATGGTTTTACTATTCCATTGACAGTAATGCACTTTCCAACATGTAATTGAAACTCTACTGTAGTTCGAAACAGTTTAAAAGTTTCTAAATATACCCACAATTATATAATCGAACAATCGGATTTAAGAAAGAAGTCAGTCTTGTGCTGTTCGAGCGAAATTCGATTTTTACATAAAGAAAACCGTTTTTCCTTTGTTATGTTTAGTTTTCACGACCCCGGTCCGAAAACTGAACAATTTAGGTTCTGTGATCTGTTTGCCGTTGGTTTATGAAAAAGAAGCGGCAATCAGTTAAACCATATCAACGACGCGTTTTTGTCAATTTTAAAACGAAGCGCTGAAACCGCGGCTACTCTTTTGAAGAAAGTCAGGACCAGAAATGTTTGGCCGAGGGGTCACAAATCCAAGAAATTTAAAACATTTTTTATGGTATTTTCAAGTTGATGGTTTGATAGACTCCATTTTCTTTTTTTTTATTGTCCTTTCCTTCTAGGAATGACGCAAAGTGTTTTATCGCCCTTGCCCTTAAAGAACACATGTTGTGGTATACCTTAGATGTTGCAATGATTGCAATTACATAACCATTTTTAAGCATAGTCGAAATGTTCTGCAACCAGTAATGAAAACATTATATTGTTTTGTAAGTGTACAAGGATGAATCTTCATTATGAACCCCTGACCTGCTTTCGGTCGTTTAGGTTAATGTATATATGTATACATACGGTTTATTCTCTAGGGCTGTTCCCTGAACCGCCCAAATAAATCACTATGAATCCGCGAGGTTGACTTGGCTTATCCAATTCCCCTTTGATCGGCTTTAACTGCCTCCTGCCCAAGTTGCTGGTACAGATGTCTATGGGGAAACAGCTTCTTCTCAGGTTCAAAGGACGGTCGGGGGACTGCAGACGACGTCCATTTTATCCATTTTATTGAAGCAACGTCCACACGGGGCTCCACTCCGGCTTGAGGACAGTCTATCCAGGCCCAGTTGGGACCTTATCAAAATAAAAATATGCGGTCTACTTTTGCAGTCTTCGGCGGTATGTGGTTGTGAAAACGGTGCATTTTCCCCTACAAGTGAAGAATACTGTGTATTTGTAAATTCTCATTTGACCAAGTGCACAATTTTTTTCTACTTTTGAATATTTACAGTGCGATAAAGTTGTTTTTTTCCTTTGACAAGCATATAGTGAAAAACAACTTCAAAGAACACAATGACAGGGTACAACACTATATATGGTAAAGTTTCGTTTGGTGTGTACACTTTTTAACAAAACTCCCAGAGGATTTTTAGTGAATAGTTGATATCAGTTCAGCATTTGGAATATATAAGTGACTTTTGCAACCTTCAGGTTGTTTTTTGAAGCTCTCAAGTTGTTTTGGACGCTTCTTTGCAACTCAGCAAATTCGAAGAAGTGGTGTGAAAGCTTTGCAAGCAGTATGGAACAGTTCAACTTATACAATATTACAATAATATATTATTCATATATTTCACAATATTAGCCAATAAAGAAACTAGCACTCGTTAAGCCGGAGGAGTACAGCAGAAGTCCACAAAAAGAATCGTCAGAAGGAAACATGGCTATGTACACTCACAGACCAAGAAACACACATTCACGTGTGAGACAAAACCCCGTCAAATCAGAGAATAGGTAACTAGTAATGGGAAGAAAGCAGGAAAGTTAACTACTCGTCCCAGTCAACCCAGCCGTCCTTCTGCTTCTCTTCAGGCTGGGGGGTTCCAGGTCCGCTGTTTTCAGAAGGGGTGGAGGAGATTTCCTAGAAATGAAAGTGGTAACTCCAAAATTAAGAACTGTGTTACCTCAACCTCGTTCTTCTCGCTACAAACACTCCAATCATCAGTCGAATGGCAAGGACTCGTTGGTTGCTCGACAACGACGTTCTCAGTTCCTAAAAGTAGATAGTAAAATGGGCCCAATATTTGAATTTTAACAAGTTCTTCGTAATCCCAGAAAAATTCACTTTCTGATAACAAAGGTTTGTTTTCAATGGCAAAAAATAGGCAAGCATGATCTGATTGTTGTTTGCATGTTTTGCGTTATTAATAAACTAATCGTCTATCGGCTTTGTAATCTGCGCTTACAAGTTTCTGTTCAAGTGTTCTCGGCTTTTAAAGCCCCTAAACTGATTTGTGGACCTCCCTTTGCGGAAAATATGAATGTTGTGTTGTTGAGGAGTAAGTGAATTACGCGGGTATTTCATGAAGATGCAAAGGATGTCAAAATCAATACTTCATACTCAAAAAACATCGAGTCATATAGAAAAGCAACCTCTACGATTGTATCTCTTTGTTCGGTACAATCAGGCAACAGTTCCATAATGTGCAACAGTTCCGATTCCTAATCTACACAATCTTATTTAGAACTCATTTTTAAACTTATCCTATAAATGTTGAAATAAATCTTCAACGCTTAGAAGTAAAGCAATTTGAAATTAACGCTGTGAGAACTATTTTTAGCCGAAAAGGTTCATAATTATTCAGACACGTACTTAATTATATAGCATGGTGATGTGAAAATGAGAAATTTTCCGTAAAAATTGATTTTTTTAAAGTTTGTCATTGTTCAAAGTAATTTTCAATTTTTAAAACACACCTTTGGCTGCGTGGCCATCGTGGGAGAGGGCCTCGCTCATTTGCGCATCGATCTCAGCCAGGTAAACAGCGTAGAAGTAGCGGGACCAGAAAGTCGCGTAGTCAGTTGAAGCGGGAACCTAAGGAAAAATGATAATTTACTTTTCTATGTGAACTTACAATCTGGGTGAATTTAGCGCGAAGACCAGGGTTGTTTGCCAGCAAGATATTAACCTCTCCATCGTGCTCGGTCATGGAGAATTTTTCCATCCATTCCGCAAATGCCTATAAAAATCAAAGTATGTAAAATTATTGTTATAAACTACCTTTTCATCAGTGGGAGCCTCCAGGAAAGTGCTGTCGTTTGTTTGAATCTTGGTGAGTACGAGCTAAAGAAAAAAACTAATTTTAAGAAAGAAAGTAATCCTAAACCTTGGAAACGAGGGTCTTCCTTCCACATCCGTACTTAACCACTTCGGTGAATTCATCTTCGTCCTTGTAGGTTTCCTCGACTGCCAGACTTTTCACAGTGTCAGCTACAGATCCGACGACGTTCTTCATCCAGCTGAAGCCCATTGACGCACTCTTTTCCATCTGAAACGAAAAGTACAATTCAAAGAACTTTTTAAGTTCCGATTATCAAATTCAACTTTAAACACCTATGTGCTAGATCGTGGGAGAGGTCGTTTTTGTATTGTATTAACTTTGCAATTGTAAACATTTAAGGTTATAACTTCAAAAGTAAAAGGCTATGGAGCTTCTTCCGAACCGCCAAATCCAGGAAGATTTTGAAGTTTCTCAAAGAATCTAGTGTCCTGCCCTTAGTGTGATAGATTCTCCTAATTTTTAAGGATGTATATAATCAGTTTGCGGAATGTATTTACTAAAATATAGAATAACATAAACATTGAGAATGACGTAACGTGATACAGTTTATCCGTAGATTCTTGCGGACACAATATTTAGAAATCAGAATTTTATAGAAACGCCCGAACTTGTTAGGCTCCCATAACAAAATTGGATTTTTTTTCATTAGGATGGTTTATTTAAGAACACATGTTTTGTTTTCAATTTGGAATATTTAATTGTACACAGCTATTATTTACCTTTGCCAACATGTCAGGGAATTCTGACTCCTTCTCTTCAGAAGCTTCAGTGGCAGCATCACCCTCCTTTTCTTTCTCCTTTTCTTTCTCAGCTCCTTCTTCCTCATCTGGACCAACTAAGTTTTGCACCTGCTGCATTACGACGTTAACAGTAGAATCCAAGCCTAAAATAAAAAGCATAAAAAGAAAATGTAAAGATAAACTCACTTCCTTTGGCAGCAGTGGTGAGCTCTGTAACCTCAGAAGTCATGACCTCCTTCAGTTCGGATAGATCTTTCTTCATTAAGGCTGCAGTCTCCAAGGTCTAAAGTGTCAAAAAAAATAATTTTAAGTTTTGAAATAATGTTTTACTTTCTGTTTAGCGCTGTTTAGCCAAGAAGACATTGACCAAGAGATGGCGGATTCTTGTGCGGGAGACGTAACTTCAGGTTCTGGCTCTTGAGGTGGCTTCACCTCTTCTGCAGGATTGTCGCTCATTTTTCCTTCAAACTTCTGAAACGCTTTGTATAAAAATGTAAATATATTCGAGGGTGTAAAAATCAAAAGTTGTTTTGTGAAAAAAGCCAGCAGCAGTACGAATCGCGGGAGAATAAACAACGACTCCGTAGATAGACCACATGACAAACAGTTTGCATCGCGTTCAGCTAAAAATTGGTACGCATTGCGGACATCGAATTCTGGGCTCAAATATATTTTTTTTTCTTTGAGGCATATACCGGTTCGCTTGAATAAAGAGGTAACTTGAGTAAATGTGGCCACATATTAATAACAATAAGTAAAAATAAATAAGGACGATGTAAATAGATAGTTAAAAATATTATATTGTAGGAAAGTTGTAAAGTATTATTTTAAATTCAAATGAGCCAATTTAAATTGTAACATTTGAAACATTGAAAAAATAGACATAAATGAAAATTTTATTTTTTTTTTAAATGTGAACTGTAAAAACGGTGCTTGTAATTTAACATTCAAAAAGTTTGGAAAAATATATTTTCAAAGAATATTTGTTTGTTAATTTGTTATGAAAAAGCGAAATAGTGTTTCGTAAGCTAACCGTTTTCCAATAATCAAACCGTAAAAAGCTGAAAAGAAAACTTTTGATGTTTAAATTAACATTAGTTAAATTTCAAGTATCTGCATTGGATGTTATAGTGTGATATTTAGAAAATTAAACATAAATATTTATAAATTAGTCATTTTGAAAATCCAGGTGAACCACGAGACCTGGAACAAAAAGAACCCACGCCGCTGTACGCAATTACGTACAGAGGGGCAATATTTTCCTTCACTCGGTGATTACTGTATATTATTGTTTTATCGCTGTATTATCGCTTGTAAAGCGATGAGGAGTTGAAAGCGAAAAATATGTTTGCGTTTTGTTGTTGTTTTCCTATTAATGTGTATCCCGAAAACAATAAAACAAAAAACTTAGAAACTTGTTTTTTTTAAATGTTTGTAGTGAAGATGTGAGACTTCTGCGAAATTTGCATCATCCCATTCTGTCGAAGAATAGAAATTTCTTTACATAGTGATAATCCTGTTTTTGTTACATTTTGATGTCCTTGCCTTGATAAGATGCCTTTATTGTGCCATCCTTCGCGGTTGTAGTCTCTGCCCACCGCGTGTTTCTTATCATTGATAGACTGCGCTTTGCCCTGGCAATTGACTTCCCAACAAGCCAACTTTTGCCCTGCTTGTTTGCAGATTTAAAGTTTAATAAACTGTTTTTCAGCCATGAACCGTGCTGGTGTAGTTCTACCTCGTCTTGCTTCCTCCAGGCTCCTTAGCACTGCTGCCAACACGTAGGTTTCGGATAATCGTCCTTATGGATTTGCTTTATAAACAACGTCTAAACATGCATTTTCATCCTCTCTAGTAACTCTGTTTAAGTTTCTGCGAAGATTGTTTCCATAAGTTACTTGTGTAGTCCTATTTTCAAAACTTCCAGTTCGTAGTTCTTTTTTCAACATCATGTGATGTTTGCACGAGAAAATCTTTTTCTACAGGTATTGTTTTGCCCTTAGAACGTTGATTCAGTCAATGCTGAATGGCTGGTTCACATGGCTGCATTAGGTTTTCTATCTCATTTGACGCCTCTGGAAAACTATGGACCACAAGTTTGGGAGTATGCTCAATTTCACTAGTTTTTTTTTCACGAATAGCTTTTCCTGCATAGTAATGCGAGTATCCCTAGGATTACATATCACATATCCCGAACCCGAACACGAAAACCAATTAAGACGTTGTTACGTTGAAGGCATAATGGAATCTTCCAGAATCTGCACAATAGAGCCAACACTTAAAACACTAACCCAATTTTGCCAACCAAACACACACAACCCCCCCCCCCAGGAATATGCGCACGCTTGCTACCAGCGAATCACTTACGGTGTGCATGTGAAGCGTTCTCATCCCGAGTCAAAACCCATAATCAAGTTTATAAAAAAGGAATTCGTAGGGCATGAATGTCTCAACTACAATTTTAGGAAGCAGACATGTCTGATCGACCTCCACAAAAAGCATGGTGGAAAAATCGTCCCCTTCGCTGGCTATGACATGCCTGTCCAGTACAGCGACCTCTCCGTCAAGGATTCTACGATCCACACTCGCAAACATGCCAGCATCTTTGATGTGTCTCATATGCTTCAGACGCACATTACTGGAAAAGACAGGTACTTGCAAGTATACACTGACATTGAAATAATTTTAGAGTTGCCTTCATTGAAAGCCTTACCACCGCCGATGTCCAGGGATTGGCCAACAACTCTGGAAGTCTTTCGGGTACAATGGAACCTTGTAACAAAATCATGGAACAGTTTAGTTTTCACCAATGACAAGGGAGGAATTGAGGATGACTTGATTGTCACTAAGACTGAAGATTTCATCTACATGGTTACCAATGCCGGCTGCATTGACAAGGATCTGCCTTATCTTCAGGTTTGAAACTTCCTTCTGAAAATGCTCTTCTGCCATTTTAGAAAAATGCTGCCCTCTGGCGCTCCAAGGGAAAGGACGTCAACATCGAAACTCTCGATGGTCGTGGACTTGTCGCTGTTCAGGGTAACAAACATTTATCGAATCTTTCAAAACTCGACTTCAAGGTCCCGATATGAAAAACATTCTGGCTTCTGAAGTCGACTTTGACCTTTCCAAACTGACCTTCATGACTACTGTTGTTGGAAAAGTGTTTGGAATCGATGGTTGCAGGATTACTCGCTGTGGTTACACCGGAGAAGACGGTGTTGAGGTAAAAAGAAAGTAACCTTGTGACAAACAATCGCTGATTTAGATATCCGTTGCGCCTGAACACGCCGCCACCCTTGTTGAGAGGATTATGGCTTCGAAGGTGATTATTGACTCTATTTCGTTCAAATGACTAATCTTTTTTCAGAACGGACAAGCTCGTCTTGCCGGTCTTGGTGCTCGTGATGCTCTCCGGCTCGAGGCTGGTCTCTGCTTGTATGGAAACGACATTGATGAGAAGACAACTCCCATTGAGGCTGGACTTGCTTTTGTTGTTGGTAAGTTACATGTCGACCTTAGAGCCATGTATAAGTTTGCTTATCCGTATCGCTAACTCAATTCAAAGCCTAGACTTGTTGTTTAATTTATAGTGAGCCACGCGAAAACTGAATAGCATGCTTTGTTCTCTTTGCATCCTGTGTTGTCAACCAATGTTACATGGGGTTTTTTAGCCAAGAGACGCCGTGAAGCTATGGACTTCCCTGGTGCCGAAAAGATTGTCGGTCAACTGACCAACAAGAGCTGGCCAAAGCGCCGTGTTGGCCTCATTGCTGCCCCTGGTCGAGCTCCCAGAAGTAAGATTTTTTCTTGACACCAGTGTAACTTTTGTAATCTAGGCCATCTCCCTGTTGTGGACCCTCTTGACAAGGCTGCCATTGGCTTTGTCACTTCCGGATGCCCCTCTCCCTGCCTTGGTCAGAACATCGCCATCGCCTACGTTGACAAGTCTCACTCAAAGAACGGAACCGAAATGCTCGTTGACTTCGGAACCAAGACGACAAAGGTGACCGTCACCAAGATGCCCTTCCTCAACACCAACTACTACACTGGAAAGTAAACTTTCATTGTGATATCGTTACAGGTCCCTTTGTCATTCACGTTGCCATTATAGTGCCATTTGGACAAATAATTAAATAAATTAACAATTGCAATTAGGTAATTAGTATCCAGAGTAGTAATGAGTGTAGGAAGGTTGAGGTTGGTGGAAACTGAAGGGAAAGTTGGGGAAGTGACTGGCGATTATGGCTTCTGATTGACGACGTAGTTCAGCTGCCATTTTGTCAACAAGTTCCTTAAAGTAAGGTTTTTCAAGTTGTGGTTAAAATACACAGAAGGCACTGGTAGCCCGAGAGAGTGACACCGCAAGGTACTTACCTCATTTTCCATTCGCCGATTGTCGCTTCTGGAGATCCTCTCGTTGATCCATTTTGGAAAAGCACGATGGGGAATCTCATCGACGGTTACCTAAACCCGAATTAAACAGAAGAAATTTTCTTTTTCACGTCTTCAGATCGGGAGTAATATTTTCTCGGAGCTTTCCTAATGTCATGTTGTTGGGTATGCCTGTCGTGTGAAGATGAACGTCTTCCCACAAGGTCGTCTAAAGAAGTTATAGGCCCATACAATTTTAGAATTACCATATCGCCACTCGATTATAGGTCGGTCGCTCTTCTTCGGGTCGTATTCAAAGCGGTACTCCACAGTGTGGCCAAAAGCTTTGCATGCGACTAAAATTTTCCTTTCAGTGCCTATGGCTGACAATGGATGGATATAGCCCACAATAATCTGTGAAAACCAATAGAATATTTATGTAAAACCCTATTCTGGGGAGCAATATGGTTTTTGTCATTAGGAATTCTTGGATTATTCAAGTCCAAGAATATACGAGAAAACGTAAAACTTTATCTTTCGCGAATCTAGAATTGACTATCTCTTAACGCTGTTTACCCGCCGCTGCTACAATCTGGAGTCAAACCTGGAAGAAAAATGCCTTGACAAAAACTTAAAACATTCGAAATTTAAGTTGTGGAATTTCCTGCTCACTCGTGTGAAAGATATACACTATAGTTTTTTGGTTCAAACGAGGTTGACCAAGATTGTACGGCGGATAAAGTAGATAATGTTTGCAGGCTTGCGTTCAATGTTGAGCCCTAATCTCACCCTGGCTGCAGAAGATTGCAAGTAGTAGGAAAAGTGGAAGCATTGTCGTATTGTAGCACACAGTCGCCTTGAGATGTTAAATACCACCTGCGCGGCCCATTGGACACAGCAAAACCTCCGCGCTAACTCGGTTACAACGACTGGACACCATCAAGCGCGTGCCACTAGTTCCCTTCATTCGTCTGTGAGATTTACGTAGACGTAGTTGTTGCTTCGAAAAGAGGCTCATCCGGCAGAGTGGCGGCTTCAGTCGTAGTCACAGTGGTTGTGTTAGTCTCGGTGCTCAGCATTCCAGCGTCACCATCGACGATGTGCGGATGAGGCTCGTCTTTGTCCTGGACCGAAGGACGAGTGCTGAATAAAATACTTTACTTATTAGAAAACTATTGTTAAAAGCTCACCTTTCAAGAGAGTGGTTGTGTCGTTCCTCCTTACGATCCTTTTGAACCATTTTGCGTTCGTCCTTGTCGCCGTTTAGTTCTTCACTTCCGTGCTGCCGTCTGCCTCCCAAACGATCACCTCGCTCTTCGTTTGAATCACGAAACCCATCATTTTCGTCAACCGGCCTCTGGAAATGACAGCTATGGCGGATCTATAGGGAAAAACTTGTAAAATTGAAAGTCTAACAGGATAAGAGCCAACGCTTATTGTTTGTTGGCATTGTATGTATAACAAATACCTATTACTCACCCTGCGTTCTACTTCAGCACGTTCCCTGCTGTGAGAGGGCTCTTCCTGCTTTTCAGAAGGAAACTGCCTTCGTGGCCCTTGGGGGCGCTCCCGGTATGTTGATCCATCCTCCGGAATTCCTGAAGCCATCAGGTTCTTCCTAATATTTCAACGAATACCTCTGAATCGGGGTGGGAGAAACTGTCGCCCGCGGGGCTTCATCTCGTTGCGAGGACTCGGCTTCTCCTGACGATTGCCTTCTTCGAAGGGTCCACTCAGGGGAGAGAAGTGACCATCTGGGTACATTCCGGCCACCATCTGCATGTTCACTCCCACAACCTTCAAACATTTTGAATTTAACTTCCTGAGATACAAGGCTTGCCTTTGCAGGGCGACGAGCCTCGCCAGAATCCTCGGATCCACGTCCATCCTGTTTTTCGGTATCTCGTCCACCACCATGATCGAACTCCCCGAAAGGGCGGTTTTCCGCCTGAAAGAGAGTTTTCAAACACAGGATATGAACTAATTCCAACCCAGGGAGTACGGTAATTGTCATTTTCTCCCCAATACGGCCTCTGGAACCCACGATGACCTGCCCCAAAAACCGGTGCCGGGACGGAATCCCTGAAGGGTGTTTCTCTACTGTAAGACGGTTCAGGTCCAAACTGCCTTCTGTCTTCTGAAACATGTTTGGTTGAATTACGATGAAGTATTAGTTACCGCCACGTTGGGCTAGAGCAGAGCAGACGACAAAGGCAAGGGAGGCGAAGGTCCGCATGTTGTGGAGAATCCATTCATCTCAGGCTTTTGTAGTTTTCGGAGAGGCCGCCCTCGTATCGTTAACGTTTTGTTCTTGATATGATTCCAGGCACGCGGCACTTATTGTGGCTGTTAACCTCAATCAGCCGGCGCGAACGCATCCAGAATTGTGCCAATGCTTAGCTCAAAAACTAACACGGACGTGGGATCATTGTTCAGATTTTGCACTTTTAAGGTTCAGTTTGGTTTATAATCGTGATCCTTTCTACTAGTACGTATATGTTTCTTTTGTCAGGACTACCCATGTGATAAGTGAATAAATGTATATATGAATGAAGATTATTAAGCCAAAACAATATATCACAGCCTATTGTTCAAAAGAACCTTACAGCCCAAATATGGAGTATGAAACATATGAAGAATAGAAGCATTCGTGTCTGCGTAGACGTTGACATGGTTTTCGGGCTCCTTCCTGGAAGCCTGAAAAAGAGTTTTCCCAAATTTTTCCAATAGCTGAGCCATTTGACTCCTTTGTTTCAATCCCACACATGAATAGTTGCACTTCGGTTTTGCATACATGATGCATATTCCTTCAGAAGCACAGCACCTTAAGGAAGGCAGATGTGTAGTTGTAGATGCCTTATCCAGTAAAATTCAGCAAACAAGCAAATGTTATTGTTACACAAAATAACATATTGTTTGTTCGCTGAATTTAACTTCAGAAAGGGCTGTTATGGAATACCATGGTGAGGCGATGGAATGACAATTTACTGACGGATGTGCCTTGTTTGTGCTGTTGTCATGGTAGCACAAATTGTATTGTGATGACCGGCCAGAGTAGGCCTTACTGATCACCTGAGGAGATATAGTTCTTCAATAGAGCAAAAGCTATGAGGTGATTAAAGAATTATCACGTACAAAGATGAGTTTCCTATAGAATACCTACATCCAAAACACAGTCAGTAAAGTGTGGTTTAAAACGGCCCTGAAGGCCATTTGCCGGAAATCTCTCTGCCAAAAATAAAAAAGGAAAAAAGGCGAAGAACAACATTAATGAAAACAATCGTGAACAACCCAAATCGCCGATGAGGATCGTAATTATGTTTTAGAACAACATATGATATTACAAAGACTGCCGAAAATTTACAGTTAAAGGGAATTTTGTAATTTCTTTAATGGTTTCGAACTGTTGGCTGCCTGAGGGTTAGTTGCAAACAATGCATGCACTTGAAAGTGCAACCAAAGACTAAAGTGCATGATTGCACACTTCTTTTCCCTGGAGTGTCGGATTCCTTTTGTTTTTTCAGAAGCAAAGTGCTTAGTGCGGCGCTTGCTCCCCCCTTGTAGTAGTGCGCACTTCCTTTGTTTGTGTTGGTACCGGGAACAAACAGGCGGGGCCGGTAGGATCCAAGAAAAATGATTAAGTTCATTAAAAACTCTTTCATAATTATAAATCCACGTTATTCCTCAAGCTTACTTGCGGCACCGGCACAATGTCTAAACAACGCTGAGTACCCTAACACCTATATCGTTTTAAAAATTCTCTTCAATTCAGTGATCAGTTCATGTTTCATATTTTCAAGGATCAAAATCGCTTTGTCCTGGGTCGTTGTTTTCGCGCTCTGTTGACACTGCCAACTACTCGAGGAATACGGTAAACACTCGCTGAATCGGCACTTTCTCTGGGAATGCTCGCTGGCACAATGGAGTACAGATTGCCAGACACCAATGTGTGCGGATTTTGTGACAAGAACGGAAGTGACCGGTACAAGTCACAAGAAGGCATTCATCCATTTTTATGTTTCAGTTCAAACCAAATAATAGGCAAAACAACACAAAACGATTTCTGAAAATTCGATTAGTCAGGGTTTTATTAGAGATATGTATCCTCCTCTGCAGGATACGATTCCTTTTTCTAAATAAGTTTGTTCTTTGCAGACGGACACAAATGCAAACTGTTTCTACTGCAAGTTCTTCAAAGCTAAATGGTTTTCCGAAGAACTTCAGAGTTTGCTTACCTACGGGGTGAAAATCTTATCAATCTACAGACAAACGTTCTCGTAACGCCAAATACACTTTTATGCACCAGAGTACCGGTTCATTGTATATTTTCTTATGTTATGGGAAACTGCTGTGTAAAACCTCGACAAGAAAAAAAAAGAGACAAAAGAGGTATTTCGGTTAAACCTGACATGCATCTAATTGAAATGTTTCCTTTCATGTTCCTTTTAGCGTTGCATGTTAATTTTAGGTTTGAAAATTTTCAACGACGAGACAAATCCAATAAGGCTAAAAATTCTACAAGTGTTTCGAAACTAAATTCATTTGGTGGGTTAAAACATGAAACCGCGGTGAAAGCAAAACATAATGTAAATACTGAAAATTATATCCACAAACTCGTATTGTTCTCTTGTAACACTACTACAGTTTTCAGACCCCCTTTACAAAGGCAAATGCATGTTTAAGTTCGACAAACACAAAAATCAACTAAACATCAACAAATTAGTGTGAAAAATACTTATCTGAACGTTTCGTCTTTTGATTTTGAAGGATTAGCTTGTACCATTGCTCGCCAATGCAATTGTCCAGAGATCTAAAAATACTTCCCGTTTCTGAGTCATTCTTGGTTTGTTGCCTCAAGTAGCCGTAATTCTATGGCAGTTGGCACAATGACGGAACGTCCGTCCAAGGTAAACAGTTCATTTGATTTATTTTGTGCTAATCGAAGGCACAAAAGATCTGCATCCACTTGGGAAAATGAGAAAAATTGGGAAAAAGTCGTCTACATGTTGACATTTTTCCGCTTCATTTGTATTCATGATGGTTTCCCGCATTCACAAAGTGATTGCTTTCTAGTTCGACGAACACCTCGTTTTAGGATTCCGTTTCTGCCGCATTTTCTACAAATCTCTTTACTTAGAAAAGTTTACTTAGATCTGCCTTAAGCAAACGGAATTATCACTAGCTGTTTGTGATATCCGTGTGATCTCACGCAGAGATGCTCTCCACTCACGTGAGGATCGCCCAGCGCTGCTCAAATAATCCACAGACCTATTGTCAACATGAAATACCTGCTTGTTTCGATATCGAGGCGCGCTCATTTGCTAACCACACACACACAAAAATTCTGCGCAGGTCAAAGACAATGCGAGAGACATGGCGCATCTGGGCGTCACGGAATCAAATAATCGTAGAACTCAAAGTTCTTCATAAGAAGAAAAAAGAACTTTTATCACATGTCTGGAACAATATACCAACAAACGACTGTTAAGGTTTCCTCTCAATATCAGCTTCCTGCTCAGCACTTTAACGAAGCAGCACTTCATATGCGTCGTTGACATGCATTCACTACATGAGTACAAGCTTTATAGTAAAAGCTTAAATACATTTGTGCCGCTGTGTATGGGGGTTCGTGAAAATCAATCTTTCGGCTGAAAGATACAAGGAACCTGATCCAAAATGCTTTGATTAGCCAAATCGACTAAAAAAACCATTCGACTTATATGATCATATTGAACTTTCAGCAAATCAAAATTCTATGAAACCTTAGCAAACTGTCAACATCGTTGCCAAACGACAATGGTACTATTCTTTTCCCAGGTGCCAAGACAGAGTAACGTAAACGTTTTCCCGGTTCAATAATTCCAGTATTGTAAATATGAAAGTTTCCACGATATTTCCTACAAACAAAATAAATCGAATTGGGTGCTAAAATCAAAAAATAACTTAATTAACGTGACTGGGTATGAACACAAAACTACAGCATGACCCCATGAGTGCAACCGAGGTAACTTAACAATCCGTTTTTCGGTTAGTTCCAATATACGCAGTTTAATACACTCAGTAGCTGCTGTTAGTCTAAATTGTAACTAAACGGTGAAAACATATTGGTTTATAAGTAAAGAATTATTAGATCTCCATATACGCGTTTGATCGCTTCTGATTTGTCTTGACACCGTACAAACTTCCGATTCTGCGAGCTACTGGGACATTAGAATGAATGGGTATAGAACCATTTGAACACACGTTGAACATACTACTGTAACGTTCTGCAATGCTTGGAGTGAATGAGTCCTCACTCAAATGAGAAACTTCTGTTTCTGTCACGTGAAAAACCAATTTTCAAAAGAACGAAATTACCGCTCATGTGACTTTTATTTAAGTTACCAATATCAGTTGCGCATAGTAAGTGGTTTCCCCTAGTCAAGAGGTCTCCGTGTCGCCGTAGCTCAGAAGATGCGACCTCTGCCCTGCCCCCGTGTGCTTGCGTAATCTGCTACAGTAAATAGTGGTGCCAACCGGCTGCGCCCACCCACATAAAAGCGCGGCAACACCCTTGGCAGTAGTTGCCTGCCGCCTGCTCCCTTCTCCCAACTTTCATCTTTCACTTCCATTTCTTATTAAGTTATAAATACATAGCAAATTCATTGTTTTAAGATAATGCAGTCTGTTGTGCTCGCTGTCCTCGTTTGCGCCGTTGCCGCCCAGTACTACCAGCAGAACCAGGTCCCCACTCCCAACAACCAAGTTCAGCCTACCCGCTTCAGCCAATACAATACGTAATTAACTTAGTCTTACAAATAACTTTGTAAATTTTAGTCAGTACGGTAACCAGCAGCAATACGGTCAGCAACAGTATGGCCAGCCTAGCTACACCAGCTCTGCTTACAACAACAACTTGAACAGCCAGTACGGTAGGTTTTCACTTTCTGAATTTAGTTACATTCTACTAAATCGATGCTTATACTTTACTTTTCAGGAACCACCGCCGGATACAACAACAACAACAGGATGTACGACACGCAGACCCAGAGATACTACAACGGAGTGTCCACATCCTCTGCCGTGATGGCTTTCACCGCCGCCGCCGTCGCCCTTGTGCTCTAAGCATCTCATATCACAGTATCCAAAATTCTACCAATAAAACTTCTACAAATCAATATATGTTTCATGATGACAATGCGACACTCTGAGGGTTCTTGTTGAATGGAATGACGGGCACCATCGGCAGCACAATGAACAGGGTAAATACACAAACCACGACTTCCTGTGCCCGAAAATGTAGTTCTTGTTTACTAGGATACACTAGAAGGGAGCTCTCTTAGCTGACAAGGGGTTAAGATTTTTATAAAGGTATAGAAGCGTTTAACAGTATTTGAAGAAAAAACATTTGGATACGTCTTACGAGGGAAGACATTCAATAGTCTCCACGGAATTTAAAGCGTGCTATATATTGCAAGTCAACCGATACTGTATGAAGAATAAATTTTTGTTACTTTGCTCTAACGTTTCTACGGCGCACAAAAGCTAATATTTTCGAAAATTCGTGGTTTCAGCAGAGCGTCCCGGGTTACCGAGCCTTCACGGTTCGATCTTTTATGAACATTGAATACCTTGGGTTGTATGCAGTACAGTGTCTTTAGCGATGAGGGTTAAATTCACCGGCTTGACTGTTTTATAAATTTGTTCCTTCATAGCCATGCTAAAACACGAGAAATTTAGCGGTTCAGTTGGTAGTGAAATTCGCTGCATTGACTTTTTCTTCGGCTTTATTGTTTCTTTTGCAAAACATAATATTACACTCTGTTAGGTGAACTAACTTGAACTCATTTACATGTAAGTGGTTTACGGTTTGAGACCCATGTTCATTTCCTATTTGCTCTCAAGTGAACGTTTAGGATTTGTTTGCTGTGTTTCTTTGACCTCTGACCTCTTAAACGCTCGCTGCTAAGCAGATTAGAAAAGTATGCACTGACGCATATGTGAAAACATGTGTGAAAACACACAGTAGATTTTCAACACGTGGGATGCAGACAGCTCCGGCAACATAATGGTCTCCTCGACAAATAGATTGAAGTATCTGCGTGCAAATGACGACGCGGAAATTCCTGAACAGACAACGTAGAGAACGCACGCATGTTTATTTGATTTTTTGAATGTCTGGTTTACGAAAATACAAACCGCATATATGCAATTCGGTAGGCGCAAGAAGTTTCTTATGAAACATTCTTTATCTTACGAGTGAGTGACATGTCACGGACTGTCATGTGATTGTACCATCTTTCAATATGTCTTGAATATCTTCAAATCGGAACAAATCACCGTGATGACACGGAGATGAAACGAAATGAATCCCAGAAACTGGTGCGGTATCAGCAAGTTGCGTAGGCAAGTAGATTTGCATAAGCAAGTAAATTTTGTAGCACATGGGTCCACAAATCGAACCCGTTAATCTAATACTAACAGATATCTAACATCCTGTTGCATCTCGTATCACACCCGGTCACTTATACCGCTTTTCTGTGTGGTTTGCCGTTATGTTCGACCCTGCTTGTGAAGCTCGGTGTTGAATATGATGTCATTCTTTTTTCGGTCACACCCGTCACTTTCAAGTGGCACCTTCTCAGCCAATCACAGCCATTTCAGAATTTTCTCGATTTTGGTGGTGCTTTCGTTAATAGAACACTCATTAGCAGTCAAAATCCGGTCGTTTCCGGTCATTTCCGTTCGCAGTCGTTAACATCCGGTCACTAACTTCCGGTCCAACACCTACGCTCTGTATTGGAATACGCATTGTAATGCAACTTCCGAACGCTTCCGGTCACATCCGTTAGCATCCAGTGGCTTGCCAACACTTGAGCCTGCCCTTTTGTCATTCATTCTTTATTATATACATTTCATGTTGATTTCTGGTCATTTCCAGTTGTTTTCGGTCGCATTCGCGAACATCCTGTAAGTAACTTTTGGTCCAACAACTTTCCCTCGACAGTCCTTATTAGAATACACATTATAATCTGACTTCCGGTCGCTTCCGGTCACAACCGGTAGCATCCAGTGGCTTGCCAACCGCTTAGTCTGTCGTTTTTGCCCTTTAAACTCAGTATGTAGTGTATTTGTTTCCAGTTTAAGCATTATTTCATTATCACTTGAAAACAAGAAATTGTTATGAAAGTCTCCATTGACAAGATAAATTGTCACGTTTTCCTATCTCACAGCCTTATGAATGAACTCTAGTACATTCAAAGCATCAAAACTGGTTCATGAACACTGCTTAAGTACCATGAAACCTAATGTGTATCGCATAACAATTTTAAAAGCATAAACAGAACGATAAAGGACTTGAAACGGCATTAAAATCCGCCCAGGCAGTCTTTATGGTCCGTAAAAAATATAATAAACAAATTTATAACAAAAAAAAGTTTTTTAAGCACATTAAACCCTAATAATAAAATAAAGTAATACCAGAAACTTGAAAAAACATTGGAACAATTCAAAAGTTGCTCCAACTCGATTTTTCGCCGTCTGCCGTCACACCGAAAACCTCACGTACTTTTCCCACGGTTAAATCAGCCGCCTTTGAATTATTTTTGTTTATATTATTTATTTACTTGTTTATTTTTGTATTTTAAAAGGTATTACGTGTTTCATTTCTTTAAAATATTATTAATTATGTATTTAGTCCTTTAAAAATGTCCCTGGTACCGGGGAATGGCCGTGGGATGTGTTTGAGCCAGCGCTGGATTTTAATTAGGAAATGTCAGGTCGTTTTTTGGTTGTATATTTGTTTGTTTTTCATTTAATTTATTTTCTGAATGTTTTTAAATGAAATTAAAATTAAAATCTGTTTTAAATTACAGCGCCTGGTAGCTAAAACTGATGGAGTCGGCAAATCCGATGATTTTAGGGTGAACTGTACTTGGAATGCGTGTTTATTTAACCAAATCGCATTCTAGCTTGTGTATATTGTTAAATTTACAACGTACTCTTCTATTCTTAGTATTATTTATGCTTACTTTTATTAAAACTTGCTATTTTCAGGCCCCTTCACGACATTTTCGCCCGAAGCAAGCCACCACAGCCGTCGCTCTCCACTCCCTCCGCGAAGAACTGTTTTTGGTGAGTTCTTTCATTAATTTTAGGCCGCCCAGTGCTATTTTCTACTTGTTGACTCCCAACAAACGCTATTTAGCTCTCGTAGTGACGGATTGACCCGGCCCAGTCGTTTAAAAATTGCGTTTCGTGGTTTTCTTTAGATGAGGTCATAAATATCAGGTTATTGTGATTCACTGACGTGTGCACATTCTAATATTGCTCGAAACGTCACTGTTGTTGTTAAATCGATGAATTTCCGATTTAAAATTGACGTTGTACTATTTATAAGGCAATTAACGGTTTTGCAGCAACCAATAACTGAAAATATTGTGCATGGACGCTTTTTTGTGATTATTATGCGAGCGAAAGCCTCAAACCTTAACAACGATGATGATGTTACATAAATTTGGCTTGCACACTCTGCTTATGTTAATTGGAATAGTGGGGTATCTTAAATATGAATGTTTATTCGGGTTAGCCCGTTGAAATAGATTGTCGCCCAGTTTGTGAGCCCATTGACAATATCCCCATGCTTAATTGACACAAGCAGTCAATCTGGACTTTTAAGGGTTCTATGCCGTGATTGAAGTTGCCATAGGAGTTTTTTTTAGGCGGTATCTATTGATCACTATACTTTATGGGTCAACTAGGACATAATTTATTTACGGCTATCACTGGTTTGTTCACTACCATGTGTCAACCCAAATCTGAGTGTCTGTTGGGAGGTCACTGAGTAGATTAATTTTCTAAAAATAAGAATTCTGGACTTGTTTAGAAGAAATCTGTTTTTATAGAAGCCGGACCATCGCCGCCTCCGTTCAGTCCATCTCAGAGCGACGGAAGATTCCTCTCCTCGTCTACATCAGCAAGGTACGTTGTGATGATTACTAGGGCATTAGCTTGGGATCCATCTAAAAGACTGCTCCTATAAATACGCATAAGGCTGAGTAAATTGCTCCATCAGATCTTCAGTTCTTGTGGAATGCGACAATAAGGAATTTTTGGTGCCTTTTCTGTCGAAACAACGTCTATTTCAAATGTTGTGTTTTCTTTGGGGTCTCCTACAATATCTTGCATCACAAATAGCGAACAAAGCGTTCACCTTTCTGATGGGAGCCTTTATGACATCCAATCCGGAAGTGTGAAACTGACCAACTAACTGTCTCTCTCTCTCTCTCTCTCTACATTTGCCTTTCGCAGACTTCGCAGATTATTCTGTGTGGCTGTTTAAAGGTTCTTGATGTCGGCGCCATAAATGAAGCTTGGTATGTGTGGATGAAAACATTCATCCTAGCCTTCACAGGAAGGTTACTTTGTAAAAGGAAACTACAGCGTTACCTGAAGGTGGTCCATCCTGATTCAATTCGTCGACTTTTGCTGTGTTGTGCTGTGGTGTCAAAGTGTTCGATTGAAGCGAAGTCGACTGTCTTTCTATTTAAAAATAAGCAGTCGTCTGTTTCTCATCGTCACTATCTTCGAAGCCTGGCGGGCTATCAGAATGATGTCGTCTAGGTTCTGCAAACGACCGTTGATGCCCATCTAGTCCTAGTTTAGCGCTTTGACTATGTCCGCTAACAATGCAGCGAAAATACAGCGTTTTTTCTTTAGCGTTTTTATTGAACAGCAAGGGTATTTCAAGGAGGTTACTATCTTAGGTGACAAGGTAGACGACTCTGTCGAACATAACATATCGGGCGCTTCATATTTGGGGTTCATCAGTGTTTTATCAGCTATCTCTATGCGCCACAGAGCAGGCGTCTTACTAATATTTCCAAATAACCGGCGGTAAGATACCGTGAAACGACTCACGATCACTTCCTTGATTTTAGACAGTCGTAGGTCGTTCGAAACTAATGAACAACTGTAAGTTCGATCACAGGCAGCTAGTTTCGCATGATACACGCAAATAATTTGCATTGTAATATTAATGACTGAGATAGGCCTATAATTCACCGCAAGTCAGATCACTGAGTCTTCATCGCAATAAAAGGGGCTATAAAATGAATGTTTTAGGAGAATTTGGAATTTCTTCAAGTACCTCATTGATTAGGCTTGCCAATTGTGGAACAATCCACGGAGTGCATATTTATGATGGATGTACTGTCGTACCCATGAGCGCCGCCCTTTTTCATACGCCCTAGGCTTTCGAACTACCTTTCTATGACGTCCTTCTGTGCATCTCTCTAAATTGTACAAACACTACATACCAGAAAGAGATTTTCTCCGACATTTGGCTAAATGCTAGCGTATTGTGATACCGCTGGACAAGCAGGCTTTCGCTGTACGCAGCAAGGGTTTTCGAATAGTATTCTTTAATTAACTTAGATCTTCGAGAGAGGGTCGCCATGGTTTGTGAACTAAGGCCCTTTAGCGAGGAGGTACCTGCAGGTGTCGGAATTCCTCTACTATATTGAGTGGTCGAAAGCAACAGACAGAGTTTAGCAAGGTTATGAATCTGGGTCAACTTTGCATAATGTTGTTCGTACTTTGATTAAGAACTCGGTGGAGAAGACTTCCTCTTGGAGAGACAGACGATAGAATCATTTATTGTGGGCGGGGACCGGTATATGCATTTAGTCTAGAGCGTGGCGTACAGTGGTGTAGCTCCACGTACGGCAACGTAGCGGTTTAGACGGCCACGGTCCTGACACCTCCGCATTCGATCGACGTCTTCGACCGGTTCCGATGAAATTCCCCATCAACCTCAGGTCCCGTTCCTTCCAGCTCGCGTACTTGCAACCTTGGTAGCCGCGCGTTTCCCTCTGCTTCACCGTTTGCGTCCATATCTTCCATTGACCAGTTTCGGAATCCGCCAGCGGTCGGGTACCATGACTGGTTGACGGCTGATGATGTCTACGTCTACCCTCCTTCCTCGGACCGCAGTTCGACACGTCCGTGGCTCTACATCTCCCACAACTCGACCATGACCTAGCTTATGACATTTTCGTCCTCTTTATCGAGCCCTTCCCTACTTGAGAAATCCCATCCCCAAACACGTATTTATCACAATATTTATTCTCTAGTGCAATTTAATGCCTATTACTGCTGCTCCTGACCGGCCGCAGGAGGAGGCGGGGCGCCGACAAGTCCGTGGGATCAATCTTCTTCTGGCGGGGCATCTGTGCCCTGCCCCTTGAGGGACAGTCCTTGCGTCTGCACAATGGGCTGCATCCGGTACCGCTCGGTCCACTTGAGGGGGGCCGGCTTGAAGTAGTTGTCAAGCGCCATCATGACCTCGTCGAACGCCGCATATTCTGACTCCTTCCCGTCCAGCAGCGACTCCAGCAGCATGTACGTCGCTTCTCCGATGAAACTCAGGCACATCAGCGTTTTCTCCTTGGGATCTAAATACCACAAAGAGAACAAGCGTTCGTAAATTACTTCAGTCATATTCTCCAGTTCGCTCCTGGCTTGTACGGATCCATGGGCAAACGTCCCAATCCTCCTCCAGTCATCGTGATTCCAGCTCCTGTAGGGAGCACTCCGTTCTGGACAACTCCAAGTGCCTCATTTTCGCACATCTTTCTAGACGATCGCTTGCTTCGAAAGTGCAGAACGGCTGTACACGTTATGCACATATATTTTCTTTAGCTTCTGGTTGCTTCCAATCACGTTCTCCTAGCTGACTATCTTATCCTGATCGCCAGTTTGAACTCGGTGTAGAAACTTCCTCTTGGAGAAACAAAAGATAGAATCATTTATTGTGGGCGATGACCGGTATACATAGCTCCGCGCGGTTCGGACGGACACGTCCCTAACACATCTTTCATGACACCTTTTCTCTCTGTTATAAAAATGCAAATAGTGTCCAATTCTTCCCGGTCCGCACTGTTTTCTGCTTTATAGTGCCTTTTACGAAAACAATCTCAGCTCGAGTCATCAAATTTGTTGAAATGTTTAATTTGATTGAACTATGAACAACCGTTTCATTTTTTTTGATTTTTAACTATCAGATCGCACTCCGCGGTTTTTTTCCTTGTGTGTCCACGCCGCTTCCACGTTCGTCTTGTTGTAAGAGCCATGTAAGCTGTAAGTAGACAAAAAGCCATTTAATTGGAGAGAAATCGACAAGATGTTGGCCGATTCCAGCATAGATATAAGGTACTACTGTCTTTTTCTTCGTGTTGGCGTTTTTTCTGACCGCAGAGTTGAAGATACAGCAAGATATATGGAGAGATGGCAATTGGCAGCAAGAATAGAGCAATTATATCTCCTAAGAAGTCGAACATGACCAAAAATAAAACAGAACCCCTCGTCAACGCCAATTCGTTCTTCGAAGCCGGTGAAGTGCAGAGAGATAGAGAAATTCAGTTGCCGTGACTTCTCAAATAGAAACTCGCCCGGCTATGTGCCACTTCTTTCACTTCCATCGTGATGGAATTGGAAAAAGTCGGGATGCAGCTAAACCGATAAGGTATAGAACTACTCATAGACACTCCTCGGTTTCGTTGGTGAGTTGTCACTCGTCATCCTTACAATGCCGTTTTGTACAAGGTGTCGTCCTATTGTATGTTGGTTGGCTCACACCTTTTTCAACTCACTGGTTTTGCAAATCGTGCAACCCGCCACTAACGCGTCCTGAAGTGTGTCCTGTGCAATTGAGAGCAAACTTGGACCGCGAGGGACGTGGTTATCATTGGCATACAGCTGTCCCCAAATGAGCATCGCCAATTAAAAGCCGCTTTATCTCTGCGTCTGCGCTTCTCGCACCATATTCGCCTGGGCATTAAGGCCGTTTTTGGCAGGATGCTCGTTTGGCGACAGCTATACTGTGTCAGACCTCATTAGGAAAAACATGTGTTCGACTTTTCATCCAGACCCGTTCGTCAAACATTGTATAGCGTGGATACCTGTCTTAAACTAGGGTTGAAGGATAAGCGCCCTGTTGAATAATTCGAGGTAGTGTGGTGTAAATTCCCCACGTAAAAAAATAACACTGAAGGCGTTAATGGACTTGTGCCAGCATATCAGTTTCACCACACTTACTTTCAATCTAGCTGAAGCTTTGAGAGTCTTGGGCCTCGATTAAATTGAGCGGAGTTGTGCCAACAGACGTCCGATGACAGGGTGCTTCAGATGATTTTGTTGTTTCTTCTGAAAGTGTCCATAGTTTGCTGTCCTGGTTCGAAGTGCCGGGGCTTACAGAGCAATTCGACCTACTGGAAAATGGTCTTCGCTATTTTTTGGTTATGGTTAGGTTATTAACCTCCCCTCCGAAGTTGTGGCAAGCTTCAGACTTTTCGCCTTGAGCGGTAACCTAGCTTGAACTTGTTTTGTCTAAAAACAAAATTTTTTGCTTTCAGGTATTTGACGAGCCATCCCCTTCTTCTCCTTCTCACCGCCCGTTTCTGTTCTCTTCTTGCTGTAGCCGGTGTGGATTTTGAAGCGACAAGTCGGATTTCAGCGGTTACGTTGGTTCTTTTTTTGCATGTGCTTTCATGCATGTGTTTCCTTTGTTGCATGCGCTTTTTATCACGGGCTATTCTGTCATTGGGAAGCACGCTGTGTAACTGTTAGCCAGTGAATGTTGCTGTCCTCAGGCTTCATCAGCTCTAATACACAAGCACGTTGTCACTAATTTATATGGTGACTTCTTAATGTATTTATGCGCGGCTATATGAAAATTTACAAACCTTGAAAACTTTTAAGATAAAAAACTTTTTAGGTTTAGTGGTTCGTATTTGACATTTTCGAACTGACGGGGGACAGAATTAAGACATTGACTTTTAGATTTCTATTTAGTATGCGCGTGCTTTATTATTTTTAAAAAAAAATTAGAACGATAGTCTACAGCCTAAAGTGATATATAAAGAAGGGAAAGGTAAGTGGGCTTTCATATATTTAAGGGGTAACTTAAATTAGATCAGCCTTGATGACCGCTGAATAAACGTAACGTAACCTAATAAAGTAGGCAATCAAACCTAACGTAGAAGGGAATGCGAATAACCTAACTTATACTATTATCGTTAATAAATTGCCTTGATGCCCTTCCGTTTTCAAAGTTTGTGTTTAGTACATCAACAAGTGGGATATTGTTTTTTATAAGGGCTTTGTTAATCGATATTTAGTCTTTATTCATTTTTAACAAGATGTTATGTATAAATAATAGTCCCCAATACGGTATTACGAGCTTTACTGCTGGTACTGTGATTAAGTTGCAGGTATGGTAGATTTAGGTAAATATTTGGTCACATTGTTCTTTCATTCGATAACATAGTTATCGATTTTGCGCGTTGTGAGCTTTTCTCTATTGCAAGTTCCCTTGTGTACGCTAAGGCTGGTGCTCTTGTGCTGTGCTTATGGCTGCCTTGTTTGGTCACTTGTAAAACTGCGCGCCAATTGCGGGAGTGTGCGCGAATTTGTGGGCATGTGTTTAATGTGTGTATTGTGGTTGTATGATTGTCGAAGCTGTGCTGTTTCATTTTGTGGGCTTTTTCGTTTTTTTATTGCTTCGTGTTGCGAGGAATCTCTCTTGCGCTTGCTTTGGGAACAATCTAACAAAATTTAAGATGTAGTTTATTTATTTTACAGGGGTTTATGCCTTAGTTTCCAAATTACTGGAATATTTTCCATTTAAATTTTCGGTTCTAAAAGTTCATTTATTTTTTGTTTCAAAAACAACCCTTATCTCCAATTTGCTGAAAATATATTATTTCCCTTTTTGCAAACATTAAATTTTTTTTGAATTTATAAATCTTGTTATTAATTTTCAAAATAGTTTTTCTTTTCTAACCTCATACAGGTTTGATTTATCTCAAACTTTTGTTTCGCCTTAAACCATAAATTACTTTAAAAGAGCCTTTTTTTCTCAGCTATCAAAATTCATTCAAATTTGTAGCAAAATCTTGCTCCCAAAGTTAGCGTAAAGAAATATCTCGACAGTGAATGGAGCACGCCCGGCGCTATTCACTGTGTTTCATTTGAATGGTTATTCGCTCGACTTGTTGCTGTAAATTGGTTTTGTGACCGCACGACTTGTATTGCTGCGCCAAATTGGTCCCATGTTGCTGCAAATCGTCTGCAGCTCCGATCTGGTTGAGTCTTCCCTTTTCTCGTTTTCTTTTTTTTTAGGTTTTCCGGAGAAGATGACAACGGACGGTGCTTTTCTGTACCACGCCTAATTCCCGGGGTCACCACCCTTAGGGCTTCCATTTTTGTTACGTCCCCCTTCCATGTGTCCCGTCCATTTCAGATCGCTCGGATGTCCGTCAAACCATGCCAACCCTTGATCGGGGCAAATTCATGTTATTGTACTAACCTTACTAACTTGTTGCTGCACGAGAATCCTGCCTAAACAATCAGGCAGGGTTCTGGTTTTCAAAGAAGAAGACCACTGCATGCTTTATGCTTTGAAGGTCGAAGTATTGTTTTGAGCTCCGCATGGCGTTTTACTTTGCTCCGCAGCAGCATTTTCACCCGCATTTTGTAAAGGTACGATTGGTTTTTGAACTTTCGCTTTTCCCATTTCCCTTTCAGCATCCAAACGTTGTAGTTTCAAAATCCCGATGTTGACTCTCTGTACTTTCAATACTACTTTTTGCATTAACACTTCTTGGACTAAAACTTTCAATACTATTTATTGCATTAACACACCTTGGACTGAAACTTTCAATACTATTTATTGCATTAACACACCTTGGACTGAAACTTTCAATACTATTTATTGCATTAACCCACCTTGGACTGAAACTTTCAATACTACTTATTGCAACAACACACCTTATGGCTGACCACTTAAGTGGGAATAAACCAGAATTATGTGTGAACTCTGGTCTGTCGCAACGGTTACTGTGAAGAGTCTCAGTCACGTCCACCTGAAAAATCACAAAACCAAACAAGCCAGACAGTGTAACGTTTTCTATCAACTACAAAACGGGTCCTGCTTATGGAGACAACATTCACAAGTTTATCTTCTAAAGACAAAGCTACTGCCATAGACGTATCCTTCTCCTTTTTGTCGTTTGAAGACAAAGGCTTCTTCTTCTTCTTCTTCTTCCGCTAAAGCAACTGCCACGTAAATCCACTTCGCCACGTTTTCTTCTAAAGACAGAGAAGTCTTCTCCTGTGACCACGGAAGCTACCGCCGCGGTTACTTCTAAATCCATTTTGTCTCCTAAAGACAAAAATTCTTTTCCTCTAACCATTGAAGAAACTGCCACGGACAACGGACAAACTCCAGCTTGTTTTTTGAAGACAAAGACGTCTTATCATTAACCACTGAATCTACTGCCACGGTTACACCCAACTACAGTTTGTCTTCTGAAGGCAAGGGCGACACATCCTCTAACCACTGAAGCTACTACCACGGTTACTCCCATCTACAGTTTGTCTTCTGAAGGCAAGGATGGCATATCTTCTAACCACTGAAGCCACTGCCACGGAAGTCCCTATCACCAGTTTGGGTTCTGAAGACAAAGACGACGTATCCTCTAACCACTGAAGCTTCTGCCACTGTTACTCCCATCTACAGTTTGGCTTCTGAAGGCAAAGACTACATATCCTCTAACCACTGAAGCCACTGCCACGGAAGTCCCCATCACCAGTTTGGCTTCTGAAGACAAATACTACATATCCTCTAACCACTGAAGCTACTGCCACGGTTACACCCAACTACAGTTTGTCTTCTGAAGGCAAGGACGACATATCCTCTAACCACTGAAGCCACTGCCACGGAAGTCCCTATCACCAGTTAGGCTTCTGAAGGCAAAGACTACATATCCTCTAACCACTGAAGCCACTGCCACGGAAGTCCCCATCACCAGTTTGGCTTCTGAAGGCAAAGACTACTTATCCTCTAACCACTGAAGCCACTGCCACGGAAGTCCCCATCACCAGTTTGGCTTCTGAAGACAAAGACTACATATCCTCTAACCACTGAAGCTACTGCCACGGTTACACCAAACTACAGTTTGTCTTCTGAAGGCAAGGACGACATATCCTCTAACCACTGAAGCCACTGCCACGGAAGTCCCCATCACCAGTTTGGCTTCTGAAGTCAAAGACGACGTATCCTCTAACCACTGAAGCTTCTGCCACTGTTACTCCCATCTACAGTTTGGCTTCTGAAGATAAAGACGAGACATCCTCTAACCATTGAAGCTTCTGCCACTGTTACTCCCATCTACAGTTTGTCTTCTGAAGGCAAAGACTACATATCCTCTAACCACTGAAGCCACTGCCACGGAAGTCCCTATCACCAGTTTGGCTTCTGAAGGCAAAGACTACATATCCTCTAACCACTGAAGCCACTGCCACGGAAGTGCCCATCACCAGTTTGGCTTCTGAAGGCAAAGACTACAAATCCTCTAACCACTGAAGCCACTGCCACGGAAGTCCCCATCACCAGTTTGGCTTCTGAAGACAAATACTACATATCCTCTAACCACTGAAGCTACTGCCACGGTTACACCCAACTACAGTTTGTCTTCTGAAGGCAAGGACGACATATCCTCTAACCACTGAAGCCACTGCCACGGAAGTCCCTATCACCAGTTAGGCTTCTGAAGGCAAAGACTACTTATCCTCTAACCACTGAAGCCACTGCCACGGAAGTCCCCATCACCAGTTTGGCTTCTGAAGACAAAGACTACATATCCTCTAACCACTGAAGCTACTGCCACGGTTACACCCAACTACAGTTTGTCTTCTGAAGGCAAGGACGACATATCCTCTAACCACTGAAGCCACTGCCACGGAAGTCCCCATCACCAGTTTGGCTTCTGAAGTCAAAGACGACGTATCCTCTAACCACTGAAGCTTCTGCCACTGTTACTCCCATCTACAGTTTGGCTTCTGAAGATAAAGACGAGACATCCTCTAACCATTGAAGCTTCTGCCACTGTTACTCCCATCTACAGTTTGTCTTCTGAAGGCAAAGACTACATATCCTCTAACCACTGAAGCCACTGCCACGGAAGTCCCTATCACCAGTTTGGCTTCTGAAGGCAAAGACTACATATCCTCTAACCACTGAAGCCACTGCCACGGAAGTCCCCATCACCAGTTTGGCTTCTGAAGGCAAAGACTACATATCCTCTAACCACTGAAGCCACTGCCACGGAAGTCCCCATCACCAGTTTGGCTTCTGAAGCCAAGGACGACATATCCTCTAACCACTGAAGCCACTGCCACGGAAGTCCCCATCACCAGTTTGGCTTCTGAAGTCAAAGACTACATATCCTCTAACCACTGAAGCTACTGAAACGGTTACTCCCATCTACAGTTTGTCTTCTGAAGGCAAGGATGACATATCGTCTAACCACTGAAGCCACTGCCACGGAAATCCCCATCACCAGTTTGGCTTCTGAAGGCGAAGACTACATATCCTCCAACCACTAAAGCTTCTGCCACTTTTACTCCTAACTACAGTTTGTCTTCTGAAGGCAAGGACGACATATCCTCTAACCACTGAAGCTACTGCCACGGTTACTCCCATCTACAGTTTGTCTTCTGAAGGCAAAGACGACGTATCCTCTAACCACTGAAGCTTCTGCCACTGTTACTCCCATCTACAGTTTGGCTTCTGAAGATAAAGACGAGACATCCTCTAACCACTGAAGCTTCTGCCACTGTTACTCCCATCTACAGTTTGTCTTCTGAAGGCAAAGACTACATATCCTCTAACCACTGAAGCCACTGCCACGGAAGTCCCCATCACCAGTTTGTCTTCTGAAGGCAAGGACGACATATCCTCTAACCACTGAAGCTACTGCCACGGTTACTCCCATCTACAGTTTGTCTTCTGAAGGCAAAGACGACGTATCCTCTAACCACTGAAGCTTCTGCCACTGTTACTCCCATATACAGTTTGGCTTCTGAAGATAAAGACGAGACATCCTCTAACCACTGAAGCTTCTGCCACTGTTACTCCCATCTACAGTTTGTCTTCTGAAGGCAAAGACTACATATCCTCTAACCACTGAAGCCACTGCCACGGAAGTCCCCATCACCAGTTTGGCTTCTGAAGACAAAGACTACATATCCTCTAACCACTGAAGCTACTGAAACGGTTACTCCCATCTACAGTTTGTCTTCTGAAGGCAAGGATGACATATCGTCTAACCACTGAAGCCACTGCCACGGAAATCCCCATCACCAGTTTGGCTTCTGAAGGCGAAGACTACATATCCTCTAACCACTAAAGCTTCTGCCACTTTTACTCCTAACTACAGTTTGTCTTCTGAAGGCAAGGACGACATATCCTCTAACCACTGAAGCTACTGCCACGGTTACTCCCATCTACAGTTTGTCTTCTGAAGGCAAGGATGGCATATCTTCTAACCACTGAAGCTACTGCCACGGAAACCCCCATCACCAGTTTGGCTTCTGAAGACAAAGACGAAGTATCCTCTAACCACTGAAGCTTCTGCCACTGTTACTCCCATATACAGTTTGGCTTCTGAAGATAAAGACGAGACATCCTCTAACCACTGAAGCTTCTGCCACTGTTACTCCCATCTACAGTTTGTCTTCTGAAGGCAAAGACTACATATCCTCTAACCACTGAAGCCACTGCCACGGAAGTCCCCATCACCAGTTTGGCTTCTGAAGACAAAGACGACATATCCTCTAACCACTGAGGCTACTGCCATGGTTACACCCAACTACAGTTTGTCTTCTGAAGGCAAGGGCGACATATCCTCTAACCACTGAAGCATCTGCCACGGAAGTCCCTATCACCAGTTTGGCTTCTGAAGGCAAAGACTACATATCCTCTAACCACTGAAGCCACTGCCACGGAAGTCCCCATCACCAGTTTGGCTTCTGAAGGCAAAGACTACATATCCTCTGACCACTGAAGCCACTGCCACGGAAGTCCCCATCACCAGTTTGGCTTCTGAAGACAAAGACGACGTATCCTCTAACCACTGAAGCTTCTGTCACTGTTACTCCCATCTACAGTTTGGCTTCTGTAGGCAAAAACTACATATCCTCTAACCACTGAAGCCACTGTCACGGAAGTCCCCATCACCAGTTTGGCTTTTGAAGACAAAGACGACATATCCTCTAACCACTGAGGCTACTGCCATGGTTACTCCCATCTACAGTTTGTCTTCTGAAGGCAAGGATGGCATATCTTCTAACCACTGAAGCTACTGCCACGGAAACCCCCATCACCAGTTTGGCTTCTGAAGACAAAGACGAAGTATCCTCTAACCACTGAAGCTTCTGCCACTGTTACTCCCATCTACAGTTTGGCTTCTGAAGATAAAGACGAGACATCCTCTAACCACTGAAGCTTCTGCCACTGTTACTCCCATCTACAGTTTGTCTTCTGAAGGCAAAGACTACATATCCTCTAACCACTGAAGCCACTGCCACGGAAGTCCCCATCACCAGTTTGGCTTCTGAAGACAAAGACGACATATCCTCTAACCACTGAGGCTACTGCCATGGTTACACCCAACTACAGTTTGTCTTCTGAAGGCAAGGGCGACATATCCTCTAACCACTTAAGCCACTGCCACGGAAGTCCCTATCACCAGTTTGGCTTCTGAAGGCAAAGACTACATATCCTCTGACCACTGAAGCCACTGCCACGGAAGTCCCCATCACCAGTTTGGCTTCTGAAGACAAAGACGACGTATCCTCTAACCACTGAAGCTTCTGCCACTGTTACTCCCATCTACAGTTTGGCTTCTGTAGGCAAAAACTACATATCCTCTAACCACTGAAGCCACTGTCACGGAAGTCCCTATCACACGTTTGGCTTCTGAAGGCAAAGACTACATATCCTCTAACCACTGAAGCCACTGCCACGGAAGTCCCTATCACCAGTTTGGCTTCTGAAGACAAAACGACAAATCCTCTAACCACTGAAGCTACTGCCACTGTTACTCCCATCTACAGTTTGGCTTCTGAAGGCAAAGACTACATATCCTCTAACCACTGAAGCCACTGTCACGGAAGTCCCTATCACCAGTTTGGCTTCTGAAGGCAAAGACTACATATCCTCTAACCACTGAAGCCACTGCCACGGAAGTCCCTATCACCAGTTTGGCTTCTGAAGACAAAACGACAAATCCTCTAACCACTGAAGCTTCTGCCACTGTTACTCCCATCTACAGTTTGGCTTCTGAAGGCAAAGACTACATATCCTCTAACCACTGAAGCCACTGCCACGGAAGTCCCTATCACCAGTTTGGCTTCTGAAGGCAAAGACTACATATCCTTTAACCACTGAAGCCACTGCCACGGAAGTCCCCATCACCAGTTTGGCTTCTGAAGGCAAAGACTACATATCCTCTAACCACTGAAGCCACTGCCACGGAAGTCCCCATCACCAGTTTGGCTTCTGAAGACAAAGACTACATATCCTCTAACCACTGAAGCTACTGCCACGGTTACACCCAACTACAGTTTGTCTTCTGAAGGCAAGGACGACATATCCTCTAACCACTGAAGCCACTGCCACGGAAGTCCCCATCACCAGTTTGGCTTCTGAAGACAAAGACGACGTATCCTCTAACCACTGAGGCTACTGCCATGGTTACTCCCATCTACAGTTTGGCTTCTGAAGGCAAAGACTACATATTCTTTAACCACTGAAGCCACTGCCACGGAAGTCCCCATCACCAGTTTGGCTTCTGAAGGCAAAACCACTGAAGCTTCTGCCACTGTTACTCCCATCTACAGTTTGGCTTCTGAAGGTAAGGACGACATATCCTCTAACCACTGAAGCCACTGCCACGGAAGTCCCCATCACCAGTTTGGCTTCTGAAGACAAAGACGACATATCCTCTAACCACTGAGGCTACTGCCATAGTTACACCCAACTACAGTTTGTCTTCTGAAGGCAAGGGCGACATATCCTCTAACCACTGAAGCCACTGCCACGGAAGTCCCTATCACCAGTTTGGCTTCTGAAGGCAAAGACTACATATCCTCTGACCACTGAAGCCACTGCCACGGAAGTCCCCATCACCAGTTTGGCTTCTGAAGACAAAGACGACGTATCCTCTAACCACTGAAGCTTCTGCCACTGTTACTCCCATCTACAGTTTGGCTTCTGTAGGCAAAAACTACATATCCTCTAACCACTGAAGCCACTGTCACGGAAGTCCCTATCACCAGTTTGGCTTCTGAAGGCAAAGACTACATATCCTCTAACCACTGAAGCCACTGCCACGGAAGTCCCTATCACCAGTTTGGCTTCTGAAGACAAAACGACAAATCCTCTAACCACTGAAGCTACTGCCACTGTTACTCCCATCTACAGTTTGGCTTCTGAAAGCAAAGACTACATATCCTCTAACCACTGAAGCCACTGTCACGGAAGTCCCTATCACCAGTTTGGCTTCTGAAGGCAAAGACTACATATCCTCTAACCACTGAAGCCACTGCCACGGAAGTCCCTATCACCAGTTTGGCTTCTGAAGACAAAACGACAAATCCTCTAACCACTGAAGCTTCTGCCACTGTTACTCCCATCTACAGTTTGGCTTCTGAAAGCAAAGACTACATATCCTCTAACCACTGAAGCCACTGTCACGGAAGTCCCTATCACCAGTTTGGCTTCTGAAGGCAAAGACTACATATCCTCTAACCACTGAAGCCACTGCCACGGAAGTCCCTATCACTAGTTTGGCTTCTGAAGGCAAAGACTACATATCCTTTAACCACTGAAGCCACTGCCACGGAAGTCCCCATCACCAGTTTGGCTTCTGAAGGCAAAGACTACATATCCTCTAACCACTGAAGCCACTGCCACGGAAGTCCCCATCACCAGTTTGGCTTCTGAAGACAAAGACTACATATCCTCTAACCACTGAAGCTACTGCCACGGTTACACCCAACTACAGTTTGTCTTCTGAAGGCAAGGACGACATATCCTCTAACCACTGAAGCCACTGCCACGGAAGTCCCCATCACCAGTTTGGCTTCTGAAGACAAAGACGACGTATCCTCTAACCACTGAAGCTTCTGCCACTGTTACTCCCATCTACAGTTTGGCTTCTGAAGGCAAAGACTACATATTCTTTAACCACTGAAGCCACTGCCACGGAAGTCCCCATCACCAGTTTGGCTTCTGAAGGCAAAGACTACATATCCTCAAACCACTGAAGCCACTGCCACGGAAGTCCCCATCACCAGTTTGGCTTCTGAAGTCAAAGACGACGTATCCTCTAACCACTGAAGCTTCTGCCACTGTTACTCCCATCTACAGTTTGGCTTCTGAAGATAAAGACGAGACATCCTCTAACCACTGAAGCTTCTGCCACTGTTATTCCCATCTATAGTTTGTCTTCTGAAGGCAAGGGCGACATATCCTCTAACCACTGAAGCCACTGCCACGGAAGTCCCCATCACCAGTTTGGCTTCTGAAGACAAAGACGACATATCCTCTAACCACTGAGGCTACTGCCATGGTTACACCCAACTACAGTTTGTCTTCTGAAGGCAAGGGCGACATATCCTCTAACCACTGAAGCCACTGCCACGGAAGTCCCTATCACCAGTTTGGCTTCTGAAGGCAAAGACTACATATCCTCTAACCACTGAAGCCACTGCCACGGAAGTCCCCATCACAAGTTTGGCTTCTGAAGACAAAGACGACAAATCCTCTAACCACTGAAGCCACTGCCACAGAAGTCCCCATCACCAGTTTGGCTTCTGAAGACAAAGACGACGTATCCTCTAACCACTGAAGCTTCTGCCACTGTTACTCCCATCTACAGTTTGGCTTCTGAAGGCAAAGACTACATATCCTCTAACCACTGAAGCTCTTGCCACGGAAGTCCTTATCACCAGTTTGGCTTCTGAAGGCAAAGACTACATATCCTTTAACCACTGAAGCCACTGCCACGGAAGTCCCCATCACCAGTTTGGCTTCTGAAGGCAAAGACTACATATCCTCTAACCACTGAAGCCACTGCCACGGAAGTCCCCATCACCAGTTTGGCTTCTGAAGACAAAGACTACATATCCTCTAACCACTGAAGCTACTGCCACGGTTACACCCAACTACAGTTTGTCTTCTGAAGGCAAGGACGACATATCCTCTAACCACTGAAGCCACTGCCACGGAAGTCCCCATCACCAGTTTGGCTTCTGAAGGCAAAGACTACATATCCTTTAACCACTGAAGCCACTGCCACGGAAGTCCCCATCACCAGTTTGGCTTCTGAAGGCAAAGACTACATATCCTCAAAGCACTGAAGCCACTGCCACGGAAGTCCCCATCACCAGTTTGGCTTCTGAAGTCAAAGACGACGTATCCTCTCACCACTGAAGCTTCTGCCACTGTTACTCCCATCTACAGTTTGGCTTCTGAAGATAAAGACGAGACATCCTCAAACCACTGAAGCTTCTGCCACTGTTACTCCCATCTACAGTTTGTCTTCTGAAGGCAAAGACTACATATCCTCTAACCACTGAAGCCACTGCCACGGACGTCCCCATCACCAGTTTGGCTTCTGAAGACAAAGACGACATATCCTCTAACCACTGAGGCTACTGCCATGGTTACACCCAACTACAGTTTGTCATCTGAAGGCAAAGACTACATATCCTCTAACCACTGAAGCCACTGCCACGGAAGTCCCTATCACCAGTTTGGCTTCTGAAGGCAAAGACTACATATCCTCTAACCACTGAAGCCACTGCCACGGAAGTCCCCATCACAAGTTTGGCTTCTGAAGACAAAGACGACAAATCCTCTAACCACTGAAGCCACTGCCACGGAAGTCCCCATCACAAGTTTGGCTTCTGAAGACAAAGACGACAAATCCTCAAACCACTGAAGCTACTGCCACGGTTACACCCAACTACAGTTTGTCTTCTGAAGGCAAGGGCGACATATCCTCTAACCACTGAAGCCACTGCCACGGAAGTCCCTATCACCAGTTTGGCTTCTGAAGGCAAAGACTACATTTCCTCTAACCACTGAAACCACTGCCACGGTTACACCCAACTACAGTTTGTCTTCTGAAGGCAAGGACGACATATCCTCTAACAACTAAAGCCACCGCCACGGAAGTCCCCATCACCAGTTTGGCGTCTGAAGGCAAAGACTACATATCCTCTAACCACTGAAGCCACTGCCACAGAAGTCCCCATCACCAGTTTGGCTTCTGAAGACAAAGACGACGTATCCTCTAACCATTGAAGCTTCTGCCACTGTTACTCCCATCTACAGTTTGGCTTCTGAAGGCAAAGACTACATATCCTCTAACCACTGAAGCCACTGCCACGGAAGTCCCCATCACCAGTTTGGCTTCTGAAGACAAAGACTACATATCCTCTAACCACTGAAGCTACTGCCACGGTTACACCCAACTACAGTTTGTCTTCTGAAGGCAAGGACGACATATCCTCTAACCACTGAAGCCACTGCCACGGAAGTCCCCATCACCAGTTTGGCTTCTGAAGGCAAAGACTACATATCCTTCAACCACTGAAGCCACTGCCACGGAAGTCCCCATCACCAGTTTGGCTTCTGAAGACAAAGACTACATATCCTCTAACCACTGAAGCTACTGCCACGGTTACACCCAACTACAGTTTGTCTTCTGAAGGCAAGGACGACATATCCTCTAACCACTGAAGCCACTGCCACGGAAGTCCCCATCACCAGTTTGGCTTCTGAAGGCAAAGACTACATATCCTTTAACCACTGAAGCCACTGCCACGGAAGTCCCCATCACCAGTTTGGCTTCTGAAGGCAAATACTACTTATCCTCAAACCACTGAAGCCACTGCCACGGAAGTCCCCATCACCAGTTTGGCTTCTGAAGTCAAAGACGACGTATCCTCTCACCACTGAAGCTTCTGCCACTGTTACTCCCATCTACAGTTTGGCTTCTGAAGATAAAGACGAGACATCCTCAAACCACTGAAGCTTCTGCCACTGTTACTCCCATCTACAGTTTGTCTTCTGAAGGCAAAGACTACATATCCTCTAACCACTGAAGCCACTGCCACGGACGTCCCCATCACCAGTTTGGCTTCTGAAGACAAAGACGACATATCCTCTAACCACTGAGGCTACTGCCATGGTTACACCCAACTACAGTTTGTCATCTGAAGGCAAAGACTACATATCCTCTAACCACTGAAGCCACTGCCACGGAAGTCCCCATCACCAGTTTGGCTTCTGAAGGCAAAGACTACATATCCTTCAACCACTGAAGCCACTGCCACGGAAGTCCCCATCACCAGTTTGGCTTCTGAAGACAAAGACTACATATCCTCTAACCACTGAAGCTACTGCCACGGTTACACCCAACTACAGTTTGTCTTCTGAAGGCAAGGACGACATATCCTCTAACCACTGAAGCCACTGCCACGGAAGTCCCCATCACCAGTTTGGCTTCTGAAGGCAAAGACTACATATCCTTTAACCACTGAAGCCACTGCCACGGAAGTCCCCATCACCAGTTTGGCTTCTGAAGGCAAATACTACTTATCCTCAAACCACTGAAGCCACTGCCACGGAAGTCCCCATCACCAGTTTGGCTTCTGAAGTCAAAGACGACGTATCCTCTCACCACTGAAGCTTCTGCCACTGTTACTCCCATCTACAGTTTGGCTTCTGAAGATAAAGACGAGACATCCTCAAACCACTGAAGCTTCTGCCACTGTTACTCCCATCTACAGTTTGTCTTCTGAAGGCAAAGACTACATATCCTCTAACCACTGAAGCCACTGCCACGGACGTCCCCATCACCAGTTTGGCTTCTGAAGACAAAGACGACATATCCTCTAACCACTGAGGCTACTGCCATGGTTACACCCAACTACAGTTTGTCATCTGAAGGCAAAGACTACATATCCTCTAACCACTGAAGCCACTGCCACGGAAGTCCCTATCACCAGTTTGGCTTCTGAAGGCAAAGACTACATATCCTCTAACCACTGAAGCCACTGCCACGGAAGTCCCCATCACAAGTTTGGCTTCTGAAGACAAAGACGACAAATCCTCTAACCACTGAAGCTACTGCCACGGTTACACCCAACTACAGTTTGTCTTCTGAAGGCAAGGGCGACATATCCTCTAACCACTGAAGCCACTGCCACGGATGTCCCTATCACCAGTTTGGCTTCTGAAGGCAAAGACTACATATCCTCTAACCACTGAAGCCACTGCCACGGAAGTCCCCATCACCAGTTTGGCTTCTGAAGGCAAAGACTACATATCCTATAACCACTGAAGCTACTGCCACGGTTACTCCCATCTACAGTTTGTCTTCTGAAGGCAAGGATGACATATCGTCTAACCACTGAGGCCACTGCCACGGAAGTCCCCATCACCAGTTTGGCTTCTGAAGACAAAGATGACAAATCCTCTAACCACTGAAGCCACTGCCACGGAAGTCCCCATCACAAGTTTGGCTTCTGAAGACAAAGACGACAAATCCTCTAACCACTGAAGCCACTGCCACGGAAGTCCCCATCACAAGTTTGGCTTCTGAAGACAAAGACGACAAATCCTCTAACCACTGAAGCTACTGCCACGGTTACACCCAACTACAGTTTGTCTTCTGAAGGCAAGGGCGACATATCCTCTAACCACTGAAGCCAATGCCACGGAAGTCCCTATCACCAGTTTGGCTTCTGAAGGCAAAGACTACATTTCCTCTAACAACTGAAGCCACCGCCACGGAAGTCCCCATCACCAGTTTGGCGTCTGAAGGCAAAGACTACATATCCTCTAACCACTGAAGCCACTGCCACAGAAGTCCCCATCACCAGTTTGGCTTCTGAAGACAAAGACGACGTATCCTCTAACCACTGAAGCTTCTGCCACTGTTACTCCCATCTACAGTTTGGCTTCTGAAGGCAAAGACTACATATCCTCTAACCACTGAAGCTATTGCCACGGAAGTCCTTATCACCAGTTTGGCTTCTGAAGGCAAAGACTACATATCCTTTAACCACTGAAGCCACTGCCACGGAAGTCCCCATCACCAGTTTGGCTTCTGAAGGCAAAGACTACATATCCTCTAACCACTGAAGCCACTGCCACGGAAGTCCCCATCACCAGTTTGGCTTCTGAAGACAAAGACTACATATCCTCTAACCACTGAAGCTACTGCCACGGTTACACCCAACTACAGTTTGTCTTCTGAAGGCAAGGACGACATATCCTCTAACCACTGAAGCCACTGCCACGGAAGTCCCCATCACCAGTTTGGCTTCTGAAGGCAAAGACTACATATCCTTTAACCACTGAAGCCACTGCCACGGAAGTCCCCATCACCAGTTTGGCTTCTGAAGGCAAAGACTACATATCCTCAAACCACTGAAGCCACTGCCACGGAAGTCCCCATCACCAGTTTGGCTTCTGAAGGCAAAGACGACGTATCCTCTCACCACTGAAGCTTCTGCCACTGTTACTCCCATCTACAGTTTGGCTTCTGAAGATAAAGACGAGACATCCTCAAACCACTGAAGCTTCTGCCACTGTTACTCCCATCTACAGTTTGTCTTCTGAAGGCAAAGACTACATATCCTCTAACCACTGAAGCCACTGCCACGGACGTCCCCATCACCAGTTTGGCTTCTGAAGACAAAGACGACATATCCTCTAACCACTGAGGCTACTGCCATGGTTACACCCAACTACAGTTTGTCATCTGAAGGCAAAGACTACATATCCTCTAACCACTGAAGCCACTGCCACGGAAGTCCCTATCACCAGTTTGGCTTCTGAAGGCAAAGACTACATATCCTCTAACCACTGAAGCCACTGCCACGGAAGTCCCCATCACAAGTTTGGCTTCTGAAGACAAAGACGACAAATCCTCTAACCACTGAAGCTACTGCCACGGTTACACCCAACTACAGTTTGTCTTCTGAAGGCAAGGGCGACAAATCCTCTAACCACTGAAGCCACTGCCACGGATGTCCCTATCACCAGTTTGGCTTCTGAAGGCAAAGACTACATATCCTATAACCACTGAAGCTACTGCCACGGTTACTCCCATCTACAGTTTGTCTTCTGAAGGCAAGGATGACATATCGTCTAACCACTGAGGCCACTGCCACGGAAGTCCCCATCACCAGTTTGGCTTCTGAAGACAAAGACGACAAATCCTCTAACCACTGAAGCTACTGCCACGGTTACACCCAACTACAGTTTGTCTTCTGAAGGCAAGGGCGACATATCCTCTAACCACATAAGCCACTGCCACGGAAGTCCCTATCACCAGTTTGGCTTCTGAAGGCAAAGACTACATATCCTCTAACCACTGAAGCCACTGCTACGGAAGTCCCCATCACCAGTTTGGCTTCTGAAGACAAAGACGACATATCCTCTAACCACTGAAGCTACTGCCACGGTTACACCCAACTACAGTTTGTCTTCTGAAGGCAAGGACGACATATCCTCTAACCACTGAAGCCACTGCCACGGAAGTCCCCATCACCAGTTTGGCTTCTGAAGACAAAGACGACATATCCTCTAACCACTGAAGCTACTGCCACGGTTACACCCAACTACAGTTTGTCTTCTGAAGGCAAGGGCGACATATCCTCTAACCACTGAAGCCACTGCCACGTAGGTCCCTATCACCAGTTTGGCTTCTGAAGGCAAAGACTACATATCCTCTAACCACTGGAGCCACTGCCACGGAAGTCCCCATCACCAGTTTGGCTTCTGAAGGCAAAGACTACATATCCTCTAACCATTGAAACCACTGCCACGGAAGTCCCTATCACCAGTTTGGCTTCTGAAGGCAAAGACTACATAACCTCTAACCACTGAAGCCACTGCCACGGAAGTCCCCATCACCAGTTTGGCTTCTGAAGACAAAGACGACATATCCTCTAAGCACTGAAGCCACTGCCACGAAAGTCCCTATCACCAGTTTGGCTTTTGAAGGCAAAGACTACATATCCTCTAACCACTGAAGCCACTGCCACGGAAGTCCCTATCCCCAGTTTGGCTTCTGAAGGCAAAGACGACATATCCTCTAACCACTGAAGCCACTGCCACGAAAGTTCCCATCACCAGTTTGGCTTCTGAAGACAAAGACGACGTATACTCTAACCACTGAAGCTTCTGCCACTTTTACTCCTAAATACAGTTTGTCTTCTGAAGGCAAGGACGACATATCCTCTAACCACTGAAGCCACTGCCACGAAAGTTCCCATCACCAGTTTGGCTTCTGAAGACAAAGACGACGTATACTCTAACCACTGAAGCTTCTGCCACTTTTACTCCTAAATACAGTTTGTCTTCTGAAGGCAAGGACGACATATCCTCTAACCACTGAAGCCACTGCCACGAAAGTTCCCATCACCAGTTTGGCTTCTGAAGACAAAGACGACGTATACTCTAACCACTGAAGCTTCTGCCACTCTAACCACTGAAACCACTGCCACGGAAGTCCCTATCACCAGTTTGGCTTCTGAAGACAAAGACTACATATCCTCTAACCACTGAAGCCACTGCCACGGAAGTCCCCATCACCAGTTTGGCTTCTGAAGACAAAGACGACATATCCTCTAACCACTGAAGCTACTGCCACGGTTACACTCAACTACAGTTTGTCTTCTGAAGGCAAGGACGACATATCCTCTAACCACTGAAGCCACTGCCACGGAAGTCCCCATCACCAGTTTGGCTTCTGAAGACAAAGACGACGTATCCTCTAACTACTGAAGCTTCTGCCACTTTTACTCCTAACTACAGTTTGTCTTCTGAAGGCAAGGACGACATATCCTCTAACCACTGAAGCTACTGCCACGGTTAGACCCAACTACAGTTTGTCTTCTGAAGACAAAGACGACGTATCCTTTAACCACTGAAGCTTCTGCCACTTTTACTCCTAACTACAGTTTGTGTTCTGAAGGCAAGGACGACATATCCTCTAACCACTGAAGCTACTGCCACGGTTACACCCAACTACAGTTTGGCTTCTGAAGGCAAAGACTACATATCCTCTAACCACTGAAGCCACTGCCACGGAAGTCCCCATCACCAGTTTGGCTTCTGAAGGCAAAGACTACATATCCTCTAACCACTGAAGCCACTGCCACGATTACACCCAACTACAGTTTGTCTTCTGAAGGCAAAGACTAGATATCCTCTAACCACTGAAGCTACTGCCACGGTTACTCCCATCTACAGTTTGTCTTCTGAAGGCAAAGACGACATATCCTCTAACCACTGAAGCTACTGCCACGGTTACTCCCATCTACAGTTTGTCTTCTGAAGGCAAGGTTGGCATATCTTCTAACCACTGAAGCTACTGCCACGGTCAACCCCCATCACCAGTTTGGCTTCTGAAGACAAAGACGACGTATCCTCTAACTACTGAAGCTTCTGCCACTGTTACTCCCATCTACAGTTTGTCTTCTGAAGGCAAAGACTACATATCCTCTAACCACTGAAGCCACTGCCACGGAAGTCCCCATCACCAGTTTGGCTTCTGAAGACAAAGACGACATATCCTCTAACCACTGAGGCTACTGCCATGGTTACACCCAACTACAGTTTGTCTTCTGAAGGCAAGGGCGACATATCCTCTAACCACTGAAGCCACTGCCACGGAAGTCCCCATCACCAGTTTGGCTTCTGAAGACAAAGACGACGTATCCTCTAACCACTGAAGCTTCTGCCACTTTTACTCCTAACTACAGTTTGTCTTCTGAAGGCAAGGACGACATATCCTCTAACCACTGAAGCTACTGCCACGGTTACACCCAACTACAGTTTGTCTTCTGAAGTTAAAGACGACGTATCCTCTAACCACTGAGGCTACTGCCACGGTTACACCCAACTACAGTTTGTCTTCTGAAGGCAAGGACGACATATCCTCTAACCACTGAGGCTACTGCCATGGTTACACCCAACTACAGTTTGTCTTCTGAAGGCAAGGGCGACATATCCTCTAACCACTGAAGCCACTGCCACGGAAGTCCCTATCACCAGTTTGGCTTCTGAAGGCAAAGACTACATATCCTCTAACCACTGAAGCCACTGCCACGGAAGTCTCCATCACCAGTCTGGCTTCTGAAGGCAAAGACTACATATCCTCTAACCACTGAAGCCACTGCCACGGAAGTCCCCATCACCAGTTTGGCTTCTGAAGACAAAGACGACATATCCTCTAACCACTGAAGCTTCTGCCACTTTTACTCCTAACTACAGTTTGTCTTCTGAAGGCAAGGACGACATATCCTCTAACCACTGAAGCTACTGCCACGGTTACACCCAACTACAGTTTGTCTTCTGAAGTTAAAGACGACGTATCCTCTAACCACTGAAGCTTCTGCCACTTTTACTCCTAACTACAGTTTGTGTTCTGAAGGCAAGGACGACATATCCTCTAACCACTGAAGCTACTGCCACGGTTACTCCCATCTACACTTTGTCTTCTGAAGACAAACACATATCCTCTAACCACTGAAGCTACTACCACGGTTACTCCCATCTACAGTTTGTCTTCTGAAGGCAAAGGCGACATATCCTCTAACCACTGAAGCTACTGCCACGGTTACTCCCATCTACAGTTTGTCTTCTGAAGGCAAGGATGGCATATCTTCTAACCACTGAAGCTACTGCCACGGAAACCCCCATCACCAGTTTGGCTTCTGAAGACAAAGACGACGTATCCTCTAACTACTGAAGCTTCTGCAACTGTTACTCCCATCTACAGTTTGGCTTTTGAAGGCAAAGACTACATATCCTCTAACCACTGAAGCCACTGCCACGGAAGTCCCCATCACCAGTTTGGCTTCTGAAGACAAAGACGACATATCCTCTATCCACTGAAGCTACTGCCACGGTTACACCCAACTACAGTTTGTCTTCTGAAGGCAAGGACGACATATCCTCTAACCACTGAAGCCACTGCCACGGAAGTCTCCATCACCAGTCTGGCTTCTGAAGGCAAAGACTACATATCCTCTAACCACTGAAACCACTGCCACGGAAGTCCCTATCACCAGTTTGGCTTTTGAAGGCAAAGACTACATATCCTCTAACCACTAAAGCCACTGCCACGGAAGTCCCCATCACAAGTTTGGCTTCTGAAGACAAAGATGACATATCCTCTAACCACTGAAGCTACTGCCACGGTTACACCCAACTACAGTTTGTCTTCTGAAGGCAAGGACGACATATCACCACTGAAGCCACTGCCACGGAAGTCCCCATCACCAGTTTGGCTTCTGAAGACAAAGACGACGTATCCTCTAACTACTGAAGCTTCTGCCACTTTTACTCCCATCTACAGTTTGTCTTCTGAAGGCAAAGACTACATATCCTCTAACCACTGAAGCTACTGCCACTTTATCTCCCATCTACAGTTTGTCTTCTGAAGGCAAAGACTACATATCCTCTAACCACTGAAGCCACTGCCACGGAAGTCCCCATCACCAGTTTGGCTTCTGAAGGCAAGGACGACATGTCTTTTAACCACTTAAGCTACTGCCACTTTATCTCCCATCTACAGTTTGTCTTCTGAAGGCAAAGACTACATATCCTCTAACCACTGAAGCCACTGCCACGGAAGTCCCCATCACCAGTTTGGCTTCTGAAGGCAAGGACGACATGTCTTTTAACCACTTAAGCTACTGCCACGGTTACACCCAACTACAGTTTGTCTTCTGAAGACAAAGACGACGTATCCTCTAACCACTGAAGCTTCTGCCACTTTTACTCCTAACTACAGTTTGTGTTCTGAAGGCAAGGACGACATATCCTCTAACCACTGAAGCCACTGCCACGGAAGTCCCCATTACCAGTTTGGCTTCTGAAGGCAAGGACGACATGTCTTTTAACCACTTAAGCTACTGCCACGGTTACTCCCATCTACAGTTTGTCTTCTGAAGACAGAGACGTTTTGTCTTCAACCACTAAAGCTGCAGCCACGGATACTCCCAACTCCAGTTTGCCTTCTGAAGACAATTCCTGTAACCACTGAAGCTACTGCCACGGATATTTTATCTTCAGTTTGTCTTCTGAAGACAGAGACGTATACGAGTGAATTGTATCTGTTGATATAATTTGTTTTTTCCTATGTCTTCTATCAAACATGGTTCAATCCAGTTTGCTACCTTTAAATGACCTTTTTCATTTATTTTCAATTCAGGGTCCGTGTAGATTCAGGAGCCCTCCACTCTGCCCCATGTTTGCCACATTCGAGTCGAAACCCGTGGATTGTGCCCGTGTGAGTGCTGGCCTTCCCAGCCTTTCGTTGTGTCGATTTGTAAGTTTCCACTTTTTCGAGAAATCGAGTAGAACGATTTTTAAGTACAATGATATAGAAAAAGTAGGCTTTAAAAGCTATTTCAAGGATTGCCTAAGTAAGGCAAAACTCTCGTTTCAGTCCACGCCGCCCCCGATCGCAAGACGGTACTACAATGAAGAGGGTGACCTTATCGAGCTTGGAGATGTTATTGGTCAGGGAACCTATGGAGAGGTGATATTTGTTTTTTATACAATTCAATTTATTTAAACAACAGGTGCGGGCCGCCACCCTCGACATTCTGGACATTGTCGTCAAAATCGCTGATATGAAGTCGGAGAACAGAGCGAGAAGCGCCTTGAATGAGGTTAGTTTAAAGTTTGTGCGAACTTTTCAGTATGAGGTTTGAGATAGTTTCAGGTTGAGAAACTGAAATTCTTGGGGATTAACCTCCACACGCCCATGTTCTATAACAAAACGGAGATGCACAATAGGATCTACATGGAGATTGGGCGCTTGGGAAGCTCCCTCGCCGACCTGCACAAGCAGAGGAAAGAGAAGCCCTTCGAATTGAAGAGTGTCTTAGACATCGCCATTTCCGTAAGTTTCAACAACTTGTGCAAACCTTTGTATTTTTCTAGCTCATGGATGCGGTGGCGTTCATCCACTCTAAGGAAATCATCCACTTTGACTTAAAGTGTAACAACATCTGTACCTGGATTAACGACCCCTCCCGTGTCAAGGTTCGAGATCAACCTGTGAATAGAACTAACCATTTTTATCAGGTCATTGACTTTGGATCGTCCCTGTTCAAGCGCGACGTGCCCAGCCATTCCAAGTTCATCCAAACCACTGCTTACATGTAAGTTTGGAAAAACTTCCTTAAAAGTTAAATGACGTTTAGGTCACCAGAAGCTTTACTGTCCTTGCCGCAGTGCTACCCCACCGACATCTGGGCTAGCGGGGTCGTCCTGTTCCGTCTGTTCTCGGGTTGCCTGCCTTTCCCCACCAGCCAGTTCATCGAGCTGTTTCGGTGAGCTCTTCTGTCATTTTAAGTAAATCATTCACTTTCAGGTTGTATAAGGTTTACGGAATGTTGCCAGAAAATGCCTCCAAGAGCCGTTACTACGCCGGATTTATGCACAAGATGGTCCAAGTGGAGGATTACGACGAGTTCCTCGGGGATGAAGCTCTCGTTGTAAGAATACTTTGCAAGTTTGAACAAAACTTTACTTTTAGGCCAGATCCCGAGAGTTGCCTGTTAAGACGCACGAAACTGTCTTTATATCGTCGTTGATGCACATGTTGGAGCCCGAGGTGGAGAAGCGCTTCACAGCCAGTGCCTGTTCTATACTGTTCCGTGACCTCCTTATCAAATTCTCCCAATAGGTCATGATCCACTTAGCCTACTCCTCACTTGATGATTTACTCCACCCACATTGAACCCCGCTGATGCCGTAGTTACATTCCCCGTTGATACAACACCCATCTGACCATCTCCATAAGTCTCAACAGCTAGTCGTTTGATCTTTTTACTTAGACGGTTCGTGTGTACTTTGTATTTCTTGTTTTTTATGTAGTTAATTTATATATCAATGTTTGTTTCATTTTTTTTAGTCTGAATGGTTTAAACCACCATCAAGTTATCTTATCGATTTTTCCATTTGTTTGTATGAAACCAATCATTTTTAGGCGATGAGTAGATTTAAGCAGAGCCTGCCCCAGCCGCAAGCTGCCCCAGCCGAGCAGTACACGAACAGTGATGGTAAAGTGGTTAATTTGGGCAATGTGATTGGTAGAGGAGGATACGGCGAGGTATTGTTGTATTCCAGTTGTGACATAAAAATGTTTACAGGTGCGATTCATAGAGGGCGATGGCGAAAGCAGAATTGTGAAGATTTTGCTGATTGACACGAAGATCTCCCACGAAATAGCCATTAACGAGGTGAGTTAAAGTTGGATTGATTGAGTCAATTGTTTAGGCTGAGAAGCTGCGCCACCTTGGAACCAGTCCCTACACTCCCACCATGATCTGTGCCACGAGAATTGGGAACAAATTCTACATCGAAATGGAGAACGCTGGTGAAACGATTCAAGACTTGATGGCCTGCAACAAACAGAAGCCCCTCAATATCAAGGACACTGCAATGATCGCCAACGGGGTTGGTAGAGCACCGACTATCCCTAATTATCATTTTAGCTTATGAAAGTTTTGGACCACCTTCACCAGATGGGAATGCTGCATCTCGACGTCAAATGTCCGAATGTTTGCGTGTTGAAAAGTATCCCGTGGAAAGTGGTCGTTGGTTTTCTGTACTTCGAAATTTGAAACTTGCTTTCAGATGATCGATTTCGAAGCGGCCCTTTTTAACAGGGAAATGCTCACCGTCAGGCGTCGCATCCACACCACGGCCTATCTGTAAGTGTTCCAAAGAGACTCTTATAAATTTTCCTAGGAGCCCCGAAGGCCTGCTTCGATTTCCCCTTTTCAAGTCTACCGACATCTGGTCGGCCGGCTGCATCCTTTTCCGTGTTTTTGCCGGAGAGCATCCCTTCTTTGCTAAGGATCACGCCACCCTCTACAAGTTGGTTTTCAAACTGGACTCAGAAACAACTGTTTTTTCTTCAGGATGTGCATTGCTATGGGTTGCTGCCGCCCGATTACCACTTGTCCCTGGTTTACCAGAACTTCCAGAACCTGGTTCGCCACCCTTACGAACACGACACCGACATGGAGATGATTCAGGATCTGGCCAAACAGGTAAGTGTGTCTTCAAGGCTATATCGTAAATGCTATTTTCAGCTGAGAGGCAATGGCAGCCGTCTCACCGAACTGTTGAAGAACTTTGCTGACCTTGCCATCAAGCTCCTCACTTCTGATGCATCTAAGCGCCCTACTGCTTCCGAGACTGCCGTGGCCTTCGGACATTTCCTGGAGAAACTTCCCGTTGACTAGAACTGGCCCTACCTCGCGCGCCCCCTTTTGCCCATATGGCTTAATTGCTTAGTATAATTCCAGAATATAGGTATCTTAAATAGCTCTACATAAATGCCACACTGTATTCCGGCCCTTTCTACCCACAGTATTCCCTGTGTTTAGACGCTTTTTTAATAGAGTTGCATAAATTAGTGTTTTTTTTTGTTTTTTTCCCACTGGTTCAATCCAGCTTGTTACCTGCTTATTATAACTTTTTTCCAGCTAAAACAAGTTTTAGGGCAGTCGTTCCGTGTCGGTGCTCTCTTCCGATTCAGCCAAGCCCCGTGTACTCAGGAGAACTTCTTATAGTGATGTAAGTTTTAATTCTCCTAGTTATTTTAGACTAGAACTTTTCAAATGTAATTGTGTGATTTCAGATCGGTGATGGATTTGACCGTGGAACACCCTCCTCCTAAGATCATCAGTCATCCTCCGTCGAATGTCAATGGGAGACCCCCCGTTAGTTTCAGTTTTTCTCAGAAATCTTAAATCTTGAGTCTTAACGTTAGGGAGGAAAGATCGTGACCGCTCAAACAAAAGACAAACTGACGTGAAATTTACTTTACGTTTAGGCGCGTCCGATATCTATCTACCAGAATGTATGGAATGACTTGATCGAAGTGGATTTGGACAACGAGCTGGGAAAAGGCTCGTATGGCAAGGTGCAGTTTTTTATAAGCTGGAGAATAATTTTAATTTTTAGGTCTGTGCGGGAACCGCTGACAATCTCGTCAATCTCGCCATCAAGATCACAAACATCAAGGATCGGGGAAAGAGGGCAGTGGCTTTGAACGAGGTTTGTTAATAGTCGCTAACTTGGTTGTGAGTGAGTAAGTGCAAAAGAGAATTTTTAGGGTAACTGAGTGGCACTATTAAAACATATTTTACAGGTTAACAAGCTGAAGGAGCTCCAGTACAACCCCAGAGTCGTGCAGTTCTATGGCTTCCACATCACAGGAGACTTTATGTATGTTGAATTGGGCCGTCTCGGGCAGAGTTTGGAGAAGTTCTTGGAGGAGAAGGCGATGGAAGAAAAGCCGGTTCATTTTTCGATTGTTGCGATGATCGGCATCAACGTAGGTTTCAAAAACATCATTGGTTAAAATTTTGTTTTCAGATTTGCCGGGCTCTGGAGTACATTCACAGCCGCGCCCTCGTGCATATGGATATCAAGTGCGAGAACTTCTGCCTTACCGAGACCAAGAACCGTCTTGTGGTTGTTTGGGTGTGTTTTTAAGATTAAAATCCTTTTGCAGCTCGTTGACTTTGGAAGCGCCCTCTACAGGAAGGAACTGGTATACATCGGCAGAAGGATTCATACGTTGGCCTATCAGTAAGTGTTTCAAAACATATGGTTGAAAATGCATTTTTTTAGATCCCCTCAGGCTCTTCTGGGTCTTCCGATAGACGAGAAAACCGACATTTGGTCAGGCGCCGTCATCTTGTTCAAGGCCTTCACTCGCGTCTACCCTTTTGAAGGATTCATGCCGCATCAAGTTTTCCGGTCAGTTTATTGTGTTCTTGCCAATTAGCCATTTTTCAGGAGTTTCCATCACTACAAGCGATTGCCTTTGAACGCGCCTAAGAGCCGTCTCTACAAGGACTACATGGACGACGATACTGTTGAATGCGACGAACTGGACATGCCCGTGGGCGGAGATCTCCTCGACGACTGTCGTGCGGTGAGCCGATTTAAAAACTCTATTTGAAACAACATTTTCAGAAGAGGGCTCAGCTCAAGTTTCTCGATTCGCATGAAGAACGTTTGAGCTCGATGATTCTGAATATGTTCGAACCTGAAGTCAGCAAGCGCCCGACGGCTACTGATTCGCTCGTCCAGTTCATGCTCTTTTGGAAGGACATTTACAATGTCAATTACCCTCTCGGAGATGCTTAGGATAGTGTTTAGCACCCAGCTGTCTCCCTGTCTTTCTTAGTCCCATGTTCGGCCTTGTTCTGTAATTCCACATTCGAGCACATAACATAGTTATGGGCTACCACACCTGCTTTTTCCGTCCACCTTAGCCGATCACTTCGGTAATTTCTAGGCTAGTCACACAAGTTCCTTCGTTTACGCCTTTTTTATAACAGCTGTGATTTTATGCCCGGTAGAGTTCTTTCCTTTACTGATACGCCAGAATCACCCTGCCTCTCTAAGTGTAGCTTTTCCTTCTAAGCGCACCCCTCCCTTCCTAGGCCGCTATTTAATGTGTGTTCTATTGATAGTAAATGTTTTATAAACGAAATGTGTCTTTTGTTTCATTAACTCTACTTGGATTTTTCCAGTTCGCTATCATTTACTGTTAACGTCATTTGCCTAAAAACGTGTTTCGGAATTTAGGTTGCTTGGCTACCATTACATTTTTCAGCTCATGAGTGAAAATAGTTAATTGCTTGAATGAACAAAGCTGTTCACCTAAATGGCCCCCTTCAATCTGATGTTCTGAGGGTGTTAATGTGCTTAAATCTTTCCGCCGTTTCTTTTCAAGTCTCTTGCGCAGCCATGTGTTTAGCTCACAAGAGTGGGAAAGAAAAAGAATAAGCGACCTCAATTTTCGAGGTTGATTTTTACGACTGGAAGCATGCTGTCAAACAAAAATCGAATTTGTTCCTGCCTCAAAGAGTTCGATACTACACAGTAAGCCTGGGTCTGTTGTTAGGACTGCAGTAGTGCGAAAAAAAGAAAACTTGGACGAGATTAGCTTCCGACGGGCAAACCTTGTTCACTTTGGAAGGTACACGGTTTGGGTGGGCGTGACCTGTATTCGAACATTGCTTCGAATCATCCACGGATTTTTCTCGAGAGGAAAGGAGTTTTTAACTTAACGAACTGCGTAATTAAGGTGATTTTTATGCATAAGTTGGCAGTTTACGATTGTGATTCTTGTCAGAGAATGTCAAGTTATACAAATCAAGCTATGGAAGCCAATGACGTTCTTTACTTTGTTCAAACAAATAACAAAACACCCGTATTTCCTCAATTAGGAAAATTGGCTTCTTGCTAGAAGTCTCCGATTTCTGACGGCGACACTTTTGTCTTCTCTCCCTTTCGAATGCTTCGGCAAACACAGCAGAAACAAATGGTTGAGACCAACTGAGTGCCTGAATTTTCTTCAGGTTCACTTTTGTTTTCGAGGTTACCTAGAAGAAGCATCATCCACCCGTAGATCGATAAACGTGGAGCAATGAATGTACCGAAACAGGTGGCCAATGACTGAATGAGCCTTCGATAAAAAATGAACTTGTTTTTACCTGGAAGAGCTTGGCTACACAGTAAGCTTGGAGCCTCTTTTTAGGCACTGCGATAGTGCAGACAAATGATCGCATAGTACATGAGCAACAGTCGATCATTCCATGCAACACTCCAATTGCAAAAATAATCAAGGTGCTGAAAGGCATACGGTAGGCTTGAGTTGCGACAGACAAACTTTGGCTGGAACAGAAGGCCATCTTCCTTTGTGGGAATCATTGTAGCAAAGTTTGGAGTGCTTGAAGTAGTCAAGAAGTACATGCAAACGGACAGACACATTTGGGTGATCATAGTTGGAATCAAGCCAAAAGAAGTGTTTCTCTTCGACATTTGATGAATGAAAGCACCAACTAAAGAGACTAGAATACAATTGTTGGAAAGAAAGATTACCAATTAAATTTCCCACTCCAAGAGAAATGCTGTAGTAAGCGGGTAGTAGTGGATTATTAGCAAGATGATGAGAAAAGGCGAAACTTGTAGGGAAGGTAATAAGCCAAAACGCCACATGAAGGCCGTAGAAGATGAAGAATGGGAGGAGGGCAAAGATTCGTACTTCGGTAATGGTTCCCCAGAGGAGACCTAAATGGTATTTTTTCTTCCTGTTTGTGGATTGGATTACCAATTTGGTTGGTGAAGGTAGCATGGGAGGCTGGTTCCTGTTTGGCAAGACTGTTGAATTGTTTGGTAGGAAGACAGGCAAATAACACGTTAGACGCAAATGAAGATGCAGCCATGGCGGCGAAAATTACGAAGATTTCCGTGCTTCCGAATTCTCTGAAATATAAGAAACATGTTTAATAATGGTCTTCACAATAATAGCCATGCAACTCTTTTTTGGATCTTTGGTTATGGGTTTTTTTCGGTAACCAAGATAAAACAAAATCTTTTTAGATTTAAAATTAACCCAGTTCCAGCCAGTAGACCATTGAATAGAGTGAACTGGAGAGTTTGAAAACATTCGCTAAACCCGACATAATTTTAGTAACCTAAGCCAGTTTTGGCGAAAGCCTTTACCAAGAAATGAGCCTAACCAACTGTAGAAAAAACAAGACATTCCATTTTTCATGAGTATGAAGTAGACTAACCACGATTACGACACTTCCCGCCGTGTCAGTTATCAACTCCAAGAATTGGGGATTCACCTAGGGATGCAAGGCAATGTTGGAGCTTTAGGTCAGAGTCAACGCTCAAATGTTTTGGTACGGCCCCTGTAAAGCGTAATACGTTTATGCACAAATTCATCTAAGAGTTGAAAATATTTTGTAATTGTTTTTGAAAAGGCTATTTTAGCGAGACGACGAACCGTTTCAAATGAAGCACGGCTATTGAAAAAAATTGGATGTGGAACCACTACATATTTCTTTACTTGCAGAAAACCAATGTGACTTTCTTTACATAGTTTAGTTCTAAAGTGATCTTGCAATTAAAAACTACAATTTTATGCGCCGGTTTTAAAATTTTACACCTCGTTGTTATGCCATAATCTTCGTGCACCTACAAATCGTGCAAAAAGTCACACTACTCGTGTTTTTTTTGTTTGCAGCGGCAGAGAAGATTTGCATTCATTGACTGGTGGTGCCCGGCACATCACGTGATTGTTGGAACAATGAATTTCAAAGAACATTTTGAACCAAATGGTTGCCTATTCAGTTTTATGTGTTAAAAATATAGTACCTGTAAATGTGACCAGTCACCGATGGAACTGCGGCTGGAGGTGGATTGATCACGTAGATCAAAACAAGAGTGAGACCTCCAAGGAGCATGCTTAAATAGTTACATGTGTACTTTGTAAAATAATCTAGATTTACCTCTGGTTTCCAATTGCACTGATAAGAACAGAATTTCTGGAGATTGTATCTCTTGTTGAATGTTCCGATATGTACTGCCCTTGCCCAGTGTAGTAAACTAAAAATGAGTTTGTATACCGGTCTTTTGGTTAACATACGTGCGAATCCAATTCCCAAAAGAGCCTGGGATATGTAGAAAAAGTAGGCGTTAAGATGAAAGAATCCGCACTAAAAATTTTTGATTGCCAAGCATTCTCAGAGATTTACGAGATAGATGGTGAAAAAAAGACTGCCAGTGACGAGAGTCCATTTTCCACCAACTTTGTAGCAGAACCACGGAGCGAACAAAGTTGTGATGGAGTAGAAGGCATACATCACAGTTTGTCTGAATCGTTGATGATATATGTGTGGTTTCTCAGAGATTTTAATTTGTTCGATGTAAGAACCCTAAAAAACTGTAAAAACTGTAAACCCTTCAAACATGACAGAATCCTTAGATTTTCGAGAACTTAAACTAACAACAAAATATATTGGAGACACTGTTGGTATAATAATATGTTTCACAAAGTAATTTCAACAAAACGTACCCATAGTACCCAGCGTACGCGTCGATCTGATCAGGTTGTCGGGTGTGCACTGAGTGCAGTACGGACTCGGCCACAAATGATTGTGTGTCGTACCCATTCATAACCAAAAGAGTAGCCAATCCAAGACCGAAGATGCTGAGAAGTTCATGGCGTCCGGGGGAGAGTCCCATCCTGCAAAACTGTTGCTGGTGCAATGGATTTGGGTTCACAACGGGAGCTAAATATTGTCTGTATAGGGTTCATTTACAATTCTGTCGGCGACGAGAAAGCTTTGCGCTAACCGTTGACCGCACTCAACATGATGTAACCGTGAACTTTGCCATTATGCAAGGAACTATTTACATTTGTAAATCATGAAAATGGAATTGAAAAGAGTTTAACTTAAAATAGCACCAGGAAATTCTGTATAAATACTTGACTCTGCATATACGAATATGAACTACTCGCGGCAGAATGTTTTGGCGATTGGGTTAACCAAAGAATGAGATGTACTGAGGGGGAGATGCGACGGATTTGCGTTGCTGCAGTGAAGGACACTTCCTTCTGCGACTGGAAAGTGTAAATGCGCGAAGACACCACGTGCTGGAAAAAGGTGAAATCTGATCGCTGTGACCAAATCGAAAACCGTCTTCGTCAGACTGCGACAAAGTTGATCATGAAATTTGATTAGTTCTTTTTTAGTGTTCTTCTTTACAGATAAAAAAGAAATCGTTCGTTGAACAAATGACAAAAAGAAAGGACAACAACGAACAAATGAAACCCGGAAATAAGAATTCGCCTTTTTAGCTGTTTGTTTACTAAAATGTTACGCTCATTGAAAAAAATAGCAGGAAGGAAGGAACATTTCTTCAAAACATTCTCTTTGTCGCGAAGGAAATTGTAAAACGATTTTCCAGTTGTGATTTGGTTTACTTTTTATTTCCTGCTTGCCGAACAGCAAGCGGAGAAAACCTGACCGTGACTGAAGAACTACTTCGAGACGTCTTTGTTCCGAAAGGTAATAAGTTTTAACTTTTTATAGGATTCACAAGTCACCCCGTTTAGTTGCAGTTTGTCGAGAACGAAAAGTCTCTACCGAATTTCTGACCAACAGTGATCTTTTTTCAGTCGCCATGACATCGTATGTCATAAAAACACGTTCTTCCGAACTCCTGAACTAAACCGTTTACCTCGATAGTTGCACAACATGTTGAAAGTAAACAACGATAAAACGGAGGTTCTTTCTTTCAAACACTCAATGACTAAAGTAAACAATTGTACTTTCCAAAACTAATGTTCGGTGTAAGAATCCTTTTTAGTCTACATTCTGTTAACATAAAACTATAAGAATCACCGGCATAGGTGCAACCTGATCTTACAGTCACGTTTCTTATCAACCGCCAGCGTGGATCTCCGTTCGGCTGACTACCCAACAGTGTCGAAGCTTCGGCGGAATCTAGCCGGCCTGTGCAAAATATGTGGTTCATCCAGTGCTTCCGCAAGTGACGTGACTGTACTTGCGTGTCAATCAGATACGCTTATCTTAACATCAGTGTCTGAAAGCGCGATATTAATAAAGATGCAAAAAATAGGCACAAATTGTGGGCATCCCCTAAACACAACATATGGTTATGGAGAAGAACAGATTGATTTTCTAATTACAAAAAATCTGTCCTCGTATTTTGGTTTTTAAATTGAACCGAGTAAGGCTGGCATTTTGTTTTTACAAACTTAACTTACTCAAAACCACCTGAAGGTTAAGTTTGCCGCGAAAATCAAAACCATTTTGGTTTTGTATTGTTTTGAAAGATGGAACATTAGACGGAGACAAACAAAGGAGCGGGACTCTAAATTGGTATCCCCCTCCCCCTCCCCCCCCCGGCGAGCCTAGTAAAGTGAGCCTGATGGTACCTGGTGGCTGAGTCACTTTCTGACTGGATGTTTGTTCATGAAAATTTGGTTTTTCGAAGCTTGAAGGTTTCTGTGAATCACGTTTAGCATAGTTTCCTGTTCTTAGTGTATATTGCACTATCACAGTCGGCATCACGCCGTGGGTTTTCTATTTGATCGGAGTGCAAACAGGGCTCTGCTGACAAACTACGGCCTCGTCAGCTGCGAATCCTCCTTATCAGAGACACTGACTCATTTTGGCCCCTCCGACCCCTTAAAACCACCCGTCATTATCGTTCACAGAGAATAAATCTCCGGTTCATTGCCTGTTCAATACCGTTCAGACCCCAAAACTCAGTGTTGGTTTGCCAAACAACTAATCGTTAAATCATTGTTTTTCGAAAGCAAGCCTATCATTCGAATAATTCCCGATAAATTAATTTCGAAATAATCTCTCTTTTCGAAAATATGACAAGTATATCTCACTATCATGCGTCGTGAATCATACCTCCTTGCTATAAATACTGGTCTTCTTTCGTCATACCTCATAAGCTTTTAAAGAGAAACGTCACAGCATGCCCGATTCTTCTAAGTCCTTTAGATTTTAAATATTATTTCTTTATTATCAGTCTGTTTCAGAGGATGTAATTGGAAAAGTTGTTTGTAAATTTTTAACCTTTTTTTTTTTGTGAAAGCGTCGCCAATCTTTAAAGAAAATTTCACTGTTTGTACAAAACACAACGACGACGACTCATAAACACAAATCAAACATATCTGTCCTTCGTACCACCCAGGGATTAGGTTTTGTACGGCGTATTGCAAACTTTATGGCAAACACTATGCCACATGCACATCTCTAAATTTTGTATCAGTGTCACGCCATGACCACCTGTTTTTAATTTTAGTCATCATGGCTAGCTATGATCACACTTTGTTCTAAAACAAGTTTATCAATTAAAAGCGAACACCCAAATTTGGTGCCTAGTCCCGGCTATTTTTGTGAAATTGTGACACCTTTGGTTTGTCTTACGATTAAAGCAACGATGCGTTTGCCTTTATCAAAAATTGTTATTGAATTGTGGAGAACTAGCTTTTCAAAGAGTTTCTCGCTTCTGTGCCAATTTGCACTCAAATATCGACCCAGACATCTAATCCTTTTGATCCTTCGAACTGTTTACACACTCGAATTTGCATGTGCGGATTAAAATCTCCGGTGCACCGTTTTTCATGCTCACGCAATGTGATTCATAAAATTGACCACTGGAAATTTCAGGGCAGGCACGTTGGGCAAATAGGCGAAATTCGATATCAGACCTGAATTCTAGATTGCGCTCCTTCTTTCCTCTACCTTTGTTTGTTTGTATTCGTTTATATGCTTAAATGGTTTCAATGGGTATTTCAGAATGGAAGCTCCTCCTCCTCCCCCTTATGAAGAGGAACAGACGACCTTCTTCAAATATGGCCTGGAATTTAGGTAAACTTTGTTTTTACGCTTTGTTTCTAAATTTATTTGGTTTCAGTGAAGCGTCCATCCGCGCCGCTTTCGTTAAGAAAGTTTTCAGTCTTGTATTCATTATGGTAAGTAATTTTTAACATTATTGCCATTTGAAATTTCTAAAAATCTGTCTATTCCATTTGACTAAAAACAATGTACGTAATGAAACCGATTCCGAATACCAGATAAAAAGGGGAAAATTCGGTTTTTTCAAAAGTATTTCGTTTTCACGTTTTGAACATTATGAAATGGATGACTTATGCATTAACTGAATTATTCAATTTTTGTCAACCTAGAGTAAATGAATTACCTTTTCTTAACAGCAATTGTACAAACTATAATGCTTTTGAACACTTTGCATGTGTTTTCACAAAGGGTTGAGGTACTAATACAAAAACGAGCAATCATTAATTTTTTTTTGTAAAAATATATTTTGTGTAATTTGCAAAATGAATAAAACTTTTTGTTTTCAGCTTGCAATTGTCACATTACTTTGCGCCTTGCCATTCATGATCCCAAGTTTTCGTGATTGGCTCACAGGAAGTAATGGAAACGATTACTCAAGTGGAGCCGCATGGGTATACATCACAGCTTGGTAAGTTAATAAAAACACAAATACAATTTCCATATTTTAGCGTAGTTTTTCTTGTATTTGCCATTGTTTTGAGTTGTTGTCAAAAATTGACAAGGAAGTCTCCCCTGAACCTTATTCTCCTGGGGCTTTTTGTGAGTTTGGTTTTTATTTCTTTTGTTATTTCTGAATTATTTAGACTCTTTCTGCCGGAGTAATGGTTATGTGTATCACAGCTTTCTTCACAGTGGAATCCGTGCTTCTCTGCCTTGCCATGACAGCTGGCTCCTGTGGAGCTGTAATTCTCTTTGCAATGTTCACTAAAAGAGATCTCACTTCGTAAGTGAAACATCTGTTTTTGCAAGCTCAATTTTCAGCATAATAGGATTTATGTTCCTCTTCGGAATCTGGCTGATGTTTTTTGGAATCTCGGCCTCCATCGCCTATTGGGCTTGTGGAGTCAAATTCCTCAACACTCTCTATGGAGCCCTCGTAGCGGCTTTCTTCCTTCTCTGGCTGGCTATCGACATTCAGGTGAGGATTATGTGATCCTAATGGTCTCTTATCAAAGGACACGCTATTGGGCTTAACAAAGCGGTTTGGCACTTTTTGTGCGCACAAATTCGAACGAAAAACAATCGGAAAAGGAATTAAGTTTCTTCAACAGTTCAAGGGCTCCATTAACGTTCTTGGGCTCTTGGGATTTTCTGCATTGTTTCAGTCGTTTCAGGGTTCCAAAAATGTGTGCTTAGAATAAAATATTGAGCCGCTACCAATCCACTCGCAACGCCGAGAATGGAACTCAAAAAAAAACCTAGAGTTGTTAAAGAACCCTTCCAATCTACTAGGAACAGCATATGTTCTTTAAGGACCAAACGGGAATTATGAATAATCGTCCAAAATAGTGTGCTTTTTGAAACTGTTGAGAATATCACCTTTCCCTATTTTTACCCAAGATCGTCAAAAACACTTTTTTATACTTTCCTTATCATGCTGGTTTCTACTCTGAAACCATCTGCAAACAGCGTCGTGAATCACTTCACTTTACGTCTGGTTTTGCGATCTTCAAGGGGTGAGAAGTTGCGGAATGTGTGACAAACAAACGAAAAGTGACTGTGTGGTATAAAAAACATGAATAGGGCACAAAAGTTTAGCGTTTAGCGTTTTCAGCATTCAAAAGAAATGATTTTGTAAATTTTCAGTTGATGATGGGCGGCAAGAGATATGCCCTCTCTCCAGAAGAGTACATCTTTGCGTCAATGCAGATCTTCCTTGATATTATCAATATCTTCCTCATTCTTCTCAACATCTTCGGAAAACTCAAATAGACGGGGTATTTTTACAAATAAATAAATTATTATTGCATTGTTTGTTTGTTTTTGTTTTATAACGGTTTTATACAAACACGTTTTCTTGCAAGTCATGTTGCTTTTATTTCCCATTAAAATTTGACGACTTTTAAGTGACACTGACTTTCACTCATATTTAACCAAAAAGGATCTGCAAAAGAATAAAACTTGACTAAGCGACTAGGAGGCTACGCCTCCTAGCCGGGGGCAAGCCCCCGGACCCCCGTACTTTAATAATATTCAATTTCACAATATAAAAATTTTGTTATATTTCTTTTTCTACTTTTTTTTTCAAAAGAAATTTTGAGACTTCAGAGAAAAAATAATTAATACACATTTCTGTACCGTTAGTTAAACTTATTCAAAGAGCTCGCATTTCAATGCTTTTGTAGTAATCGTTCTACCAAAACAGTTTTAGGTTTCTTATAGTCACCAAAACATTGAAAAAATCCCCGAATACAAGAAAATTCGGATTTTAGAGAACTATTACCTCGAAAAGGCAGAAAACCAAAAGATACAATTCTGTAGCATTTGTTAGTTTCATTCAAGGCTGCGCTTGTTTTAACTTTCGGTAATAAATTTGTGCAGTTGATTTAAAGGTTTTAGGTATTTGCAGAAAAGTAATTAAGTTTGAGAACACATTTATTTGAAAACAAAATTTCAAGAGAATGAAAACAGATTTCAAATAAAAGCCGAACGGGGCGTAAGAAACTCCTCGGAAATTTTGCACTCAGCTTTTTTCACAGAACCTTCCATCAGATGCAGGATGTGATGTCTTCCTGAAAAAAAGAAGTTACTATTAAGTGACTGAAGTCAGTCGACCTCTTTTTTCGACGGTAAGTTGTGCTCGGATTGAATCGCCAACTTCTAATCCCAAGTGAAAATGAGTCTCAGCTAGCGCTGTATTGATAATTGCTCCATCCTTGGTACCATCCAGGACAGTCAGCTTGTAGACACCGTTTTGAAGCATTACTGCTTTTACAAGCATGTTCTGAGATTCTAAAAAAAGTTTTTGTTTTCATAAAAAAATTTGTTCAGCACCATGCTAAAATTAATCTTAGTTTGTTATTGATCTGAAATTCAAAATGAAAAAAACTTACATTTCAATATCTGTAAGACGTTTGCGAATGGCGTCTATTTCTTCCTGTTGAGTAATAACCTTTTGCTGGAGTGATCGTATTTCGGCATGCATCAGCTGCTGATCCACAATAAAGTAGATGGCGGTTCCGACGGCCAACACAGCTGGAAGAGATCGCGTCGGCCTAGCTAAAACAGAAACTTTTATTTGAATTTCGCTTGTAATTCAGATTTACCTTCACTGCGAAAAAGAAAGAAACATTTTGTTGGCAGCTTCACGCAGTGATCGTGCAGTTTCTCCTGCAACACAACGGCGGCTTCAGTACGGTTTTCTATGAACGTGATGTCTTCGTCCTCGCACACTATTTCAGCAGATTCTGGCGTCGCCCTAAATGTTGAATGATTGTTTTTAATAAGGAGGACTTACGGGGAATTTTCCAGTTGGTGCACAACAAAGTTGTTGTCTTGGAGTAGGTTCAGGTGTTTGCTGAAAATAGGAACAAAGTTTCGAATTTGAATTATGGACTTACTTTGAATCACCGACGATGACAAGGGCCAGAAAGAAGTCGACGAAAGTGATCTGCATCTTGTTGATTGATTAGCGTTGAAAAATGAAGTAGACTTCTGTACAAGTTGAGCTCCGAACTGGAAATCAAAATTTACTTTGAAAGAAAATGCAATGATTAAGATAAATAGACAGTGTCAATAAAATTATCTTTTTTTGTGTCTCTAGTAAATGTGCAATTAGTTGAGAAATTGGTAATAAAAGAATGTTTCTGTGAAATACAGTGCTAACTGAATGATTTCATTTTTCTAGTTTTCGCTTATATGTAAGTTAAGAAAGCTGACAAAAAGCACGCATTTGTATAAAGTATTCGAACGTCGGTTTTCTGTGAGATTTGTTAAAAAAAGGTTTCAACAGTTTTAATTAAAAAAAGTTTGAACAACAAAACAGAAAGGAATCATAGAGAAGTAGACAGTGCTGACTAAAAGACTTCAACTACTGATCTCTTGTAATCATGATAGTGAAAAAGGCTAAGAAAAAGCGCGCAGACACATACCCTTATGAAAAAGGGAAAAGTGAAAAAAGCGGGTAGAAATAACAGAACCAGTAGAACAAACTGAATGAGTTCAAATGTCTAACTCTGATATTTATGCCATTCAAAAAAGCCGACAAAAAGCGCGCAGTTATGAAAGGTATTTGAATTCCACTAAGAAATATGCAACAAAATTGATCGATTTGATCTCAGAGTTACGCTGAGAACAATTTCATAAGATAACAACCTTAACCATAAATTTTAACAGTGCAAAATAAAAGGATGTTTGGGTTGGACACAGCGCTGATTTAATGATTTCAACTGAAAGGCTGTGGTATTTATGCAGTTCAAAAAAGCGGACATAAAAGCGCGCAGATATGAAGGAATTTCGAATGTCTCTAGTAATTTGGAATGAAATCCAATGTTTTTATTTTTTCCATGAATTACGTTAGGAATAGGTGTACAAAATAAATTTTTAAACAATTAGGTTAAACGGAAAAATAGAAGGATGTTTGGGTTGCTGAGAGAGCTGAGTGAATGATTTCAACTGTTAGGCTTTGGTATTTATGCAGTTCAAAAAAGCGGACATAAAAGCTTATTTCAAATGTCAGTAGGAAGTACTCCATGCGCCGACGGTCAATTGCGAAAATATATTTAAAATGTCAGTAGAAAGTGCGCCATACGCCGACGGTCAATTGCGAAATAATATTTCAAATGTCAGTAGGAAGTACGCCATACGCCGACGGTCAATGACGAAATAATATTTAAAAGGTCAGTAGGAAGTACGCCATACGCCTATTGCGAAATTTTCATTTGCCGTTAGGCTATTGCGAAATTTTCATTTGCCGTTAGGCTATTGCGAAAAATCCTATTTGCCGTTAGCCTATTGCGAAATATCCTCTTAGCCTGTTGCGAAATATTCTATTCCGTTTAGTATTGCGAAATCCCTTTTTCTCGTATGCTATTGCGAAATACGTATCCTATTTCGAAATACCCGAACCAGCATCATTCTATTCCGTAATAGTTGGTCATCGTTATTCTATTGGTAAAAATCATTCCAAAGACTTATGTTCAAAAATTCGTATAAAATCAGAAAAAAATATTCAAGCTTCGGCACCCAATACGTTTTTATCTACTACCCCTAAGCTACCTTACCCTAACGTATTAGCATCGTAGCTAAAAAAAATTGGCTCCAATTTAAGCTCCGCCCACTTTTCTATTTTGGCGCGCAGTGGGCCGATTGAGCTCTAAGTCGGGCTATGGCTAGGGCACGATTAGATAAGATTAATACGCTTTAGTCTGATACGATTTATACGCTTAGACGGCTGGTACAATTTTTTGAAAATTGAAAAAAATTTATTTGAAAAATCGTAAAAAATCGGCAATTAGTTTTCAGCCTTACGATCCTCAGGAAAGTTGTTAGGTTAGCTAAGGCCTATACGCTAAGGCACTTTACGCATTCGAAAGCCTTCATTTTCAAAAATCAATGAAAAAATTTGTACTGGATAAAAAACTTTTTAAACCAGAACTCGTTCTTAGTTAAGGGGAGTACTACATGATGAGACCTTAAAACGGGAACAATTCAAGAAAAAAATGTGACGGCACTTTACCAGTAATAGGAAGGAAATATCACTTTAAAAGAGGAGTGCGCAGATAATAAACGGATTGCGGCGACCAAATGCACGTTAAAATATTAGTTTTTTGGACTGTTTTTTCGGAAACGCACTATACCAAATTACCGAAGTCTCAAGATGTTTGTCTGTGTCTGTCGATGAAAGATCGTATCGGTAAGAGTTTCAGCATGTCTCCGCGTTTTGTAACTCAACTTTTTGTTTGTTCGAAACAAACAATTTTGAAAGGAGTGTTTTCCGAAAAGGTTATTTTAATCTTTAAAATATGACTTTACTTAGAAACTGTGTAACTGGATAAATAGTTTACAAAACGTATTTTGTGGTTAAAGTTGTCCTTGATTACATAATCCATGGCTTTTGTTGATATAAGGGTGTTTTTGGGGGCTTGTTTGTTTTAAAGGGCCAGTCTCCGTTGTTTTGTTCGCATATCGGTTGTGTGAAAATCTCCGCGCCATGACTATCTCGATCACTGGTTAACGCGCGCCGATTCCTCCGCAGGCGTGCCTCCGTGGCGCAATAGGCAGCGCGTTCGGCTGTTAACCGAAAGGTTGGTGGTTCGAGCCCACCCGGGAGCGAAACTTTTTGTTTGCTTTAAATGTGATGTATGATTCCTAGTGACCAAAAGCTACCGTAACAACTTTATTACCCCGTTCGTTTCTTATTACGAAGATTTCATGATTACACCGTATTCAATATTATAGTGTCACTTTTGCGTAATAGCGGCTCATCCCTTGTGCGATCTTCTTCATGGGAGTGAAGGTTACCTTCGGTTTAGGTGGCGATCTATTTGGGGCACTCCTAAACTCAAATTAAATAAAGCTCTGACTCTTGCCTGTTAGCTTTGAAGTTGGTTGGAGGGACAGGTGGTTTTTGCGGTGATCTCCTCACATTGCTTCTGAAAACAGGTTTGATGCACGGTGCTGTGCTTCTTACCTGTCAATAGGGTACGAGTTCTGTGGCTTCATTTGGGATTGAAATGCGGGGTTCCTACAACAGATGTTCACAAACATTGACTTTTGCTACCTGTTGGGTGCGAAGCTATTCTTCGTATGAAAAGCTTGACCTGTGGGACGCCTAAAACACATATGTGTCCTTTGGACGTATAAAGTACCTGTTTACATTAGTTATTCTTACAAAAACATCGGATTGTTGGTCAGGAGCGCGTAGTCCTCGTACTGGTTTCGATGGTCGCCCTTGCGCTCGAAGAGGCTGTACTGGCACAAACCAAGTCATCTGTGGATCAGCAGCTGCTCGTAGGGCTCCTTGTTGCGTTCTCACAAGAAAACTAGAAACATTCAGCTGCCGCAGCAGAGCAAAAATTTGTGAATTGAGAACTTCCTCCATTGCAGGATGATGACCTCTGATTTGAACTCGGCTGGGATGTTCTCCAGCAAAAGGTGGGCGACGGATGGCTCGGGTTGGAGGATGTCTTCTCACTTCTCTCACTAGAGGAGCAGGATTCACATGTTCCTTCTTCTGCACGGGTACTGTAAAAGGCACAGGCACTGCGGGATCACTCTCGGGGGTGGTTCCAGCAGGTTCGCGAGGAACTGGGGTTAGCGAGACTTGTGAATTTACAGAAGCTACTGGTTTAGGAGGAGGATGGGGCACTTTTAGAGGTTGAACAGGTGTATGGGACATCTTCACCGAGAACATTGTTTTCTGAGCTACCGTATCGTTAACTTTCTGGGCTACAGTATCCCTAGCCGAAGGCCTAGACTGCATTGGTTTCTCTCGTGGAGGCATGGGCTTAGGTGGAATTGGGGATCTATTGTTATTTGATGAACGTGGTTGAACTGGGCTAGTTTTTTTTTGATTCATAGTGGGCTTTAGATTCTCCTGTCTACGAGGCAACGGGGGTGGGAGGACGTTAACCTTTCGGTTAGGAGCACTTTGATCTACAACACTATGATTGGGTTGAAACTGTCTACCGGTTGGAGGCTGGGAACGAGGAGCAGGGCGAGCAACGGAGCTATTAGGCGGATTCTGGGAAGGAGGTGGTAAAGGAGAAGCTCTGGCTGCAGTAACAGCCTGTCTCAAAGGAGCATAGTAGGCTCTTAATAGGGTCATGAGGTAAGCCATTTGGTTAATCTTCGTATTATTAAAGGAATTCATGGGAGAGAGACCACTGGCGGTTGGAGCTGCAGGTACGTTGCCAACAGGTTCTCTGCGAGGTGGGAACGAAGCCTTTCTAGATAGTAGTTGCATTGGAGGTTGCTTCACAAGCAATGGTTCTTGTTCTGTCATTCGACCTCCGAAATTCGGCTGGGGTCTTGGAAGGTGTTCTCGCTGATGACTTTGTCGGGGGTCGACCCTAGCTGTCGAAGAAAGCCCCTGCTCCTGAAACATGATAACTTCATTTACTGAATGTTTTTCATTGTTTGCTAAATAACAATAGAGTGCAAATATGCCTCCAAAATGGAGAAATAACAGATCAGTTATGTTGACTGGAACCATGTGTTTTTCCCACAACGCTTAGTTTTGAACAAACGAATATCGAGAATCCCAACGTAGCGGAATTTTTTCTCAATTAGGAACTTTTAAGCAATGGGCTAACAGTGAACAATTGGTGACACAAATAATAAAAACAGTTTCAAAATTTTCTTAAAATTTTCTCAAAACGTAATAGTCAGAAAATGTAGAAAAGCGGAGGAAAGTTTGAAATTTTGTTTCGTTTCGCGTACACCACCGTCTAGCTAGAAAATACTATCACCTGACGACTTTGCCATTCAAATATAGAAATCCAAAACAGAAAAAATTGGGGAAAATTGCGAAAATACCAAAAAACGTATTACAGATTTTGTTTGTATTTCTGATTTTTTGGGGGTTACTCTTCCCTTTTTTGTATGGCATGGGCCAACAGGTGGGCGTTTTCACTGATATGCTGAGTTTTGAAATTTCGTTTCTTGTTCAATACATCGTTTCAAATATTTGCAGACACCTCCAATTAAAAAAAAATGGATGTAAGTAGTGAATTGCTTTCCCATAATTTTTGTGAGAAAAACAAGTGCTGCAAGAGTATAGATAAAGTAAAAATGTCGGACCTCCTAAACATGTTCTTACATTGAGACATCAATGTACCATATACTGTCAACCGGAGCTTCAAAAAATTATCGGAGGGTTGAAATTGATAGATACTGTTTGTGTAAATTAGTCACAAGTCCTTTTTGTTTCTATTAAGCTTGTTTGAGAAGATAAGACAAAAATATCAACGACATTTTCAGCTTCAGGAAACAAAATACATGTTATGGCCTACATCGGTAACATATGAAAACAATTCTGATTGTGAAAAGTTATAAACGTAACATTAATGAACAATAGAGGTTACGTTTTTTATATTTTGGTCTGTCCCTGTGTACAACTAACCATTCGACCACACTCGAGTCGTTCGTACCCGCCGTCACGCTCACTGCTATTACAGCCGAAAACATTGTTTCCCGTAACTGTGATCGCCATAAGAAATCGTGTCGGAACCTACGTTTTTCGTGACGGCATGAACGCCATGAATGACCAGAGAGAGAAGACAGAAGAGGGAGCAGAGAGCCGACCGTTGCCGGAGGCTGCGCATGATTGAATGGTGCCGACAGGAAAGAACCAAATTAAGGCCACCTCTTACTATCTTAGCTATGCATCGGTTACCTCACTAATCGGACACAATTATGCGGTTCCGGCAAGACGAGAGATAGTACGCTTGTTTTTCACAGCCTTGACTTACATGCATGTCAAGCGGCGGTCAGCATCTCCTCCTCCAATCTCACTAAATCTCCCCTTCCATCTTCATTAAAGTGTTTGATTAATGGCGATTGTTTCTCTTTTCTCCGTCTGCGAAACATTTCTTTAAGAAAAAGTGTTTTCAACGCGGAAGTCATGAAATAAACTGAAAAAATCGGATATCATGCCGTTACTTCAAGAATAGATCAAGGAACGTAAAAACGACCAAACATTGGCGACAATATGGGACCATTCGGGGCAATTCGATCTGCTAAATCAAAGAACCTTTTTGTGCACATTTATTTTAAATGTGTGTTTAAACAAGAAAATAAAAATGAATAAAAACGTAGATTATTTTCCTAATATTTTTTAAACTGGGGGTCTTTTATGCTCCCAGTTGAGTAAATACGCCTGTTTCTGGTTCGAATCGACTGCAATTTCAACTTTACTAGGCTTTGCGTCTATAAGTTGAACATTGATCGAACAGAAAAAGGTTTTACAAAATTTTTTGCTGTTTAAATGAAAAATTTAAAAATGTTTTCCTCTTCTTACCAATGGTCCGCGAAGAGAGACATTTTTACGTGTTGCACCGGAAATTATCCCGCGAAATTGCCGTCGACCTTTTCGCTTCTAAACCGGGAGATATTGGATGCTAAATCTGTCTATTTCTTAGTAATTTATGACAATGTGTGTTCAAACATGTCGCGCTTAGCGAACCTTCTCAATTCCAGGTTTGAAAAAGTTGGCTAGGTTATGCAAGGCAAACATTATCAATGAAGAATCTTTTTTCTGGCGTAATCATAACCAATATCTGCATCAATAGACGATAAACGGATTTTAAAATATACATATAAACATTTGATGCAGCATAAGTAGAAAATGAAATATTTATTAGGGATTCTGATTTTTCCGCCTATATCTTGCCAATCCATTCCGACGACGAAATATTGACTGCGACGTCGGCTTTCTGAAACAATACATTTACCGACAGTTTTCAGTATACGTTGACTTTGGAATTTGTTGGCAAATTTCTAATGAGATCCGCATGTAATCTTCGTGGTCGGCTTTTTTTCCGGCCGGATGACCGCCGGTCGCCTGCACTGCGAGACGGTCGGCGGTCGTAACCCGGCGAGTATCCGCTAATGTGTCTCGCGTCCTTTGTTCCGCTGCAAAAAGACTTGGAAAACGCGCATTGCACCCACATTCCGCGTTCATTTAAACCAGCAATAAGGTTTCAACCTCATGAGGATTGCAAAAAAAAAAAATGGCTAAGAACTTTTTTCCTTTTATACACCGGTTTGTTTTTTTTAAATCCCCTCACAAAGTTTATGGGTCCAGAAACATACTGGACCGCAACAATTGTTGAGTTTTGTTTCTACCATTGTGTAAGAATTTCATCTAGAATATGAGTCTACCTCCACTGAAAAATTGATATGACTTCATCATTCCAAACAACAAAATCAGTTGTAATAGGAAACTAGGTGTTCGTTTTTTCTTAGATGCAACAAAACTTGAAAACCATACGCCAAACCTGCTCGACCATTACCCAAAGTTGATGGATAGTATTTTCAAAACAAAGCGTGGTTTAGAAATCAAGTTTCCAAGGAAACGTTACGATACTAGACGACTAAACCTTTGTGAAAAATTTCCAAAAGCAAAGACTATCAGTTTTGGAAACTAGGCGCTGTCGCAGCCAGAAACTTACGTTTGTTTCCTTGACCGGCTCATTCCTCTCCTGAAGTTCACTCCTTGACTCGAAGAGGTTCTTGGAAGTGGTTTCCGTCTAATTATCGGTAATAAAGTCGTAGAAGTAGAACCGACAGCTGGAGTAGCATCATGGTTGAGCATAACCATGGGAGCTGGTGCATCGACAGCCAAACTCTGTTTTGACATGGTGTCGTCGTAGTCCATAAACGAAGGCTTCTTAGTTCTTTTCAAAAGAATCCTCGGTCGATGTTTTGTTTTCAGAAATTCGAAGGCAATCTCAGCAATTTCCTTGACCATCTGTGGGCTCATCGGTCCCGACAAGACAGAGTTTGTGTTGTCCAATCGCCACTGAAAATACAGATTAGAGATAGATGTGATCGGGGCGATCTGTGGTCATCACGTGATGCCTACGCCCAAGAAAACGGATGTTTTCTTTGCGACTACAGGTTCAGACTAAGCGCTGTCTGCGGTCGTCATGATTAAAAACAGTGCAAACCATAGTGGAGTGATTTTTAAGAAAAAAAATGCGTACTACAGTCTATCTTTGGCATGCACCGAGTGCTCAGCGAATCCGATTTCGCGAAATCAACGACCTCGTACCAGTAAAAGTGGAACATTGCCGAAAATGGACACATTCCTATTATTGTAAAAATTTGAGAAGCCAAATAACGTAGGGTTTAAACCACAATGCACTAAGTTTAGTTTTTAGCTGGGTAGTACATTTTGGCAAAACATTTTAAAAAAAAAATTTCAACCGCGGAAGAATCAAAATCTCAAGGTTAACCGTTTGATAAAACGACAGTATCTGCTTGAACTAAAATATTCCAATGTTTGTTTCTAGGTATGATTAGCTAAAGGTAGGAGAGGCAGGAGAAGATAAATATCGTAGGTTATAAAGTCTGGTCACCATTCGAATGCGAAAGAAATGGCTTCGTTTTTTGTTGAAAATGAAAAAAATATAGTGACCAAATGTTGTTTTACAACAAAATAGTTGCGTATAATCTCTTTATATAATCTCAAATAGAATATCTGAAGGACCCTAAAGGTGTGAATTCTTTGGTAACGTCTGCTTTACAACATTATTTCAACACGCTAAAGTTTGCGACAAAAAACTATTATGCCATAATGTGGTTTATATGATCGTGTTTTATCACTGCGAAATGGTTTCTCAGTAAAGCATCCCGTATTTTTGCAATCATGAGCGTCCTATAAGAGCCAAGCAAAAATAAATTCTTGGCAAAATTGTGGATCACTTGAAATTGAAAATAAACATTTATATGTTCAAACTTTTTATAGAATGTTTTTATATCAGAGTGAAAACGAAAGAAAAAAATGAAAAGCTATTTTTCCTATTTTCCTAGAAGTTTGCGGCTTGCAGATTAGCTTGTTTCAACACCCAAAGGATTACACGCTTTATGAATTTCGATGCGCAGAGGGGATACGCAGTTTTCGGCGCCACATTATTTGGAAATATTTGTTCTTCTGGACATTCCAAAGATTCCAGTGAAAATTTTATATCACCATAAAGTTCTTTGTATTCAATGTTTGAAAAAGTTACTCTCGAATGAAACTAGAAAAACTACTGCTAATTTTGTCACAAATTTTGGCACTGTTGCCTAGCGTTTTTACGTTTTTACCAATCTTTGGAAGTGTGTCGGAAAAAGTCGTGTTTGATCTTAAAATATGTTAACCCTTTGCGTCGTTTCATCGAAAATGCCACTTAGGAATGTAGACATGCGTCGTTTGCATAGCGTGTGGTCGTTAACTCCTATCAATAGGACGTTGATTGAGGCGAGTTCAGACCTCAAGGTCATCTGACCCTAGGAATCCCCTCTCTCGCAGGAAATAATGTAACAGCAATCACCTCTTGTTCGATTTCGGCGGCGACGAGAGTGAGAATCGGCAGGAGGAAGCGCATAGTGCGCTCGGGGCGGGCCTCGCAGAAGTGAAGGCGGGCCGGTGGGCGGAGGGAGCGGGCCGTCAGGACACTCACACTGTAACTTTATTTCACAGTAAGGAAAAAGAGACAATTGTATTACAGTAAGGCAAGAAGTGGGCAAGAATGGTCATTTTGCGAAATGGAAGGTATGAGTATCGTACGGTCGAAACTTTCTGTCACATAATTAAAACAAGAATTCACGTTCGGAATGTCAAGCAAGTGTATGGTTAGACAAAAAATGAAAAGACTTGTTTTAAAAACAAAACTGGGCGAAACTAAAAATAAAATGAATTGTTTCACTTGAGAAATTTTTTTTAAGTCGACGATCAACTATTGATTGATTTACTAAACATAAAAAATATAAAGTCCCTTCTTTCAAGAGCGTTATGAAACACTGAAACGGTATGAAACATTAGCGTCTAATTAATGGCACGGAGAAATAAATTTAGAATACAAACCTAAAGCTTTAAAAACCCAAAAAAGATGGGAAAGTGAATGGTTTTTCACTTTTACATTTTTTACATTGAAGCCTATTTTTAGCCAGAAAAATTGTATTCCATATGCCGAGGGGATTTTAAATGAAACAAGAAGTCGAGTTTTAAAAAAGGTAAAAAGAATGCATATGACAAAAAACTTGAAAAATATGCAATTTAAATTTGCAATCGCTAATTTTTCGAAACGCCTTTATCGCCAATTTTCCTACCTTTAAATTAGCGAAATCACAAAAATTGTGCATAGACTGAGAATCTTTTTGTACTCTGCTACAACTTTTGTACTTTGCAACTGTCTGCGATAGGGCGAGGTTGTCAGTGGTGGTCAAAACGATTCGAGTACATTGTGGCAAGCTCGCCAAGAAAGCAATGGCCTCGTCTTCCGGGTTCAATCAGTTTTCTCGATACTTGCAGGAGATAAATTGAAAAACAGCGCTCCGCTGGACAGACATCTTGCTTTTTTGCACCCTGGTGATGGCGGTATGTTTCGCAGATCTTTGTGAAAGATCGTCGCTGTCCAAGACGGCATTGAACCGATGTTTATCAGGCGCACTTTGGAGTTTCCGTCTTGATTTTGTCATCATGTCATTGTTTTGATGCTTCACAATAGCGAACGTGCAGTTTTGGAGATGAAAAGAACTGATGAGTAAAAAGATTAAAAAAGTATGGTTAGAGATTTCGTGGGCTGAAGAAGAAAATTGAAGGTGGGCCGTCATTTTAAAGGCAATGTTTACTCCAATGGTGAGAAAACTCTATTGGTTTCTGCAGGGTTGCAAGGTTTGTCAAAGTTTACGCGGTAACCTTTGTTGACTGTATGTGTGATGCATGACCAGTGGTCCTGGCGCAATTGAAGTGTTGTAAAAAGTCACCTAGGTAAACAAATCTTTGATTTATTTGATGGTTTACCACAATGGTTCACGACGAAAGTGAAAGGTTTGAAGAGCAGTTTTTGGGCATTTGGATTAAATTATTTTCTTATAAATCCGTAATTTTAGGATATGAAACTACCAGCTGGTTCGAAACTACCAGCTAGTTCAAATATCAAGTTTTCCAAAGCTAGTTGTGCATTAAAGCAAATTCAAAAGCTGCATGAAAAGGTGTTGGCATATGTAGGCATCGTGTTGAACAAATTCCATATTTCTATTTTAGTGTTTCCAATTACCCAAACCTTAAATTACATTTTAACGGTATAAAACCTCAACGAAAAATGACAAAACATAATCACAGAAGTAGGCGGAGGAATGAACAAGAAAAGTATGGTGTCGGCCAAACAACAGACAAGGTATTTGGATCAATCGTTTAAACGGAAACCCCGCTAGTTTTGATTGGCCACAAACATATGAAACCCTACGTCGCTATTTATGCTTAAAAAACCAAACGACAACCATTGTTTTGCAAAAGAACGTATTGGCAAAAAGAGAATAGCAGGGACAGGTGTTGTCCTTGCAAATTAATTGCGAGTAAAAATATATTTAGAAAACGGAGAAAAGGCAACATAAGCTACAATTTAAATTTTTGTAATCAGTATAAAATGTGATAGAGCTTAGAATGCTGTAGACGAAGAGCAGTCTTCATATAAGGGGTTAGATTTTACTTTGTGTTAGAGAAAAGAATGACCGCGCCACATTTTACTAAGTTGAAACCTTTGAAGTTTCCGCCACAGGGTCGAAAAGAAAACTCTGTTTGGTTGATGACTGTGTCTAGCGGTCAACCTAAAAGGAAATCACTTTTATATTAACGAAAAAGGAAGTGTTGCGGCAACTGAACCAAATTGATCTCTCCAATCTCTTCATGCAGAAAATCTGCTACGGTTCCTGTGTCAGTTCCGGTGATTCAATAAGCCTGAAAAATTCCTATCTTTTCCGTTTCAACGTCCAATGTCTTCACAAACAAATTGCGATGCACACAGGAGACGTTTAAATTGTATTTGTTTGGAAGAGAAAGATTTATTGAAAGTGATATGATCAGCACAGCCCGACAGTAATCATTTGGTCGCGTTCATTTGAGCAATCAGCGCCAATTTTTTCTGGTAGTAATACGACCAATACAATACCTAAAAATGAAATAATCTGTTGAATTTGATCGACACCTACATTGAAAAGAGCAAAACAGGTAGGAAAAGCGAAGCTTGAAAGTTGGTCAATTTTCTCTGGTGGCCAGTTGCCCACAGAACGAACCCTAAACATAAAATTCTGAAGAACTACGAATTAAATGTTTACCTTTCTATTAATTGCCGCCAATTATGAGATTTGGATGATCTTTCGAGGGGCAGCATGAATCTTTTTTCATACTGACATAACCCTGCTGGAGATGATTCGAAGGTTTCACTGGCCTGAAAAATACATGTTATAAGTTTTTATACAAATTTCAGTAATAATGTGCGTTCTATATGCACATTTCATTCTCATATCCTAGCTTTCTGTTCTAAGTTTTCCTTCTTACAAAATTTTTCAAAAATTATCAGTTTCAAACAAGTTCCACTTTGTTTGATTGTACTTGGCAAAGGGCAATGCGGGCAATCACAACTTTTGGCCCATTTTGTCAACGTGTTCGAACATTGTCCGCGCTCGATCTCAATTGTAAACTCGTATAGATCAGAGAGTTGCTACGATGGAAACTGTTTCAGTAGGGGTTATCGCGTCGTTGCCCTATATCAAAAAGTGTTCTCAAGACGTGACCATATTGTCAAAAGGGGTTATCGCGACGTTGCCGCATTTGAAATGAGGTTCTCACGACGTGATTCCAAGCGGTGTGCCAAACGGGGGTTATCGCGACGTGATCCTGAAATGAACCCCGGATCGAGGTAATGTTTCTTTACTCTCTACATAGATGCGCTTTCTGCGAGAAGTTCTGAAACGCTAATAGTCTTGACTAACACCCACAGGTCAGCCACCTTTTAACTTCCTTTTAAGTAAAAACTCAGCAGCAAAGAGTACCTTAAGTTTTAAATTTACCTTTTTAGCTGTTGATATCCTCCGCCTTTTTACCGCTTCGTCACTTTTAACTTTGTATCCAACAATAGCCAACTCCAAGAGACTGCAGAAAATGAAAGTCATTGATGCCAACATCCATACATCTAAGGTATGTTATTTAAGAAAATATTAAAAGTAACATACCAATTGCTTTGATATAGGAAACTCTTGGAAGGTTCCTCATAATGTTTCCAAACTGGAAGATCATAGCTAAGAGAGCATTGACTCCAAGCATTGTTCTTGCAGGGATTGCACGGGGGCCAAGGGAAAATGAAATCCAACTAAAAAGCCTTAAATTGTGCTAGATGCTGAATTACCTTATGAAAATAGTGAGATAAGTAGGTAGGTAGGCTTGCATAAAGTACCAAATGTAGCGGCGTTCAAAAGTGAGTCTGACGTGAAGCTCATCCCACATTCCGGCTGGGTACGGCTGAAAAGAAAATAATAATAATGAATTAACAAATTGTCACCTCAGTTATCCATGTTGGTTTGATTTTGATCAAGTCGAAATCGGGCAGTACTATCGGGGCTATTGTGATGACTGGAGATGGTTGCTTATCAGACCATCTCATTTGGACCTCCTGTTGGTTGTAGTTGAAACTGAACATATATGTTAAAAACCATTTTCTCCGTAAATTGAAATTTTTCGACAGAGCTAATAAAGAAATTAAACAAACCTCTCATAGATAAGGGAACACTCCTGAATATCCAAAGGAAACAGCTCCAATTGCATAGCACATGGACCCTTGACATTCACACGCTAAAACAAACATTAATTGTGTCCCTAATTTCGTTACTTACGTAATTGACCCACACAGTTCCGTTTGGGTAAAGCATGAGAAAGACGTTTCTAAAAGTATTTTGCTTCAATAAAAGAAAAAAAGCATACTTGAATGGAGAATCGTGAATCTCGGCTTGTTTTGAATTCACAAAGCACGAATTTGGGGTCCAAAGACGTTCCAACACTTGATGTGATAGAGAAAGATTTTGTTTACATGGCGATAGATTTTCAAAGTTCAGCGCTGGATCCACCCACATTTCGTTAATGTAAATGTCCATCTGAAAAATTGATTCTAATTTTTTTCTTAAAGTTTCTTTACCTCAAAGTCATTTGTGATTTCATTAATGGAAGTGATCGCTTGGATCCAGAATTCAACTGTGACACGGACTCCCTCATCTTCTGAAACATTTTAGAAGAAACATATTTATTTTTGCATGTATGTAACTGAAATGTTTATGTTTTCATCGGTGTTTTACTCATTCAGTCAACCCTTCCGGCTTCCTGTTTGAGGACAACCTGTCTAATCCCCTGTCTCATGTTATTCATTGACTAAATCGGAAGTTGTCTCAAATGTCCGGGGAAGTCAACAACTGTGAATGACCGCTCATTGGCGTATTGAAAGCGGCGTCAAAACAAATAAAACGAAAGGAATTGTTCTTTGAAATTTCAATCATTTTTATGGAACAATTGCGGAACAGGTCGCAATTGAAAAATAGTAAATCTACAATAAAATCAATATTTAACAAAAAAGGATTGTTACAGAATTCCACGCAACTTTTGTTTTAACCTAACACACTCCAATTCTTGCGCTGATCCGAGATTTTGTGGATATCAATCCTATCATGTTAGTTTCTGTAACAGTATCGTGAAATGTTAGAAAATATTCAAAATGTTTTAACTCTGAGAGCCTCAAGGAAGGTCCGAAAAACCAGTAAATTTTTGTCATTTGTTTGAATTTTAAAATAAAACCTATGAGCCAGATATTTTCACATGTTTCGAAAACAGTCGCAACGGATTATTTTTAAAGCCCAACATATATAAAAATGTGTGCAAATTTCCGTCCCACAAAGGTGTTCAAAACAAACCGTCCCGAAAAAAACCATATGACAAATCTAGTTTCATTACTTTTTAAATTTCAATTTGGTCATTACATTTCAAGGAAAACAAAGTTTTTTTCCTCTTGTGTATTTATTTGATCTTGCAAAAAGAAAAGTAAATAAACTGAAAATGACAACGCTAAATTGACATTTGCAGTTTTGCGTTGCAGAGTAAAGAGCTATTTACTTTTGATGCAAAAGCCACAAAACGAAAACAAACACAAAGTTTTGTGAAATTATATTTTCTGAACAAATACGGTGAAATCTCAAAAAATCGGTGAAATTTGTAGCTCAAATTCTTCATAAAAGTCAGCCTACGAAATGAACAACAATATCAAAAATGAAGGGTTTAGAAATCAGTGCTAGCTATCTAAAAATCCGATCAGTTGCATAGTGTCGTTCCATACTTCCAAAAAACTGCGTGATTTCTCTAAAAATGGTGCTTCAAGTTAAACCCAAAATGGAAAAAATTAGTTATAATTTGTTCTCTCTTGAAGTGGCAATTTTGTGCCTAAACAAATTTTTTCTGTTTCTGTTTCGCTCTTCTTGCTACATAGGTTTTGGATACCCGTTCAAAACTCGGACGCGCAATTTCTCGCGGGTTCTTCGAGAACACTTGGTACCTAATCGGAGGCCTAAGAGATTAGAAGTTTGTCCTGCGCAGTGCGAACGCACGCAAATAGATTTAGTGGTTGCTAAAAGGTCTGTTTTTTCTTGCACATAAAGTTTCCAAGTACAATTTTACTTTATCTAGTCTTTGGATGACTCACTTGGTATACGGAACTTGTTGTACCCTGTGCCATTCAACAGCTTGTCAATGATCTGAGTGTCACGTGTGCAATTCCTCGGACGCCTCGGAGGAGGCAACTCTTCCTCATCAGCTGAGACATTGTAGTCCTTGTCGATGAACACTCCCAGCACTGGTATTAGCAGTAAAAGTCCCAATGGCACGTGAAGCATACGACTGGAAGTTTATTCGATTAAGGTTCAGAGACAGAGGAACATAAAAATCATCGAGCGAGAGAACACATTCGCAACATGTCAATTCCACTCGCAACACAGCCAAGACACAAACACTGCAGTGCTCAGGATGGATTTGTTTTTGCAATTGTGCAGTATTTAGTATTGTACGGGAAAAAAGTAAGATTTGTTAGATGAAATATGTATTTCGTGTGAATAGAAAGTTTGCTAGAGAGGAAAAAACGTGTGTTTAGGGATATACAGCTTTTTTTAAATGATCCGTAAAATCAAAAACTAGTCCAGTTTATTTAAATTTCCGATGATATTAAACGGTGTTTTATGCAAAGCGTTCATTAGATTTTATTGGGTAGTTATAAAAAAAATGTCAAAAAATTCACCAAAAAACTGTTTAAAAAAAACTTAACATGCGGATAGGATCTACAGTACTCTATAAATTGTCACATGTCACGTTTCGAACATTTACGTAAGGGAAGTCAATTTCCCAATTCTGATTGAACGGAAAAGCCGATAGCACTTTTGAGTAATTACCAGAACAATTATGTTTTATCGTAAAAATAGTCCAGTAAATTGCTATATCTTCTCAGAATCAAGGGACAAATGGAGTTCGTACCAGGCAACAAGTTTTGTCTCCAAAATCAGAAATTGATGCGAAAATAGGTGATGTTTGCATTCGAAGTAGTGAAGGTTTTCTTGTATTCTTTGAGGTTTTTCGCAATGAATGTCTTCCGTGTTTTTGCATAACCAGTTATAATCAATGGCTATACAGAAAAATGCTGAATTGTGTCTTAAATGATTTTGATAGAAAAACAAAAACAATTATCTCTATCAGGCAAACTGCATCAGGCTTACGTGGGTAAAAATACAAAAAAATATGAAAAGAAAAAGATTTTAATAGACGGGAAAAATACAGCGATGGGAAAAAACTCAAGTATTTGATCGAAGATCTTGGCAGTTATGGGTATGGTAGCTTCAGTATATATCCTCATACTGCAATGGCTGTTTTGTTTTTGTCAACACAACATGGCGCAGTTTCAGGAAGCAGACCGGCTTCGTAAACAGGAGAAGCCTAGGTGGTTATGCGGATGATGGCCGGAAGGTCGAGGTTGGACAGGGCGTGCGGGCGGGCGGATGTGGGGTCGACGAGTCGAAGGAAATGCAATGATACGCACCGGCAACGACTTCTCCAAAGACTTTGAAATCTTCACAATATATAAAGAGTAGATGGGTAATGGGAGGATGTCATACCAGGGGCTACGGACAGGAAACGATTAGACTGATTGTGCGCACAGGGCGCACAAACACAGAGGGTGAGTCGTCATTTCAAAGGATTTTCTACTTCTGGAATGAGTCAGTTTGAAAATAAACAGAGATTTGTTATTCGCGTCAATTGGACAGATTAGTAAACGTCTACACATCTGGTGCCGATTAAAACACAAGGAAGGAAGGGAAATAGAATGATGTTGAAGTTTTACAGTTTTTCCAGGCAAACACGATTGTAGAATATAAAATTCCAGTGCCTACCAGTCAAATGCAGTCCTTACATTGTTGTTTTGGCTGCACGCTATGTTTAATGAAGAGTCAAGTTACAACAGTCTGCCCTGCGAAGGTACAAACATAGTTGTTTAAATTCCAAAAAAAACCTTTACAAAGCCGCTTTTAAGGAATCCTTTGTGCCTAGTGTCAGAAATAAGAAATGATCATATCTGCAACAAGCTCAAATCCTAAGGTTTTAAAGGCGGAAGGCTAAATCGTTAAGTCCATAACTGCGAGTTTGTGGCAAACAGGTACCCTAAACTCTGAAATCCCAAGCGCTTTAGCGAGCAAACTATTTGTTGTTCAGAACATTCGTTACAATATTTTTTATCTCAAGATCTTTTTCCCTACCCCTAGTAAAATCACTTTCTTATAGACTATTTAAAGCTAAACAGCGCGTGTTTTGATAATCATTCTTCAAAAGAAGGAGCTTTTATGGGGCACTTGACCGTTCGTCTGGGACTTCTGATTGAAGCTGACTAAAGGTCAAGGGGACCTTCGGCCCGATTTTACTGAACTAATTGAAAAACGTGAACATTAAAAAACATACGTTTAAATTGGAAAAAAAGAATAGTGAAGACCAAGAGGTGAATGCAAAGATTCCAAAAGGAGCAGAAAGATGTACCCCAAACTTCTCTTCTTCAGAAGTTCGATTGGTCCTTAACAGCAAAGCACATACCTATCCAAGTTCCTAATTCTTGCGCAGAATGTTCTTTGATGACGTCATTATGTGTTCAAACAGCTGCAGATTTTCAAATTGCAGCACCCGTAACACGCTAGTTCGGTTGAATAAAGAATAGCACAACAGTCAATTTGCATAGCAAAGTGAGGTAAATGTGCTTACAAACAAGAACTAAACATTAAGGACAAAAGAACGAGGAATTTCGAAGCTACAGTACCCGGGTCTCTTCAGAGACTTAGAGGTCCTGTGAGATGTGAATCTCCTTTAGAAGAGTAGATCATTCAGTACCTAGGTGTTGTGTAGTAGCTAGAGCCCGATCTGGCTGGTAATTTATTTATCGACCTGCGCTTCACAAGTAATTAGGATCAGAGTGAGTCGCGACGCCTTCCGCTGACTCAGGCGGCGGCCGCTGTCAAATTAGAGGCGGACGAACGACGAAATTGGCGTTGTGTCCGCTCAAAAAACAGACTATCATCCAGACACAGCCACTGCCGGTTAAATGCCGGAAGGTGTTACGTGGTTATACACTACGACGGCAGGCAAAGCACGGTGGGCGGAACACCCGAAGAGAACATGCGGAACGGCCGCCTAAGCCCCGAGATGACCGCCTTAATTCCACTCACAATGCCGAAATTCGTTTTGACCAGTGCTCCCGCTGCATAGATAAGCCAACTAAGCGAGCAAAAAAGCTCCTGACATCATTGCCAACATCACTCCTAGGGGATCCTCTCAAAAGATATAAAAGAAGTACAGTAACCCAAAAAACCGACAATTTTCGCTCAGGTTTTGAGAGATAGCCAACATCATGATTGATTCGATGATCACTAGCGTTCAAAGTTTTGTTGAAGTTTCGAATTTTACCTGGATTACGCAAATCTCAGAAAACTATAAGGGCAGGACCTATTTTGCATAACGTGCAAAAGTTTCTTTGCTGTAAGCAGAGTTTCAAATAACTGAAACAACGTGAGCAGTTAACTTGGTAAATTTAGTGCCGTCCAATGCGTTTTAAATAAAGACTAACAGTTGGTATAAAAGTTTCAGTTAGAACTGCTGGCAAAGAACTATTTGTTCTACAGAATTACATATGATAAACCGTTGCACCTGTGCCACTTCAAAAAAGGTTAAAAATACCTAGTTGCAGGAAATGGTGGCTATTCGCCAATTTGCCTGTGATAAACAAAAAATAGAGTTAAAAAAAACTACATGTGGGTACCATGATTTTACACAGTTTCAGATTGTTTTTTTTTACACTAAAATTTCTAGTTAAAGGTAACTTCAGCAAACTTCAGATCTTACTAACTAAGTTACCAGAAAGATATGAGGATTTCCGCAATTACCTCCGAAGTATTGAAAACCCAGTGCATGATCCCGCAATATACTATTTGTTTTGAAATACACAGTAGTACTTTTACATCACCGGTCTTATAAATGATAGCCCCTTACTATAAGAATGGTTCTGCCAAGACTATGGGAAACAACAGCTTACTTTTGTCCACAGGAAGAAACAAGTTTGTTTTTGGGACAAGGAACTACTAGAAATGTCTATTTATCCGTACTGAAGTTCACAACAAACTGCATAAAAAAATGCTTGAAAAAGGTTTGCTCCAAACTTTTTAAGTATTGGTTTCTGGGCCTCCATTTACCATTGATAGCTTACGAAATTGCTCTCAGTCTCCGGTTAAGAAAACAAAATGGAAGCAGATTAAACAACATACAGTAAACGGCATGCAACGTGGGTAGATCTTTGAATGTCTTTTTCTCACTTTAGTGTAAAATTGCACTGGAATTAGAAAAAGGAGGCCCTGGAATTTTATATTCTGCAAAAAAAAAATAATAAAATCAGAAAAAAAACATGGTAGTTGAACTTTTGCTCACTAGCCTAACGCATATTTCGCACCACTGGGTAAAGTAATAAACAAACGCAACGGAATGTTACACTTCCACATTAAAAGCCAGCACGGCTGAATGCACTCGTCTGGCCATATGGCTGAAGCAAACGCCTCTGTTATTAACATTCTGCAGACGCATCATAGAAAAATTCCCTGAATCTAACCTATGTGTTCCTGTGAGTAGAAGCAATAACCATTAAAAAAAGTTGAAAACTAAAATAGAAAACAGCTGATCTACGAGAGGAAAAACACTTTTATGGGGTTTTCCGGTTGCAAAGCAGAAGGTACGACAACATTTTGCAGCTATAAAGAGCAATCGTTCAAGTTTATGTTTCACCAAACATTGAATTCAAAACAGAAATAAGATGGTTTTGATAGGAAAAAACTTCAATTAAACGACGAAACGCCTCTTCATGTATTTCAAGTAATTGGTTTTGGATTTTGGTTGTTTGGTCAATTTCCATATGTTTTGATAATCAGAAGAGCAAGAAGCATTAAAAAATATTCATTAAAAGCGCTATCCAAATACGATAAGAGATTACAAATGAAAGTTTTTGTAAATGAAAAACTAGCAGGAATATTTCGAATTGTTTTGAAGTAAATGCGAAAAAAGGGAAAATGAATAAAAATTTACAACAACAATGAAACTATTTCTCCCAAAAACGTTTATGTATAAAAAGGATTTGTAAGAATATTTTAAAAGCAAACTAGCTGGGGGAACGCACATGAACATTTTAATCAACCTTTTTGGCGTTTTGGAACAGAAAACGTGTAAAATGCCTATTTCGTCTGGTTGTTTTATGCAAGAAGAAAGGAAAATTTTATTTTTTCGTCAGAACCAACACAATCAATGTATCTTTCAGACAACCAGGAAAAAGAACATGGCGTTTGTAGATCAAAACCATAAGTAGTTTTCAAAGGCAAGAAAATTCAAGAATTTCCAAAAGTGAAAGAAAAATATACTAGCAAAGACATAACATTTTATTGTTAAAAAATCATGTAGCTGTGGAGAATCTAGATTGAAGGAACCACACATCAAAATCATATTTGGATTGTTATACATTGTACCCCTAACCACGCAAAGTGCTTTCTCGTTTCCTTATTGGGAGGAAACGAGAATAGGACTCCACATGTTGCAACATTCATCGGGCGTTCTCCGGGCAATGAGCTAAACGGCCGGAAGTGGCCAGCCGAAAGTGGAGATCAAAGCACCGCAGGGGCGACGGACCGTCTGGTTCTGAAGTGCAGCCGGCGAAACGAATCGCACCGGAAAGGAAAAGAGCAATAAATGTCGGTTTTCAGGAGAGACCTTTTCTATTAAGGGAATTTGGACTGATGGACGCACTTTTTAATCTATCACCTCTGTCCATCAAGGCACTGCACTAATCTAACGCCAATCAGCCACATGTTGCGAGCTTATGATCGAAGATGTTTTAGGCAACATTGCATTAACGCATTAGGGAAAGGAAGGAAAGGAGAGTAGCAGCTAAATGGGGATGGAAGCCATAAGAAGTCGAGAGACCGGGAATCTAAACAGAAAAGAAAATAGCAAACAAGTTGGAAATTTTAGGCCTGATGCATTTTGTGGCATTATTTAGGATCAGTTGAAGTTTAAAACTTGACAAAAATGGGGCATTTTGAAAAGTTCAGTAATATGTGTAAGGTAAACGACAGTCGATTCATTTTGTGAGAACTTGTCTGCTATTGACGATGGTACAGTAATTTTCATATTTTTTGTTGCGATTTTTGGATTTTTAACGCATGTGTTAAAGTAAATTTTTTTTTGGAAATGGAGAATTCAATGCAAAAATTAAATCGATAAAAGTTTTTCACCACTCAGCATATATTCATGATTTGTTTATTAAAAATCATCTAATAAAGTACTCTTGCATGCTTCACATGCTAAGGCTCAATGAAGTTTGTTCAGAGTGAATCAAAAAGATTTTAAAAAATTGAGCACTTTTTTCAAAGAAAGGTAAATTCGAAATTAGAAATTGAACCATTCTCGTTGTCTGTTTCAGAAGCTCATCTGGAAGATAGTAATAGCCCAATTAATTCAATTTAACTTGCTGATGTTTTCGTAAATATCTATTATTCTTGGAAACAATTTCAGTTTGGAAAATAGAAAACCATTTTGAAACCGCTTAGGGACAACTAGTAAATAATGGTGAGCAAAAGCAATTTTTGTTAAACAATCCGCACAAGTTTTTAAGGATCATAATCGTCGGAATTCAGTAACAGTATTTTTATCGTCTTCAATTCGATGTTAGCAGCAAAATGAGAAAATTGCAACACATGAATGAGGAAGAAGCTTGCAAAATGGCAAGGCGCTAAGTCGCTAAATACGCCGCATCCTGAAATTCCTTCTAAGCCGAGGGCAAAGATTATAACCTTAAAAAGTGTTGCAAACGAAGAAGAGAATCTAGGTTGGCCATATAAAACTGGTCTTGAGATCAAGGGCTATGGAGGTCTCGCCTTATTAAAATTCAAAATACTGCCCTTGTTGAAATTCCGTCATCTATATGTGAAATGTTGCCATTGGCCTACAATTGAGGGGAAGCAAGTGAAAATGGCAGTTGATGAGAGGTGTTGGCTCCGGCTTCATAATGAGCTTAATGGCTGAACGCGCTCATTGGACGGCTAATGGGCGGCCGACCACCTTGAGCCCACATGTGCCATAAACTTTTTGAACGTCAATCTCGGCAAGTAACGGCCGTGTGGCCGAGGACAATCCGCCAAGTAGCCCAGGGGAGAAAGCGACATCCCATGCATTGGAGATGCGCGGATTCGGGAACGGATTCATATCAACTCCTTGGAACACGGGTATTTCAGAGATGTCAAAGATCCTTCTAAAATTACAAGACTTATAAAGTATATAAAAAGTGTACAGTTAGTTAGAATGAAAAAAGGAGAAATTGGCCTTCTTATTTGAGCCCGTGGCGGTAGCAATTTCTCTGGCATTCTGCGTAGATCTGACAAAATGTCTATGTGTCGATTATGACGATCTAAAGTCGACTATTTCATAAAACAACCATTGTAAAACCACGTTTTAATGATTCATTAGATTTTTCCATTCAATATAATGTTCTTTTCGGTAGAGCAAACAAGGTGTTGGTAGAGTAACCCTTGCGTTTCTTCGAGAAAATACTGTTTTTGAAACATGGTGGTGAATTTAAAACCTGAATTTCCAATTTCAAACTAGTTGAAATAGTCATGAAAGACGAAGATAAGAGTATATACAAAATTCCTTCTCAAGTCTCAGAAGTTTTAGAATAAAAAAGAGGAAGTTCAAACACTTTTTGATGGTTTACTCTATATGTAAAAATTCGATGTTTTGTTTTCCGGATTTTGAAACAGATCACACATTTTTGAAAAGTTTGCTCTTGGGATTTTTTGAACAACATAAATTGAAAACTGGGTTTTGACGGTGAAATTATCGAATTCGTTCAAATATGTTTGAAAACTTGAAAGTGAATGCAGTTTTCTGTCGGTTTAATGAAACAAACATTTAGCAGGCGTTAGCTGACAAGAATGTTTCGGTCTTTGCTGTTATATTAACGTTGCGTGCACATTTTCTAAGATTATAATGATTTCCGGGTTTACGTTTGACATATGAACATTCCAAAGAGCACACAAACCAAAATAATCTTTCTCGCAAACGGAGGGGTAAAAGAATTTTGTACGGGTATAGTAAAAAATATTCAAAAGTGCACCAAAAAAGTTTCTGCAAAAGAATTACGCCGCAGGATTTGTTTTGCTCCAAAAAGTTTAATCAAACGTGAATTCTAAAACCAATGCCCTTACAGTACGTTGTCAAAAGTGGTCGTTCAGTGGAAATGAAAAGCTGTTGTGCCCGAGAACAGCGAAAAACAATGGCATCCTCACGTTTTTCAATTGGTACGCCTTTCAAGCTCTAAGTCTAATGAATTAACTGGATTTCTCAGTCATGTTTTCCAACAAACATCGGAACCACATCCAAAGAGTATTCAAGAAAAAGAGCAATTCCACGTGGGCTGTTCATTGCAACCGAAGGTAGCTCATTCAGAGTCCCTAACCACCCCGCGTTTGTCTGGTGTAGCTCTCAGGGTTGCTTGGGCAACGAAAAGAGAAAGAGAACTACAAATTGTAAACCTCATTGAGAGGGACAAGTACATTGTATGTTGTTTTTTGGTTCGGTATCTCGAAACCTGCAATTATCAAATTTTTTTCATGTGAAATTCCAAGGTGGAAAACATTAAAAGTTTTTTTTTTAATTCTTAAAAGGCCTTAGTATATTTCTTTTGTGATTCTTTTAATTTGTGTTTGTGTTTTGATGTGTGGTGAGCTTTGGCAAGCACAACATCCATCCACACTTCCGTGTAAAAAGCACAACACAAGTTTAGTCTTTGAAATTGGAGTTCTCCATTTTTTGAAAAGAGGATTCTAGATAGTGCGAAGTGCAAAGCCGCTTTTCGGCATTCTAAAGTACTGACTGATTATGTAATTCAAGTTTCAGATGAATTTTTACATATTGGTATATACATTTGTAGAATTTGTATATTTGAAAACAAAAGTACTAACACAAATATTTCAACCGTGTTTTTTTGTGAACAAGGAAAACGGGATTTACTTAACATAACCACTAATTTTTAATGAAAACTTTTTTTCATCGCATGAAAATGTCTCAAAATATCGTATTTCCTAGAAGTTTTCAAAAAGTTCCGATTTTCGTGTTTCTTTTGATTCTATGAATTGGAAAGTTTTTTTTGTAACGAATTAAAGAAGAATTACATGAATAGTGACTGTAGGCCACGTATTCAGTGTCATTTCCGTTCTATATTACGGTAATCCTTAATCCTTCCATTTCGACGACACAAATCCTATCATGAAACGCAAGTAAGTGGAAAATCATCCAATGTATTTATGTCTTCGGAAGTAATTTTCTCCTCAAATTAAGAGCGATGATCGACCATGCTCAATTAAATTTGGTTTTTCCAGAAAGTAGTCAGTATTACGAATTGCAGCCAATGGGAAAATTGTAAAAATAGTAACAAAGATTACTTTCAGGCGACCTACGCCTCCCCCGCCCAACGTCATTGGAATAAGCAACTAATCAATCAATCCAATTCGTTTAATAAAAAGCATACTTTTTCAGTGAAGATTTAGTGTGGCTTCAAATTCGCTAAAAGGCTAAAGCATAGTTTTTCTGTCTCTTTCTGTTAGAATTTTGTCGCCTTTAATTATCTACTGGGTCTTAAATCACAGTTGAATGTCTCAAACTCTTTTTAACGACAGTTACTTTCATGCAACCTACGCCTCCCCCGAAACGACAGTGTTTGTTTTTTTTATAGCTATCACCCACACTCATTCAAAACAAACATAATATGTAAATGTTTTTATTAAGCCTGAGACCGGTTGAGTCGAAGGAGAGGAGAGTCGAAAGCATCGAGATGTGGCAATGAGTGGTCATGCCGAGGTTTCCCTGAAGTTGGTGACCGTTGGCGGGCGGTACTGGGCCGGCTGGGGACTGTTACGGTAGGGGTACCCTCCTCCAGGGTACTTGTCGAGAAGAGGCTCCTGGCGGAACTGAAGCTCCGCTCTGAAAATCACAACTTAGTATATTGTTGCAGAAGAAGCTAAGAGGGTTTAGCGGTGCCCGGTTAGCGAGAAAGGAAAAGAAAGAAATTACGCGTTGAGTGGGGTTGCGGAAGTGCGTTGCGCCTGCCAGCTGAACAGATTTTCCTTGCTAAAAACAAAAGGATAGCGGGGAGAAGCTAAAGCACAGGGTTGAATGCCCTGCGTGCGGCAGTGCGAACACAGGACATGCAGGACACCCGTGCGGAAAGAAGAAGCACACGACAAACCTCTGGGTGTCTTCACGGCCGGTGATGAATTTGTAAGTGGTGGCTAGGCAGCAGATGAAACCGATGATCCAGCAAACGGTACCCATCAAGTGAAGGTAGAAGGCGTACCCGATGTGTTGCTAAATGAGAACATGCTATAAGAATTACAAAATTGAACAACGCAATAGTCTGTTAAGTTTTTTCTATGGCTTGTTTTCAGATACCCTAAAACCAAAGAATTGCTGAGCTCAGTGTGTTTTAAGGCATAAGTAAACCCCAGTAGTAAAACCAAGACATTGGCAAAAGTCCATTTGTTCGGGTGGAATTTTACACGAGCGTTTTCTAGTGGTAATACTTTAGTGGACAGGTTTTCTATCAAATGATACATCATCGGAGCAAAGCTTTGATCATGTCCTTTAAAGTGGTAGCACGCCTTTGGCCACGTTACAATCAAATAGAGTTTTTTCTTGAAAAACGAGTTTCTTCTGAAAACAAAATATGCTTGTCATAAGACCATCATTTTTTACAAATACAATTTAACTTTAACTACTAATAATCTTAAGATAAAGTTTCTGTTTGGGTGGAATGCCCTCAATTTTTCGGTGGGACTCGATCAGATAATCTAAAACACATTTGCGTAATTTCCTACCAGGAATTTCTATTTCCGGCATTCCGGATACAGAACTGAATACGTTGCAGTAAAAAATTCGAAACAAACACTAGTTTTGAGGAACACAACAACCCTGGGATTCAACGCCTAGTTTTTCTATAATGTATCCTTTTAAGATACAATTTTTTTAAACTTGTGTTTGTTTAAAATGAAAACGAATATTTCGAATTCTCCGCGACTCGGTTCATCTTAAAACGATCGGGTTTTTAAACCATTGCACTTGCCCAGTTCCATTAGCCTAATAGGGCCGGATTCTCTTTTGTTCAATTGAGAAAGTTCACCCCTCTTTGGGATAGAAAGTTTCCTTCAAAGCTTGTGACGAAAACAACAACTGCTCCAATCCTGATGTTTTTGCATTCTACGAGCATGCCTCATTGCACTTGCCCTACCTTTTTCCTCTACTTTTTTATTGTATCCGGGTGTCGCCCACATTCTCTCGCAATTAATGTCTGATCACCCCCGAATTTTCTGCGTCTGACAGCCGCCTACCTCATATGTTCCGACCATTCCTTGCACGAATCGGTTGTCTACGCGATTGGCAGCCAGGAAGAAAACACCGTCAGCGACGAGGGAGAGAAGCACTGGAAGAATTGGATAGTTGCGACTATTTTTGAAATAACTTACTAGCAAGGAAGAGAGATCCAGTGAAGGCAAAGGCAGTGGGAGGAAAGCAAGTAGCACAACATCCAGTACAGATGGAGACAAAAGCCAACATGATGGAAGTAATGATGAAGAAGAGAATGGCCTTGTGCCATGCTGAAATGTGAATTCATTTTTCATGAAAACTGAAATTGGGCTTTTTGTTTCGGAAATTTTCTTTCTTTGAGGGTGACTCATGCTCTAAATTCGGAAGATAATATCTCCGGTTGCTAAAATTGCAAACGTTTGATCAAGATTTGACCATTCCATTTCGGAGAGTCACGTTGCGCCGGAACCGGAATCGTTGCTGTTTATGGCGACCCTCGCCGTCGTAATATCTTCCATCTGTTGCACCCAACAGAGATTGTTTCAGAATGGAAATTCGAACAATGGTATTGATTTTACCTGTCGAAATTCAGCAGCAGCTCGATTTTAAATTTACGATTGAAGCATTCCATGCTAGTGAAACCCATGAGTCATTAGTGGAATGAAAACGTAAAACTTTCGAAGCAATTGAAAAGGGATTGAAAACCAAACCAAACATTTCGTGGTTTTAATGTTCCTAAAATTAATACTAAACCAGTACTGATGTTTTCAGATTGTGTTTGCAATTCTACTTTTTAAAAATCTTGGAATGAAAATTTACTAACGAAATCACTCTACGAAGTCAGCAGGAAATTTGAGTCGCAACTTTGTCAAGTTGTCAAATTGTTCTAAGCCAAAGTATTGATTAGATAAAAACGAAAACACAGATTCGTTTCGAAAACGGCAATACCATTTCATTTTGTAACAGAGTAAAAATACATTTAATCTCAAGATCCAGCTCGTTAACCCAAGTTTTTGGAAACAATTTCCGATGGAAACATCATGCCAAATTGTAATATAAAATGTACTAAATGTGGGATTCGGATTTATATAATTGAAAGATTCAGTTCTTTGAAACATGGCTTTGTGGTAATTTTATGGACTTACCCCAGAATCTGTGGTGTTCACTCTCTCCAGCAGCTCCGTCTTCGTCGATGTTGTTCAGAGTGTTTTCAATAACCATTTCAGCTGAGTTATCGAACTAGAAACAACTTTTGAAAACTCTTTTCTCCCTTAAAACTACCTTATACATGCAGTGGAGAGGCGTCTCATCATAAAAATCTCCAACAGCCACTACGTGTTTCTCCGCTCTGATACAATCCCACCATAGGCCGTGTTGATGCTCTGCACGGAATTCTCTGATATCGACCACCTGTAAATGGCCTGAATAATAGTGAAATGAACAATCGATACCTGCCACGCGGGGGAGAAACAACCAGCAGTTGTGAGACAAATTCCTGCGACTATGAAGACAATTGAAAGTGCTAGTAGCCCCTTTTGGGCCACTGAACTGCTCATGTTCTGAAAAAAGAACATTTTAAAAAACAGACGTATAACTGAATCTAATATGAGAGGAACTGATTTGAGGCAAATCAACACAAGTGAATTGATGCAGAAATGACGATATGTAGTTGAATGGTCAAGCGCCGGAAATACGATATAATTGGGGAAAAGTTACAAATGTTCTCCGCTTTACAATATTAGATAAAAGTCATTTTAAACTACAATAAGGAGCCATTTAAATGAAACCTTGTCAATATGCTTTAACTGCGCTATACATTTGATACGTACTTAAAAATGTAGACAAATAACCAAGATGCAGAAAAAGGGTGGTTAAAATAGCACATTTTCCATATGATGTAAACTCTATTGCTGAACAACCTGGTGTTTTAACTATTCGCATCTGGCATGTACAGTCATTTCGACAATTCCCAACTTTGTGCGGTCTTCTTTTTGAGCTCAATTATACGCAAATGATCAAATTGTTGATTTTGACATAAGCCCAAAAAAAAAGTTTGATGATTTTGCATTTTAGCATTTGTAACATGGCGTTTTCGTGAGTAAGATACAAAACAATAGTTTCAAAAACACATTATATATGAATACTCGAATGCTTTAGTATAAAGAGCTAACAGCTAACAGTTGAGGTTATGCAGTTGATAAAAGTGATTTTCGATGTGAAAAGTTGGGTAACGGATTTCAATTGCGATTCAAACACGACAAAACCGGTTGGTTACAAATGAGCACAGGTGGGTCTTCGAGGGTGAAAGAGTGATTTGAAATCTGCTGGCGGCGATGGAGGAGATGTCCTCGGGGGCCGACAGATAATGGCCATTCTTCTGGCAGAGAGCGCACGGAAGGGGAGAGCGCAGGAGTTAGACCTTGAAACGGCTTCCCCCTGACTGCCACGCGCCCCGCCACACTGCCACCACAATCCATGTAAGGCATGGATTGATCGGAACGAGCCATTGAGGGAAAGAGACAGGAGGCGATGCCAGTTTATGGGATGAAAGCCGCCGGGAACAGATTTAGCCGTGGGTGGTACTCAGCAAACAGGATCGCATTTGAAAGCCTCGGATTGGGATGTGGAAGCGGGGAAAAAGAGTAGGAAAACCATGGGATTCGGGTCAAACAACGGGAGTTTTAACTTGACGGCCTTGTGAATGCGCCGATCGTGAATTGTCAACTGATTCATGGCTGTTCAGGTGGCGAAAAGCAGTTTGCACATGATGGTAGTAAGGAATTTATGGGGTGCGAAACATACACTTAGAGGAAACCTATGCATACACAGTATTGGAGTATGAACACATGTAGAAAGTCAGCATTAAATCACTATTTCACAAGGTTGTTTGGAAAATCGCAAGAATTGAAAATCAATTTAAGAATGCTTCTTTGAGTGTCGACCTGTAAGATGAAAACGCAGCTTTTAGCAAACCTTTGTTGTTTACTTTTACAGAGAAAATAGAACCTGTATCGTAATCTTTCGATGAAATGAGCAGTTTTCTTCACGTAACACATTATATATTTGCGAAGAAGGCTTTCATAGATTTGGCTTTGTCACACCAAAAGGAACAAATGAGAAATCGGCAATATTTCGATGTTCGCAGTTACTTACGGAAAAGTTGCATCCCAGAAGGACAGTTGCGCCAGCATCTAGCCCGAGCAGTTGGCGTTGAATCACAAACGACCAAAGGACTACAAAAACAACAAAAGCTTCCCAATAATAATTGTGATCGATTCTGGAAGTTCGAGAAACATCCCTTGTTCGTGCTATCAAAAATTGAACTTTTTTGTACATAATTCTGCAGCAGAAAGTTTTCAGTTTTCATACATAAAAGAAAACAAAGAAACAAAGCGATTTCGCTTGGCCTTAATTTACATTGCTATCCGCATGCGTCATCTTAATCGTGTTCTAATTGCGACATTAGGCAGCAACACTTTTTGAAAAACATCCTCTTTTCTGCAAGTTACTGTTGAACATTGCAGAAAAAACCATTCAAACAAGCAATTCAATCAGTTGCGAAACGAGGTATTGAAAGCTTCCGGAAATAATTTTGGTCGGATTGTGAAATTATGAAAACGCGTTGCGAAGAGAACCAGCGACATTTGAATAGTTCAGAAAATCCAAGTACTCAAATGTTTCAAAAGTTGGTTAAATTGCCCTTCAAAAACCAAGAATTGAAGAAATGCGAATCGGACAAAAAGTAATCCACAGCTCCCAACCAGCTGTAGGCAAGGAATGTCACGAATGATAGCCAGAACCGAAGATATCAGTCAACATGTGGCCTGCGCGGATGCGCAATTCAGGGAGAGATGGGTCCGCGCGGCAATAACGGCGCGAATTGTACACAGACAGGAAACAACTTGTTCCCTGCAAGGTTGCTTCAAAAACAAGTCAAATTTCCTTCTCGCCTGAATTAAACTTCAACCAGTTTGAGAGATTTCCTCATTCGGCTTGCGAAACTATAAGTCGCATTGAGTGTGATAGATGCAAGGGAAGGGGTGGAAGTGAGTGATTCGGCGACCAGTTCCTCCAACTGGAATGCGACCTTTGTCGTTGATCGAAAACGCCTTTTGCGAACCGATCGTCGGCTGTCAGCTACTCTAGCCAGCCGACAGGTGGTGGTGGTTCGGAGGAGAGAGTTGAATCGCGATCGCGACGACATAAAAGCGAGCGCGACTGATCGATCCGATCAGATAAGGTCCCGAACGGAAATCTGCCAGCTGACCCTGATCGCCGCTTGATTTGCATGAACGTTACGCTGCGTCAGGTCGAAGGAACTTTGATGGAGTGTGTGGTTGTAAAAAGGCATTGGGGTATCTTACTACGCATCTAGAATGTGCGAGTACCTGCTATAACTGTATGATTTCAACCGCGGATAATAGACGTTGACAGGTTTTTTTCATTATCAAATGGTGCGTTCCTTCCGTTCCTGCTTCCTGCTAACGTTACTTCTTGATGAAAATTGTGATTGTGAAATTTAGCACAAAATATGTTAAGCCCCAGCAGAACATCCTAATGAGCCCCTTATCTAAAGGTAAACATTTGAAAATTGGTAAGTTTGACGGCCTAAGGCAGAATTTCAATCTAAATACTTGATGTTATTCAAAAAAAAAGATTAAGGGGGTTTCAAAATATTCTTCTGCTTCAGGAAATGAAGAAAGGATCCGAAGACTAAGTGTTGTAAATCAACAACGTCCAATAGTTCTATAAAATGTTTGAAAACAAAATTTCTAATTTAATGTATGAAAAGTGCAATAAAATAACAGAGAGTATGTCAATTAGTTAAATAACTTTAAAAAAATCTAGCAACAGACAAATGATAAGGATAAGAAATGTTTTCCATTTCCCAGAAGTCATTATGATAGCCTAAAATTGTAGCCATACCAATATTTTGTATTGTTTTCTTAAGCTTGTTTTTGGTAAATATGCTAGAGGCAACGTCCCGTGGAAGGGAGAGGTAACCAGTTGCTGAGTCAGTCGCACTCTCGCGTCAAAACAGGATGCGGTCGAATGAGGATCGCGGTGAACTCATGTGCGCAATCGTGGACCAGGGGCAATAACGAGCAGGTGCCTTGTTGTGACCAGTCGGGTTGCATAATGGAGTGACCACAACAATACACGCGTCGCCACGGCAACGCGACAGCCGCCGGACGCTTTCGCAACGTCGCCTCCTTTTAAGGCGTAATTACCGCAATTCGGGTTGCTCACGCGGCAACTGTCACAAGGAAATGGTGACAGATGGGTTTATAAAACATTCACAGTAAATGATTCAAGCGACGGATAAAACTTTAGAATCCGAGAGGCAATGAATCTAACTGTACAATACCACGATCTTGGACAAAATTCTAGGCTTCCTAGAAGATTTAGAGGATCCATAAATTTAGTAAAACTTTCTTATAAATTTAAGTTTTCTCGGAGGTTTTTTGGTCTCCATAATTCCAAGATTTTATTCCGTATACAGTGAAAATACGTCGCTCCAGTTCTTGGATTTCATCATAGATTGCCGTATTCCATTGAGACTTGCTCTGTTTATCAGAATTTCTAATGATTTTGAAAGTCTTGCGATTCAAGTTCGGTGAGTTGTGACCTTCGAAATCTCATTTTATGAAGTCGAAAATACACAATATAAATTTCTAAATTTCTATGAGACCCCGAAGCTTGTTGGAACCTTTATACTAAAAGAAATCCCTAAACCCATTGAGGAAGCTTAAACTTTGAACACGCAATCAAAGGGATCTATTATTAGAATTTCAATATGGAACTATCTTTAAATTAGGTTACAAAGAATAAAGTTAAAAATATACGTTCAAGTTCAAGGAACATATTATCACAAGAAGTGAGTTTGAAATACGAAAGTTATGAACAGCTAAAGGGGAAAGAAATCGTAGTGAAAGATTAGAAGGTAAGAGAGAATGAACGCATAATTTAGTTGCAATATCTCAGGATAAAAGAATTGTTTATCACTCAAATGAAAATAGATGTTCATGGTTGAAAGAATTGAGGGAGAAAAGAGCCCAAAACTTGTTGCTCAGGAACACGTGCAGGGCCAAGCTCGCCTGACCACCCCGGCGGATTTCCTGCTTGCATCCAGTCGGCTGTCGCTTTTATGCTAATTACAGGTGGATTGGAAGGGACATAACCAAGGGATTAGCCAGCAATCGATCGCCTGAGGGCAGGTGGTCAGCTCCCAATCCAGGAGGATTTGTATTCGGAGTGGAGGTACGAACGGCGAACACCGCCCTGAATACTCGACCTTAAATGACGGGGGACAAGTCAAGGAGTTCGCGCAAGAATTGCCTAAATCACCTTGTCGGAGGGGCATGAGGGACTCTTATGCCTGTACGGAGGCTAGTTGGAAGGTGTGGTAAAGAGTAGACTGAACTTATTTGAGAGATCATGTAAAGGGCTATTTGAGTAAGTGGTCGCCGTGGCTCTTGTAGTGCGCCCTGTCAAACACGGGGCGCCCGTTTCATTGGAGAAATTGCAAAATCGGCGGACATGTGGGTGGGATGGATCGGTGACAGTGCGAGTCAAAGGGGTGTTAAAGGGATGAGACCTTGAAATGCGCTGGCGCATATTCGAACTGACACAATTTCCAGGCCGCGGGTGGTCGTCCGAAAGGCCGAAATAGCGGAGGAATGCGCGAGGCGCAGGCACAAACGAGCCGAAGCTGCCAGACCCACAGAAGAGGTCACGGCGCGGTGACACAACAATGACGGAATAAAGTGGGCTCATTATTTCAAAGTGCATTCTAAGTACAACTCCCTCAATTATACATTTCTGCTGAGAATGACCGAGTCACTGAATTTATGCAATTTATCTCAAAGAACAATTTCACTCTTCAAAATTCATTTTCGATTTAGACTTGAAAATTTGCGTCAAACCCAACTCTTCGGATTTTCAGATTCAACGATGTTTACTCATTGTCAGTGCCGAATCTAAAAAAAACACAATGAAAAATTTTAACATTTTGCTCCGCGCCGCGTCACAGCATAAAAACTGCAATACATCATGTGACTCAGCATCCCAGATCAACACACTATTTTGCTTTTTACTAAATATATTTTTTTTCGCACGCCGCATTCCGCAAAGAAGTGTTTTCTCAAGTTTTTTTTTTAAATTTTTTTTTGTATTATAAAAACATCACTACAAAACTCAACTACAAAAAAGTATTAAATTTTAATTGTGCACCTTCCGAGCTCGTTACTCACACTAACATCGGGCGTTGGAAAATTTTCCTTAAAATAAACAATATTTCGTTTAAGTTATTATTCTACAACATTTTGAGACAAAAATAATTATTTTGTTTTAACTATTTTTTGATGGGCAGAGACCCGACAATAATAAGTAAGTGTTTTCCAAAACGATAAATTATGCTTTCAAAACATCATCTGTCACCCCAATTGAAATTTATTTAATTGTTTATATTTTTCAAATTTTCTGTAATTTTTTTCAACATTCCAATACTTTCCGGTGGGTATAGCTGATATTTTGCAGCACCTACTATTCTGTTTATTCCTGCGTGAGCCATAGGCTGTCAACAAATGTTAACTTCATTTTGATGCCGAAAATATTCATTACGTGGAACACTTGCATTAGTCAGCCCAGGACTAGTAAACACATCTGCGTTTCAAGGCATCACGGACAGGATTTACTCGCCGCATCTTTTTTAAATCTGAAGTTCATATAAGGAATACTCCATTCTTTAATCAATATTGTATCACCCTTCCCTAGTACATCTATTTCCTTTCCAGGAATTTGTACTGCTGCTGGCCAGCTCACTGAGAAGTGATAATTACTGCAGCTATGGCAACAAGGGTGGGCGGGTGTGTTGGCGCCAGTCAGTAGTCAGTCAGCACACATCCTCTCGGCGTGGCAACCACCCCAAATTCCCTCCCAGCTTCTAACTTTCCGTTTGTGGAGTTCTATGAAACCGATAATAGTGTTCCATATGACCCCCACAAACGCAAGGTAACGGAGCACCTCCACGATCACCTTTCAGTCAAGCTAAGTTCAGCCTACTTCTTTTTTACTATTTCAAGATTTCTTACTTTCTTACTATTTCAAGATATGTTAATTGTTTTAGGCACAATGGTAGTAAAACCGTTGCAACATAAGCTCGCTAAAGTTTTGAAAACTCCTTTTACCAAATAAAAATGGGTTTTTCAGTGAGAAAAAAGCATTTAATTTGACTTTGCTACTAAGGAAACAACATTCAAACCCAAATATGCCTTGTTAGATTTTCCTAACCATAAATCACGAGATTCATAGTTTTTGTCAAATTTATTTTTCTTTTTTCACAAAGGGCTCTGAACTTTGATGTCTTTACTTAATTTCAAAGACAAACAGGGTTTAAAAACAAATTCCACAACACATTACACTTTATTTGTTTTCAGAAAAAAAGAGAAGTCGATGATGACGTCAAGCGACAAGCGAGAAGAAAACAACTATTTCGTATGATGAATATAACGTTTCAATGTTTTCTTTTTTGCCTTTTAAGCCTTTTTTTTAAAATAAAGTTTAACTTGACTACTAAGCCGGTGTTGACATCAGCGACTTGACAATTTTCAAATGAAGCGAATAAACACGTTGACCGAACATGACCGATTACGGCGCTCGAGAGGAAAACAAAAACAAAAGGATTCAAGGAAGTAGGCTTATTTTTCTAAACGGCATTGATCTTAGTTTTCCAAACGACCGCCTAATTAGTCCATTTGTCACAGATCTGTAGACCTTTTTATAATTGGGTGCTGAAAATAGCTATTTGTCAGCGGACGGGCGCTATACGAAAATCATAAACAAATCAACAACATACGTCATCCTCCTACGAACCAGGAATGGCAGTCTATTAGGTGGATAGGTTCTTTTTTCTTGGAGAGAATTCGTAACTGTTTTATAAGCGTGGTTACGAAACACTGTTGTTAAAGAGAACATGAAAAAAATGAATGGGTTTTTGTGCGTATTGAGTTTCGTTTCATCCTAGGTAGACCCACTACCTGGGTTTGGTTCTAAGGGTATTTTAAATGTCTAACAAGTCCCACCTTTAGAAATTGGTGACAAGTCCATAACTCGGATTGCCTAAGGCTACATTTAAGTTGTTTTTAAAAGGGTTTCTGATCCTTTCAATTTTTGTTCAGATAAATGTATGAAAAAAAGATAAATGCATCAAAACTGAAATTTCGAGTGGGCATCAGTTATTTGTCGCAAATGAATTTCGTTTTTATCACTCACTCATCCAATTCAGCCTTAAGACAACCATTGTGTTTGTTTTTGCATATGTGAACGCTGGTATCATAGGTTGCCTTTAGTACACGCTTTTCTCAGAAGTTGGGAGAATTGTCCTTAAACGAAAATATTTAAAAAAGATGCTGTATATTCAAAATAGCTGCGGCAGCGCTTTATGTCTGTTTTCACAAGTATTGGCACGACTACGTCTTCATATTGGTAGAGGATCGTAAAAGAAAATTTAAAAAAAACACACGACTTTCAATTAATAAAACATATTGTACCACTATTTTGGTTTTACATTCATTTAATCACACGGTCCTTTTAAAATCAACATAAAAATTTTTCATAAGCATGGTCTTCTATGTTAAAATCCATTAAGAGCAGATATTGAATTGCAAAAGAATTTAATTTTCAAAAGAACTATTATATAAAAATAAGAAAAAAAATATTTTGTTTTCAGCCTTTTTTTAAACATTCATACTTTACTTTTGAGACGAATCAGCCAAGCATAAATTCAGGGATATGGAAACGGCAGATATACAGACAGAAAGCGAGAAAGAGACATCAAGCAATAAAAACAAGGAGATATCAGGAAAAGAGAAAAGAAATAAAAATAAGAGAAAAGAGATATAAACAGGCAGGTTGTATGAAAAAGAGGTAGAGACAGAACAAAAACACAGACGGGCAGGAGCGAAATAGAGAGGGATAGAAGAGAGAGAGAGAGAGAGAGAGAGAGAGAGAGAGACCAACGGGCAGATATTGTTACAAGTCTCTAAGAGTCAAATAAAATCCAGAGAATTCAATTGTGATTTTTCAGTTTGACAATTCCCTGGTATATGGCATCCAAGTGAGATATCTCGTGAACACTTTGAACACAACGGTGAGAGTTAAATTTGCAATATCAGCAACACTGACCATTGACTTCTTTAGTATCCACCCACCGACAAAACATGTATCTTGATGATGAAACACATATAAACTTGCAAATTTATCGAAATAAACCATAAGCTGGAATGCTCTCAACACGTGTTTGCTGAATATCAAAGGCAAGTGTTACTGAAAGAATAACCTTGTTTTAGACACTTTAATTTTAACTACACTTCCAAAACTCCCTTCAATTTTGATTTAACACATGTGAAACACTTAGGTTTTATTTTCAATTATGCTTTTTATTTCCCAGCGAGGTTTGTTTTCGTCCGTTTGCATTTCGTGTTGTTGGAAAACTTTTAAAAGCGGAATATTTTTCTGCAGATGATAACTTTTGCATCAAAGCCCTATCCTTATTGGCCTACGACTGCGAATCCTCAGATCAGGTTATCTTAACATTAAAGATATGTTTATGAGTACGAATGCTGAAATTGTCTTGGCTTTAGAATTACATAACGCAACATAAAGAAATTCATTCGCGAAAATTTAAATGGTGGCAGACTCTTACAGTAGAAACTCTTCTCAATGTTTTGTCTATTTTTGGAGAAAACACTAAACCAATACCGACAACAAGTTCATTTTCGTAATAGAACGAACTACCACTGGATTTTAATGAATGACAGTCGAAAATCTATCGTTGAGCTTTTCTACAACAATATTCTGTATTTTGATCCATTCCCTTGTGACGGCAAGTTATCGGTTGCGTTGGCTTGCAAGGCTTTACGGTCTTGTAAGAATAATTGAAGATGTTTAATAACTGCTGATGCATTGTTGATTTCATGGTTTCGTGTGTGAATAAAGTGTTGTGAAATTGCAGTATTTTCCCTCTTTTCAATCTTACAATTCCATCAACCTTACATTTTCATCAATTCCATTCAACAGCCCTCCACTTCCGTTGTTGTCTTTCTGATACTCTAGATACTTGTTTATTTTCTCCTAGTTATATTGGGGTTATTACTGTTCACTACGCACTCTGGGACCAATCAAATGCAAAACATTATTTCTGTTTAAACACAGCGTAACCAACTGAAAGCTCAGTTTCCCTTGGAGATGAAACAGAAAGCTTTTTGGTTCGCCCCCTCCTGTCATTCTCATTTTCATAAACGGTTGTTCAATTCAATTCCACCATAACAACACAACCAAAAAACCTGCAAAATACTAACGCGTGAAGATTTTACTCTTTAGCTGTTTTAAAGCAAATGAAATAAACGCCCAACACTGTCTAAAAGATTTCACTTACGCCTTCCAAACTCCGTGTTAAGGATTTTACATAATCAGCAAAAAGACACGAAATAAGGACATCTAGTCTTTGGAACACTATGAACGATTCATCTTTCTATTTTCCTCTCAGTCCCTCTCTGCCGTAGAGCTTTCTATGCACTTTCAGCACTTCCGCTGTACTTTCACCGACGACTTAAACTATTCATTACCAAGCTCAGGTGACTACTAGGTAACAATCATCCCGGTGATAGCAGATAAATACCTAGGGGCGGAGCCTTTCTCAGTCAGTCGCATCTCAGCAAGCCACAACTGAGGTTGTCATCCCTTCTTGGCTGCTCACCAACTGTGAGTTTTTAGATATTAATCAAAAGACGAAGTTGGCCATTATAACCAAAACGGGCAAGTGGGGCGCATGTCCACAAACCAAACAATTTGTATGTGTGGCATTATATTGCTATCGTAGCCTTGACGAGGTGTTTTATGAAACACTTGAAAAATTTAATGGATTACGAATTTTATGGAAAGAGACAATTGGTTGTGAAACACTGGTGGCTATGAAAGAAAGTTTCAATACAGGGATTCAAATTCCGCTCTAAAAGCCCTCAGAGTTTTGGCTTTTTTTTCCAACGATCGATATAGTTTCTGCACTTTGGTTGTACTTCTACTGCTCATTATCGAGCTAAAGTGAGCACAAAGGTAACAATCACCTGGGTGACAACGGGTGAATCGTTGGGCGGAGTCTTCTCCAGTCAGTCGCATCTTAGCAACCTACAGCTGCGGCGGTCATCTTTACACTTCTCCAGCCCTGAGTGTTTTCTTGACACACGACACAAGATGAAGCAAATTCAATGTACACTGTTTTGTTTAACCCCACCAACTGCTTTGTACGCTCCCATTGTTTTGTTGCAGAGCAACACACATAGGTTGAAAACAAAAACCACTACAATTTCTCGAACAGCTGCGAGATCCTGAAAACTGTCTACCTTCCGTTACAATGAGAAGCTTGACACGCATTAATGTGGTGCTACCTTCATTCTCAGAAGCAGTTGCACTCCCCTTTCAGTGGCTAAATGCGTAGTTAAATTACCAGCTCCCCTTCCCTGCATCCCTGAGTTCGTGGTTTTGAAGTGCTAGAGACCGAAACAGGCTGGTAGCTATCACTATCACAACCACGAACTCTTGGAGCTCATGAACAACGTCTTTTGCGAATCAGAAGAACCTAAATAATTGGAAGCAGGTTAGCCGAAAACACCAACCGTTGACAACATTGTTTTACAACAATTTTGAACAAATATCACCTGAGATATAAGCTAAGCTTGCGCCTACAAAATCAGCAGAAGCTACGTTTCAAACTTCTGAAAGTTGATAGTTTTCGTTCTACCTTGGAACTTTAGCCGATGACTGATACTGCCCACAACCTAGCACGAGCTTCTGGAACACAAACCTGCTTACCTCTTTTCCAATTATACAGAACCATTGACACCTATAAAGCTGCCGCAAGAAATGGTAACTGCAAACACTTAAGGCTTTGCTGTTGTTTTCAGTAATGACTTCATGACTGCTTCACGTGATGATGACAACAGATGAAACAACCGACTTAAAACCCCATCCCTGTATCCCTAAGGTCGTGGATTTGAAGGGTCAGTGGCTTAGGTAATAGAGTACCTGGACCTATCAACTCCACGATCTCCTGGAACACAACCCAACTTTCTTCTTCTTCGTTGAATAGTATTCAGAAACATAAAAAAAACTGGGATTCTTCGAGATACGGTACGTATTTGGTAAGAAAACGTTGTTGGAAAATTTCAGCATTTACCCAAAACGTTCCGGAATGGCCGCTCTATGGAATTCAATACGACAGTTTGATTCCCTTCCTAGTTTCCCTGAGGTCGTGGATTTGAAGTGTTAGTGACTAATGTAATGCAGTACCTAATGTTCTCAACTCCACGAGCTCTTGGAACACATGTGCTCCCTTATACATTCTACTAATGAACTTCAGAAATCGACTGGATGCGTAATGGTAGGTCAAATCAATTACCGAGTTGTCGGAACATTTCAGTACTCGGCATGACCGGCCGATTCTATTTCAGGTAATATCAACAAGCTACAAATCCTCTCCCAATCGTCCTCCAATTTCCCTTGTGTCAATTTTTAACATTTTTGACTGTCCGAACTGCCTGTGCGATGTAAGAAAGCAGTAAAGAAGATTATCTCCTTCTCCAATTTTTCCACGTTTCCCTGATGTCGTGAGTTTGTAGTCTCTCTCACGGAGAACAGTACTTACGTTAAATTTTACAGATCTCCTAAATTACGACCATACAGTTCATTTGTTTGAATCACGTGACGAAATATGCGTATCTGTGAAAAAACGAAAACGGAGAAGAAAACGCTACCAAACCAATTGACCAACTGGAACCGCAAATGCTAGCTTCACCTAATAAACAAACGCAGTATGTAAAACTCACAGAGCCATGAGCTCCTGGAACACAAACCTACTTCTTGCCCATTTCCCAGCTGTGCAAAAAGATGGACACCTACAGGGCTGCCAAGAGATACGGTACGTGTTGAGCAAGAAAATGTTGTGGGAATCTTTCAACAATCACCCAGAACGTTCACAATTGGCCTCTTGTCTTTACAGCAACAGATCATTTTGATTTCTCAAACCCTGTTTCTTTGTGGTCGCGGATTTGAAGTGTTAGTGACAAAGATGTTTGTGTATTTAATGCTTTCAAATGCACGAGCTCTTGGAGCACATTAGCCCCATCAATCTTTAGGGGGCACATAAGAGGACAACTTGGAACCAACAGAAGGCAGACATATCACTAAATACGGGCAGTTCGTGTTAAATGAAGTCATTAGGAAAATACAGTATTTACGTCTTTCCGTCTCCTTTTTAGTGTTTCTTAAGCCGTGGGTTTAAGGTAAAGTACACCAGTTTAATCCGTTATCTTAGCCATCAACACGAGTTAGTCGAAACACTCCCAGTTTTTTTTCTTTTTCTATCCACTTTTCGACGAATGCCAGTGTTACTTGAGATATCAGAACATTTTTCCAATTAGAAAAAGCCTGTTCTTACTTATAAACAAGAAACAGGAAGGCCAGACAGCAACTCTCGAAGGATTCATCTGTTACACATAAAACGTGACACATTTATTTCTCCCCAACAACATAAATAAAATTAGATAATCTCTGTTTACATGCACCGTTAATTCATGTTGTCTCTTTTCAACAAAAATCATAATTAGGGATTGCGAAAGCTGACAGAGCTTTAGCAATGGTCTGATATGCACAAGGGAGTAGACCTTGCATTTGTTTTGTCTTCGTGAAGCTATCGTGAGGTCAAATAACTTTAATCTTTATGTCAGGCTAAAAAGTGGCCTGTGGTAACCATTACTCTATAGAAAGTAGTTGGTTACCAAAGTATCTACTGGTTTCCAATAAGTATTCGTAACGTACTTTGGTTTTCATACACAACAACTTCAAAATTACTTCCACTCCTATGACTAATGAAGTGTTAATCACGAGGACTCAGTGTCAACTCGGAGTAGGCGGAACTTCGTCAAGTCACAACTCTCTCCCAGTGACCTCCTCATTTCCCTCTGCGAGTTCCTCTGCTTTCTGGGCAACTGCTCTTTATAATACAACAAGAGTATTATAAAAGCGAGTTGTTCAAGAAGCTTGGAATTTGTATACTAACCTAAGAAAACAAGGCTGCAAAGCAACAATCCATTCGGTAAACATCAAGCGCATAGTTTCAACAAAACCCTAAACAACGTCATCATTTGCTATTACATATTGTACATGAAATGCTGTTAAAAAGAGCTCAATTGTTGTATAGGAAAAGTCTTGAAGATATAGAGTCTCCGAAAACCGTCGTCGTGTCTGATCGTGTAAACGAGATGCCGTCAAATCCGTCCAACTCTTTGACACTATGAACACTAAGTTTTCCAAAGGAGGCGTTCTATAAGAAGCAAAACAGGATTCCTCATTTGGTAAAATTAGCGAAGTTTGCAAAACAGACGTCACAAAGCGAAAAAGACACCAGATCAGTTTTGAAGATTCATTCGAATGATGTGCATAACGAATCAATATATAATTCGCGGAGAACGGCTCTTATAAACATGTTTTTATCAACAAGTAAAAAAAGGATGATTGTGAACACCTGAATTGTTAAACTTGCTAACTAGCATTAAAGTAAGACGAGTTATTGAATCACAGCACTTGGATTCAATGTACTTTGTTCGTCAGCTGATACGAACGGATGTATGGTTATCTGCGTTCCGGAAAGTAATTACTCCACTGAATCAAGTGCATAGGAAATGGGCAGGCTTAGGAATTGCCTGTTGCCTTCAGTTATCATCACATCTCTTGCTGATAGGTCTGCTTTCGACATCATGGTCGACTGTTTGCTTAAAATCGGAAAAGCATTATAAGCATCCAGCGATCACGACGTCTTAGGCTCAATCCAAACAGCGAAGAAACAATCTAACGTCATTCATCTGCCCACTGCCTATTTTACACCGAAGGTAAAAAGGTAACGTTAGAAAAGTTGAAAAAAGCGTACGGGATGAACATAAACAAAGTTTGTTAAGTAAATCTACTCCTTTGAGACATACCTAAGACGATTGGCCTTTCGGTTTTTCAAATTTGCCAATTAATATGCTTTCATTTTAAGACTAACAGATACTAATAATTGTTGTACTATACTGAACGTGTGCTTCAACCTGTGGATTTCTAACTGCCCATTAACTAAAGCTAAGCTACTCATTAGCCGATAATCGTAGCCAGAGCTGTAATTGGCATCGAGGTCGGAGCGATCAACCGCCAGCTAAAGTAATAATAATATCACAGTGGGCATGGGGTCTCCAAACATCTGAGTTTCACGCCAAACTGTAAACACAACTTTTTATAAGAGAAACAACGATTGCTAAATATTGAAAAAAACAAGATGTTCTTCAAGATGTGCTAATTTTATCCCAGTCATTGACAGCAGTATATTGTTATTCATTGTTTGGACAGTTAGCTCAATAATTGGGCACGATGTTCTTTGTCACGAATTTATATCAAAACATACTACCATATCAAAACATACAAAACATAAAAACATACAACTAAAAAATATGAATAGGCTAAGTCTTTCTAAGTCTAAACATGTTTTGTGATTCAAGGTCAATCGCGTACCATCATTTCCCAGTCACAATCTGTTTTTATGACTGCTTGTTTTACTGATCTTCTCAACATGTCTTATCATTTTGCAGTTCTCGTGACTCTTTGCTTGTAATGGCAAGTTGCGGGCTTGATGTCGTTAATCCGTAATCGTAAAACCTACAATCCTTCGCCTCTTATTCTCTTTCACATCTTGCTTGTAGGCGCTATTAAGAAGAAGTTGTAAAGGGGACCCCAAAAAACCATTCAATCCCACATCACATCGGCTAAATGCAAACGTAAGTCTAGACCGAACCGCCAACAACAAATGGAATTCATATAAATTACAAATTTACCCTGTGGCTTTGAAAATTCTTGAACTAGTTCTTTTCTTATTCCATCATTCGAACATAAGAACAGTTTCTTAAAATATGTCCTGCATTTGCTTCAAACATCATTGCCATGTGTTTTTGTTAATGATGTTATAATAAAGCTATAACTTCGGACCAGACTGCACTTTGGGAGTTCAAATTACTTTCCTGGTCATGCGTTGTACTTTATCCTATGACTCTATAACCAATCATTTTCGCACTTCTAACGACTCGTTTTGAAACACTGCTTCCGATGACTCCATAACAACGGCGGACGCGCCGCCAGTCAGTAGTGGTTCGCGGAGCCAACACCCGCCCCATCCCTCCCCGCTCTCAGAGATCTTGTTCATTTTGCTGTTGTAAACCTGTTATGTACGGTTTGCACAGCCCAATGAATAAGACTTCTGCGAGCATTAACCTCCTCACCAACCAACACGCTTTCACCAGAAGGTTTCTCATCTTTTTCAGGGAATGGGTAACTAAGTGAATGTTTCCATAAAGTCTCCAAACCTAATGGGTGCTATACACAGATGTACAAAACAAAATTCAAAGCTAGTATGCGCACTGTTAAAACCAAAATTATTTAATTTTTTAATATCCTTTTTCGAAACTTGAGGAAAATCAACAGTTGGAAGCATGTAACGATAGACAACATAGTTATGCTTGAGCAATTCTATATTTATTGATTAGTTTTTCTAAAATGGCTGAGCGCAGCTACCAGTCGTTCGTCAAATTCCCGAACCGTCATTCTGCTCGGCGGCCGCTTCTCGTCAGACTGCCGAAGACGATTCACAATGTCCATCACAGAAACTCGATCCGGGGTATCCTTTGAGCCAGTTTTGAACACATTGTACTGCCATCGGTTGATAACAGTAAGACAAAAAGCGGGTGATCCGTCGGCATTACTGTGATCAGGGATTGTCCAATGCACATCTGAAAAAGACAAGGTCTAGTTATATGACCATCCTACCATGGGAAACTATATCAGCGTTTCTCACAATGAGGACGCCCCATGTGCCACCGTAGATATCTTCGAGAACACGTCGAACCATCTGCATCTGTGTGACCGGGTCCTTTGTCTGTTGGGTGGCACGAACAATGATGCCTCGAATGGCTTGCATCGGACAGTTCTGCACTGCTAAAAACAATGCATGTGAAATGTAGCCAGTTTGCCAATAAACCGTTTGTTTGCGCTTTAAACTTTGTGAAATAGTTCCATATGAAAGAAAAATCCCCGGGCGGAGTCTCATTAGTAACGGCAGCGCTTCTTAGCATAACCGCCAAAAATCATTTTCTGACAAAAGTGTTAACTGCGTTAAAATACCATTAACAAAAATAAAGAAAGTATCAAACAGGCGTCACACTGACAGGTTGCATACGTTTTCATCAAGATCTGAACTCTCGTGTCATTTCATTGCATTTTCATGATGACTTGGCTCGCTAGTTTTGCTGTTAAATGTGCCGAAATTTTTATTCTTTATATATCTCAAAATGTTTTTTGTATGACATTTAAGAAACACACGCGTGAATGTGTCAAAAAATGAAACTTTTTTATACATTTCTTTAAAAAAAAAGTCAAAAGTGTTAACTTGAGAACGTTAGATATGAGAATGGAGAATGGCATTCCTAATTCACACTATAATTGAAGTTATGCCGAACTTCTGACTTAGCTGCAGAAACAGTGTGCTAGCGTTAATATAAACTAAGCTTTAAAAACCATCACTTTCGCAGAAACAAAAGAGAATCCTAAGTAGACGGACGCAAGAACTTTTTCTAACGACAAGGTTAACTGAAAATAGATTGCGCTTTTTCTTTTCGTAAAATCTTATGCGTTCAGATAATTGTAATTTTCTAATTGCCAATTATCATTAAAATTTATTCTGTTTAACACACCCGCATTAGCAGCGACGACCAGCAGGAGCAGGAGTTTTGCCATTGAGGAGAGGAAGTGAAACTGAACTGGTCTCGCCCCCTACGGGCGCCCTCGCGACCGGCTCGAGTGCCGTCTTCCAGTCATTTTGACCCCATAAGAAGTGCATTGACTCCCTCGGGCAACAATTACAATGACACGTGTAGTTTCATCGGCACGGGTGTTCATTCTCATCGTAGGTGGTGGCGTGATTTCGCTGCATTTTGAAATTTATGGTATGTTTACAAAGTTGTTTGGAATTTTCATTTTAAATTTCTCAGTTGTTTACGACATTCCAACTTGTGACTTTACGAGAATTGAAGAAAACGTTTCTAATCATGTCGGAATAAGTTGGGGAAATCTTCCGACAATTAGCCGCAGGTATTGGAACCGGAAGGAGAGTTTTATTTCTCTCCGAACAAATAATTAACAAACTTTATTTTTTAAAATTTAATTTGTTACTTTTCTTATTTTGCATTATGATTCAATAGTTCCTCCTCGCGGAACTTGTAGTTATCAGTCACAAGTCCTAATGAGCCGGTACTTTGAATTGAATAATCTCTATCTCGTGATTTTATCAGAATGCTAGAAAAAGTGGTTACTGTCATGTCAGAAGATATTCCACAAAGACTTCCGGCAGTTTCACAAACGAATCTTTTTCGTCGGCGGGGCGATATTTCCACGAATGTACAATGCAAAGTCAATAAAAATTTATATTTTTGTACATTAATTAATGTCCGTTAACATCGGCCAACATCGTCTGAATCATGGGCTGGTAGATCTCTCCAGCAGCACGGTTGCCCCAGATGAAGTCAAGATGGTTGAAGTCGTCGAGTTTGTAAACTCCCTTCAGGTATTGCTGAGGAAGCTTGGCCAGAAGGTGAGTGGTGACGTCGTACTCATCGGCAAGCCAATCCTGAGGGGACCAGTAGAGCCACATGTTTGTCTTGATCTTGGTGATGTCGTAGACCGGAGGAGTTTTCTGCAAATCAATGTTTTTGTCCATTCCATTTTTTTTCAGTTGCATTTGGCTTAATTGTTAAGAGGATTGGATTTGGTGAACAAATTACTTTTAAACGACTCTACTAAGACTCTACGTTTAAACGGAAATAAACAATAGTTCAATTCTCACTCAAATCTTTGTTTCATTCCATCAAGCAAATTTCATAACAAGAATAGATTTGTCATCCATCCCGGAAGAAATTCTAGAAAACGATTGTTCAACTTGTAAAATGAGAATCGGAAGATGTACCGATTAGTCATAACATTAGCTTTTGCTTTGGTTTAATCATACTTAATTGTCAAAAGAGAATAAAGGAAGAACTTGTTCCCGGTTTCTGACTATGTTTCTTGAAGGGAAAATGTCAAAAGCAAATGTTTTGTGCAAAAGGGTGGTCAGAATATTCATCGAACAGGGGTTCAACTTAACAATTATCTCCAGTCTTAAACTGAACTTTCAAATCATGGCACTTGAGAACATGATTCCCAATATATCTAAATTGAAGCAGCTACTAATTAGTATGCTACTTGTGTTCACGAGATCAATAGTTTTACAAAATAGTCCCCACCTTTCCATAGTGAAGCTCATTATCAGCTCCAATTCCGTAGTTGTACATTTGCTGCTCTCCTGATCGAATCATTTGCGCCCAGTGAATGATGTTCTGAGTAGATGTTCCAGAAGGCTCATCGGACAAGAAAACAGGCAGACGGGTGACGTTCATCTGGTGACTGTTCGGACCACACAGAGCAAAGAGAACATCCTCGCAGGCATCGTCAATGAGAACCTTAAAACGCTCACTATATAGATGATTCGGCTAAAACTCACATCGTAGCAGTACTTCTCAGCAAAAGTATGGAGGATTCCACTCTCAGGAAGGAACTGGTTCCTTCCGAAGATTTCCAACATGACTTCGGATTCGAAGTAAAGGTGGTCGGCGATAAAACGCAAGAATCCGGTGACGTTCTTGACGGTGCCGACAGGAGCCAAGGCGTGGAACTGCTTGATCTTGGGAGCGAACTTGGCATCTTCAGCCAGTTTGGAGAAAAGGATGAGGGTTCCTTGGGAGTGACCGACGTAGTACACACTCTTCTGGCCAGTCTGCTTCAGAACGTAGTCAATCGAGGTCTCCAAGTCGTACTTCACCATCTGGTCCCATCTGCAAAGTTCACAAAGGTCCATTTTCTTATTTTCAAAAATTAGCAAACCGAAATCCGGCTTTAGTACCGTGACAACAAAACTTACGAGAATTTCCAGTACTCGTGAGAGTTTGTGTCAATGGTGGGGCTGTTGATTCCGTACAGATTTCCTCTGCTGTTTCCCATCCAGACATCAAATCCAGCATCAGCCAGCATGTAACCTAAAGCCATTCCACCCCTTCTTTCCTCGAATGTTTCCTTACCTAGAGAGAACTCAGGAAGGTTAGTGATCCATGAAGAACTAGAAGCCTCCAAACCATGCTGAAGGAAAACGACAGGCCTTCCCTTGGTTGGAGATTGATCTAAATTGTTCCGTAGTTGTTATCAGTTCTAGAAGTCAGAAGCTTCTCTGATCAAAGCTAGTTTAGAGTCTTATCTCCCAACAAACACTTATCAACACGTGTTTGACTAAGGAAGCACTTACGTTTTCCATAAGGGATTCGGTGCATTTGAAGAATGTACTTGTCGCTGGTGGTGACTTCGTATATCTCGGCAGGATATCCCCATCTTTGGATGATTTGAGGCTAAAAAGAATGTGTTTTGCATGTGCGACATTTACTTAACGAGAATAAACAGAAGTTCTCATTTGGGTTTTTTTGCATCATGTTACTTGTTTGTTTATAGCAAATCATGCTATATATTCAAACGTTTGAATGTGATGTAATGTTTAGCTTAAGTGAAAAACATTTTGAACATGAGCACTGTTGGAACAGCATGCACCCAACTTGACCCAACCTCATCATGTGGACGGAAAGTTTCATGATGCGATGTATGAGTATGCTTTTAGATAAGACTACTAAAACACATTTTTCGAAAGAGTCTAGTTAGATAAACATCGGTTACGGATGGGATTTGTTTCCTGCGTGTCTTTTATGATATCGTGCTCAATTGCAAGCACTCCGGTGTTCGTAAATGTGCTTGTAAGGTTGTGGTTTGGAAACTACTTTGCACAATTATTGTGATTATAAATAGTAGTTCACATGTGTGTACTTCTCGAATAAAGTCTGTTACAAACGCTTGGTATGTAATAAAGTATCCGTTCTAACGTACCACGGTCATGTTGACCTCCGGGTCGGGGTCTTGGCGAGCATGGGCGACGCCCAGAAGCAGAAGCGGCAGCAGAAGAGAGCGCATCCCTTCACGTGTAACTGCCTTATCGGAAAGGAAGGGTTTTCTACCAACACTCCATGCTTGTTTCCGTGATAACGCTACAATTGCCGAAACTTTGCGCCCATTTGTGATTTCGCTTAGGTATGACTTTCGGATGACTTTTGCAGCCGGGAAGTTGCATAACACAAAGTTATTTTGCATAAATCAAACTTTATTTTCCTACGCAACAAACGTAGAATCTAATTTGAGACAAATGGAGAGTGTAGTAAACTAATAAACACTTTTTGTGTTTCTAAAACGAGCCAACCCAAACTTGCCCAAACAAATCAGTAGGTTTTGAAACAACTGAAGATCTACCAATGTTGAAGATTTAAATAAATGGTACAATTCTAATTTACTTCAAATGACAAGTACTAGTCCAATTGCAATTTACTTAAAATGAGCAACGATATGTGAAATGTCATATCTAATACATAGATGCCTCAGGGTTCTGGTAAAAGCCAAACGATTGCGTAAGACAGCAAATTTTTTTCAAAATAGATTCCAACTCCTTAAGGCATTCTTCTTCTTTTAAGAGTGTTAGTTCCGCATATTCAAAAGGACCAATTCCTATAAAAAGGGGAAAATGAGTTGCTGTACGACACTTACCGAAGCACTGAGAAGCATAAAAACGTGGTCTGCAACTCTTCCTCTAGAAATGTTTCTGTTAACAATTTGCAATATGGCACGGTGAGGCAGCCGGATAATAAACACTCTGGATTTTCGAACCTTGTGATAAGTCATACTGCCATTCTAATACGTAACTCACTAAGTTGACGTTTTATATTACCAGAAAATTGGAAGCCAAGCGGTCTTGGGTTTCTGCTTTATATGTACTAATATGAAAGGTTGCAATTTGCGTGTCCAATATGTTGCAGAAGTTCAAGTGATGCTTTAAAAACTTTAGGTTTTAAGGCATTTCTTGATGTTTTTACCTCTTTTCTGCAACTTTTCTTACTCATAAATCGTTGTTCTCCATTGTTCGAAATGTGGAGAAGTGTCGTCTGATTTGATTGAAATTGAGACTTCGGTAGTATCCATGGTCGATCCAGGTTGCCTAAATTCCTCTTTAAAATTATTAAATGAAAAAGTGAAAGAAAGGGGTGACTACCTGCTGATACAGAAAAATCGTATGAATGTAATTTTTAAAAAAAACCTACTTTGTGAAACACCTGTTCATCGTGTTTACATCACGTACATGACTTTTTTTCTTGTAAGTCTTTGTGGGCCCAGGGAATATATGTCCAAAGCTGAAAACAACGAAAAAAAATAACAAAGCGCTGAAAAAAAACTCTACTACGAATAACATAGGGAAAAAATAGAATCGTAAAGTGGTAAAGAATTCGAACATTTTTTTTCGTGGGAATGCGTGGCGTGCATTACGGCGGAGCGTTGTGAAAGGGCGCGGGGTGGAGAAAGTGCACAGGGTGACGGCAAAACCGCATAACGCGAATACATCCCACACATTTATGGCAGTATTGGCGCACAGACACAGCGATGTTTTACAAACTCACGCAATTCGGAGAAAAACCAAATATTTATTTTGAATAAAAAGGACCAAAAAAGAACCAGCAACAACCGTTTAACAAACGAATTTGAGCAAAACCGCAATGATGAAATACTGAAGTATTTTCAGTGAAAAATTATTCGTTCTCGTACTTTGCCCTTTCTGAACGCTATTCCCAAAGGGTCACAACTCAAATGGTTGTCGCATTTGTATGAACATCTCACACCACCGATAGCGCCTTCCATCGAACTCCGCCGTATTATAACATAGCGCGGCGGCCGAAATGCATAGTCCCATGTGGTCTAGTGGTTAGGATTCGTGGTTTTCACCCACGCGGCCCGGGTTCGATTCCCGGCATGGGAAATTCTTTTTTGCGTTGTTTATTTCAAATTTGTCGGGTTATACCTAGTAGCTGTGAATATAAAAAGAAGTTCATTTCTATTTGAAATTTGTTCTACTAAATTCGCGTTTTAAAACTTTACCTTTCTGTTTTAAAGGAATTTTCCAATTTTCGAAGTTTAACCCAAGCTTTCTATCAATTTTTGAACTTTTACTTTGTGTTTCCCCAGTTTTCTTCACTTTTAACAGTATTCTGTTATAACTGCAATTCATTATAGTAATGTGTTTATTAATTTAACAAAACAAAGGACACGGTATTTTGCACCAACAAATTAACGATGAGAATAACGATGAGTGAAAAAAGTAGAGATCAAATCTTTGTACCAAATAGTACTTTAGTTCCGTTCCAGTCTATAGCCACATTGACTTCTTCCATTGTGCACAGTGTTATCCGCAGTCTCTTCAAAAACAAGTCTTTGGTTTTGCATAATGGTCGCATAGGTTTAGGCCTGTCGCCTGTCCGTAGAACAAGGTTCTTTTTTCTGCAAGTGGGAATTTGTAAACTTATTGTATTTGTTAACCTGGATAAATAAACTATGCCATAGATGGCAGAATTCTTTGATGTGGATCCAAACGAAACAAAGAAACGTCAGCAACGTTTTGCAGCAAAAGATTTTGTCCTCATCTGTAAATCCTCCGGAATGAACGACCATAAACAAAAAAAAACTTCACTTATTGCAAGTACCTTGTATAATTTGTCCTCTGAGATGTTGCGATATGTTTTGTGGCAGACTTTTACAGTAACGTAATTTGAATCGCAATGAAGTGGTTCATGTTTCAAATTAGCCAACTCATTTTGACTTCATTTAAATTGAGACGTATGTAGTTTCAAGTAGCCTAAATCCATTAGTAAACACTTGTAAAACTCACATTTAAAACCTACTCCTCCCGCCATGTTCCGAAAACAGGCAACTTTTAGTCTTTCAGCTAGTTTTTTCTTGAAAATTGAACGTCCATGGAATATATGTCCAAGGCTAAAAACAAGAGCATTGACAAAACATATTAACAAACAACGACACTTTTTCGTTAAGCTAATTCAGAATGGACCGTCAACTGCGTGGGATAAAAAAACGATAAATTCGGTTCAAGGGATTCTATATAATACATAACGGAGGAACAATGGGAAACGGCGGTGGCAAAAGGGCAAGATGCGCAATGCAAAAACATAGGGTGTCCTGTCGAAGGGAGGCGCATCGATCGGTGTCTCATTTAGGGTTGAACCATTTGGACTAATATAAAAAGGTGCAATAGTGGACATAGTATCTAATTTTAATGTAAATAAATTCATGAACTACAAAACCAACAAAACCTAAAACCGACATTTCAAATATAACATTTTAACGTGAGCAAAATACCTCCACCCCCCCCCCCTCTGTAAATGATCTGTGTCACACTGTCTCTTCAGAGTTCCCTGTATCGCTACTGATAGCCCCTGATTGACCTGATACACCGCGCTGGTTAAATCCTTTTGTTCTTTATGGTGTCCCATGCCGCGTTCACACTTCAAAATGCGAAAACGTTTTAGCATTTATGTGTTCCCACCGCATTATATAACACAGCGCGGCGGCCGAAAATGCATAGTCCCATGTGGTCTAGTGGTTAGGATTCGTGGTTTTCACCCACGCGGCCCGGGTTCGATTCCCGGCATGGGAAATTGTTTTTTGCGGTTTTGATCAAGTGTAGTTCAATAAGTACCAAATGTCTGAAAATGAAAGATTTTTATTACTGGTTTTTCCCTTATATTAGCAAGCCAAAAATTCATTTCTCTCTTTTGGACAAATTACTCCAATTTTCCACATCAACCAAGATTTTTAACCAATTTTGTCATTCTTTAATCTATATTTTTATACTTTCTGTTTATAATTATGTGTTGTCTAAAGACGGTTTTAATCGTTTTTCTTTAGGATTTTTGATGGTCCTGTTTTGAAAATTCAGGCATCAAAAATTTAAATAGTTTGTTTAATCACTCAGTTAGCACAGTTGTTAGAAAACAGAAATGTTCAAACCTATTGGAGTCAGAATTAGCGTTGCATTCACAAGGAATGGAACACACAGTGAAAATATTTGTAATGTTGTGATGCAAAGAAGTGGGACTTGCTATTTCGAAGCTCAGATGTTGCAGAATAGAAAACATGTCTTGATTAACTTTTTTAACAATAAAAAAGTTTCAAAGATAAAAGGAAGAAGGACAAAGAGAGTCCATATACAAGGAGAGCCAAACACTTCAGCAGTTTCGGTGTTTCGATGTACGTATATTTTCGGTATAGACCGTAGGAGGTACTTTTCGGGTCATGTCGGGCTCGTTTCGGCCCGCGGCATAGTTCTCACAGGGCGGGCTGGGCCGACTTGAAAAAAATTCTCGGCCCGGCCTGCTTTGGCCGTCTACTCGGACCACTTAGTTAAACTGTGTCCCACACGACCAAGGTTCGCAGGGCTCACGCAGAGAAGATAAGAAGACATTTGGGCTCGTCGCCGTCCACCTGTTAACTCCAAGGATTTTCCAACAAAGCTAACTGTCGCCTAAGCTCTCCCTGGGGCAATCTTTGCAGTTTCTCTCAGGCAGATTTTGTTGTGAGACAGTAGGGAGTACGTCTCGTGTCCTGTCGGGCTCGTTCCGTGGTTCGTTAACCCCCTGCTCGGCGTAGTATCATTCCCCGCGGAGGATACCCTCTTGGATTACCCGTTCAGTTGCGCAACCAGTGGGCCAGTCGACTCACTGGTCATCTGGGCACCCAACTCATCGAAGCACACTCGTTATTGTTTCGAATTCCAATTATACTTGGATATGCGTTTCATCTCCAAAGTTAATCAATATCGCTTCCTTATCCATTTGAACTTGCACCACATGTTACCTTCAAACTAAATAGTTTATTCACTTTGTGTCTCGCTCATTATGTACAAAAAGTCAGTTCTTTTTATTTTAAATAATTTTCTTTATTGGTTGAGATATTTGTGGCCAAAGTTGTACACGGTCTTCGCAAGGAGAATCTTGACTTGGGGGACTCCATTCTCTTCCATTTCGATAGGTTCCACATCGGCTGAAACATTCGGCCGTGTGCTCTGAAAACGAATTTTATAGTTAGACGTAAGATAGAAACTGACTAGTCTTTTCCTCTGATGGCTGTCAGTTTTCCGAGGTTGCGGATCATGGCTGTCATGGGCATGTAAACCAATTGCAGATGGAGGCCTTGGGATGTGCTTCTGAACCAATCCTGAATGACAGGAATTACTAGTGATCTGTCTCATGAGCCACAATTAATTGATTTGCACCACCAAGTGCATCATTTATTATTCTAAAGATAAAAAAAAAACTCACGATGATTATTCTTGCCACGTAGGCATCGATGAGATTGAAAGCTTTGCTGTTTAGTTCACAGTCTAGCTCGGTGCCTTCACACTTGTCCGTCAGCTGGCAAGTCCGTTTCCCTTCTTGGCGATTTGTGCTTCCAAGGGATCATGGAAACTGAAATTTTCCTAATAGCCCTTTAAACCTTTAAATAGTCAATTTTAGCGGTCGAGTTGGGCTCGCGTAAGGTAAGGCAAACTTTTTGTAACAGTTGAGCGACGTGGAAGACCATGCCATACGAAAATGTCAAAAATTGAATTGTCAAGGTTACGATAGTTCATCGTAACCCAGTTTACTATAGTTTGACTGAAAATTTCCCATGAGTCAAGCTGGGTTTCGTTTGACTTTACCTTGTTCCTGGTTTGGTTTTTACTGTATTTAGCGGAAAAGCCGCTGTTTTGCATGAAATTTGGTCTCTGTATGATATGCCTATGACGTGATTAAATGCCATTTAGAGTTCATACTTGACTTTGATATGAAAAAGGTTGCATTAACGAGTTTCTTTGGAAAATCTAAATATGAAGTTCACAAATATTGCAATTGAAAGTTTTCCATTTTGTAGAAAATTTTCAAGAAAACATGGCAGTTACAAAAAAAATTCTCTCGTTTCATTCAAAACGAGAAAAAACTGCCAAAATCCTTGGAAATTCGACTTTTCAAAACTTAGAAACCATTCTTACTTTCTACAAAGCTGCTTTATCTGAATACAATAAAACTAAAAACAGTCCAATAACAACAAGAAATCAAACGGTGCCCATTTTGTCCCGTTTAGGGGCCCTTAAGTCAAACTACAGTAACATGAGGTATGGTAAACTTTCGGAACTATTTTAAAGACAAAATAAATAGATAAATAGATTTGGTACAAATTTCTGGATATCAAAACGTAGTGTTAGGGAAATTTCGACTTTAAAATACGAAAAGAAGCGCTTTTTTGGACTCAACCGTTGCAATATTTGTGCTACGCACGGTTGCAAATCACCAATCACATGCTTTCGGAAATTGTGTGGCAGGATTTAGTTTTTGAACAAACTTTTGGCGTATATGACCTTTGCGATAGAAGCTTTTGTAAACGTACCTCGAGTGTGAAGGTGGACTTCAATTTCTCCTCCGTTCCCTCTATTGATTATATCAATTAGAAAAGAAGATATATCGACGGAATAAGGTCCCATCCGCTTGAGCAGACGTCGAGCATGTAAAATTTGACATGTCAAAACACATCGTTTAAAAAACCATGAAATTCCAGCCGCGACGTGAAAGAAATGCTTTTTTTAGACCGAAACATAAACTTTTTGGCACCATGCCGTAAAATTTCCTCTACAAACTCAAAGAATCAAATTTGGTCCTCACTCTCATAGAATATCAATAATCTCACCTTATCACCCAGCCGTTCTTCGATTATCTTGATTTTTCCGTCGACAATGATCATCTTGATTTTTCCGTCGACAATAACAAGCTTGTCTAGCTGACCGATGAACTCATTCAGCATTCCTCCACATCTCCTTCACATTTTGATTAATTTAGAAAAATATTCTGTGGGAATATATGTCCCACCCTTAAAATAACAAAATAATATAATCTGAGAAAAGAAAATAGGCTTAAAGAAGAGAACAGAAATTCGGTAGAGGGCTTCCCAACTGGGAAGGTGTACAATGGATAATATGAGAATGATCTGGTAGAGAACTGAACAGTGACACAGAGCGCCAACACCACTGCTAGCAAGAAACGGCGGTAAAGGGCATGTCTCAAAACACAGCGCCGCTCTCGAAGGATACCAGGATCGATTGGAGCCGGCCGATCAGGCAGGCAGCCAGCCAGCCGCGCGGGTTGCATAGGCAAAATGAAGGAACCAAGGCGGGGATCCGAACGGGGTAGAAATATTCGGAAACGGTCCTCACTCCTATGTTCGGCGACCTACGGCCGTCTCAATGGGTTCTCAAAGCCTTCGGCCTTTCGATATCGCGGTCTGCAGCCGCATGATCCGCCTCGGGCCGCTTCGCGGCTTTACTTCCGCACAAAGTTGTACACTCCGGTCCAGGGCTGGCCTGGCCGGCCCTTTGTTAAACGATAGGGCCGGCCCTATAAAAAGTTGGGCCCGGGCCGGCCCGGGTCGGCCCTTTGTTAAACGATAGGGCCCGGGCCGGCCCGCTCCTTAAAAATCGGGTCCGGGTCATACCGGGCCGGCCCCCAAATTTACCAGCCCTGCTCCGGTCGGGTACCAAGTGCGGCAGACCACATTGGCGCTTTGCGCCATAGCGGTTCCCGGCCGCCCTTGGTACCCTCCCCTCGCTTCCGACCGCATCACTCTCCGTTCTTTGGAAATGAAGGGCGAGGTGCGAACCAAGAGAAGAAAAGAGATACTCCATTCATCCATGGTATTAAAAGATTAAGGATAATGCTTTGTGTTCATCTTCTTAAATGTCTCCGTCTCATTAAAACGCATAGTCTCATATGATCTAGTGGTTAGGTTTACTGGTTTTCACCAACGCGGCTCGGTTTCGATTCCCGGCATGGGAAATTTTTCTTACTTTGCGTAAAAATGGATATTTTCATGGACCCATTGCCAAATTAGAAATTCAAAAAAAATTTTTGGTGAGAGAAAACAAAAAGTATCATTTTCACATTTGTTTGATTTTCTCCCACTTTCAAAATTCAATCATAGCACGCTATCAAATTATCGAACAAATTCATACATCCTGGCAATAATAAATTTTCGTGTGAAAAGGGTTTCAAACAATTTTCTGAGTTTAGTAACTAGGACGCCGCAAATTGTGCCGCACCGCCGCGTGCGACGCTATTCGCGACGCCCGACAATAAAAGAAAAATGAAATGGGCTCAAACCTAATTACAACAAAATTCTATCTTTTTTCCATAAGTCAGTGGTTTTAATAAATTCTTAACAAGCCTTAGTTCAATTTTGAGAGCAAGAAAAATTGCAGATAATGAGAATAATGTAATTTTCCGCAAAGATCGTTTTACGGGGCTCAAACATACAAAACAAATACGATTTTAGAGGATAATATTTGTCAAAATTAAACCAAAAGATAAGGAAGAGATATTGATTAACTATGGAGGTATAACGCATGTTCAAGTATAATTGCAATTCGAAACAATAACGACTGTGCTTCGGTGAGCTGGGTGCCCAGATGACCAGTGAGCCGTCTGGCCAACTGGTTGCGCAACTGAACGGGTAATCCAAGAGGGTATCCTCCGCGGGGGTGATACTCGGCCGAGCAGGGCATTGGAGAAATCATTGGAGAAAACAGGTGGATGGCGGCGAGCCCAGATGTCTTCATATCTTCTCTGCGCGAGCCCTGCGATCAGCTGTGTTTTCAAGGTCGCCCTTTGTTTCGATAGGAGGGGTATGAGTGCGACAACGACGAACACGAAGGGCAGCTGAGTCACAGTGAATCATAGATAGGAACGACAGCAACGGTTTAAAATGGAAGTATGAGTGTCATGTGCACATACATGAGTCGTGATACCTATTCTAAGTTGTTTTCTCACTACAGGTTGTTTCTATAAAATATCAACAAGTGTGCATTCAACAGTTAGAGGGGAAAATTGTTGAGTCCGAAAAAATCAATTTACTCTTCAAGCGAAAACGCCAAGTAGCCAAATCGCCGTTGTGGAAAATTTCAAATTCAACTCTTCTAGATCATAGATTCAAATGGACAGAAGGTTGTAAAAGTAACATGGGGAACATAAAGGCTAGACATATAATTTTAAATGGTGTTTTACAAAGTACTGGGCACTTATTATAGTCTGTAGGTTCCTATAATAGCTGTGAAATCGGTCATACTTCTCACGGACTGTTGGGAGCTGTTCTATAAAGTCTACCCTCCTCTGTCTACTATCCTATTCTAATTACGGGGGGGGGGCAGATCTTTGTTGAGTTTGAGGGGCTGATCGGGTTTTCCGGGAGAACATCTTCGGTGTATCCGTCTAAAACAGTCAGCGTACGTTGACTCATTTTCTACATTTTCTCCATCAAATCAGAAAAGTCGGCGAGCAATGCGTCATCTGACCGATTGACATCAGATAGCGGTGGACTCCAACACATCGTTTAGTTTCAATCAAACATGACTCATCTGCTGTAAATGGACGAGTTGTTGTCAGCCGACGACGGTCCTCCCGGGCCGATAAAACCAACCTTGCGTTGAGCAGTTGTCTCGAACTTTCGCACAGAAAACTTGGGCAGGGCAGAGACGACTCGAATCTTCCCTGCCAATCCAGAGAGTAAAGGCATCCGAACTTCCTCGGACAACCTAACCAGTAATATCTCGCTAACAATCAAGGGAACAGTTTTAGTGCATTCGGTGAAAGTGCGGAGGGAGTCGATTGGGGTGAATAGGGGAGCTGAATAGCGAGATACTCGATCGGACCGTCGATATTACAGCCAGTCTTCGTGAAGACAAGGGGTTTTCAAACAATCTTCCTTGTTTCTACCTCGTTTTTTTAACATATTGAAGGGTATTGGCAGTTGTGGGTATTTATAGCAAATTTCATTCACATAGTCTTATCCTCCAAAACGTACTTTTTGTCTTAGTTGCTTCTTCAGTTTCTGTAATCCTGTTTTGATTTATACGTTATGTGTCGAATATTTGAAGAAAAAAAACAGTGATGACATCCAAAAGTCGCCTACAACTTTTTAGATGGCGTGAAAGTTCAAATCTCTTTGACACTGCATTCAGGTTTCATTATCAAACGTTGAAACCTTGCTGAAACTTTGTTTAGATGTGTGATTTTCCAGCATTTTCAAAAAAAACGAATGGATGAGCTTCATTTACTCCCAAAGCAAATACCGATGGATATAAGAAAAGATAAAAAGAAGGGAAATAGAAAAAGTCATCTAATTTAATAAAACATGTCGGTTTGTCTATAACGATCGTTTAAGTACTTGCTCCTGTCAGTAGGTCTATTTGTGTTCTGAAAAGCCGAAAAGTCTCCTTTACAAATCTTCTCTTGCAAGTTACGATAGAAAAGATAATGACAGCGAGTGTCTAGTTTCGTCAAAACTTCGTACGTATAAACTAAATCATACAACTTCAAAGTGAAAGAGGAGGCAGAGAGACGTTCCATCAATGCGTTCTAAGAATTCTTGTAATTGAAGAAATTATTTGAACATACCAGAAAGTAGTAACCAGCACCTTTGCACATCGCGTTCATCTGAGTTTTCATACAAGGAAGGAGGCACTGCTGAGCTCTGAAAAGTTATTGAAATGTATAAGTATAGTTTGATAAATCTAAACAATTAAAACTTTTAAAAAAGTCACATACCCACAGATGTTTGCCAAATGTTCTGTGATACGAGTAACCTCCTTTCTAAATTTTGGGTGGAAAGTCCAATCATCATCGCTTGAAATCGTTGGTTTAAAATCATTTACATTCTGAGCGCATTTGGTTTCACACTCTGAAAAAAATATATTTGACGGTCCGATAAGTTTTGTTTAAACGACGTTTTGCAGAATTCAAAAATATCAGAATATTTTTGGTTTACATTAGAATTGTTGGATAGACAAAAGCCAAAATATAACTGTCCAGTTACTTTAGCCAAGTGAAGCATCGAAAAAAGTACCAAATACACAAAGAAGAACTCTTCGTACATTCATACATACGTACAATGTGTAAATTATTTAAGTAATTTTGGCAGACACGATTAATCGGAAAACTATGCCACTTAAAGTTTTAAATTTGTTTGTTTAATTACTAAATGATTAATATCGAAATCTTGTCAAATCTTTCTTTGTTTAATTTTAAACAAATTATGAAAAACACTCACTTTGAAATACGGAATCAATGTTTGGCTCAAAACACATTTCCACATCTCTAGATAGGCACAGCGATGGCTCACAGCTTTAGCCATAAAGTGGAATTTATTTTCATGAATGGGTATAAAAAATTCGCAATTTTTTTCCAAACAGGAAATCGCCTCGGTCTGACTTCTAAAATGCAAATTACAAAATTGGCAACCAAACAAACTCACGTGCAAATAACTTTCGTTTCATTGGCCAAACTACGCAAAGTTAAATTTGAGGATAAATTTTGTCTCAATGGATTAAGCAATTTCCATTTTCAATGGATTAAGCAATTTCCACAAATAGATACTGACAATGAACAGCGTCCGCGTCTGAAGAGAAAATGTGGAAAAAATATTGTGAAAAAGAGGTAATGTTAAAAGAAACGTTTTGTGGATTTACTCAAGGACGAACTAAACATTACAAACAAACCCAAATTAAAAAACATATGGAGCAATTGGTATCACAGTCCGCTTTAAATTATTTCGCTTTTTTTTAAAGAACCGCAGGTTATGGAGGCAGATTACCAATTAGGGGAAAAAGCGGCTGTTTTCAGCGGAGGGCAAAACTAGACGGAGTACAGACCACCTGTAATGCGCCGTCGTCTTTTTTTCGCAAACCGCAATGATCTTATTACAGTATTTGGATATTTTTCCGTGTAAACACATACAGGTGGCCGATAAGTATTGACCGATAAGTATTGTAATGAAATAGTATTCATTGAAAGTTTCTCTACCAATTGTAAACTTTCTAAGCGGTGAGATATTGCAAGTGATGGTTTTTTGTTTAAAGTGACTAACTACACAAAGTGTCATCGTGGAGAGTTTCAACGTAAATGCAGTTACGGAGCGGAAAACACACCTTTGTTCTGATCTGGATGTTTACAATGAGGCAGCTAGCAGACCAGGACGACATAATAACACGCTCACGTTTTAGGGATGTTCGTTTGCTTACGCATCTTTATTCACCCACCCACAGAAGTGAAGAAGGTATGTAATTTAACCAAATGTTCAACTACGCATTTCAAATGAATCTTTGGTTGCGAAGATATTTTCAAAAACTTCACTATCAAGGAAGATCCCTCGCACTATAACAAACCACATCGGCCTACAACGACGGCGTGCTCCAATGGTTACAAAAGTTCAGTTATAAAAATTATTTTTTTTCTTTTGAATGAATTTTTGCATGTCTCAAAATCAAACCAGAAATTTATATCGAAGTATCGTACCCATAAATACTTCTTGGCATTAATAATTTTGGGTGTAAAAGGGGTTTTGAACGTTCTTTCTGAACGTCATCATATTTCATCGCAACAACGACAGCAGCCGCACGCGACATAATTTGCAGCAAACACAAACATAATTCACAGTTTATATTACACCCTGTTATTGAAATAATCTGCTTCGATAACTTCTCAACAAATATGTATTCAATTGTGAGAATGAGAAAATTTTCATGACCCGAATTACTAAAAAAAAAAAAACAAAAAAGTACCGCTATATAACCGAGTCCCATATCTGTGAAAAATATGAATCCAAAATTTATAATTAAAGGAAGTCGTTCTAGACTGTCTATTCTGCAAACTACTTTTTGTCGGCGACGGGTGAGTCAAATTGAGCGCGAGACAATCGTCATCCCTCACAAGATTACCTCAAATTCTCGCTAGTTCTTCTGTGTTCTTCCTCTGTATTCTACTGTGTTTCGCCTGGAGTTGATAAAAATCCTTTCAAACAACATGACCTACTGGTGTCCGATTGCGAAGGGTCCCTAGAAAACGTTATGGCGGTATCACGGCAAGTGCATAGTGCAATGTCTAGCGCAGTTGGCTGAGTCCGCTGAAAATCAGCAAAATAGCATATAAGGATAGAAGTGCGCCAGACACGCGAGAGAGCATGAGAGGAGAATAGGGCGTTAGACGGCTCGGTTCTGCGTTTTGCTTGATGGCGTGCTATTTTTTTGCCGTCTGACACGCGGTGCGTGTCGCGTTGAGCGTAATTGCGTGGTATGCGAGGGTAGCCCGGCATTCATTGACATAAGAGGGCCAGATCGTCCTTTTATTTGAACTCCACCTCTTTGAGCCCGTCGAATAAGTTCTAACTACCCTACTGATTGATCCCAATCGATGTCCGTTTAATTCCCAAGGATGGTTTCGGCGCCTGTGCCGGCTGCCACGGCGTAGCACCGATCGTGACAAAAAACGCGTACCGTGGGAAGTCTGCCCCTCGACACCAGAACACACATCTGTCCCGGACAAATGCATATTTTCCCCGACATTAATGCAGTTTCGCCAAAACTTAACAACATAAACGTGACTGACACAAGTACCGAGTTTTCTTGACTGTTGTAATTACCGTCACTGTATCTGTGTGAATACTGGAAATGTCGGGAAGGTTCGAAACAAATAACTATTTTATTGACACTAACACAATATTTTTTTAAACCAGTTTACAATCAAATAATCCTGCGGTCTTGCTCAACTCCTACTCATAGCACTCCATTGTGAAGTTGTGTTGCGGCCGCAGTCGAGCTCCAGCTCACAATCTGAAAATGTGACATGAGCAAAAAAGATTTAAAAGATATTTTTAAAAAATGGAAATCGAAACAATCATAGACTTACAAGCGAGGCGTCCTGAGTTCCTCACAAGCAAGAAGCGAAACAGGGCGCTTCAGAAGCATCGGCGCTTGGGAAAGATGGCTGTGGTTACCTGAAACAGAAAAATAATTAAACGTTCATGAAATTCCCCAAGGGCGACAATAACGACTTTTCATCAAAAGCCTAGCAAAACGTACCATAAGTGCCGAGGCCGCATGTATAGAGACGGGGGCAAATTTGCTTTGATGAGAGGTAGAATCGGTGTTCACCTTTCCTAAAAATGGATTCTGATTCTTTAAAGAACATATTAGTTGTTTGACAGGAACCGAAAACACGTATCTTTCACATAGGAAAGTTCACTAACCATTCATTAGTTGCCTTGAGATATCATCAGCTGAGGTAGCTGTAAATGACAATTTCCATAAGGTCAATTTCCATTAACAGTAAATGAAACCTACAAATAAGAAATTAACCATTTAACCACGGCACTCACCATTGTATCTATTGATAAACCCAGAAAAATTCAAAAATTCCAGACCAATTCCTTGAATGTTGGGGCCTGGGAATATATGTCCAAGGCTGAAAACAAGACCATAAAAACGAGATAGACATTCTAAGAAGAAATATACAAGGCTTGGGGAAATTCGGGTTGTCGGCAACAATGTTGCTATGAACAGCGGCTCCCCCTCATAAAAAACCAGGTATGTTTGGCGAAAATGAAAAGTTGTTCTTGGGTAGACGCCAAGAGAGCAGAATGACACAGAGTTGTGAAAGGGCAGTGATGATGTGAGCGCCGAGGGCATCACAAGGACAGTGAAATAAAACAGTGCGCCGCTGTCGAGGGGCGGAGCATCGATCGGAGACTCGCGATCGACTTGGCCATTGGGATTGGGGGCGAATAAAAACACGTGCAAGGTAACGAGGAAGATGACAAGTGAAAACGTAAAAAAAAAGAGACAGATATACACAAGTGACACCAGCCATTCACTCTCTCCCGTCATTCCCGTCATTATTGAGTCAAAGTTCTGGCATTTTTCAGTCTGTTTTAGGTGAAAATTTCACAACGCCGCTTCGTTTTGCAGACACCATTTTTGGGGCATGTAGGGATATATGTGTCTGAGGTGTTATGAGTTTGAGCTTATAAATTGTAATTTGAGAAACCATTCCTTATTTCAGTCAAATCGAGGAAATTCATGTCAATCGCACATGGTAACATTCGGAAATTTACAACTAACAGCTGGCGGAAAAGGACAAGATGCGCAGGCGCCAGTTAAAACGTAATGGTTTTCTACTGCAGGCTTATTTACTTGCAGCGGACAAAAAACTGCATTTTTCTTGAACAGTGTCTTGTCCAACACCGCCGGCCAACGTGGAGAATGAGAATGAATTCGTTGAATAAGCCAGATGGACAGCGTCTTTAACACAGCCTGTTTATCACACAGCGCCGCAGAGGAAACAACGCCGTCCCATGTGGTAAAGTGATTAGGATTCGTGGCTTTCACCCACGCGGCCCGGGTTCGATTCCCGGCATGGGAATTCTTTTTGCTCAGAAGGGAACTTAGTTTTACTTCAGTAAGAATGAATATTCTCTGATCCATAAGAAAAATTTCCAACTTACGATTTTCGCAAATTAGAAATAACCTCACTACAGAGATAACATACATGTATATGGGAGTAGGGGGGGGGGGGGGGGGGGGTTAAAGACCAACTTTCCATATATTTTCCGTTTTGAAATTATATCCTCGAGTAACAGAACCCGTTTTTTTTTTAAAGAAACACTTAAGTTTGGATAGAATGTTTATTCTAGACACATGTAGCACAATTAACAAATGTTTTCTTACAGCAATGTATCTCTCAGGTAAGAACCAAATGAAGCAGGTCGTTTCTTGTTGTTGAAAGCAGAAAAATCACCTCTCTGAATCGTATCTTGAAGCCTGCGGTTGAGAAGGAAATGACAGCGAGGATCCAGCTTTTGCAAAACATGATAAGTTTCCCTAGTTTCCATTACTTCCATAGCAAAAGTCATGGAGGTGAGATTTTCCATCAAAGCCGTCTAAAACAACGAACGTTAAATGTTTTTTTTTACCAATCTTACCAAAGTGTATGATCCACTTCCTTTGCAAACGGAATTCATGTTACTTTCAACACAGGGCAGAAGGCAGCGCATATGGCTGAAAAGAGTCTAATTTTTAAGCAAAATAAGAAATCCTGAGTGTTTTGAAGCTCACAAAATAAAACTGAAGTGTTCTGTTGACTTACCCGCAAGTTTTTTCCAATCCCTCCGTAACTTTAGTAACGTTGTTGATGTACTCCTCATTACCATAGTCATGAAAATTGTTTCTTTCGAAATTCATTTCAATCGTAGAACATTTAGCCTCACACTCTGAAAACAATAAATCTTAAGGACAGTAATGAAGACGACTAACTCAGCATAACCCTGCCAATATTTGGTTTCAAACACTGTTTGACCTTTGAATACAGCTGATCCTGAAGTTCGCATCGATGATCAAGATAACGGGCAGCTTTATTAAAGATTTCCGGTTTGTACGCGCAATAGAAATTGTCTTTGATGCAACTGATGGCGACTTCTTGACTACTGAAAACGGCTGGATCAGTTAGAATGTTGAATTTAAAATTACGTGCAAATGTCCTGCGTCGTCTTCGCAATGTCTTCAAAAGTCCAGTGCGAAGACTGAACCTTCATCGCAGGATCAAAGCACTGTTGCAGACATGCAAATAGATGTGCATTCATGGTAGATTTAATCACACCCGTAAAACCGCCTGAAGAATCAAATTAAGGTTTAATAAGACAAAAAATGCTACCTGAAAACGCTTCATGAACTTGAATCGGTGCCGTGTTGGTCAGCTGGGCCACTACGATTAGAAAGAAAATCTTCATCTAAAAACGACGTTGGTAGTTATAATAAAAAAAAATAAATTTTAAAAAAAATACCACATAATTGAAAAGGGCATGTGTTTGTTGTGCCAATGCATAGAATGGATTAACTGACCTTCCGTTACCGAAACAAGGCAAAAAAGCTACCGAAAAGCCATCTTGAATTTTAATTAGAAATTGCAAACACCCATTAACTGGGCGTTGCATTTTTAAAACATCTTGTTTTCGGTGGTTGCAATCAATTTTGTGTTTCTGAATGAAAACAAAGCACGAGCTGAATACGACAAAGAAATTCTTTGCTTACCCCTTGAAACTGGTTATACGAACCTTTGATACTTTGTTTACTACTTGGATGAAAATTGTTAATAGTTGCCTGTCAAAGAAATTTATGTCCGAGACTCACAAGAAAAAAACTATAACAAAGGGAAAAAAAATATGTTTTTAAACTATCGACGCTAAATTATCTGAAAAATGCGAATTTAATAGTGAAAACCACCTTGACTTGAAATCGTCAAAATCAAAAAACCCGAAATATATAATGTTTTTTTTAAACGATTACTAAAAACTTGGTCTCCATAGCTTGTTTGGGAAGCGAGACAAAAAATGTTAAAAACTATCGATTTTTTTGTGTGCGGAGCTTCGAAAAAAATTGAACACCCTTATTTTTCTTAACTTCAGAGTATGTATAACAAAACTCCCAAAGGGCTATTTTGATATTCTAAGTCCCCCCATGGTCGATAATTAGAGAAAGTCGGTGTTAATTCTTCATTTCATTTCTTCTTCATTTTCCATATTTTTTAACACTTGAACGTTAGGCCAAAAACAATTTTCAGGTTTGTGCTCATTATGGGCTTGCAGGTAAATCATTTAAAACGAAACAAAATACATGTTGCAGGGTTTGTGTTCTTTCACTAATCTCATTCGCTTTCCGTGACCAAAAAATATTTACTTTTACCACGATATTAACCAATTTATTGCAACAGAGATTTTTTATTTATTGGGTTTTGAACGTATGACAGCTGTGCCGGACGAGGAAAAAGGTCGAACATCTCCTTTGTCCTCGTCCGGCACAGCTGTCATACGTTGATAACTCAATAAATAAAAAATCTCCATTGCAATAAATTGGTTAATATCGTGGTTTAGCCGTTTTGCATTTGCGTCACAGCGGTTTCGCGAGTACCCCGCCACTTTATAGCACATCGGCGCCCATGAAAATTTCGTAGTCCCATGTGGTCTAGTGGTTAGGATTCGTGGTTTTCACCCACGCGGCCCGAGTTCGATTCCCGGCATGGGGAATCTTTTTTTGCGTTGTTCCATATTATGATATTGTCCGTTTTCTCTAAACAAATGAGAATCTTTTATGTTTTTTTTTTATGTACATTTATCTAACTCTAAAAATTCAACTCAGATTGCAGTCGAATTATACATTTCGATTTATAGATATCTAACGAGTTAGATAAATTTTTCATTCCCATTATGGGAAAGGTTTTTTACACACTTGCTTTTGTTAAGGTTGTTCTCCCATTAATTAACCCATATAAACTCCGTTTTCTACTTTGTATGAAATTTTCCAATTTTCAAAATCGAATCCAAGATCTTTATCGATTTATTCCATTGATTAGCCTTTATGATAACTATAAAGCGAACATCGCTCCGCCACACGGAACGCTAATCGCGGCACCCGAAAAGGATTCAAACGACTTAAACGTTCTTTAAAGAAAATGTTATGTGAGTTCATGATCAACGTGATTTCGATAAATGTTCAACAAAAATATATTCCATTTCGTGGGTAGAAAAAAAGACGAGATGTCAAAATAAAAGGACAATTTTTTTCCCGCAAGAATTGCAACCAGTCTATTCTCAACAAACGAAGAGTTATAACTATGTTTTATACTCCTGATGTTCCTATAAGGATTTCCACATGCCAATGTAAATCCATCTACAGTAATTTGCTTTTTGACAAAAAAATAAAAAGCTTTTTTCTTGAATACGGTGCAAGAAAACGACAACGTTACATTATCGACCATGGGGGGACAAATTTTCCAAACAAAAAAAAAAGAAAAATTCAAAAAAAAATTCTTTTTCTGAGACGGACAATATTTTAATTAAACCACATTTTCATATATTCATATATTTTTCATGTTCAACGTCACAGTCTTTGTATAGAGTTTTAGACAATTACTGAAATAAAAAATACACCAGTTTCTAAAATTGGGTATATTTCCGCAAATCTATCTTTTCCTCCTCCTACGTCTAGCAAATTTTTTTTAGAATCGTTTGATACGACCTGGCATTGGTGACTGAGCGTTGACGCACAGGTCGATTCACCAGCCGTCGAAGAAAAAGAGAGTTTGGACTGAATGCCGCCTAAGTCCAGCGCCATTTTGAATTTCTCCGAATACAGCCAATTCTACAACAGAACTCGGAATGACCTGTTTCAGAAAATATCCACCTGCTAATTATATTATCAGAGCAATCAATGATTGGTGTTCAAGAAGGCTAAATACTTAAGGAATATCGTACAAGAAAAAGGTATTGGGGGTTATCTTTATTATAACAATAAGCAAGAGAAACCGGTACAAAGTCAACACAGAACGTGAAAGTATTCGAATAAAAATAGAGATCGGGGACATAAGGGGGTAACGTAGAAAATTTCCTTGCGGAAAAGGGAGAGGGACTTATTGTTAGTTACGGGTGAAGACACGCGATGACATACGTAAAGGTTGTGAAAAGTCGGTGAAAATTCGTCTGTTATGGGCAACCAGGAAAAAATCAACATTATCGCCGGGGTATCGGCACACCACCTGATCTAAAAGCGAACTGTTGTTTTAGCCACAAAGAAAAATGAGGAACCTCATGGAACAATGGTAAAACTTACCAGAATATCCTTTCTCTTGAATTTCCCCCGGTTTTCAGACGAAGTCTTTTTGAAATTCACTTGTTGACAGCCAAGGATGACAGGCCGTTGATGGACCCTTCAGAAGTCTCAAAAACCTTGTCGGGACATCAGTACATCATCCTAAAAAAAATGGAGCAAAATGAAAACGTTATATAACAATTGAGATATATTGGAAAGAAGAGGAGGAGAAAGGAGGATTGACTAAGCGAGGGAGAGACAGAAACAAGGAGAGAGAGAGAGGGAGAGAGAGAGAGAGAGAGACAGAGAGACAGAGAGAGAGAGAGACATGTAAACGTAGGAACGCAAGTTTTGGAAACGTAAAAGACGAGACTCACTTTTCTCCGAGAGTTTCAGACCGTGTGTTGCCCAGTTCAAACTTCTACTACAACTTCGCTATCAAAGAACAAATCACCTAAAGAGAAGGTTTTCACAAAAGAGTAAATAAACCAACATAGAATACAGCTCCCGACGTTGAGGGAAGTCAACCTTGAATGCCGTGTTGTGTATCTTTGTTGTCACAGAAGCTGTTAAATCAACGACAATGATTGGGAACATAACCGCAAGACCGCAGTGAAAAAGCGAGGTTCTGTTCCATGCTGATGTGCTGGCTCTAGGATATCACAAAGACTGAAATAGACACAAATATACAAAAAATTAAAAAAAAAATTGAGCACCTTCATTTTTTATTACCTACCTTCGTTCAGTTTGAATCGGAGAAGTTGAAAATCAGATGCGGCAGTCCTTGCACAGTGTTAAAACGTCATAATTTTTTTTCTTCAATGTTTTAGGCCCAGGAATATATGTCCATGGCTGAAAACAAACAGTAATAAGGAGAACCATATGCGTAACAAGGAAAAAATCTAAGTTATGTAGTATACCAGAAGCCAAAGCCCCGCTTCGCGGGTCTTCGCTTTCTGGGTTCGGCGGCCTTCAGCCGCCTCAATCTGTGATCGCGGCCTGCGGCTGCTTAGGTACGCAGCCTTCGGCTCCTCATGTAGGCGGCCTTCGGCCGCTTATGTATAAATCCTGCGGCCGCTTTGTTCTACCCATTTCAATGAAATGTTCCCCATGGTCGTTTTGGGGGAAATGAAGAAATGTACCTCTCCGCATAAAACGTTGCGCTGCTAACGGACAGAATGACAACCCTCTAATGTTATAAAGGATGATCATTTTACTGGCAGTGAAAGAGTGCACAACGGCAGCACCCTGTGCGAAGGGCAAGGATGACCTAAGATCACAGACGACAATGAAAAAACGTAGAAAGCCCAGTCAAAGGGAGGAGCATCGATTGGAGAAATATCATCAAGTCGACGTCGGAGGTAGAGGTCGAAGGATAGCTTAGGCATCGAACCCGTCATTAAAGTAAACAAAGCAACAAACACACAAACGTAAACAAATGAATGGGAATGCTTAGTTGTTTCAGAACTCATATCCTCAACGAACTGGCTATGAGTGCACTTTATAAGCGAAGGAAAGCCGGGAATCACGTTAGTGAATGGCAGAAGATCTCATGTTTGTTCCGCCATTTATCGCTCCACAAATTTCTATCCAAAGAGTCACGAGAAATATGATGAGCGGTTACGCATTGAAGAATATCCGTAGAACATTATAACGGCCTATGTATATTTGAAGTTTAAGGGTTGATGCTAATTTGACAGAATGAAAAAAATAAACACTATGTATTGAAAAAAGCTTGCATTTTAAAAACGAAAACTGAGTTTGTCTGGTTGGTGCGATGTGTAAACTACGGCAGTCTTCTGGGAAAACAAAAAATTTAATTGAGAAGAGGAAAGAGAAGTGAAATTCGAAAGAAATTCAACAAAATGTTTAAACAAATGACTAGCGGGTGAAGAGCGGATGAATAACGAATACCGAAATATGCACAGAGGGGCATTGTCAAAGAATGTATCATAGATCGCAGAACTCGTAATCCCCTGCTACTGGCAAGATGAAGTTTTTATCTGTTACACAGATCGGAGAGAAACTTCCCAGGTTTCGGTCGCGGGTGTTAGTCAGGAGGCTGGCGATCGTCCATGGGTGAACAAAAACTATTGAACCAAAAAAATACTTACTCACACATTGCCTACAGAAATCTTAATTTTCTTCTGTATACTAGAAACAGACAGACAGACACACTTACAGAGAGATTGAGAGAGAGAGAGAGAGAGAGAGAGATAGAGAGGAAGAGAGAGAAAGAGAGAGAGAGAGAGAGAGAGAGAGAGAGAAAGAGAGAGAAAGAGAGAGAAACTCTTAGCAGGAATGCTTTACTTTCGTTCCGAAATTCCCAAACCCCGGATTTCTATAAATGCCACCTTAAATCTAAATGTTTTGCTCACTTTCTGTCTTGCTCAATCTCGCTCACTATATACGAAGAGTCACTTCTTTATTTATCTTTTTTTTTAAATTTTCATATCATTGTTTGGGCTATTTGTTGGCAAAGTTGTAGACGGTCTTCGCCAGGAGCATCTAGATACGTCAGGGCTCCATTTTTTTCATTCCGATAGGTTCCTCATCGGCGGCAACCTACAACCGTGTGATTCCTGAAAACGAGGATCAAAGTTAGAGGACAGATAGACACTCACGAGTCGTCAGCATTGATGGCAGTCAGCTTTCCCAGGTTGCGGACCATGGCTGTCATGGGCATGTAGACCAATTGTAAGTGTAATCGCTACAAAAATTTTTAAAGCCAGCTTTCTTCTTGAAAAATTAGGAAAATTTTACAACTCTGGTAAAACTGCACGTAAATTTTGAACAAATTGGTAACTAACTCCAATCTAAATTATCAATGGCCTAAAGTTAAAAAACCAAAAAAAGGCAAAACAAAACATCCGAGGATGGATTCGAACCCGGGTCGCGATATTTGTACGCTAAAACGTTACCACTCTGCTATAGCGTCGGTCTCGCTGCGGCGAAAAATTAGTTTCATCGGGTATCCGTTGGCAAAGATGTAACATCCTCGCTTACAAATCTAACGACGAGGGTTCGAATTCGACCTCTGATATTTTCTTGTCTATGTTTGGTGTAAAGGTAAAAATGGAATACCCAAAAATCTGTGCTTCATGTGCTTCTATTCTCGCTCTCACAATATTCTAGGTCAAAATAATCGCTTGGTGCGGTATTCCTGCATGCAAAAGCACTGCTACATTTTCAAGCAAAAAAACTATACATCGAAATCTCCCTGGCTGATGACCTTGCGGGCTATATAAAAGTAATGAAGGTAAATCATCATTTTATAGCCTGTTTCAGAAGTTAATGAACGATTCGAAAACACCGATTTCATTTTCTTTACTAGTCGATCACGTCTTTAACGATCTATCGGTTGAAACAGTTCTTGAACAACTTGGCGATCTTTTTCGAAAGGTTGTTACCGTATACCAAACTATTCTCATTCGGATGAGGCTGTTGGCCATCCTTGGCGTTCTTGGGCAATTTACAGAGAAAACGAAGCCACGCCCTTTCTTGAAGTTATTCTTGATATGCACATTGGGATGGTTAAATTAATACCTTGCTTATTATACTGTTTTTCAAAAATATAATGAAGAAAACAGAAGTTGAAAAAAGTGGATTTTTCCGGTTCAACCCCCCCCCCCCCCAAAGATTACTTTTTGAGTGTCGCCTATAGTGTGTTTACGCAACGTATGTACGCGCACTGCGTTTACGGCGGAAACGAGTGTTTTGCGTTACGCAACGTAGACGTATCAACGTAGTGTGTCGCATGGTTATTCTAGGGTTAGGGAAATCCTGTCTTAAAAATACAAAAACTCTTTTCTGGAGCGCTATTTCAGCAAAATATTCACACTCTCGCTGGCTGCGTATCACAGTGTTCTTATAGACCTGTTCTCGCAAGGTTTCAATTGTGAGAAAGCTATTGGCGTCTAGGACCGAAAACTGAACACTCGCAACCGACACTGATGTGCACGTACCTCGTCTGTGAAGTAAGCTGATTATTTCCCCTCCTTTTCTTCTGTTGATGATGTCAATCAGAAGGTAGACGATTTCTCCTCACTCTTCGGGTATAGTTGCTGCACCTCGAGCCGTAGGTACCGCCAGAGGAGCCAAGAATCACATATCGATAGAATCAGGTCTCATCCGCTTGAGCAGACATCAGCGCACCTATAAATTAAGAGGTCATAATGAAACCTCTGCTGCAACAAAAAAATCTTAATTTGGACAGAAAAATTCATTTAGGGGCACCGTATCTTTGACTTTTCGCCCAAAAGCTTATAGAATAACAGAAATCTCACCTTTCCTCTGTCTGGACGTTTCTCAATTATCTTGATCTATCCGTCCACAATCACGAGCTTCTTTAATTTGTCGACGATCCAGTCCAAACAAAGTTCTTCAAAAAAGTTTAGTGTATCAAATAACCAGCGGAATTTTATGTTCCACTCTTAAAACAAAAAATATAAACAAGATTTATGAAGAAAAAGAGGTGAAATGAAGAGAATGGAAATTGGGTTATTTCGCTTAAAACAGGCAGGGATTATGTACAATAGGCATCGAAAAAGGATCTTGTAGACAACTGAGCAGACAAACAGAGTGTCAACACCACTGCTAGCAAGAAACGGCGGTAAAGGGCATGTCTCAAAACTCAGCGCCGCTCTCAAAGGATACCAGGATCGATTGGAGCCAGCCGATCAGGCAGCCAGCCAGCCAGCCGCGCGGGTCACATGGCCGACATGAAAGAGCCAAGGCGATGGTGTACCGAACTTGCAGAAATGTTTGAAAACTTGAAGGAAATGAAATACAATGTATTGTATATATCTACGCCAATACATCAAGTTATAACATACCGCCACTGTGTTCATTTCATAGTCCCAGGTGGTGTAGTCGTTAGGAATCGTGGTTTTTAACAAGGTTGGCGAAATCATGCACCGGGTAGGCCCGATCCGAGAAATTTTTATAGCGGGCCGGCCCATAATTTTTTGATAATGTTAGTTTTTGTGAAACTCCATTCAAGGTTAATATTTTCCATTCTTTTTGTTGGAAAACATCGTTCTCGATGTGTAAAAGGTTATGTTTAAAGGAGGATTCGAACTACACTATATACTTTTTTATCACTATCCATGGCCGAGTGGCTAGAGGTTGGACTGGCAAAATAATGTGACCCCAGATCGATCCCCGTTGTCAAAACATTTTTGCATTAGTAGTTTTGCCTTTTATTTATGCTAGAAACCCGATTCCAATACATTATAAGTGGATAACTTTTTTTTCTTAATTATGAAAAAATTTTGTCTCGCCCTCTGCCGACCCAGGTCCATCCGGGCTGGGCCGGCCCGGAGCAATGCTTGGTTTTGACCCACGCGACCCTCTTTCGATTCTTGGCGTGGGAACTCATATTTTCGTTCACGCACGGAAGAATTGAAAAGAAATGAGTGTTTCTGGCAAATGTTGATAAATGATAAACAAAAAATATCATTTTATCATTTATACGATTTTCTCCTACGTTCAAAATCCAGTCGTAGTTTTTTATCGACTTATTGAACAATACATTGCAGCTTGGCAGTAATAACTTTTCGTGTGAAAAGAGTTTAAAACAATTTTCGGAATTTAGTTGCAGGGACGCCGCAAATAGTGCCGCACCGCCGCGCGCGACGCTATTCGAGGCGCCGGAAAATAACAGAAACATGAAAGGGCTCAAACCTAATTTAAACAAAATTATATATATTCTTCTAGTGGTTTTGACAAATTCTAAACAAGTTTTAATTCAATTTTGAGAGCAAGAAAAATTACCTATAATGCGAAACACCCGAGAGTTTTAAGACGCTCAAAAATTCAAAATCATGGTTTTTCCGGAAACTTAGAGCGATCCATTGCCAGAATAAAATTGAACAAAAGAAGAAGTTGGATATGTTGATAAAGTAGGAAGGGAAATGGGATATGCAAATACAGGTGCAATTGTGAAACACAGGGTTAGGGTTTGTGCCTTGGCGGATCGAGTTGCGCCACCAAAGTTGTATGGTCCGACGGTTGCGTAACGCATCTACCAAGGGCCTACTACCAAGGGCCTTAAAAACGGACCGCGGGCCGACCCGGGCCCTTTCGAGCCGGAAATGACTTTAGAATTTTCGAGACGGTCAAGGACAGCGAAAAGATGTCACAGACATGAGTTCATCTAAGAATTGGCTGCACACCCACATGCCCTGAGACCCACTGATTTCGTAAGACCGCCTTTGTTTGGATCGGTTGGACATGACGGCGAGAACGACGAATGCGAAAGGACAGTGAGTGAGTCAGAAGGAGTCACCGATGGGAACCTCTGAAACGTATCGAAATAGAAGTATGAACACTTTGAAATTCAAGCTAATGTATCGAATTGGCATCGCCGTTTTCATATGTCTTGTTTTAATCATTATTTACTATTTTTCCTATCATAACGGAGTATTATTGAAAATAAATGAATAAAAATAATTTATTTTGAAAGGTAGAATTGAAGGTGAAAAATAGGCTCGAAGTGCAGAAGAAGCATCAAACTCCTTCTTCTCCACTGCGGCTTAGGTCGGTGAAAAATTCCCAAATCTGAAAATCGAAGTTTGAACCAAACGGTAAACTAAAAGAAAAAGAAAAAAACAGCGCGTGGCATGGTTCCCATAAAGTTTTTTTTTAAAGTGGGAAACAAAATTTAATTTGGAAACCCGAAAACCCTAAGAATTCATAGTAGTGGTTGGGATTCGTGGTTTTCACACACGCGGCCCGGGTTCGATTTACGACATGGGAATTATCTTTTGCCTTTCCCAGAAAGAAACAGTTTAATTCTAACCTGAAGAGTGGGTTTTCGCACTAGGGCTGATGTCTTTTTAGATGGCGATTTAGGTTGTCTTTCCGGTTGAAGCTCTGAAGGTTGATTTAGAATGTCACTCCTATGGAAATTACCTGAACATAGGCGTATCACTTAAATGGCCTTAAACCACTGTGAGTAAACAAGTGCTTCTTGAAGAGAGTTTTCATCGAAAAAGTCTTCTAGCATGAGGAGCAGGTGTAGTTCTTGGCTTCTTTCCGAGAGATGGGAAAGTGAAGTTCTAAAAATATATGTTCTCAAAAAGTGACAAAAAAGCTGCTATGAACAAAACAGTTTCTATGTCTGAAAAACGTACCGTTGTTATAAAAGATCGATGCCCATCAAAACATTTCTAGTCTTTTCAAAGTTGTGGGCCGGAAGTATATGTTCCAGCCTGAAAATTCACCTAATTTGAACGTAATCAACAACATTGCAAGAAATTGAGACAAACTACTACGAAAAAGGAAACACGCGAAAATTTGTTTACTTTCCGATTGCAAGATTCCCAGCAGGCAAGGGGTAGCTTGAATTATGAGAAAAATTGCTTTCATGGATTTCATGTTAAAGAAAGCATAAACGCTCAATAGGAGGTCTGACTAGACAAAAGGACGCATTTCAGGCGGATAAGAACTTCATCTTGGGAGCTCATGTTACAACCAACTGATGAATAACAGACTATCTCCAAGAACAAACATTTAGCAAAAACTAGGGTAGTCTTGCGACATGTCTAATAAATCCCCTTTTGCAAAAAAAGGGAGGGGTAATAATATTGAAAGAACACACATATGATCATGGATTGAGTAAGGCATGTCATATTTGCAATCATCATTGCAGAGGGTTTGACGAAAAACAACATTTTCGTCAATACTTTTGCCGCCAAATTCCATATCAACGATAAGAGAAGTTTGTAGTCAAAAGCGCTGAAATGCAAAATTTGGTGGTTTTTAGCCGTGGACGAAATTTTCTGCATAAAAATCTTACCTTGGTCTTGCCAGAAAAATTGTGTTTCGATAACTTTTTCTGGGTGCATCTTCTTAAAGCAATAAAGTTTTCTTTTTAAATGAAAACATATCAAAACTGTGCTAATAATGAGAATGACAAACATTGAAGAAAAGTTTTTTTGTTGTTGTAAAACGTGACATGACCACAGTATGATATTGGGGAACTAGAAGCAGCTTTTTGCCAGATGTTATAACTGAAACAAGACTGCGCAGTTTGGAGGACCCTTGGGTCACGGCCCCAGGCCAAGAAGGGTGGCTACGGGCCGGGCTAGGCCGGGCTGGGCGTTCTCCAAAAAATCTCGAAACGGCCCGCGGGCACGAGGTCAAAATTTCTAAAAGTTAGGGAAAAAAGTTTTACACTATCTATGCATTGCAAATGTGTCTCTACCATCATAATTACATAAAACAAAAATGGCAAAAAAGTTGTGTCGACCTGGGATCGAACTGCTGTAACTTCGGATTGCCAGTCCGACCTCTTAGCCACTCGGCCATGAAAATTTAACAACTTTAGGTAGGGCAGTTCGAATCCTCCTTAGCACAGTATGTTTTGCACAATTAGACCTATGTTTTGCAACAAACAGAACTTTAAAATATGGAGTTTCGAAAATAGTGTGGCCGGCCCGTTTCTCAGATTTTCTCGGCCCGGTCGGCCCGCTGATCAACCCCTGCCCCGGGCCACAGGAACAGGTGCCTGTAGTTTATGTAGTGCTGTTTTGGCGCAAAACACAAAAAATATGGCATCTTTGCCTCCTCAGTATCTGTTGCACTGAGGTAAGCATATATCCCAAGATCATAAAGGATGAAGTACATCAGACATATATCGGCTCAGAACTACAAAACGAGCTCTCTTGGGGTTTGAGGGAACCTAAAAGGGCAGGCTAAAAGTGATTGAAAATGTCCCAGGGTGAAAAGTGCATGTGGGCGGAGCAACTCATCGATCGGTACCCGCCGTCAACACTTCCAGCAGATCAACCGACTTTCCTTCCTCGAGGGGTTGGCGCTGACTCAATATCGCGATAATACAGAACCGAAAAAACAACAACAAACCTTTTAAAAATATATGTCGTACGGCCTCTCTCTCTCTGAATGCCGCTAGACAGAAAATTACAATAACACCCTCAAGTTTCAAGAAATATAGTTCTGTCCGTAAATCTCTACGATTATAATTTTCATAAATTCCATTACAAAACTTTTGAAGAACATGCTTTGAAGAGACTTTTCTCCAACAAGACGCCGCAATATCGCATTTCGAAGATGTGATAAATTCATAATCCTGTGTTTTTTTTTGCTAAGAATCATGGTTTATAGCCGCGCTATGACGATATGCGTTTATCTGAGTTCGAACTCCGGCAGAAACTTTCAATAACCAAGCGGTATGGAATGTTCCAGATTATTGAAAGACAAACCAAACAAAACACAATAATAATGGGCAAGTTGAGAAAAAAGTAATTTTGAGCGACAACCGCCCTAATGGACTGATTATAAAAGATTGTCTACCAGCTCTTCATTGTCATGCGTGATCTCACAGCATTACAGTGGAAGGGTTCCAAGGGCATCTGTTCCATACAGAACTCCCGCAGCGCAAAGGACCCTTGGGTCACGACCCTCTGCCACAGGTATACGGGGCACAGTTTAACATATCTTGTGACTGTAGCGCTAAACGGCAAAGCGACGTGTTTCATAACAACTACAATTTCTGATAAGCAGAGCAGAAGTTGCGGAATCTCGTGTAAACAAGCAAAGTTTACTTGGAAATAAAGCAAAGGGCCGAAAAACCGGCGCGAAGTCGGCGCGGTCGGCGCATTTCGAAAACGCCGAATCATCTTTCCCGCCTAAACGCACTTGAACTTCAAAAGTGCCGTCGTCTTTTGGTCTTGGAACACGCATTGGTCTTGTTACCATGTTTCACTGCCCATTCTTTTGTGTAACCGTGGAGTGTTTCAAAGGAATTGCAGTTACTGTCCGAAGAACCCAAGCTTCCTTTGTTCTGATCAAGGATTTTACAATGGGGCAGCTGGCAGACAAGCACGACATAGGATTGGATAACGCTCGCTTTTGAGGGACGTTGGTGTTAGAGAATTTTGACTCAACAAATGTACATAACCCAACCAAGAATTCTTCACTGAAAAAATTTATTACTGTGGTGGGAACTAATTTTGCGATGTTATAGTCAAACGTGGTCAATTGGTTACGTTTCGTTGTTCCCACCCACCCGGACTTTCGGTCCACGGAACGAAAAATACTTTAAGCCTATTTACAACAGATAATTTTAAAATTTAACTCTGCGAAACATTGTTTTCTTAAAATCTTGAAAAATAATATGAAGAACCTTTTTTTCGCAATCTTTTCACTGCACGCGATAAATTTCGCGGCGAAAGAAAGAAAACAATGCTTATGTTACGCACTATTTATGAGTAAGGCTTCTACAACAACTGCTCACCGAGTATCTATTCAATTTTGAGAATAAGAAAATGAGTTAACCCGAGAAAACACGCATTACTATACAAAGGTGGACGCTGCATAACTTCGGTGAGTCTTCGGTGTGTGAAAAAGACGAATCCAAAACCCAAGATAGTGGATTCACATGTAAAGAGGTCGTTCCACACTACCTTCGCTGAATAAAAAATATTGTCGGCTTTGGGTGAGTCAGATTGAACGCGAGGCAATCGTCACCCCTCACAAGATTACAAATCTCGTTCTGGTCTGTTCATCCAATTAGTATTTTTCGGCCCAAGTTTATAAACAATACTTCATAACAATTTGGATTTTTGTGTCCGATTGTGCTGGCTACGCTCAGGGAGACGAGAAAGCGTAACGGCGGAATGCGAGGCTAGGGTCCATTCGATGTCCGTTCAATTCCCAAACTTCGCGAGGATGGTTTCGGCACCCGTGCCAGCTGCCACGCGTAACACCGACCGTGCCAAAAAAACGCGTACCCTGAGAATTCGGCCCTATCAACACCAAACCACACATCTGTCGCGGACAAAATTAAAAATGTAAACGTATCTGCGAAAAGTGCCGAGTTTTCATGAGTGAGAAACCACTATCACTGTATTTGTATGCCGAACATATTGGGGAAACTCGGTGCAAATAACTATTTTATTTAAAACTCAATATGGGACAAATAAAATATTATTTTAACAAGTTTACAATCTAGTAATCCTACGGTCAACTCCTGCTGGAATTGGAAGAACTCCATGGTGATGTTGTGCTGCGACCGCAGACCGAATCCAATCCGTAATCTGAAAATGTAATATGAGCACAAAGTTTTGAAATAAACTCTCACTTCCTGAGATCATCACTTTTGGGAAGCGGAACAGGGTGCACCGGAAGCATCGACTCTTTGAGAAGAAAGTTGTAGTTACCTGAAACAGCAAAATAATTGAACGGTTGTGATAATAGAAGTTGGGCATTGACAAGAAAAAAGCACACCAAGACACTTACCTTCGTATAAATTCAGAAATCCGGAAATGTTCAATATTACAGAATTTTCTTGAATGTTATGGCCCGGGAATATATGTCCAAAGCTGAAAACAAGAACATTGAAATCGATATAAACAATAGAACATAAACAAAATGTGGTTGAAATATGGACTGTCAGCAATATGTTGGTATGTACAGAAGATCGCATAAACTGATGTAGCAAAATGCAAATATGTTCTCGCAAAAACGTCAAGACTGCAGAATGACACAGAGTTGTGAAAGGGCAGGGATGATGTAATCGGAGAGGGCATGAGAAGGGCAATGGAATAAAACAGTGCGGCGCTGTCGATGGGCGGAGCATCGATCGGAGACTTGCGATCAACTTGGCTGTTGGGAATGGGGGCGAATATAAACTAGCAAAAGGTAAAGGGAAAGAGGATAAGTGGAAAGATAAACAAAGAGACAGATATACACAAGTGACACCAGCCATTCACTTTCTCCCGTCATTCCCGTCATTACTGAATCAAAGTTCAGGCATTTTTCAGTATGTTTTGGGTGAGACTTCGCACAACCTCTTTCAGTTTTGTAGACGACTTTTCGGGGCCGTGCAAGTGTTTGAAGTGATATTTCAGGCTACAAATTGTGAATTATGAAAATTAACACTGATTTCAGTCAGATCAAACAAACTCATGTTAACCGCACGTATAAATAAAATGCACATCCAAGTGAAGGGTGATGATTCTTTCGTACAGGCTGATTCACTTGCCACGGACAAAAAACTGCATTTTTCTCGAAAACCACCTTGTCCAACACCACTGCTGAACATTCAGAATGACAACAATTTCGTTCAATTCGAGTGATGGGCAGCGTCTGCCAAATCTGCGCTAGAGCCAGGTTGAGGGTCATGGTTCTTTCGTGCACGCTGATTCCTGTTTCGCGTACAAAAACTGCACTTTTCTTAAACAACATCTTGTCCAACACCGCTGCCAAACGTTCAGATTGTTGTTGAATGTGCGCGATGGACAGCGTCTTTCCATCAGCCCCGCGTGTTTGTAACACAGCGCTGCAAAGGGGATGCCATAGTCCCATGTGGTCTAGTGGTTAGGATTCGTGGTTTTCACCCACGCGGCCCGGGTTCGATTCCCGGCATGGGAAATGTCTTTTGCTTCACATCAGAGATACAACATCGTCATGAATTTGTTGAAAATTGAGAATAGAGTTTTACTCATATTGTTACAAGATGTCTATTTCAGAAAATGCTTAAAAAATACGATGTTACAACAAGAAACGAATAATCAACAAAATAACAACATTATACCGTTGTGCTACTCTCCAGGGTTTCTGAATCCATGGGTGGCTCGGAACACGGCGCTGATCGGCGGACACCCAAAAAGTAGCAAACCGCGACGATGGGCAGTCGGAGAAGTAGAGGAGTATTTCCTGAAAAAAGAGGTTGTAAATGTTTCATTTGAAAAAATGTTTTTCAATGCTATAAAAAACTCACTTGTTTCTGTTGTTCTTCCAGATATCAACAGCTGGCGTGGATGCCGTAGAACCGATTGCTGGTGGAATCCAGCATCTCAGAAGACAAAACGGCTGAATTTGACTTGTTAAGAAATATATTTTCTCATAAAAGGATTGTTTGAAAATGTGTGTTCGTACAAAATATACTCAGATGAACATACCTTTCCTTTATAACAAAAACAACCGAAACAAAATAAGTGGAATTATCGCACGCTAAGCTATGATTTTGGAAGCACAAATCGAAATCGAATGAAAAAATCATGGAATGGCATGGGAAAAGAAACAATGGCAAATGACTGAAAAGTGAAATTTTGATCTAACACCATTTGTCATAATTATTTTCATTCCTTTATTTTCCACCGCTCTGTTTCTCTCGAACTTACTTTTGTCCATGGATGGGAAGCTCAGTTCGTCGTGGATGACGCCAGTAGTAGTTATAGCCTATTCTTCTTTTCAATTGATCAAGAGGTTTGGAAATGTATGTTCCGACCTAAACAATTTTACAGAAAACGAAGAAAAGAAAACAAAAAAAAATAGAAAACTGAGCTTGTGAGAAGAAAGGTTCAAAAGTTAACGACAGCCAAAGCTGCCATCTCCAAAGCTGGGGGTCTCTCAACGACAAGTTAGAGGAAAGGATAGAAGAGAGGTCACAACTGAGCTTACGGGAAGGCACGTGGTAGACTGTCGATGGGGGGGGGGGGGGCGGGGCATCGATCGAAAGAGTAGCGATCAATTTGGCCATCGAGAAGGAGGAGGCGGGAAACACAATAGCTCGAAGGGTAGCTTTAGAGTAGCGATTGAGTTATGCGGGAATAAATAAACGAAGGCCCTTATTATGACTACTACGCCAACAAACTGATTTGCAACTGAGTTATCAGGCCGCAGTTGTGCATATTTTCTATGTTCCAATGTAAATCAGCAAGTAAATTAGTGATAATGATAGTTTACTGAGGAGAGGTGAACTGAGGAGCTTACCAGAGTGATAGAAAAAGAACATTCACAAAATTGAGTCTTCAAAGCGAAGATTCCCAATGTTCTTGCATTGCAAAAGATTTTCAGTAATAAGATTAGAAAACCGGGAGTTGTTGCTACAGTCCTTGACGACCGGCCAAAACTGCATCTGTTCCCCAGAGGTTACCTCCCCGCTGCGCGAAGAACCCTTGGGTCGCGGCCTATTGCCAGAGGTCCACACGGCGCTGTTTTGTGCAATAAACGATAGTCCATACGACAGAGGTTGAAGAGATGTCGGCATTGCTTAATTAAATGCATTTCTTCGCTTCTCAGTTTTTTTTTCTAAACACGCATTCTTTCTGAAGTTTAGTCACTAGGTATTCTCTGATGGATCGCAGGTGTTGAATTAACTCCCATCAAGTTTACATAGTTGATTCACATTCCTTATAGATTCAGCTCTAAAGTTTTCCACACAACTCTCCTTAGGAGATTTAGCTTCTTAGCAGGTTCCTGGCACTATTGGGGAACTGTAGACGACCTCTGTGTTTTCCTTGGTTACGGTTAAACCCTGTTTAAGACGAAAAACTTGCCAATGTTTTTAAGATATTGGCTTCCGGAACCCTTTCGCAACTGCATGGTTAAGGATTCCGGCGTTGTTCGTCTCTTAGCGACGCATTTTGACCGCTGGTTTGCAACATAGCTCACCTTCGGTTTGCAACAACTCTCACTTTCTGATTTTGTGTCCGTATCGTAAAATAAGATTAAATTCTGCCTCAAGTCCCAGGTTTGCATTTGTATGTAGCACTCCATTATTTACAGAGGAGCGGTGAACGAAGAGTAACGAGGAGAACCTCACTACAGTGACAGAACACGAATTATTACATAATGGAATCTTCAACCCAATGTTTATTCACGGTAGACCGACTTTCAATGAAAAGGTTGATTTGTCGGGAGTTATTTCTACAGTCATTGATGATCGTCCGTAACCGCATCTGTTTGCCAGACGTTACCTCCCCGCTGTGCGAAGAACCCTTGGGTCGCGGCCTATTGCCAGAGGTCCACGTGGCGCTGTTTTTTGCAATATACAATAGTCCAGAGGTCGAAGATTCCTATCACAGCAGCGGCAAGAAACGTGATAGAATAAAACATGGCTTGCCAGAATCTTTGTTGATTCCGCTCAAAATTCCTCCAATTACAGCCCAAAGTTTTTAAGGAAGAGGCGTGGCGCGGTTGGAAGCTAGGGGAATGGTACCAAAGCAGCTGGTTTTTCAGTCTGTTTTGGGGGAGTATTCTCACAATCTCATTCCGTTTCGCAGGTTACGTTTCAATTGACAGCTGAGAGACAATCTGCGCTAGAGCCAGGTTGAGGGTCATGGTTCTTTCGTGCACGCTGATTCCTGTTTCGCGTACAAAAACTGCACTTTTCTTAAACAACATCTTGTCCAACACCGCTGCCAAACGTTCAGATTGGGCACGAGTTTGTTGAATGTGCGCGATGGACAGCGTCTTTCAATCAGCCCCGCGTGTTTGTAACACAGTGCTGCAGAGTGGATATCATAGTTCCATGTGGTCTAGTGGTTAGGATTCGTGGTTTTCACCTACGCGGCCCGGGTTCGATTCCCGGGATGGGAAATCTCTTTTGCTTCCAAGAAAAGACACAATTATACAATTTTTTTATCCTTAGACAGTTTTTAAAGTGGAAAATAATCATAGAAGAACTGAAAGTAAAGGAACTCAGGGAATATATTTGTTTTATTTTGAAAAACTGAATTTAGACATTAATGTTTTCGGCAGATAGTATCCGTATGATTTATTTTTTAAGATCACCTTTTTAAAAAGAAGCATCAATTTTTGCATTTGCCTACGATACCAATGCTTTCAAATCAAGCCGTGTGATTTCATTCAGAAGTAAACTACACTTGAAAACGGTCATTTCATCTTCGAATTAAATGAAAAAAGTATGTTTATTTGGAATAAGATTTATTTTGAACACAAAAAGCCGTAGAGATACATCACGCCCACAGTAATATTTGAAATAGATAAGAATCCAAAGATTTTTGCCTATTCGTGTTGTCGATAACAAAACACCGAGGACCCAGCTTCGTAACAAAATATTTATCTGACAATTACAAAAAAACAAAACATGTTATATCAATAAAAAAAATATATATTGAACAGTGTCTCTTCGGCCATCTGAAGCAATTTGAAGCTGGTTAGTGTAGAAGGGATGGCTGATCGTCCAGCATCTTAGAAGATGAAGCTGAAAAAACTTTTCATGAAAGAGAGTGTGAGTGATTGTGCGCATGTGTATCTTCGTGAACTGTTTGCTGCGAATGCTCAAATGAACTTATCTTTCATGTTGGTAAGATATTTCGAAATAATTTTCCGTAAAAGTTCTATGTATCCGAACTTCTTACTAAATCATAAAGAAAGCATATACTCCTCGCCCAAGGACCTTTCCTAAAGTTTCGATGACCTGCACATCTAACGCGCGAAATAGTGTGCAAGTCGCGGAGACGCAGACAACAAGCCACTTGTTTCCCGCTGCCGGCTAAGAAAGCTCGCTGGGCGACGAGTATAACTTAATACATATAATCTCGGAATACTTAATGCAATCAATTGACTTAAGCGTGAACTTCGCGTGTTTTGCCTGACACTCTACCAAAGTAGGCTTAGCTTAAAAGCCAAGGAGCATGTTTTTCTCGATAACAGCAAAGACGTCTTCCAATTAAACGTCAATAAACAGAATCATGAAAAAAATCTCGCGCCATTATCTTTTTTGGATGATTTTTGAAATGTGCGCTTAGATATCCATATTTTTGGAGTATTTAGAGATATCGACTTTAAATTCAGGCACCTTTTTCAGCGCGTTTCGTGAGGAAATTCAAATTTCGCAATTGCTAAAAATGCACATGGGGAGACCATTACCAAGTTAAATACTGCTGTGGTTCACACACTGTGATTGACTTTACAAAAGATAGATAATAACTCACATTCTTCACAGATGGAACCTCCTTCCGGTAAATTCACTTCTGAAGTTCATCAAAGGCTCGGTTCCCGTAGAGTGGCTGGCTAATGGTCTCGAGCACTTCAGAACACGAAACTGCTGAAATTAACTTATTTAAATAGCGACACTCTCAAAAAGGGAGATTCATTGTGTGAAAATGTATTTTCCTACACAATTTGCAACGGGTACCTCCATGAACTCACCCTTCACCAATGCTCTGTTCTTGTTCTTGGCAGACCGCTCTTCGCTGACAGCACAACTTGCATCAAGCCCTTCGACGGTTTTTCTCAGGTCAGCCAGAGCCTCCAAGTACAGCAAAGTCTTCGCAAACCTGGAAATTGCAATGTTTAGTCCACAAAAAACCATAAGTAACGAAGACACGAAATGTTTCTCCCGGAACTCTTACTGTTTGACTCGTGTCTTGTAATAATGACATTACAGAATACAACATGCTTGAATTACTTAGTGTGAAAACAGATCAGTCTTGAAAAAGTTCAAAATGTGCATTTTATGAGGTACGTGAGCCGAAATATATAAAGAATCTTTGATCTATCACCCTTTGATTTCAATCACTTCCTACTGCTCATTTTTTTCTCAAACTTACCTTTGTCATACGATCGGATGTTCAGTTCGATAGTAAAAACGTCTGCAGTGGTATTCTTCTTTTCTTTTCTTTAGTTGATGAAGAGGGTTGGAAATCTATGTTCCGACCTGAAGCAAATTTATACAAAACGAATGCGAAAGAAAATGAACGAACTAATGAAGGTGGGCAAGGAAAGAATTAAAAGACAAGAAGAAACTAAAGCTGGCATCTAGTTTGGGGTCTCTCAACGACAGGGTATAGGAAAAAGAAGAGAAGAGATCGCAACGTAGTATGTAGAATGGCACCAAGTGACACACTGTCGATGGGGGCGGAGCGTCGATTGAAAGACTCGGTCGATACGGCCGTCGGGGGAAGGGCCGAAACTCAATAGCTCACGGGGACGCGCTTTACTTGGGACTGAGTTAATAGGAAATTACAAATCAGATTCAGATTATTTTTTAGATTTATACGTTCGCAAACGAATTTCGGAACTTATGTTTTAAGTCACAGTTGTGCTTAGTTTCTAGGCCTTTCGTAGCACTGTACATGAGCAAGTAAATTATGGTTTGTTTCTGAAAAACGGAACACGATTTGGGTAAATCCTAAAGGACTGTGGCCATTGCATCCCACGGCGAACAGTTGTGACAGCCGACTTTCAAATCGTCTTGATCTCATAATTACGAGCTCGCTAGTACAGGCCCGCGCTGAGGAATAAATATGCTCACTGGCGGATCCAGATTTGTTTTTCGTTACAAGATTCGTCCATAGGAAACACACCGTAGCATGCTTACAGTCAGAAGAGTGGAGCAGTGAGACTGCAAGACTGACAAAAATATGAACATTCGCAAATGGAATATTCAAACCAAAGGTAGCCTTTATTCCTACAAAAGCATCTCCCCAAAAAGGCTGAAAACCGATAGTTGTTGCTACAGTCATAGAAAACATGTTCAGAGTGCATCTGTTCCCCAGATGGTGCCGTTACAGTTACTCCCCGCGGTGCGAAGAACCCTTGGATCGCGGCCCTTAGCCGGAGATCTGGGCGGCACTGTTTTGTGTAATAGCTAATAGGTTCGAGGTTTTTCTATCACAACCACGACACGCAAAAGGTTAAAATAAAACAGGGTTACATGTTATCGTACGTAGTGGAACCGGAGTGCAAAATTTTAAGTAAATTTCTCTCAGCAATCCTCAGTTTTTTTTTCAAAAACGCAATGTAGTACATATACGGTTTTGTCATAAGGGTTGTTCCCTAAACCGTTGCATTCACTATCATTGCGTTTTCTTACTTTATTCACATTCTCCGTTGATTTAGCTCAAAGTTCCTCCATACAGGTCTCATTTGGGGACATAGGTTCTTTTTTTTGCAGGTTCTTTGAACGGTTGGGGAACTGTCTATGTTTATTTTGCTAATGTTCTTGTTGAATCCTGTTCAAGATGAAACATTTGTTAATGTTTTTCCTAAAACCTTGGCTTCCGGAAGCCTTTCGCAACTGCTTGGTTAGGGATTCCGGCGTTGTCCGTCTCTAGGCGACGCATTTTCACCGCTGGTTTGCAACAAAGCTCACCTTTGAACTGTCACCTTTTGACATTTTGTTGAACTGACGTAAAGCAATTTTGAATCTTGTATTTTCCTCGTTAACTTCGATCCACAGGTATGTATTATACAAACGTTTTGAATAAAATTTTCTTCTTTTTGTTGAACAATCAAAATACATTTTCTTAACGTCGGCGAAACTGTTTTTATTATTTCCAGTTTGCGAAAACCTTTTTGTCTGCAATTACCTCTCTGTAGTTCCAGTTTGAATGACAGCGATTCCGGAACATCTATAAGTTGTTTATACCACCCTCAACTTGCTGAAGTGCAGCTTTTCAGATCAATTGACTTGAGCTGTGGTTTGCAATTACCAAAGTATATTCGCAGGAAGTGTTAGGGAGGAAGTGTAACAATTCACCGAGTAAAGAACGAAAACCACTTGAGGGAGGTACTATTCCCAAGTTTGTCAAGTTTTTTGTTGACGCCCCGTGTGTCTTTTTACTATTGTCTTAAGGTGTTTAAAGCACCGTGCTTCATTGTGGGTATATTTGTTTTCAAATTGCCAGTTTCTAAGGTTTTTGCGAATAGAAGCTTAAATCTGTGTTTTGTTTCGCAATTCTTACATTCATATTCTTGCTCAGCTTCCCAAGACAACTTGACAACCTTTTTAAAGTTGTTTTACCCACTAAAACCCTGTATTTGGGTGCGCCCAATTTTATGATTATGCAGCCTTTTCGAAGAAAAAAAACAAATTGTAGCCAATTAATTTTATATTTACTTTTCTTAGAGAGTAAAATATGGCCACCTAATTTTAAAGATAAAAAATTGGCAAAAAAGAACAGAGTTCACATCTTTTCGTTAGCAGAAAGCCGCTGATATTAACAGTCATATCGATTATTTTGAACAGAACGAAGCCAAATATAACAAAGTCTAGGTCATTTAACGAACACTAATTCCGCCTCCTGATCAATTGTAACAATTTTATCTATTGTTTATCATCGACTTTTGCCAATTGTCTTATTCAGTATCACTTTATATTTAACTTTCTCAAATAAGTTTGCTTGCTCATTCTATTATGTTAATTACTTAATAGAAATTAGATTTTTATACACCCGTTCCTGAAACGGTTTTAAGTGTCTGTATGTTCTTTTTAGAGCAAGTAACTAGAATTCGTAGAAATTCCAACAAAAACCCCGCCCCTTGTTTTTAAATGGTTGTACTTACACTCACCTATGTATGCTTCGTAATATCAAATCCAAAACATTCAACCATTTTTCTACTTAGTCGCGCCCCTTGAATTTTGTTTGTGTCTCAGCCGTAGACCACTTGATCAAATGCCCTCGTGAGCCCAATTGAAGCCAGCTCTCGTATCAATGTCTCAAATGTTCCTGTGGGCGCTTTCATTTTCTTTTGGGCCGTCTGGCGGAGTTCGTTCTGCCCACAGCCGTCATTGCCTAATTGGGACAACAACTCTTCTCGGAACCCTGCCGTTTCCGTTTTGACCCTAACCCTTTCCGACACCAAATATAGTATCACCCATGACGTCACTCGCCAAAAAGGCACAACCCAAAAAAAACGATTAAAAAATTTTCAAAGTAGCAGAGTTTGCAGTAGTACGAGATTTATTCATTGCAACAATCCATTTGGCTGGAAAAGTTCATGTCATATGCAAGTTGACAGCTCTCCGCTTCCTGGGCGGCATGTAGTAAACACAAGTCCAACTTAGTTGTACTAGGCAATATTGAAATCTAAGGCCTGTTTTAGTATGATTAACGGTTTAATACTTTCTTTTGTGAAGTTGATAAACTATATGAACGAACTTGTAGCTAGCTAGTTATTAGTTATGATTCTGAAGTTGAAATGTAAATTTAACCTTCACAGTTTACTTTGCCAAAGTGTACATGTTCAACCAATCTTATCTTTTCAAATGCTACTGTACGTAAAGCTTCTTCTTTTTCAAACGATAAATTAAACAAATTCCTGCTTTTTGCGCTTGAGGCTGTTTAGTTTCCAAAACCAAAGCCCTCATTGTTTATTTAAAAGTGTGAACGTTTAAGTCTTATGTTATCGGGTGACACTCTCAAACCTCCAAACAAGCTTCCGTTTGCCTGTTTTTGAATCTCTATACCAAATCTGGTATTAAAATTTATTTCAAGACATCTGTATTTTCACGAAAATCAGATATGAGTAGGCCAGTTTCTCCGATTTTGTAGTTATGCTTTAGTAGGACGTTTTTATACTTTTTCCAAGCATTAGGTTTTTTGGTTTCCCACACCCGCAAAGTAAAAATATTTATATTATCGCTAGCGGAAAAAACGAAAATCTTGGACAAAGTTCAAGCTACCAACCGTCGTTTATGATAAGTTGTGAAGACAACGGTTTTCCAAACCTCCATATTTCCCAGATGAAACATCGGTTTGTATTTTCAAGTGAAATGTTCGTAACATTTGTCGCACCCTTCTGAAACACTGGGGTCAGTCGACTGATAATAAAAACCCAATGATCCTGTAGCTTTAAAAATACAGTCAATATTTGGAAGTAGCAAACTATATAAATGCCAATCATGTCAAGAGTATCTTTCAGAAGTGTTTGTACAAGATTGTCTAGAGTTCTCGGAAAACAAACTCAAACGTTATGTTTGCCATGATATTGGAATTTCCGTTTCGTTTCTGGATTAATTAAACGCAGTTCTCATTTTGTATGTATTGCCCTTGGAGGAATTGCAAGATCGTAATGCAGTTTTCAGCACTTTCACGTGCTTTCGACAAACTTTCAAGTACTTACACGAAACCAAGTTTCACCTAAAACGTTAATACAAGCCAATCGGTCACCCCTCGCAAACCAGCTAGCTTTGAATTTATTTTTCTGACGTGTCGCGAACAATTTAGAAAAGTTCAACTAGACTAAACGTTCCTTTGGTGAAAACCTCATTAGCAGAGTGTTCGCATTACCAGCTAAATTGGACGTTGCCTCTATTCTGCAGCTGTACTTGAGTGATGTTCTTTGTTTCAGCCACTATCTCTTTTCGCCGAGTGTTTTCTCCGTTTTTGGTAATTATAAACTCTTAATAGAAGTTTAATTTCTCAATTAAAGTGGTTCTCATCGTCTTTTGTCACCAGTCCATCTTCTTTTTCACCAAGTACATGCACTCTTGGTCGTTATCGGGTAATTACGAATAAGTGCCGTTGGACTTGGGAGCTTTTTTGTAGGGTGGAGCGACGGGGCTAAGGAACATGTGACAATGAAATGGAAACTTTCATTCAATTTTTCTGTTTGGTTTTAAGTGTGCTGGAAATGTTAGCAAACTTTCAGTCAACTTCAGCAACTACTTGCGCCTTTGACCGATTGTGCATGATTTTATAACCTACTAGTGCTTTCAAATTGAAAACCGTGAGGTTAACACAAGAAAACATCCACACTTCGCTGGATCGCTTCTTGTTTCCATTTAACCATGGCTGAAACAGGCGCTTTTTAGCTTTGATAACTCGTTTTCCATCAGAGTAGGTAATAGGCCATCGTTGTAAAAAGCTATATACTGAGTTTTTAAACCAACAGTACAACCTAAAAAGGAAAACTGTTGGAAAGTCAAAACAGCAAGCTTTATCCTAACCCGAAAAAAACTGTAGACATAGAAAGCCTTTTCTCTCTGACTACAGTTTCATTAGTAAAACTATGTGCACACATTTTTTCACATTTCTGGTTATAGACAGACAACATTAGAAAGACGTAAAAAGTTGTGTTGTGTGTGAAAACGTGTTTTGCAAAAGTAAAATCAAAGGTTCAATTTCAGTAAAGAAACAAGAAAATAACAATTTTTCGCCAAAGAAATCGGGTTTCTTAAGGTTTTCTTAACTTATATTTTGGAGCAAATTTGCTACAAGAGGAAAAGTTTTCGTATCGGAACTAAAGCGTCATAAGATAACTCAGTTGTCATGATGGTCTCTAAAACGGTTTTTAGCACTGACATCGCCTTGTAGTTTCTTACATTTCCATAAAAGTGGGGTTTTCGTAAGCTAATGAATTTTAGATTTCAAAATGTAAATCTGTTGGTTCTGAATTGAGCCAGTTTTTTGAACTCACTCGTTGTTTTGAAAACGAACAAACCTTTTGGAATTGTTTTGTTGCCGTGTTCAGTGAAAACAAAGCATGACCGGTGGCACGTGTGGCATTGTTAAGCCCCGGGTCTCTATTGCAGTAATTAACTCAAGGGTTGCCGACGTCTCCAATTCGAAGATGAGTGCGCGGGGGCGGATGGCAAATGACGAAGGCGATCTGGCCCAGTGGACAGAGAAGCCTTAGCGATGCATAGATCGCCTGCCAATCATGTGTCGGCCTTGTCCTTCCGCAATTGTCGCCAATTTTGACACGTTTTTCCACGAATTTCACAGTCAAACTTCCGCCCCTCTGCGTTCCTTATTGATTAAGTAGCGAAAGCGCTAGACAATTCACACTTTCACTCATATTATATGTGCTAATCGAGGCGAAAAACCATGTCCACTATTGTTTGTTCGCCTTCGACTTCCAAATGCCATGCAATTGCACAACTCCGGGTTCTCTGTTTTTCTGCGACGCGTATTCATCCCTTCGTTTTGCAAAGAAACACCGACGTTTCCTTGTTTACATGGCGGGAAAATGTACCAAAAGCTGTTCTTTGTCGTAGACCTTATGTTAATCTTATGTCGTCACACGTTCTTGGCTCCTTATTAATAGGTATACATTCATTCTGCAAAAAAGAACATATGTCTGTATGCATTAACATACAACACATGTGAAACATCGTGTATTTTAATGTCTTGCAACCATTTTGCTGCATAAATTTTAGCAACATAAAATATAGAATGAGCAATTGTTTTTTTTAAAAGCATTTTTACTGATTCTTTTCACAATGCGATAATTTTGTTATGACAACCAATTTTAACCTTCAACCTTAATAAGAAAATTTTGCAAGTTTGTAATCAATATTGAGATCTATTTAAAATCATATGTTTATCGATTCTCGTGTAAAACCACAAGCATAGTTTCTTGTTCTTTGAATTTCCAACTTTCAATTGGTTAACGCGCGCAATCGTTCTTTCATCAGATACGAATTCTCATGTGAGACTAAATGCCATTCATCACTGTTGCGAAATCCAAACGCAGGCGAGGGGACTTCCCCATTTAGTTTAAATGGAAGGGAGCCCTGAAGACTCGAGACCTTTAAATGAAGTTTAACTGAAGATTTGGAACTCTTTAAAAAATGGTTTCAGGAGGCAACTGTTTGTGCTTGGATACTTTTAATGTTTTAATGATGAAGTTATTCACTACATATTTAATGCCTTGAAAAAGAGCGTTTCCTCGATGTTCTTGTCTTCAATTTTCTAAGAACGGGGATTCAGTGAAAGGGAATGCTTTATTATTTTTCAGATGTGTTGAATTTCACAAGCTTTTGAAACCCATTTTGTAGAAAATACGTACAGGTTTTCCAGGTTTTTTTTACTAAATGGTATGAATTGAATACTGTTATATGTATTTTATTATTGCTACAACAAGGCTTTACTTGCAAAAAGCTATTATGCTTAACCGATGTAACCGATGTTTAGATACATATGTATCAATCAAATCAAGTAGAATTTGATTAAATATAATTCAAGCACACTTTTTTCATATTTCCAACAACATTTTGCAGTTGATGTTTAAGGCAGCATGTGCGAATATCAAAGTATACTACTCTTTCCAAACCAGGAATTACATTTGTTGTTCATTTATTTGTTTGCCCTTGTAGCGCTACTAATTTGTCCTTGTATACCCGCTGCATTTTTAAAATTTCGAATTCACAACGACGCTCCCTCTCATTAATATGATGGATTGCCGTCTATAACCTTGTCCATCGCCGGAAAATTGCTATTCCTTACCACGGAATAGCCGAAAGCCTCATTTGAAGCGAGAATGTTGTATTTTCATGTAATCGTCTATGCATAGGCTTTAGGTGCATGTCTAAATCCAGATGCAGTTTTTCGAACATGTCATTTATTTCAATGAGACAGGTGTTTTCTCCATCGTTCGATTTCAATATTCTTTAGTTTTTAAAGCCAGTTAGTTTTTGTAGCCAGTAGGATTTCTATTTATCATCGTAGAAAATCCGATTATCCGATTTTCCTCTCATCTTTCCGTGAATCACAGGATTCTCCGGCAACGCCTCCAGCAAAACATATTATGTTTCCTTAATGATTTACTGCTTGCAGGAAGTGTTAGGATAAAATGAACCAATTTTCAGTCCCCATGTATTTTTTAAATCATAAAAAAGTATGTTTCTTTGCGAAACATAATGGTAGTTCATTCGCATTCAAAGTTTAAAAAAATAACGAAACAAAACCAATGTTCCTTGTCTGTATGCTTGTGATTTTTATGTCCTTTCATTATCATTTCCATTAGTGCTCGGTTGGTTTTCAAAAAAAAGAAAAAAGGAAAACAAGGCGAGACTTAGACCGTACCCAAACTGTGAAGAAACAAGGCGAGATCAGCCGCAGTGGGCTCCATAGCGTGCGCTTTTTAGAAGAATTTTAAAAAAATCTGGGAGAGAGCTTTCTCAACTTCAAATCTAGATACAATTCAAAATACGTATCTCGGAATGAGCAAGTTTTTACGAAACGGACAAACACTTTTTCCGAACAGTTTTGGCTCTTCCTGGTTTAGCCCGTGAAAACCGAACGTTATTCTATACGTGCTTAAATTTTAACACGTTAGATTTTACCCTATTGGAAATATTATACTTACGTCCAAGTACTTTTGAATCGGAATATAAGGCTCTCTTCTCATCAAGTCATTTGACCACTAATAAAACAAGTTAGGCTGCGTGGGTATGCAAGAACCCGTTTGTTTCTCCAGCTTAGTCATTTTTGTAGACATTTTTGCTGCCCATTGCTACTTGACCGTAGGAGAAGAACTTGAGTCGACCAGGCGGGGTGGTCCAACTTGAGACTCAGCTAATGTTATCCTTCAGACTGTTCTTTCACAGATTCCACTTTACAAATGGAAAGTATAACATCCAAATTCGTCTTATTGTCACTGACTCATGTGGACCACTCCACTCTCATGCTTACTGGTATCGTTGAGGTTTATAAGTAAAACTCAATTTGAACCATAATAAAATCCAGTTGAACTGTTTCTGGTAGGTTCTTGTAGGACTAGTTGTGGCTAGTAATCCTAACCTATGTGTTCCCCCTGATGTAGACTGTCTTTAACGAGAGGGCTGTGATTCACACCACTCCATCTGTAACCCGACCTCAACGTGATTCAGATCCTGTTACGCAATTGCTGTGCGTAAGCAGTCAACAACGTTCTCCAACTGGATGATTGCAGACACAAAAATAGATCTCAAAACGTCTGTATATATTTAGATTTCCCCAACTCTGCTTTTCTATCCGAACACTTTCTCTTGGTCCAAAACGCTCTTTGGAAACATTTCCCTTTCAAACAATTTGTCCATTGTTTCTATAATCCGTTCGTTTCGTTTTGCCATCGGGTATTACCGCGTTTTACGACCTTATGTTTTCCTTGTCTTTGCTCCCGCCACCCCGTATTATTCAGGGCGTCCCCGACTCGCCTAATCATGTCGTCCTGCACGTGGTTCTGAGTGTGCGGAGACACTCAAGACACAGCCATCGCAATTGGTAGGAGAAGACTCGCGCGCCCCCGTGCATTATTAATATTCCACAGAGAAATAATCGGGCCATGTCGTCTTCGACGACGGCGGCGCAGCAGCATCACAGACAGCTTCTCTCAGTTGTGAGGACTCTACCACATCAGGTGAGAATACGTTGTTCTCTTTTTCCAAATGAAATGAAAACAAAATCTTAAAAATCAAAGATTACCTCACTTTGGACTAATAGAAACCATCAACAACTAACACTACGCTGAACCTTTTTGCAGGCGTTGTGTTCAAATTCTTTTATTTATCTTTTCATTCTCCCATTTTTTCTTGAAATGTTGTTCCCGCACTTTTAAGAGCAGGAAGCCGTCTTTTGACGCAGTCTCACGCCGTGACAAATGTCTAGGATGACAACAAATCCCTATTGATCACAAGGGATTTAGACGTTGTAGGTTACAAATTCCCACGTGGGCGTTGTCTTAAAACAAGGCCAAGGCGTCTGAAGAAAAAACGTTCCCGAATGTAACACAAGTAGGCAAATCTGCGGTAAAACATAATGAACTTGAAAAAGATCCTTTTTTAAGGTCCATATGCAGCCTTATGCAAAAATAATCTGTTTTAAAATTGTCTTTCACTTTTAGTTATAAAACAATAGCAGACAAATGTTCAGCAGTTTATTCTTGAAGGCTGGTCCTTGTCTGCAATTGGTTTTTCAATGTAGGAAACTGTTTCACTTTTTTTATCATTTCTTGCCCTTGACTTTTCAGATTGCTGAATTTTTGTTTTTCCCAGAGTAGCATTTATTATTAAAAAAAAATAATAAGTGTTTATCTAAGTTGTTATATTCTTATAGCATTTTTTGCTTTGTCATAGGGGCAATTCCAGTTGAAGAACTGTGAATTTGACGATTTCGTCGGCGCTGAAAATTTCTGGAGCTAGGCAAAACGACATCAATCTGGAAAAACAAACCAACTGGTTGTATATTTTTGTTTGTTATGCTTTTTCCATTCAATTTTTCCTTTTCTTAGGGAGTACATTTAGATTACGTCTCCATTGTAGCTTCTACACGACAGTTAGCTCAAAAGTTCGTAAAGGGGAACAAATCCGTTTAAAGGCAGTAAGGATTTTGCTGTTTGCAAATATGTTTGTTTTAACGGTAAACATTCAGCAGTTCTGAATTAATGGAATTCTCAAACTGCATAGCCAACATTGGAAAATCGTTGTTTGGACACACTACCTTCTAATTCCGTCCCGAGTGTTCCCTTGAAAACAGCCAGCAGCAGTGATTTCCGTTGACTAACACTCTTAATCTTGACGTGTTTACAGCCTCGGAGCCGGCCGTAACCTAAGTGCTACCCATAGGCGCCCGTGAAAGTCGTTTTTGTCGGGCGGCAGGAGTGTCATTAACGCCTCCGGACATGGCGCCTCGGGGGCTTTTATTTGTTGTTCGTTGGTTCGACAAAGAGTAGGAGGGGTCTAAAGGGCGTTTTGAGCAAGATTAGCAGCAGAACGACGTCTGCGCCTCTGGAGGCCTTGCGCTGCCTCGCGGGTCTCGGCGGAGTTCGGCCTAATGCCGCGAGTGTCTTCCGGGGCGGCGGCCCGAATTCGCGCCGGCTCCTATCCTATTACCGCTCGCCCAAATTGTTTCTGGCATGGAGGTGCTGCGGCGGCTGTTGCCGAGGCGCCAACGTGACCAGTACCAGTTCGCGCTGCTCAAGTCCTGCTCGGCACAGGAACTCTTGCCCAGAAATAGGCAGGGACGCTCATTGCCAAGGTACTTCTCACATCACGAACGTCTGGCGCCAGAAACACCGCCTCTGGTCACTCCGAAGGTAGGTGTGGTCACTAGCACAAGGTTATTCAATTGATGGGCTTGAAAGTTGTAAAGCACAGTGTGAATAGAAATTGGTTCACTAAAACAAACAGATGTTGCTTGCTTTGCAAAAACGCGAACTTTTGTTTGTCGACTTCCGTGGCATTCGGTTAAAAATTGTGTCAATATTTTGTTATTTTGTAATTCGAAGTGATTTTACAATTCCTATTGATATTGTTGATTATTCTTCAAGCTTTCAAAAATATTTTCATTGCTGTTTTTGAAAACGCGAAAAAGAAATCTGTTCACATTACCCAATCACTAGAGGTGGAGTTTGTTTCAAAAACCATTTCTTTTTTTTTATAGAACATGACGAGGAGGCCAGAGGCCAGAAATTGCTGCGTTTTCAGTCATTTTTCTGCGCCACTTTCTTCAATGTTTGCTTTCTCCTCAAAAAAACCATCGGTCCCAAAAAAAACTTTTAAGGCAAAACAAAGTAAAGGCTTTACAAAAAGAATAGAGTTGCATTTTCTATTCTAAGGCTGTGGTTAGAATAGAATTATGCCGATTCTAGCATCTTTACTGTTTGCCTTCAAAATAGACGCTTAAAATTCGTATAACCTACAAAATTGACTTGATCAAAGGTTATCTTCAAAGTGGTTACATTTTACATTTTCAAGTTACATTGGGATGAGAAAGCACCATCCACTATTTTCTCTTCGAAGTTGGGATGAGAAAACGCCAATGAAACCGAGGGCATTCAAAAACTCCCAATTTTCACAATTTAATATGATATAAACTTAAGATTCACGAAAGAAATAGGTTTTTTTAGTTGTTTAAGGTCAGGGATAACACTTCTAGTATTTTTTATGTATTCTTTTTTGCATATAGAAGACCCGTAGCTCTATCCAACATGTGGTGCTTCGAATGACAGCATGTCTTCAACCTAAAAATGACTAATTACCCTATAAAGATGTATTCGGTCGTTGGAAATGAATTTTTCGTTTTAGTTTTGTGGTTAGTCTATAAGTTCTTTGTGTCAAAACGCGATTCGATGTGGAGATATGTAAGTATTGAATTAACTCTTTCGTAGTCTAATACATTTGTTTTAATTTGGAAAAGTACTGTGATCTCAGACAAAAATGTTCGAAGAAAAATTTTCAAAATGTTTGTTTCTTACATCAGAGTGCAAAAGTTTCAAAGTTCTTTTTTTTAGTCTTTTGCAGCATCACATATCAGACACCGCTCTTCCACTGTATAATTTCCTACTTGTTGTGTCAGAATGGCAGCGACAACTGCCGTTGTTTACCACGTAAGCTCGTCACATTTCCCACTTTCCTGATCTTATTAGCGCAACTTACTTAACCCGCCGGATCTCAGTTTTAACAGGCTGAGGAACGGAAGTAAAAAGGTGGAAGACACCTAACAAGGTCTCAATTCCGGAAAACACTCTGTTGAAGCTCTAGACGACAGTCAATCACACAATTAGTGTATTCTGCGTCGTAAACATCTTGCGCGTCACACATCGCCTCTCTCCGCTGATATTTTTGTTTTCCCGACATGCGATTTCTGACCGCTGGCGTCGGGTTTCTCAAGGATTCCAGGTTTTTACACATGAACAACGAACCCCCGAGTCATGTGAAGGCATCATTTGCTCCTTGTAATACTAGATTAACGTCCTTTCTAAGGTTTAAGCTGACTGCCCTTGTTATTGCCAGGGATTAAGTTTCAAGCCTAAAAATATGGAGCCACCTCGTGATATGCTATATTTAGAAGTTCTTGGAAAGAAAACTCCGTATAGTGAAGAAAACACATTTTGACTTATACAACAAAACAGGTTTACGTTTTGTTACGTTAAACGAAAAAAACATTTTATAACATTTAACGTATTTATGTTTCCCTTTGGAAATAAAATAAGTAGTAAAAGTCTATGCCACTTTCTATTAACTCTGATAATAACGTAGTCATTATTAGCTTCAAAAATTCATCTTCATTCTTGCACTTTTCAAACTTTCGTCTCCCAGTGACGTAAGCCGTTCCTTCCAAGAAAATTACTTGCGGACCCGGCGAACTTAACTGCTCATCAAATGGACATAACGATTTTTTGCCGACTTTTACTCAAGTCCGGGAAGTGAGTTCGGAAAATTCTTGTTCCTCAAAGGGACGTTGCAATTTGTTTTTGATACTACTTTTTGGTTTAATCGAAGTACACTTTTGTTTGGTAATTTGAACAGATTTCTATTTTTTGATCAACTACCACTATCCCAACTGAACTTCTGTTGAGTAGAATAATAACATACTTTTTACTACGTTTGATTCCATGCTGCATACCAATCAGGAGAAGCCTTGATTAATCTATATAATCGTGGTATTATTTTCTATTCTACTATTGCAGCATCTTATTTACTAATTTCGCCTCCAGCTTTACACACTAGTTTGAACACCGCAAAACATGAGAAATAACATCATCGCACAAGACAACCTTGTATTATATGGTTTTTGTATGAAAAAAGCTGTTTTCATTAGTTTTGAGATACTTCTGGCAAAAACAACTCTAACCGATGTAGCTGCGAAAACGGCCTGAGTATTCTATAAACAAAACAACATCCTAGGAACATCAGCAGAAGATTAGCACGGTGTGACGAAACATACTGAATAAAGAAACTATCCAAACATAAAAACAAAAATTGGCTGAAACGTCCAATTGTAAGACTGCCAGTATGAAGAGAAGAAAGCTTTTCACACTTTAAATTGTTAGAGTTTTTTTTCAAAAAGTGCATACGTTCTGCTACCTGTTCAAGCTTGCTTCGGCTGTTGAGAAACAAAGTTTATAGGTTTGTTTAACCTACTTTCTTAAGACCAGAATGTTTAGTTTCCTAGGATCGACCGTATATTTCGCGCGTTCTTTTGCCTCCCACAATGTCTTCATTTGTTCTCTGCAGCGCCTTCCTTCGTCGCCTTAGCCGGAAATCCCGGTCTTCTGCAAAAAGCAGCAAATCCCGTTTTTTTCTCCCTCTTGGGGCGCAGCTTTGAGTTCATACGTGCGTGCGGAAAACTACTCTTTAGTAGCACTACTCTCTCGCTAATGGTGACAAAACAACTGCGAGCAGCAATTGCCAGCTAATCTCGTTCTCGTGGGCCAAGCCAAAGGCAATTGCCTTAATGGGCTTGGATTAGAAAAAAGACACCTCTACAGGCAGCTGATATTGCCAGGGCGTTGGCATCATTTTCCAGGCACGACTGGGGATAAGAAGCACATCCGGCGCATTCGTTGATGTTCCGGTGATCTCTCGACAGCCAAACATTCATAAAGCGGTTCTTGCGGAGCAAGTTCTGCATAGATAATCAGTGGATGAATGCATTTCGATCGCACTTCCTCCGCCACCCTCAATGATATGTACCAAAAGACACAAACAATCAGTACAACCAACCAGGAACAAAATAGGTGTTTGGCGTTTTGCAAAGTGTGAAAATGAAAACATTTGCAAGCCCTCCAAATCACTACAAAACGTTGCAAACTAAAATTGCTTAAAAAGGACTCTTTCTGAATACCTGTGGTCCGGAACAATTCATTGCAGTATGGTTCTAGACATTAATTTGTGTTAACCGGTTAACAAATGTGTTCTACCACTAAGCAAATTTTTCAATTAGCAATTTTTTGTAAATGATGCACCTCATCCTTCATTTCCAGGGGTAAAGGTACGGTAGGAAGCGACGGAATGGTAATAGGGCTGTCGAACACTGCTCCAGAGCATTAGCGCAGGATCGGTCGGCCGAAGTGGCATCCAAAGGCCGCCCAGCGGCAAAGAGCGGTAAGACTGTGAGGCCGCAGGCCGTAAATACTCTTTTTTAAACCGGCCGATGTCCGCCGAACCCAGAAGGCTAAAACAATGATCATGATTCTGTATATGCTTTTATAGTTTGTGCAACTTTTTACGAAACCCTTCTTGAAGCATGTCAACTTTATTGAGTTCAAGCATTCGATTTCATTTAGGTCTTTTAAGATAAGCTTGTTTTTGTCAGCAGGGCATTGTTTCAAATAACATATTTTTCGTTTCAAATAAAATTCGCATTTACAGATGTCAAGACGTGTTTTTAGAAATACTTTTTTTCTAGCTACTGTAATTACATTACTCATTTTTCCGACTTGTGTGATTCATCTGAAAACACTCACAAATGAAAACTTACACAGCATTTTTTAATTTTTCTACAATTATGGTCTGTATAGTCGTCCCTCCAGTATTTAGCGGTTTGCACTCACAATACCTTCGCATGTTGAAGTACAACTCATGTATGGAAAGGTTATTACGGCTTTATTGTCATTTTATTTTACAATCGCCCCTAATTACAAGTGCGCATTATATTACACACAAATCACGTCTAGCAGGCAAAGTGCGTTTATGGTTTTGTAACGTCTCTTATTTCACAAGAAAAAATGACTTTTCCCATGTGAAAAACAGGCTTTGCGTCAATCACGATTTTTCGATTATGTCATGAACTTCGTCCCTATGGCGCATTCTGTTTCTCCAGCTCAGCAGGTGCAATTGCGGGTTCTATGAATTCATAATGTCTCGGGTCGGCGGGTCGCCCACACAAGAGTGAATGACGTGAAATTAAAGAGGAACACTTGAAACGCAGTGACACAAGTGATGTCACAGAACGAGGTTGAAAACAGGGTTTTGTTCACACGAGAAAACGAGAAACGTGGAAACTTGAAAATTGTTTTGTCTGATTTTGCAAAGAAATGCAAAAGTTTTGCTGAGAAGTGGTAGAGAGAGAGTGAGAGAGAGACAGAGAGAGAGAGAGATAAAAAGGAGAAAGAAAAATGAGATGTTAGCAATGACCTGTTTGGATTTAAAACGTTATAAGTTAAATACGATAAATCCACCGTTTCGCCCCCAAGCATCTGACGGTGAAGGAATCAATATAAAGAGTGAGCGGGGCATGGTTAAAATGAAATGTTAAATTGAAAGGTAAATTCTTCATCAGAGAAGCCTCACTCTAGTTACTACATATAGGAGATAAGAAAGAACATAAATACAACTTAGATATTATGAAGTTTAAGAGAGAGAGAGAGAGAAAGAGAGAGAGAGAGATTAGACAGACATACAAAACCAGAGGGCGAGATAGAGAACGAGAGACAGAGAGTCCGAGAATCTGAGAGTCTCAGAGACTGAGAAACTGAGAGCTTGAGAAACATATAGACGGATAGATAGATAAAGATTTAAAGGCGGAGAAACAATGGACACAAAGTAGAAATAGAGATCCACAAACAAATTCAGAGAAATTTCTAACTGAAATGAGTTGAACCACGTTTGGTCTCAATTTACCTGTCTTGCACAATCACTGCTACCACGTTATGCTGTCAGTCCCTTTTATTCTGAATCCCTACCGTCACTGGTTGCCTAGCTGCTAATTTAACCAAATCTGGCGGAAATTCGAAAACACGTGTGTGTATATACCTATCTTCTTCTCTCGTCATCACGGTTCTTTTCGTAACGTTCATTCTTTTTCTACGATAGCCGATTGGTCGGGAACAATATCCAGTCAAGTTCCCGCGTGCCCTTCCGCCCCGGTTTCCGGTCAGCGGCCGTTCGCTCGCCCCGCCCACAAGGCTAAACTGCAGCCGGCGGCGTCGACAGCGATGGTCGACCTCGACGATTTCATGGTAAATTTGAATAATTTAGTTTTAAATCTCGCCAGTCCACAATGGTTGACTTTAGTTTACAGTTTGTATGGTCCCAGAGACAAACAACCAATACAGTTTCCAATGTATCTTCCTCTGGTAAACAATACAAGCTGTCGAAAATCTTTTCACTTAAATTTTTTTAACTGTTAAAATGTTGTGAAGTAACTGAAAACAAAAACAGAATGATAACAATCATTGGATTAGTTTAGACTCCCTTCAAAAACGTGGTTTTTTTCTCTTCGAAAAAACGTGAAATTTACTTCCAACAAACAAAACAAATAAGTCAACTGAAACAATCCGTTTTTGTCAAAAACCATACAAGTTTTATTTTCATTAATTAACTACATCTAATGCGGGCTTGTAAGCTATAAAACATACTAATTTCTTTGCCCTTGGTCACGGATGCAATTTTTTGTCACCCTGTTTTCATCGAATCCAACGTTGTAAAACGAAAATAACAAAGATCAATTGGAATTTGAATTTTGGTGCATTCAAGGCCTTCTAAAAGTCAACAACTGTGTTTATTCTGCTTACAATCGCGAGTTGTAACCAAAATTCTGTTTGTTTGGTTATGTTATGATCGTCTGAAAACATAGTCCTTCTGTGCAGCCCGTGTCAAAAATGTCGATTTATTCATGTTGCGTGATCCAAGAGGACAGCTCGTTCGAAAAACATCGCATAAGCCATCTTCAGTGAATCCGGAAATGAGATAACCCGAAAAAGACGACTTTCTATTTTTGGCTTAAAATATGTGTTTTCTTCGTTTTTCCTATGGTAGGTATATGAAAAACGTCCTTTAAATCAATTTTTTAGTTTCCCAAACATAAAACAGCGTATGAAAGCCGTGAGCCGACAAACAACGCGTTCTTTGTCTCACGGAGGACACTCGGGTCGGACTTTAGAGTCATCCGATCCATAGGTTTAAGTCCTTACTAAGGTACACGCTCATAAACATAACTCATAAGGTGCTTGAAAGTGTAATCCAAAATGAAAACACGTAGAAATCTGAAGTATTCAAGTTCCTTAGTGAGCGTCAACAGACAAATTACGAAATGAATTTTGAAAATTCAGCGGTGCCATGGTTTTGATTTGGAGAATTTCATAAATATAACGTTTAAAAAATCTCAAACGGTCTTCAAAACAGGTATATTTTGTCCAAACAGATAGTTAAAACAGACAAATAACGGGACACAACTCTTTTAAAATGATGTCAATGTTGATCACTTGGCTACGGATTTGCCACCTTCTGCAAGCTTAAAATAGCCCAGATTTACTAAATATGCCGTCGCCGGGATTTAAAATCGTTAGCTCTAAAAATAACTCTCGGGTTTTTTTTTTTTTTTTTTCGTGCTCCGTGATTCTTGATAGTGTTTTTCCGTTCGTAAACACAGATCACATGAAAAACAAGCAGCCGGAACGCAAGTTTTTCACACGCAACGAAAAACATTTGCTGTCCGAAGCCATCAATCAGGTTTCTGGCTGATTTGCAGCCTGCTTCCTGCGCTAAATCTAGTAAGGTGGTTGCGACACAACGTGAACTTTAGCTAAGTGACCTTTGTTTTTCAACCTTTGCATTTCAGAGGAGCGAGGAAGCGATTGACTTTGTAGGAGAGGGTCCGTCTCACCCAGACCGTAGCAGCTTCATCGGCTTCGTTGCAACTCCTGAAGACGTTGTCGCTCAAGGAACCAGCGGGTAGGCCTTTTTTCCTTAATCGCCCCTCAAATCTCAGTCCCTGAGGCGGTGTCTGCGCCTGCAGACGGGTTCATTTCCATGCGAACCCGAAAGGAACAGCATGTGGGTGAAAGTACATACATCTGCGGAAACTTTTTCCCTTTGTCCTCAATTGCGCCTTCTCACGCGACCTCATCATAAGCGCAGTACGGTGGATATGTCGTCAGACGGCCCCCGTTAACAGAAGTGATTATCGCAAATGGCTTGCGTGGATCGTTTCAATCAACGGTGGAGACGGAAAACAAGTTTTGATATAAAAATGTCGTTGAGAAACATATGTCACGAGATAAGAAGAACTTACATGCAAACAAACAAAATACAAATACATGAACTTACAAAATACAAATACATTGGGAGAAAGTATGAATACAAGAGATGATACAAGACAATGAATGTTGCATGCTTCCATTGGTAATAAGAGAGATCTTCAATTTTTTTTCCATCGGATTTACTGAAACAGAAAATTAAACGCATTATAATACATTTACAAAGAGCTTGAATATGTATATAAACTCATGTAGCTGTCCTTTGGTTAATCCGTTTCTCCTAAAAGAAAAAAAAACATTTTAGAAAATTGAAAAAATCGCATTTGAATTCTGATTGTCAAGTTGTTTACGTTAATGACTAAATTTTGAGCTTCAAGTAACACGTTAAGTAAAAATGTACTTAGTAGGTATAATCGAAGCTATAACTTCCATAAAAAACCATGAAAGTTACCGGTTGTCATTTTGTATAAAGTGTCCAGCTTTTATGAGTTGATCTCCGTAAAACTCAAAAGACCTGGAAGGTCCAACCTAATTGAATGTTTTAGAGAAAAATTAATAAATAAATATTTCCTGACAGTTGAAAAGTTAATTTTGAAAAATTACAGTATCCCTGGGTACTGTACCTACCATAACCCGGTTAGTAAATTTTTTTGACGCCAAAAGTTGTCGAAAATCGTATTTTTGTTCAAGGAAGAGTTTACACCAAATTTCTATCAATTCTAGGACCATATGAAAACGAAAATAAATTAGGCGTCGCGAGTTTCAAATATACGCAATTTTCTAGTCTTTTTGACCCATTGAAAAAAGAAATGTTGCAAGTTGATTGCATATTAAAATAATAACAACCGATGTGTTTGCCTGAATGTTTTGCTTAAAATCGTACGTTTTCAAAAGCTGACAATTCCATTTTCCTTTTCAAGGTACCCCTTTTAAAACTGACAAAGAAAGTTATCTTTCTTGCAACTGTTCCTTAGAAAAAATATCAACCTAGATCGCAAATTTGCAGACTCTTCTGCAAACGGCGAAGTGAACCTTCCCTATTCATCTCTTTCTGTCGGGGAACTTCCTTCTCATTGAATTGGCTGGCTTTTGAACGCCTGGTCGGAGAGCAATTAAAAAAACTTGTGTCTAAATTGCGAACTTCCGATCATTTGCGATTTCCCCTTAACTATTATGCGGGATCGCGTCTGTTTAATTGGCATCCGCTGGAATAATTCAGGCGTTGTTTCCATGCGCGCACAGTTGATTTCCGTGGACTTTAACCGATTCGATGAAATTTTGAACAGGGCGGGAATAATCAAAGAATTGTTTCAGATTTGAGAGGGAAGATGCTGCCTACGAGAAGGCGATCGCCGAGTGTCACAGGATCCGCGAGTCCGTTCAGTTCTCCGAAGGAGTTCTTCTGAAATGTGTGGAGAATCGACGTAAGCAAATGTTTTTTAAAGGAATTTGAGTTAGAAAGAAAGTTTGGTTTGAAATAATTTTGTTATCAATTAATATTGGGCTCTTTCAGCTCTTTTCCCGTTCCTTCACCTTTGCCAATTCGTGGATGGCGAAGTAAGCCAACGCCGTCGTGAGATCGACGAAGTCGTTCAAGACTGTGCTCCGGCTAAAGGCTCTTTATACGGTAAACATCTACATCAACAACTTGGAAAAAAACGTTTCAGGAGGTTACGAAGAAGTATACTGTATCCAGAAGTCGTCCACCGCTTTGGAATCCCGTCTTCCTACCCACAGACATGCTGGCTTCATAGTTGTGGGATTCAAACTTCTGGATGATGCAACAAAGCAAGCGACACTTGAAAAAACCTGGCTCAGCTGGACTGGAGCCAGAGAGATTTACAAATACGCCCCACGGACGTGGAATCTAAGACGAATTTCGCTTCTTCGCCATTTTGGCAGGTAATGATTAACATTTCAAAATCTATAGGTTCAAGTGAACTTTGAATTGCGTTAATTATGGACGCGTGCGAAAATTGGGGGTGGGCATATGCGTGAAAATCGAATCGGGGAATTCCTCGTAGGTGTGGGATATCCGAGGGAGCTGCCAAAGTAACCTAAACATAGTTTATGGGAAAGTTTTTGAAAACGTATACAGTATAATTCCGAAAACCCTCAAGTAAACAAAAGTCCTTTAGTTAAATGACTGTGATCTTTCTATTACTTTGAAAAGGCCGTATTATACTTCGTGAATGCGTCTGGGGCAGTCAAAGGTAAATAGCGCGCTTTCATTTAAAAGTTCGAAGTCGTCGCTCAAAATGCCGGAATCCCCTGTGGGGTTTCCCCGTTACATTGGTCTTTGATATGAAATAGGTTTAAAGGTTGGTCAAATAAGCATGTAGGGGCGTCTAGAATCGAGTCGGGCCTGCAAACTTGTTGAAAACTACCTTACGAAACAAAAACTTGTAACAACAAACGTTTCATTTATTTAATAACTTGTTGTATTTGAAAAAAAAAACTAGTTTCTCGCCACAAACAAAGCTTTCTTGGAAACGAAACATGCGTGTACATTGTTTTTGTCAATCGCAGTTCTCATTGTACTAGAAAGGTTAGATCCCACACTAAGAAATTAACAAACCGAAAAATTAACGGCTTCTCGGGCCAAAAATCCCTTTCCCACAACCGAAATTCCATAACCCCGGGGGAAGCCCGCCACCTATGTGAGTGGGAGACGGTTTTATCGCCTCGGACAGCTTGTCATGCAAAGTAAACTAAAATAACTGTATCACTGCATTTCATGAAGACTATAACAAAACTAATTGAAAATTACGAAAAATCTACGAATCATATTGAAAAACACGAAAAATGTTGCAAAGAAGAACTGTGTAATACGGAAACAGATATCCTGCAATGAAAAATACACTACCTAACGTGGCCGATCATGTCAAATGAGAGGAAACTAGGGTTCGCCAGGACATCCAGAACTAGATGTGCGTCTACTTACTTGCTTGATAACCAAACTTATTTTTTTGAAAACAACAGATAAAGAAGCACGTCATATCAATATTTGAATACTATTAATTTTAAAGCACATGCATGTATTAGTAAATTGACTTGATACGGCTATCTACAAAGTGAAGATTTTATAATGAATAGTTCCAGCTACCGCCGTCAGACGGCATCTCGCCCTTTTGCTTACCTTCTTCTGTGTGAATTCGGAAGCATCCTTCACCCAATGAACACAGTTCAAGCCCTCGACATGTGTGAACGGTTACGTGTTCGCAATTGCGGCCATGTTGCTCTATTCCAGGTGAAGACCCTGTTTCAGAACAATTTTAAAACACCTTTTTAGGTTCACACCGTGTACTCACCCATGGTAAGACCTACAAGCCGCGCACGCACAACCGAAAGTGGAACACCAAAGCGTAACCCGATGATGCGCGGGTTTTCACAAGACGTGGATTGTCACACCGAGCCACGTCGTGGAAGACTACGTGTCAGACAGAAGAGTCTCCAGGTAACCTTTCCGTACTTTGTAAAACTCTATGTACTTTTTCAGTGCAATGACGATCAGTTCCATATGAATCACCATCGCGCCTCGCCCATATAATGATCCGCATATCAATAAAGAGATTTACCGAAACATTGTTGTATTTAAAATTTCTTACATACTTCATTTTATGAAACATTTTTGGATAAGAAAACGGTCTTACTCAGAAAATCCAAGAAAGACAAAAACGAATGTGTAATAACTTTTATTTCAGACGCGCGAATTCTCAGTTGAGATGAACGCCGAATCTAAGTGTGTATTGTGTGATGATTTTCGTTTTTGAATGCGACATAAATATTCTCATCGCAGACAGAAAAAAATCTGATGTATGTGATTAAAAGTATTTTTCCACCTATTATATTTAATGACAATGTGTTACTATGAAATTTTAGAAATCTCCCAATCTTTTAATGCAAAAACCTTAAACACTGGACGACCAGCAAAAAATTACTCTTGGAGAAACGCTGAAAATCAAAGCTTTGGGAGGTAAACTGCAAAGTGCGAAAATTTGGGCATGGTTTTTTGGGCTTTTTTGATTGTCAAAAATCGGGGGATTGGGCTAATTTTTGGCGCCAAACTCACCAAGACTATTACGTAAATTTTCATAGGTATTTCTCAATTTATTTCGCAATAGGGAATAAAAAAATTTTGAGGGACTGTTCTAAAAAATTTGGGATTTCAGTACAACTGTTATGCGGGAAAGATAGATATTCTAATGCACTATATTTTTTAGAGATTGCGCCTTTTGGAACTTCAAATACGAAGCCGGTATAATCGAAAATATGCGAAATATGACGTTTAAAAAAAGTTTGAGCTTTAATACCGTGAAGCAAGAACATCCGACAGATCTCTACCCAGGACAGTTTCTCTACTTATACATGTACCAATTTTTATATAACAAGAAAACACCATATTTCGCAATACCCGCGATTTTTCAAAACGTGCATGTTGGCGCGAAGTTGAAATACAGAACCCGGCATCACTGCAGTGCGCTACCGGTACAATAATAGAGCAACCTAAGGTATTTTTCAAGAGGCGAAAAAAATCAGGAGGTGAGAAAAACACAAAAACCCGTTTTTGCATTTTTCGAGATTTTAATTTTTCTGAAGGCTCTAATCTGATCAATTTTGATTACGACAAGACGCAATTGTGCAAACGCCGAGAACAATAGGTCATCTTTGCCATACAAAAGAGAAAACCCAGATAAAACGGTTACAGAAGATTTTATAATAGCTCAAACAGAGCACCGGGCGGAACGATTAAATCACTTGAATGTTTCAATCACGCCATCCGTCCGATCTGGCAAGTCAAGCAACGTTGGGCCCAGTTAGTACTTCGTCCGGGTACCGCAAAAAATCAAATTTTTTTATCGCAGCTTACTTTTCATAGAAAATGTTTGAGAGATAAACAATAAAAACCAAAACCCCCAAAAAAATGTAAATCGATTTATTGCATGGGTTCTGGCACGAAATATCAAATCTCGGTTCCCAATGAACCGATTTCACTCTACTTTCGTTATGTTGTTAGGTTAGGCAATAGAAACAGAGAACCTAAAAATCAATCGATAAATCGATTTGTTGGTCGGGTTCTGGCACGAAAAGTCATAACTCGGTTGTTTTTGGACCGATTTCACTCTACTTTCGATATGTTGTAAGGTTAGGCAATAGAAACAGAGCACCTGAAAATCAATCGATAAATCGATTTGTTGGTCGGGTTCTGGCACGAAAAGTCATAACTCGGTTGTTTTTGGGCCGATTTCACTCTACTTTCGATAAGTTGTAAGGTTAAGCAATAGAAACCGAAAACCTAAAAACCAATGGATAAATCAATTTGTTGGTTGGGTTCTGGCACGAAAATTCATAACTCGGTTGTTTTTGGACCGATTTCACTCTACTTTCGATATGTTGTAAGGTTAGGCAATAGAAATAGAAAACCTAAAAACCAATCGATAAATCAATTTGTTGGTTGGGTTCTGGCACAAAAAGTCATAACTCGGTTGTTTTTGGACCGATTTCACTCTACTTTCGATATGTTGTAAGGTTAGGCAATAGAAACAGAGAACCTGAAAATCAATCGATAAATCGATTTGTTGGTCGGGTTCTGGCACGAAAAGTCAAAACTCGGTTGATTTTGGACCGATTTCACTCTACTTACGATATGTTGTAAGGTTAGGCAATAGAAACCGAGAACCTAAAAACCAATCGATTAATCGAGTTAATGATAGGGGTTCTGGCCTGAAATGAACTTTCTTTTTTCAATGTGCTTACTTCTTTTCAGGTATGCAAATTTTGGGTAGGAGAGCTGACTAAGCTGGCGCCGCCGACGCCTATGTGCGTTGGATGCACGCGGGGGTCTGGGGGGGCGCAGCCCCCCCAGCTAGGGCGCGACTTAGCGAGCGGTAGCGAGCTAAGGCGCGCCCTAGTCTGCCATTTCAAACAAGAAAAGGTTATTCGTTAGAGACCTTTAAAAGTTATAGTTGTAAAAGTTGTTAATTATTACTTCTAAATTTCAGCAGCCAGGTTCTGAATTTTTTTTTGCTATTGTATTTTAAACGCATTGTATTACCAGACGTAAAGATAAGGTTTTTTTTTACCTGCATGTGTTTCACATAATATATATGTATTGTTCTTCTGACTTGTTATTTAGAAACTATTGAGGCTTAATGTTTTGTTTTTGTTCAATTAATTTGTAGTTATTAAATTTATATTGGTGAACGCATAAACGCACAAAAGGAAGATCAAAACCTTTTAAAACAATTTTTAACTTAACTAACCCAAGAGAATCAAGAAACCTGCGGATGCTTCTGTTCTAGAAACACTTAGATATTCCTCATTTTCTTTAATAGGTGACAGGAAATTTTGGGTTTCATTCCATTTTGTTTTCCAAGAAAAACTTGGGAGCCATGTTTGATTGAATGCATTTTAGTAAAAAATCGAAAAAAAAATGTTAAAAACTTAGAAAGCAGTTAATAGTCTGTCTGCAAACGCTATAATCTGACCTGAACACCCCTTGTCTTGAAAGCATGTCAAACGGCCGATCTACTTTAATTTTCCCAGACCATAAAAAGGGTTTAGCAGTACAAATTAGTGTGGAATTCCTTGCACCTTCTGACACGTATTCTCCAGTATTGCAGGCCGGCATGCCACAATTTTCTCCATTTTCCACCCGCACGTTCTCTGTGTGGGTCAATAGTTCAATCATCCACGCGACACCTTGGTTCCGGCAGTCTGGGTAACGTCATGCATGCAAAATGCCCTAACATCACACGTGGTAAAAGCATAACGACGTTTATTAATCGCACTAACCCGTTGTATGAACAAATACATAACCACTTATACAGGAGCACTTGCAGCCGACGAAATGGTTTCATGACGTTTCAAGCCACGGAAGGAGATCTGCCATTCGCCGAAGGTTTTACGAAGCATTTCCACAAAACTGGGGTTGAGGAGACCGTACAAGACGGGATTCGCAACATTATTCAGCATGGAGATACTGGAAAGAAAACTGAATTTGTTAAAAGGGTGTGTCAGTTTTCAAAACAATTACCCATTTTTTTTACGATCAAGTGTATAATATTTAGAGCCTTATCAGCTCTATGATTTCGTATTCTCAAAGTAGAAGGTCAACCTCCTTCAAAATGTTTTGTTTTCCATTATTGTAATGCAAAAAGTTAACTACAAATAGTGTTACAATACCCATAAAAATGATTTCAGGATAAATGGAATATGTGAAACGTAAATCCGAAACAGTCGGTACTTTTCTATGCTAAACTGCAATTACAACCTTTTTACGTCTAGATTGTACGCTAAGGTTTAAAAATTCTGTTAAGTTTTAACTTAACATAATCTTAAAACCTATAAAAAGCTAAAAAAAAAAATATTTTTTCAGGTGCCTTATATGTTTTCGTTTGCCGCCGTTGTTAACAATTTTTCGTTTGTAACAAAGGTTTTTGAAACTATTTTTGTGTGGTTAAAAATTGTGTTCCCCTAGTTCACATCCAAGTATTACTTGAAACTTTGAATAAGGAAGTGAAACAAAAACAAACAAACCTGTGTGTAATTAGGCTGACAACATAGGAATAGTCTTCCCCATTGTGGAGAAAAATGCTCCCGTCTGTGAATTCCAATGCAACGGAAGCCAAATTGTGCGGAAGACTGCTGGCTGCGAAAACAACAATAAATGCGACAAGAATACAGATGTTTCGTCTGGTCTGAGCTAAGAGTTCGCATTTTCTCCGATACTAAAAGTGAAAAGTAAAATGAAAATTGGAATTTTCTACCTGACTGAGAGGGTCTCCTTGTCTGTCTACTTTTACGATTGCCGTCATAAGAGGCATAGCTGCAGCTAGAACAATTGATCGCTCCTTCATCTTCCTGAATAGAGAATTTATTTGAACTGTAAAGCTAGGGTTACTTTAATTTAGCTCGAGTACGGGATCTTAGAGTTGAGAAAACGCAGTAGTAACAGAAGAAAATGATACAACACGGTATGACAAACTGAAATCCAAAGACGAAGAGAGTGTAGTATCTAAAAGTTTTCAGGTTTTTGCAATTTTGTGAACTGAACCTTCGAAGGTCGTCATCAGGCCACTCTTCAGTGCAAAACTTTCCACACAGTCCATCGATTTCTACCATTTTCATGTACCAGGAGTACGGTAATGTTATCAATGCTGCAGAAGCCCATAACAGAGCCATGAGCCAGCGAGCGTTCTGAAAAGGAACAAATCCAAAATAAAATTGAGTTTCCTCTTACCCGCCGAGTTAGGTGTTTCAAATGTGGTTTTACTATCAGACAGTAACGGTCGAGAGCGATCGCAGTTAGGGAGAAAGTCGCAACGAAGATACTGGTACCCTGTAATGTAACATTCACTGTTGGAAATCTACAACATTGGTAAAAGCCATAAGTGTTTCTTTCATTTTTCTAATTACATTCAGGTTTAGTTTGCATTTTAATGAGAACACAAAAATGCTCTAAACTTGTTTTACGGAAGCATAATAAAACATGATGATATCGTTTTTATTCACATTTGTAAATTTGAATCACATTTCATACATCTTTCGTTTTTTTTTATGCAATTTGCCTTAATTTGTTCTCAAGTTTGAATCACACAAATGCCTTTATGAAATACAGCCCTCGACAAAAATGTTTGTCTCCAATTGTATTTCGTTGTATGTCAAATAAAAATGAGTCTTTGTTTTCAAGATACAGAAGGCCAAAGGTTTAGAAGATGAAAGCCCTTTCCTTTTTGAAAGTTTGTTTGCCGTTACGACTAACGCTGATCTGTGCTAGCCCAAATCTGTACAGTATACTTTTGTTTTAGAAATTACCATTTGGAAATTACTTTAAAATCAGATAAATATGCAAAAGTGAAGGTTAAAGTATTAAGGTTTTTTCTAAGACCTTTAAATCCTGCCGTTGAGAGGTCAGTCAAACAAGCTGGTGTTTTCACGTTAAGCTGATTCTACTGCTAACTGCAAATAGTACGTTGTTATAAAACTTTTCGTTGTGTTGACTCTGCTTTGTAACACTAACTAACTAACCTGCAACCACGGCAGAGAGTGGCAAAGAAGTTCTCCAAAGTACCAATTCTTGAAAATACTCGTGGCTGGCGTAATTGGGAGAGAGAAGACGCAGACGACCAGATCGGATATCGCCAGATTGAGCATGAATAAGTTTTGTACACTTTGAAGCTGCCGGTTCTTGAGAGTTAGAAATAAAACAGCGAGATTTCCTCCAACTCCCAAGGCGAACTCCAACCCATAGATACAGGCAAAAGAGACGATGACGGCCGGTCGGAGGGAAGGGTCGTCCACGTGTTCAATGTACACGCGACACATTGAAGAGAAGGAACTGAATCACCGAGTTATTATTTGTTCTTGCTATAACACTTAATTGGAGACGCCAATTAAATACGAAAAAAATGAAGAAAGCTGAGAAACAATTACACGCAATTATAAACCCCAATGATCAAATCCCAGAGAAGGAGACGTGAACAACGGTTCTTAGAACAAGTTCGGGAATATTCAAATATACCATGGAAGTAAACCATTTTAGAGTTTAAAGATTTAAGAGTTTTTTTCCAAATACAAAACTAAAAACATTTTTGTGAGCAATGGGAGAAAACTATGCATAACATGTCTTAGTTACCGGTATATTCACTAAATTCAGTTTTCTTAAAAACTTAAATATAGGGATTTTTACATACACATTTTTTTTCTTCAAATTTTGCTTGAAACTTTTTCAATTTTTGCAACAAAAAAAGTCAGTTGTCAACACAAATAAAGAATAGTACAACATAATCACTTGTGATAGCCACCCACCAAAACAATAGTTTTTCTTTTAGAAAAACCAAAAAAAAAATATCTTTCTATTTTTCTTTTTGAGTCTGGCAAACACAAAAAAGCTACAATTGTATATTTTTGATTGTGCCAAAACCTTTTAAACTTAAAAATCAAAAAGTTCCAAAGGAATTTTCTAATTAACGTAAGTTGAAGTCTAAGCCACTTTCTTAATCAGCCATTTTCCAATTGCGAAAACTCAAAAGTGGAAAAGCTGGTAATGGAGTATTGAAAAAAATATAACCAAGAGAAAAGGTTTAAAGTACTATTGACTATGAGAATTCAGAAATATATAGAATCAAGAGCAAATGAAGGAAAAGCAGTGAGGCTAATATGCCTGAAGGGGGAAAATATCTTGAACCGAACCTTAAGAACATGGGCTAAGAGCAAAAGTTATCTTATTCTCTACGTTAAACTGTTAACGAAGGCGTGGAACAAGAAACATTATCTCACGTTTCCCTGTTCCCCCGATTGTCGTAAGCCGCCTGACACTGGATACCCAAAATCAAGGATCACATGCGCTGATCTGCGAAAAGAAGAGGCGTTCATAGTGTGAACAGGATGTTTCAGAAGCTTTCCAAGTAAACAAAATGGCATTTCTTCGAGATGTAAGATTGGAGTTCAATCATCTATTATGTAATAGTCAGAGAATTGAAGCTTTAAGAAACCCAGACACCTTGCATGGGGAAAGCATGAAAACACCGACGATAAGTGTTCTGAACTTTTCACTTTTTTCCACTTTTAACACCACATGCGTGAGAAAAAGAAAATAATGTGGAAGGAGACTTGAACTTTTTTGAATCAACATTGCAAACAGGCGAATCATAAATTGTGGCGAACTGACGAAAATGATAAGTTGAAGTTATTTCAAACTTTAACAAGTGCTATGTGTAATAAAAATATAAGTACATAAACAAGAAGACGGTTAGCAAAATTAGTAAAAAAAAAAATTTAGTTGATATTAAAACAAAAGCGCTACCACTGCTATGCGTACAATATAAAATGCTCAGTTCATAGCAAAATCGGGCGAAGTAGATTTTGCCAGAAGTACACTTTTGTTTTTCAGAAAACAAGGCCCTATTCGTATAAATTGTTTCGGTGAAAAGAAAAGTTTTTCATTGAAAATAAGTAGTTTTGTAAGTTGTACTCATTTTCTAAGAAAATGATACATTTTTGTTTTCGCGTTTGAAATTTAATGGGCAGCATAGGCATAGCACATGTTTTTGGATGCCAACCTTTGCGGATGAAAACCAAATACCCTTTGTAAATACAAACTCACAAACGAATAAAGATTATCTGGGTACATTGAACAGTTTGAGCTTGTTTACTATTATGTTCGAAAAAGAGCACTGTGAATTTATAACATCTCACAATTAAAAGAATTTGAGGTAGTAAAGATCGTAAAGTAGGAATTCTAATGCTCTAAGGACAAATTTTCTACTTTGACCTGGTTTTTGTAAGACGTTTTTGTAACTGGAACGAAGCACGGTAAAATCCGGGCGGCCCCGAAAAATGTTTTTGCTGTTGTTATTTTTGATTTTTTTTGAGATAAGGCATAAATTTTTGGTTGGGCCTGAGCCGACCCGAGCCCGTTGCATTGTTGTCTGGAAGGGACGGTTTTCTAACGATATTATTAATTTTTCACTTGAGTTTTCATAATATTAACCGTTTAAAATATTTTGGCGCAATTACACAATGCAGTAGAATTAAACCATTATGAATATCTATCTAAAAAAATCTATATAAATAGTATCTATAAAAAAAGTTCGATGTGAAGGTCTGGAACATTGATCTTTTTGACTCAGAATTTGCCTATGTTTTCCAGAAATTAATGTGACCGTGTTGAGAAGTTTTCATGTAATGTTGGAATATTTGCCCAATGTTCTGAAAAGAGTGAGAAAATTTAAACTTTCAAAGTACACGAGTATGTGCAAAACAAAGGTATATACTCAGAAAGAGCCTCAATAACTCTCAGAAAAGGTTATAAATTAATTTAGTATGCAAGCACGTAATTTAAATTTATATATGCGACATGCTAACAAAAAAAAGAAATCAAACAATGCATCAGGGGCAGACAGATTTAGGAAACCTTAGTGTCCTCACAAAATGGCTTGTTCACCAAAAAGAGAAAATTTCTAGCAAAGATCCGTTATGAAAGTTCTGAAGTACATGTTTTTTTGTATTCAAGATTACAAGAATTTGGAGAACATTAGAAAATTGAAGATTATCTCCTTAATCAATCATAAATTTTGTGACGGATAGGCAGAAATCAGAAGTTTGAAACAGAGAACAGCTGGTAATTGAATTTTTTAATACCTTTCAGACCCTTTTAAGCTATTGTTAGATGTCATGGCTGAGCGTTATTCATAAAGTAAAACCTAGGGTCGACTCGAAAATGAATGCAATTGTGGGTGTTGAAAAGAGTATTCAACGCGACTACGCCAGAGATGTTTCAAAATAAGGTTAAGAAAACGTGACTTGTGGCAGATGGCCTTCAATTGCTAGCGAAACAAGGATTTGTCAGCTTTTTCAGCCCCCTTCAATTGCCTCAATCTTATTTACTACGGGTTTTTGTTCTCAATTCAATTTGACTCGCTAGATGTCTCAAAAACACAAGGCGAAATTTGATGTTAGACTGAACCCTGGGACAGATGGGCGGGAACGATTCAATTGAAGACGACGGCAGAGAACGCATCTAGGATTAAGAATTTCAAATCAAGGATGGCTCAGTCATTCATGCAGAAATTGCAACTACATTCAATTCAGATTAGTAAAAGACACGCAGGCGGTAACATAAATGTCTTCAGTTGCAAAAGAACAATACTACAGCTGAGAAAAACAAAAACTAAATGGCTTTAAAAAATGAGAACAAGAACTGTACAAACTATAGTTTAGCATGGCTCATGTTCGAACAGGTTGAAAGCAACACTAGAGTGATTTTTTGTTATTCAGATCTCGGATAGTTTTTGAACCAGCAAAGTACCACGTCAGAAAATAGAATAATACGTCTTCCTCAAAAATGTTAAGTTCCGTTTTCCCTGGGGTGCTTCTGTGGCGTTCTTTTACTGACAAGCTGCCAGTTCTCATTCCATGGTTAGAAAAGTTTTGCATTTTGGTCATGTGAATTTGATATATTTTAACAAAATGTATTTTTATTATGAGAAAGTTATAGTAGAATCCAAAAATAAACAAAACCGTTACCTTTTAAGATTTCATTTATAGTCTCTAGAATTTTGATGGTTAAAATGTTTTCAAATCACATAAAACGAATCTCGTTGTAATTGCATTTCTTGTTTTCTTCTTCTTCTGCAATCTATAGAAAGCGTGAAGCAAAAAAAATTCAAACAAAACAGAAATTTCAGCAAATATCAAGCATTCAAGTGAGGAAATGTTTGTTTGTTCTGTTAAGGTTGAAACGCAAACAAAACGTCTGAGATAAAAATAAATTTTTCGAGGAAAAAAGCATATTAATTGGACTTCAGAAAATCAGAAGACATTTCTATTACATGTCACTAAACATAAAAAAACTACATTGTGGTGAAAACGTTCTTTCATAAGCGAAGGATTAGAGAAACCTTTGGATGAAGGCAAAAGCCAAGCGTTGACCCGTCTAAAGTTCAATGCCTGGAATGCGCAAGGGCTTCAATGTTGATATTCGAGGAAGAATATAAAAAGTTTTTCAGTGTTCTATGTTCTTAGGCTTTCTTAATAAAAGTTTTGGAAGGTCTTCTTTGTATATTTACTAATGGAAAAAGTCACAATAATTCTGCAAAAATTGAGCTATCAACGCGTTATTATTTAGTAGAGTTTGCCATTGTTTCGAATGCCAAAACACAAAGACATAATGCAAAAAATACCTAGTACTAAGAAACTTTGGGTTCAACGAAAAGCAAAAGCTGGAACAAAAATGTTTTTGTTCGCGCGATTCTATGAGGTGTTGTCACAGCATGTCCATTTTTTAGGTTTGAACTAATTTTGTTGCTAAGGTTTGCTATTTGGAAAAAGTAAGGCAAGAAGACCTTTTTTTTTACAACTTTTATTAAACAGTACGCATGCATCACAACTAGATTACAAAAACGGAAAACATAGTGGTTTGGAACATTGATTAGTTTTTAGCATGCAGTGGAATGTAAAAATCTAGTTGTTATCAGGTAAACGACAAACCAAACCCAAAAATTGTTCTCTGTCTTTGGGTCAGGTTGTTTGTAGTTCAACCTTTCCTAAAATTGGTACCGACACTTTATACTTTTGAGAATAGTCGGGCGTTTCAGTAAGTGAAAACAAATTACAAATCTGTGAAAAGTATTTATCAGCGCTCAAAAGGCCAATTTTATAAAGATGTTGTTAGGTTTGCGAGAACTTGTAAGCGTTTAAGGAAATTGGCATCTTAAGATTAATACTTCTTCCGAAAGGTTGAACTTGCTAAAACACGGAGTACTCTTTGCTCTTGCTAATGAGGTCAGTTGATGCTCTCAGCAAACTCTCATTTTAATAAAACTGGAAGGGAAAACAACCCTTCTCTTGAGTAAACACAGTTAGCAAATCTTCAAAGAGAGACTTTACATTGAAGGACTGCAAGGCTGGAGTATGTTGTATTAACCAAAAGCCCGGAAAGAAGAATTACTCAATTGAATTTTCGGCGGCAGACAATGCAGTCTTGTTATTTACCTCATTCGCGCGTCATTTCAGCCGAAAGGATAAGTTTGAATGGCTTCCAGGAAACCTGTCAAAGTTTAAAAAAAACAACAACTCCAAGGGCAACAAAAACATATATTCTCCGTTGCGAAAACAATGATTAATTAATAGAATCTATATTTTCTGGAAGAATGGAGTTCTGCTAAAGCTGGCTACTCCACTCTGTTCGGTGACCAAAACGCAGACGGAAAAAATAGGTTCTTTGTTTCCTTAAAAGCATGAAAAAGGATGGATTTTACAATAGCTTCGATAATGGTTTGGGGATTATAAAACAGAACGCTTTCATCCGTCGGCCATTCTATCAAACTTTTTTCTGATGTTTTCATATGACCCCCTTAAAAAGAAATGACTGGTTTGCTCCTATCCAGGGTCTTAGAATTAAACTACAGATCGTGTCTCACATAACTTGCGGAAAAGTTGTTTCTCTGTGGGAGAACTGTACCACCTAAAATGGTCAGGATGAACAGTATTTTCCGCTGCAGTTATGTATGAATCAAGTGATCGATTAAGGATTAAAACCAAAAACTGTGATTCATTCTGATGCTTCAGTTATTCAGTAAACAATGCATTGTGCAGAATCATAAAATGTACTGGTTCCACATCTTGCACATCTATTGTTGTATTGTCTATTTGTTCGTAAACTATGACAAAATCGGCATTACTGTTTTACAGAGGGCCAATTTATTGTAAAATGAACTACGGACTCAATTCCCTTTTTCAGCAGTTAACGGTGAATGACTAAACTTGAATAAACAAGTAAACTAATCTAAACCTTTTGACAACTTCGAATGAGAGTAAAAACATATTTCTTTTTGATTTTTAAACTGAAGTTTACTGCTTTTAAAAGTTGAAAGACAGTTTTACACTGCGAGCAGCGGTCATATAAGTTGGAAAAATTTGCGAAGATAAACAAAAACAATGGGTGGATTCTTTGCAAACTAAAGTAGGTAAACACAATTTGCGTCACGGTTCTGAATGCTAAGAAAATTTCCCAAACTGGCTTTTATTCTCTGGTAAACAAACATTGTTAAACACATTTTCGCTTTTAATACTCTTGAAGAAATGAAATTTGGAAGAAATGAAAAGCATATGTTGGGAATGTAAAAGTTGTTTTTAAAAAGATCAAGAACTAGTTCACCTTATCTGGATTAACTATCCACGAGTATACTCTATAAATATCTGGAACTGCTAAGCAAATGGTCTGGAGAGGGTACCTGGCCAAAACAAAAAGGGCGGCAGGTGGTCTCAGAGGTGCCACACTGATTGAATACTCCTGCCTGGGGGAAGAATAATTTTGCGGGAAATTGAAAACAATTTGAAGTAATTGCAGGAAATTTCAAAATTTAAATTATAACTGGTTGAAGTGCCCAGGAAATTGAAGTTTGGTTCCGCGGACAGTTGTCAAAGGACACTTGGAAGACATTCGCAGTATTGCTGAAAGGACAAATGGCCAGGCTCACCAATTTTTCTATGGCAGATTTCGAATGTTTTTGAAGAATGCTATGTTTGCATTCACCTAACAATTAGGCAGAGAAATAAAAATGAAGATCTCATTAATGCGGAGCAAAGATGAGGGCGAGATGTCACAAGGTTGCAGGCCAATTACATTCTAACAAAAGAAAATGTAGTCTCATCACATGGAGTTAAAATTTTCTTTGTGCGAAACCATCTTTTACCTCCGTAGATGTATGAAAATACTCCCATTATCGTAAATTGTTGGTCAAAGTTAGACAAATTCCAAATATTGTGATGAGAACAACTCAATTTGTTAAAAAATAGTTTTTAGATTACTCTAAGAAGACTTTTTTTTCCATACCCTGATATTTCGGTCATCTTTTAACTTGAAATCACTTCAAAAACCTAAAGTAGAACTGCGATTTTTATAGTTTATTAAAAAAGGCATAGTCATTTCACAAAAAGACTTTGGACCGCTAAAATATTATTTTTAGTTTGTTCGGCAACTTTCAAAAATTAAAAACTAAAAATTCGTGTGATCCAGGTCTAAAATGAAGCAAAGTTCGTAAAACTTGCACTTTTTCGACTAGCTCTGTTCACAAAATGAAAAACAACTGTGAAATATCATATTGTTTGGAAAGAAGTGAAAAACGTTCTATAAAAACTTTATAGATTACCTTTTTTCTTTGAAAAGGAGAAATTCGAGTTTTTATTAAACCTGAATAACGTTTGAGGCGCTAAACGAATATTTCATTGGTGAACGTGAAAATGTCACAAAGCTTTATCGCAGCAAACAAAACAGCAGAGGTCACCACTGCCAGACGACTATTAGTCATGCTCAAAGTGCAGTTAGAAATAGAGAATGACTTCTCATGTTTCCGACGTCTCGGTCAACAATAGCAACCTCATTGTGAAAGTGCAGCAATTGTTTCCAAAATCAAATTTCACTTCCTCAAATAACGCCAAGATGTACTTCAAGATTCAATGAGCATCGGATTGAAGTTTGATTCCAAATTGTTTTCAATTAGAACTCTGCTCTATTGACATCCAATCAGTGAACTAGGGCTAACCAAACACCATAGAAGACGTCTTTGTCAGACCAGAACTTCTCCGATATCATAAATGGGTAAACTGATCTAAAGTAAGATAGGATAAAGCCCAAAATCTAAAAGTTGTGTTTGAAAAATATTTTAATTGCGGGAATTCTATATCTTAGAAAGGTAATCCCGTCATGACATTGGTCATTCAAGGTCGGATGTGTTTATCTACTTTGCGTGGCCTAGCATACGACTTTTCCCGGAACGGATTCCTTTCGTACTAAATCACCAAAGAACAATCGCGTCATAAAATTAGTTTACAAAACATTTAAACAGAGAAAAATATTACTGGAGAAAATGCAGAAACATGTAACTTACATCGCCTGGTGCATTTTGAACTCTGAAACTTTACAACAAGTATCTCAAATAAATTGCTAATCTACCAAAACACACGGTATCGCTTCGTTACGTGACCTACAAAACTGAAAATGAAGATGAAGTTACAGCGTTTCTGAGTGAATTTGGAAGTACTTGTATGCAAAAATAGCCACATATAAATTTTGACGTCATACAATTTTATGCAAACGTTTTTCCTCATTTCAACAAACCTTCGAATACACAATAAACTGGGTTTTTTTTATCATAGATATGTATTTTTTTACCCAACTGAGGAAACAAAAAGAAATGTTTGGAGTGAAAAAAGGAAGCAGCAACTAAAAACAATGGCTTCTCTAAGCCACCTTATTCGTCACGGTGTTGCTCACGTTGGAGAGAAGACCACACAACTACCTGCGTCACACACAACAGTAACAGAAAGTAAAGTTGGTTTATTTGTGAAACCCGTGGAGAAAAAAGCGGATGGGTAAATCATTTTGTAGGTTTTCTAAATAAAGACAATGTTCTTTTGAGGATAAGAAAGCTTCGTTTCTCTCAAAAAATCGAAATGCCTAACTTTAAAAATGGCTTTCACACATACTGTTTGAGGATATGCGAAACTTTCAAACAGCCGTGCTAAAATACCTGTAAAGAAAGCGAAATTGCCTGAAACGATGGCCTTCCAAGAGCTATTTGGTTATTCTAGCTTCCACAAAAGACGCATCTTGTTGTCCCGGAACTTCAATTTGAACCGCGGAAGAAGGACTGGGACAGCGAAAACTACATCCCATACGTTAGGCAACGAGTTTAAGAACATCGGCAGTGGTTTCCAGACTTCTGGAGCCGAAATGTGTAAAGAGAAGAACAAAATCATTGTTTTGATCAACAATGCATGAGAAAATTGCAAAACAAAAGCGATTTTTCTACAAATTATTTTCCAAGATACAACAAAAGAAGAAAAGAATTGGGATTGAACAGAAAACATTAGACGTTTCTTTTTGTTTGAAAGAGGAAATGCTGAATAATAAGTGAAGCCTTCTCATAAATGTTATTGACTTACGTTTTAAACAAAAATTGCTGCAAAATTGTGTCATGTCATTGGGAAGACCAAAACCGTAATTTTTTTGCAACCGGGTCTATTGAGACGATAAAAACGAGCCCAAATGATTCAAAACATCTAAATGCAGAATGTGCTCTCACATTTCTGAAAGCGTCGTTGTTGACACCATCAGCTCAAAGTGTTCTGAATCCGCCCACCGCGGGAAAATCTTTTTGACGAGGAAACGTCAGAGAGAATATTCGTTTCGATTCTCCTCTGGGGATAGAAAAAAACTTGAATTTGACGTCTGTGACATGAAATGAAGAGTCCAGGGAGTTTACTGGCTAAGGAAGCTGTCTGTTAAAATCCGAGGAAAAGAATGACTTGGAAAACAACTTGTCAACTTTGTTCTCGTTTTGGCCGGCTTTAAATTTGTGTACAGAATTATAAAGTGGACAGCATTGATTATTAGAAGGCAAGTCTAGCTGATGACGATGTTATTGCTCAACTACGTCTTACATGAAAGAAAAAGTTAGTATAAAAATTCGATCTTGGGTAGACTCCCAATTTCAGCTGCAAAGTGTCATCTTTACGTTCAGATTTATTTGACAAATATGTATTTGTTACACAAACATGTATATACACCGACCCAAAGCAACTTTGGACGATTTGGCTGCGTAAACAACCTAGTATCCTCAATTCGATGCGTTACTCGAGAAACATCAGTAAAATATTGGCACGTCGCCACGAAGTTCTGTGTCAACTATTGCCAGAAACTTTCCAGTTGAAGTTGAGATTCGTACAAACGTTAAACCGCATGGTACATCCTTTCCAAAAAAGCGTACGTGGCTATTCCGAAGGTAAAACGAGTGTGGTTGTGCGACTTTCTGATAGTCTTCATTTTCGACACCCGAGACGGCCGAAGGCTGTCTAACTTTATGATCCCTTTGTAACTGAGGCGTGTTAAACTTCTGGTTTATGGACCTCATGAAGGCACTTTAATGTTTCGCGAGATTTCAATTTTAACAACGTCAAAAACAGCAATTGGACAGCGTTGCGGTTGTTTAAGAAGCATTTATCAACAGAAAATGGTCCCTATCTTTGGAACAGAAGTTTCCCTTTGGTTAAATGTCATTGAAGGCAGTTAACATAGTTCCGAAAAGTCGTAATATTGCCTGAGTTTGGCTTCAAAATTGGCAAAGTGTCCTTTGAAAGTGCAACTACCCTTTTAATCTGCTGAAAAGCCAGAGTCAAAATATGAGTCTCATTGGCAGACGGAAACCCTACAAAAGATCCCCTTGATGTGTCATTATCCGATTTGTTTCCCATGCTCCATCCGTGAATTGAGAAGCTGTGAGATGATTGTGGATTCATTTTGGAGTGCAAACGATGTTTACGCAGTCTGGAACTAAACATCAAGTAGGTGCGTCTGAAGGTTTCATTCAAGAAGTGGTTGGATAAACGCAGTTGACGTACTTGTTGATGGTTTTGGTAACAAATTTTGTTTATTGTAAAGAAAAGTCTGGGAGACTGGAGGAATGCGTCAGAATTATTGTAGTCCCAGACAATTTTCTCTCCAGGAAATGGTGTCGTGCGAAGCAAGAAAAAGTAATCAAACGTTCTCGGCGATAGATTGACAAAAAAATTATATTTCAACGAGATTTAGGGTATGATAAAAATTCATACATGTACAAAAGATTTTGATGACCGTGAAACATGTTAACTGATTAGGTAAACCGAAGGGTTTCTTTTTTATAAAAGTTAAAACAGAATTTGCAAAACTGGTTAAATTGAGGGACGGGGCCGGTTTTTGAGTAGTGGGCCTGTCCGGGCCAGCCCGCTCTTGGAAAACCAATTCAGAAACGGGGCAAATTTGAGGATCGACCCCCACAAATAAAAGAGGTTTGCTTAGTCACACTACAACTGACGTAGTTTCTTACATAAGCAAATTCACTACAAATAATTAGAAAATTCAGGCAACAGCAGCGGAAATCATCGATGGTCTCTGGGAAGCTGTCAAAGGTGGGTGTCTGGAGGGGAGGAGGGGCAGGATGCTAAGCAAAATGGAAAAACACACAGCACTCAACGTTGAAAGCATCGACGGCCTCAACGACCATTGTTGGAAATAGCGATTCCAAAAGCTGGCGAGAAATGTTGCATAACAAGAGGGATAAGGATGGAGGCTGCAAAGATTGCATTACTTAACAAGAGGATCGAGGCCATAACACTCGAAAAACAACTTCCAGACCCTTCGGCTATTTCTGGGATGGGAAAATCCACAAGATTATCGCAGCAATAAAAAAACACATAAAGATTGAACTCGCAAAAATAATGTCTTTTACAAGCTGGAGCCATTTCATTGGGACGTAATAGTTATTGATCGAGTTGTGGTGCTTTATCCGATATATCTGATGTTCTTTTAAACAAACACGTCAACTCGGTGCCACTCTTTTCAAACTTTTGTCGGTTAACTTTTTATTTACCTAACGACATTAAAAAAGTTACGAAACATAGTGAATCTTAAAGTTCAGCTCTAAGAAACAAAAATGAAGAAACATTGGCATTTGTGCCCTCACAATTGCGTGGAGTTCTGAGAGAATCATAAACCAGAGACCAGTTCCAAGACAAGGTTCATTTTGAATAGGATTCGGGAAATGAAGAGATGCGCACTGGTCTCACAATTATTTCCTCTCTCGACACCCCTGAATGACACGCGTGGAAGAGGGTTAGCGTGTGACGAAACACTCCATTGTGGATTAGAGGATTCCACTGCAACTGGCGGAGTAGTCGCGGGGACCACATACAAACAGGAAACTCTCAAAATTTCCTATTACGCAATTATACGTCCTCTAACTGCTATCTTGGATCACTGAACCAAATATCATGTTTTTTTTTAAAATTAAAGTAAGACAAAACCGAAAGCAATGTAACGCCTACAAAATTTAAGGTTAAGAGTCAGACGAAAAAACAAAACCGCATCCAGCACAGTCAGACCCAGCATGGCCGTCTCCATTCGTCTCTGCACCACTGACATCTTTCTCCGGTCTTCAGCACCCAGGCTCCACGTCTCACAACCGTACAGCATCGACGGAACGACACATCTCACGAACACTCGTCTCCTCAGTCTCGTCGGCACGCTCCTCTTCGTCAGAAACAGTCTGTGGCGGTTGAATGCGCCCCATCCTGCTCCAATCCGTCTCGTCAACTCCCGGTTCTTCTCCGTACACGATAGCGACTGGCCCAAGTAGACGGAGTGCTGCACGAACTGCAGTTGTCCTCTCAGCTGCAGATTCCCTTCTCCCATGTTCGACATTGCCACCGTCTTCTGTTTGGAGATATCCGGTCCAACCTTTCTACTTTCGCCATCCAACTCCGTCAGCATTCTTTGCACCGGTCCTAGACTTCTTCCAATCAGCACCACGTCGTCAGCATAACGCAGATGGTTCAGCTTGCACCCATCGGTATCCACGCCCAGCTCGTCCCATTCCAGACCACGGAAGACCTCCTCCAGAACAGCATTGAACAGAGGTGATTGCGCTAGCGGTCCCAACTAATGTTTTTCTTTCAGTCAAGAAGTCCCCGTTCTTCAACGGACGCCGGAAGGTCGACGACTTCTGTCTCGAGTTCCTCAATCTGAGGAACTTGAAAGGTCGACGACTTTTCGAGCTGGCGAAGAAGTGAAACTTGTACTTTTTTCTTCATTTTATTTTAACTGTACTTTTTTATATTTATTAATTGGAACTTTTCAGGTTTTTAATGGTGAAGATCTTCCACAGACAAGCAGCGGACAAGAAGAAGAAGAAAAAGATCATGTTCGCCAGGAAAAATTGTAAATTTCTTTTTCGCATTTTTGTTGTTGTTGTGTTTTTTTAATAATTATATTGTTGTTTAAACGTTTTGTTTTGAGGTGGGATATCGATGGGCAAGGGAAGGGAAATGTGGATAAACTGATCGATGTCACCTTATTTCTTTCGGGGGCAGTCAGGCTTCTTGTGTTTTACCTAATTACATGGTTAAAAGACCGTTGTTAAAGCAAATTAGACGCTCCTCAGACCATTCACTGGATGTTCAAAAAGTTCTCCTTGTTTTCCTCCTTTTCTGCATTCTGTGGTTTTTAGATCGAGATAAAACATAAAAATACTTTCTCACAATGTCTCGCAATTAACCTTTCCCAACCATTAACATGATTTCTTAAACAACAACTTTATTCAGGCATCAGCCAACAAAACAAACACGAGTATCAATTGCTGTTAACCCATAAATCTGTAACGCATGTACTACCGGTACTCAGACACAAATGCATAGCCGGTTTAACAAAAACCCGAGAAGAAAGAGAAGAGACAGAGAGACAGAGAGACAGAGAGACAGAGAGACAAAGAGACAGAAAGACAGAGAGACAGAGAGACAGAGAGACAGAGAGACAGAGAGACAGAGAGACAGAGAGACAGAGAGACAGAGAGACAAAGAGACAGAAAGACAGAGAGACAGAGAGACAGAGAGACAGAGAGACAGAGAGACAGAGAGACAGAGAGACAGAGAGACAGAGAGACAGAGAGACAGAGAGACAGAGAGACAGAGAGACAGAGAGACAGAGAGACAGAGAGACAGAGAGACAGAGAAACAGAGAGACAGAGAGACAGAGAGACAGAGAGACAGAAAAACAGAGAGACAGAGAGACAGAGAGACAGAGAGACAGAGAGACAGAAAAACAGAGAGACAGAGAGACAGAGAGACAGAAAAACAGAGAGACAGAGAGACAGAGAGACAGAGAGACAGAGAGACAGAGAGACAGAGAGACCGAGAGACAAAGAGACAGAAAGACAGAGAGACAGAGAGACAGAGAGACAGAGAGACAGAGAGACAGAGAGACAGAGAGACAGAGAGACAGAGAGACAGAGAGACAGAGAGACATAGAGACAGAGAGACAGAGAGACAGAGAGACAGAGAGACAGAGAGACAGAGAGACAGAGAGACAGAGAGACAGAGAGACCGAGAGACAGAGAGACAGAGAGACAGAGAGACAGAAAAACAGAGAGACAGAGAGACAGAGAGACAGAGAGACAGAGAGACCGAGAGACAGAGAGACAGAGAGACAGAATAACAGAGAGACAGCGATATAGAGAAAATATTGGGCTAATAAAAGACTTTGTAACAAAACATTTATTTAAACGAATCTCAATTTGTTCCTATAAAGCCTATAAAGTGTGCTAACAAACACAAATAAAACACAATTATATTTTCTGCTCAAGTTTGACAACAAAATTAAAAAAGGTTTTTCCCAATGGAACGATTTATTCTGAAACACAACTTTATTATTTAATTCGTTTTTTTTGTTTTTGTTTTTTTTTTTTTGAAAAAAGAAATTCAAGAGATTAGCGAAATTTCGAAAAAGTAAAAACAAAATCATCCTAAACTGGCAATTCTATGTTTTTGGCCCTTGTATCTTATTTGTAGTTTGTTCTCTTGATCCGGCGGACTATTGATCTCGCTGGTCACCCAAAGCGATTGCCCTTTCCTGTGAGCTAATAATCTACATTTACCTTTTTAAGCTCTTGTTTTTTTTAACATTTACTTTTTATGCCTTATTAAAAAAAAGTTTTTTAGATTAAATTTTGTCCTTTCAAAATATTTACCTTTCAAATTTTTTTTGAAATTTGTTTATCTGTTGAAATTTTAATTTGTTGCCCCAATATTTACAAATTTTGCGTGTTTGCTAATTACTTAATGATTTTGATTCTTTTAAAAAAGCTTATCATATTTTTTCAGTTTGCTTTCATTCCGTAACCCTCAAAGCCGGATGTTCCGGCTTTGAGAAGAACGTGCGCGTCGAAGAGCGCGACGGAAGGCCTTGCGCCCTGCTCCAGCTGGACGGTGTGTTGTGCTAGCGGTCCCAATTAATGTTTTTCTTTCAGCCAAGAAGTCTCCCTTCGCCGGAGGACGCCTGAAAGTTTTCGACTTTCGGGCCCTTGGACAGTGAGAGCAGGGAGGGCGACGACGACTTTTCGAGCTGGCGCAAGCTCGTCAGCTGAACGCCCAGCTAAAAGAGGTACTTTTTCTGATTTTGTTTTTTTTGCACTTTATTAGCCATATTTATTGACATGCTTTGTTTTGTCATATTTTCGTTCACTCTATTGATTGCGCTAGCGGTCCCAACTAATGTATTTCTTTCAGCCGAAAAGTCCCCTTTCTTCGACGGACGCCGGAAGGTCTTCGACTTTCGGGCCTGCGGAACGCCCAGCTCAAGGGTACCTTTTTTGAACATTTTTTAAAACTCGTTTTCAGTTTCCTTTAAACCTTTTCTACTTTTTTGCCCTAATTTCCTTCACTCTATTCTACACTCTATTTTAGGTCTCGTCGTCCGCACCACGCACAATTCCAAGGACAAGCAAAGGAGCGAAGAAAGGAGCTAAAGGTAATTTTTTCTTCAATTGTCTTTTTATTTCTCTCTTAATTATATTTTACTGATTGGATGTTTTCAGATTTTTTATGGCTGAGATCTTCCAAGGGCAAGCAGAGGACAAGAAGAAGAGAAGAACATACACAAAGGACAAGCAGTGGATGTTCGCCCAGGAAATTTGTAAATTTTTTTGCTGCATTTTTTGTTGTTTTTTTTTAAATAAAAAAATTTGTTGTTAAAATGTCTTATTTTGAGGTGGTATGGAGGAATTATGGGAAAAGAAATCGACGTCATTCCATTTTTTATTGGGGGCAGTCGAGCTTCTTGTGCTAAATTACTGGAAAAGACTCTTGGACCATGGTCGGACCATCGAACATACAATAGTTTGGTTAGAGGTAAAAAACAAACTTCACAAGGCAACAGATTGATGGGGGGGGGGATTCAACCAACACTAGGCGAAACATAAGTTACTCCACTCATGCAGGAGATCTTCCATTGGGTATGATAAACTTCGATGTTCAAACGGTTCTCCTCGTTTACTGCTCTATGCTGTTGTTTTGAGATAAGACCTACCTCCACACAATATCTCGCAATTAACCTTTCTCAAACATTCACATGATTTCTTAAACAACAACTTTATTCAGGCATCAGCCAACGAAACAAAAACGAGTATCAATTGCGGATAACCCATAAATCTGTAACACATGTGATACCGGTACTCAGACACAAATGCATTACCGGTTTAACAAAAACCCGAGAATTACTCGTAAAATGTGAACAAAAACATTGAAATACCAGTAGATGATGTTAGAAGAGCTCAGGGAGCGAAGACCTCAGCGAGCGGAAGTCAGCGTACGAGCGGCCTTGGCTAAAATAGCGGTATTTAAAATCAAAAGTCAAAACAACGAACCCTTCACGTGGCACACTTCGGCCGGGATTCCGGCTTTGCTGAGCCTGTGGAGCCAGATGCGCTGCGAGGTGGACAGGCGATCACCGGGTCCCTGCACCTCAACGGCCTGAAAAAAAATAATGTAACTGTTAAATCCTAGCAGCCCATACCATGCACTTCTTGGAAACAGGGTCCCACAATGTTAGATCAGGGAAACCGCTGCGAGTGTTACAGTGATCCATCATCAGGTAGGAGAACACCTCAGCCAACGGCTTTCGGCCAGCCGCTTTGATGAAGCCCTAAATTGGACATATTCATGGAAACTAAAGAGCAGCTCATATAAATGTCTTCAGGGCTCTGGAACAATTTCCAAGCGATCTTCGACGTTTCGATCCCATGCGCTTTTCGCCAGTTTTCGGTGATTTCCACCAGTAAATCAGCGTCGCTGGCGGACTCGCGAAACCACTCCATCTTCTCGTCGAGAAGCGTCTTTCTCGACGTGTAGAACTCAGGGAAATCAAAGTCGGTGGGAAGCCTCTTAAAATCCGCTTAATTCAGAAAAAAAGGCAAAGGTAACCTGGTAGGGCGAAATGAAGTCGTCCGTCTGTGTTGAACAATGAATCTGCTTGTAGAAGACGAGACCCATGACGGTGTGCCAACTGCCGCCTCCCGCATGAACGCCTAAACACTTATTATTTGGAAAAAAAACTATTAGCAACTGACCGTGGCTGTAGCCGCCATTGTCCATGTAGTGAGTCCTCGCCACGTTTTCCACCGAAACGGCCGTCAAAGTTCCCTCTTTGGACTTCGCGACAAATCTATTCACACGGCCGTCGCCGAGTTCCTTGTCCAACACCATTCCTAAAGTCAAATCATAGTAGAATAATCTCACAGAACTAACAGCTTTGGCAGGAGATAATCCGTTCAGGACGCGGCATGGAGTCTGATCCTTGAAAAGCCTGACGTAACGGTCCTAAAACACTGCGGTTAGTAGTGACATTAAACAAAGGTACCTCCAGGGCCACCATATCTTTATCCGCGACCGAAGAGTCGGTAAATGCCTTGGTCAGCATTTCCTTCGCCTCCTCGTGTTCTCTCATGTGAACTTCCAAATTGAGAGCAAGACGCTCCCACCAGCTTCCACGAAGATCTCATCCAAAGGGAACCAATTCTGAATAAAACATTACAACATGCAGAGAAGGAACAACCTTCCGCCATCAGGATGTCTCTGTACAGATCCACTGCCTGGGAGTACAACTCAGCTCTTTCGTAGAATTGGGCAGCAATGGCCAACACGCGAGTCAAGACAGTGGGCATGGAATACCTTCTGATGGAAGGAGGAAGGGAGGAGAAGGAGAAATCACTCAAAATCATAAAATGAGTTCAGAATGAAAACGGGACTAACCACTCCGCTAGCTTCTGCTTCGCCACGGTGACGATGTCGCCAATATCATGCACCGTAGCGGTTCTTTTACCAAGAAACCACTCCGCTAGCTTCTGCTTCGCCACGGTGACGATGTCGCCAATATCATGCACCGTAGCGGTTCTTTTACCAAGAAAGGCCTTCACTTCCAACTCCTTCGCTCGAACATACCTAATAAAAATATAAGCTTTCAAAGGTTTAAAAACTGACTCTTTTAACTCCTCGCTGTTCCTAAAGATCGTGATGAATTCGCATCCATCAACAGACGGGGCAGCGAAACGCAGAGTTCCGCTCTCGATGTCCTGAACCGTAATCCTAAAAGTATACAAGTAAGCAAAAAGTAAATAAAAACTAACAAGAAAGCATGGTAAAGGGAAACCGCTTGCGGAAGTGTACGTATCTGCACCGAATCCGTTTCGGTAGGGCAGATAAGTGTTAAAACTGCCTAAAGTAAATTTAGCACTTAAAAAAAACAAGCCCACCTTCAGAATCACCCTCGCATTGTCCTGAAGGCAGACCAGTCTTCCGAAATCCTGGGACTGTCCATCTTTAACAAAAATTTTACAAAAATAGCGCTCAGTGCGAACCTTGGCTAAACCCAGCTGTAGCCAACTCCTTCAGAATGTTAGCCATGGAGTCCTTAAGGTGAACGTACCTTAAAAGTTATATAAAATAAAGAAAACAGCAATTCTCACGATTTCGCCAAGACACTTTCTTTGAACCAATGCGATCTATTCAGAAACATGCACATTAGTAGCTCCAGTGCGCCGTGGCTGAGCCTACTGAGACCGTCGACCATCTTCCAGTCGTCCCTCCAGAATACTTTATCAAAGCCGTGGCTGACCAACTAAAATCCGAGTCATTAAGGCACGTGCTAACAAACTTACGGTTTTGATAAACTTCTGAATATACTTGCTATACAGGATTTCAGGTCCATTGATGTGTTCATCATTCTCTTCAACGTTAGGAATGGTGGGCAAAACAGGATCCCTGTCCGGATCTTCCTTCTTGATCTGGGCAACACCCGTAGCTCTCGCAGGAGCTTTCGGGACATCTGACTTGGAAATAGCGACCTAAAAGAAAAAATTATATTGGAAAAACCCAGAAATATACCTGCGATTTGGAAGGACGGCGGTTCGGAGGCTGTGCTGCAGCTTGGGACGGGATAACCGGCAAGGCACTGGGCATGACGAACTCCGTTTCGTTTCGAGCAGCGAACTCCGTTTCGCGACTTTCGTCACCAGTGACCTGGGTGATCGCCTTAAACAACAACCGATTGTTAAAAAGGATGATGAACAAACCTCAACGTCAGAGTCGTCATCATCCAAAGTACAGGCGGTGATATGCGTTGCATACAAGCTGACTAACACCTGCTGGCCACAAATCGTACACCTCTGTAACATTACCATTGTTATTGGGAAAATAACGTAAGAAACGTACGCGACGCTTCCTCTGTCCCTCAAAAGCGGCCTCAATGGACTTTCTGTGGGAGACTCGTTCCGTCGGAGGCTTCCCAGCCCCACGCCTCGACATCTAAATAGGACTGAGTATGAAAAACAATTGAAAACAAAAAAAATAAATTAGGGCATAGAACCCAATAATCAAAAGAGAATCAACCGAACATGCAGAAATAATTTTACGGGAAAAAACAATAGGACCAGGTAACAAAAATACAATATGTTCTGCCAGTAAATCATCTTACTAAAACATCTTCAACACCGGACCTTCAAATACAGTTACAGTTGAATTTGGCGCGCTAACTAAAATCTAAACATTAACGAAAATCATGCAGGGGTCTTCACAGTGATCGCGATCGTCAATAAAGTAACAGCTTCCCTGCCGTCAATCAGCCTGTGGTCGTAGGTCAGAGCCACTTGCATGATCGGGCGAACTTCAACCTTAATTTGGACATTGAAACGCTTAAAAGATTGAAAAATACCTTTCCGTTGATGGCGACTGGGCGGTCGAAAATTCCGTCCATTCCAAGGATAGCACTCTGAGGAGGGTTGATGATCGGGGTACCGAAGGCGGAACCGAAGACTCCTCCGTTGGAAATGGTGAAGGTGCCTCCCTCCATGTCCTCCACTGCGATCTTGCCATCACGGGCCTCAAACACACAGTTTTTCGAAGAAAATAAGACAAACCCACCTTCTCTCCCAAAGCAGCCAGAGCCAACTCGATTTGAGCGTAGTCCATGGTTTCAACGTTACGCATAACGGGTACAACGAGACCCTTGGGAGTGGCAACAGCAAGCGACATGTCGACAACGTGGCGGTAGACAATCTCGTTCTCATCGATAGCTAAAATGCCAACTGATTCGAAGACGTAACATGAAAATACCGGCGTTAACGACAGGGGACTCGGTCAGAGCGTAGGCAGCAGCGAGGACGAAGGGAGACATCAAGCCAAGCTTGATTCCGTGCTTCTTGATGAAATCCTTCTGGTACTTGGTCCTCATTTCAATGACATTGCTAAAAAGAAAAACACATTAATGACTAATAAATTGAACTCGCCTCATGTCAATCTCGTTGACAGTGGTGAGCATAACATAGGTGTTCTGAGCGTCCTTCAGACGGGTGGAGATACGGTTCATCTTCACGCGAACCTCCATCTAGCTCCAGTGATGGCGTATTCATCAGCTAGTCCCTTGGGGACAAGAACCCTAGTGACGGGAATTGCGCCAACGGGAGTGGAGGAGATAGGCGTCGAAGAGGGTGGGGTGACAGGAGGCATGGTCTTGGGAATAGCTCCTAAAAGAAAGGTACTCTATTTTAAAACTGGTTAAAACCTTGGGTGGTCTCTCCTTCTCAGCAACCGCAGCGGGAGTATGGGGCAGCAGCAGGGGCCTACTCCTTTTTGGTAGGAGCCTACAACAGGATAATCATCAAAGATAAATCAATACTCGAAAACTGTGTTTAAAAAACCTACAGGAGCACTCGCAGTAGCACCTCCAGCTCCGGGCTGGAGCTTGTACAGATTCTGCTGGGCCATAACCTTGGCTCCATCCTCGACGAGAAGTTCAACGATGGTTCCGGCCGGAGGAGCGGGCACCTCCACGGAGGTCTTGTCGGTCTCGATCTCAGCTACGAGCTCGTCCTCGTTGACAAAGTCTCCCTTCTCTAAAAAAAAAAATTACAGCTGTAAAAAGGAGAACTCGGGTTTTAGCCACCTGATGTCTCCCTCGGAGATGGATTCGGCAAAGGCAGGGCCGTCAACAACGATGACGTCGCTCACTAAACCCCAGATTAGCATTTACTTTGTAAAATCCTACTTCTACAGCAGGAAACGTGCAGGAACCGCATGGACTGGAAGGTGGAGGTGTTCGCATGCTTAGGAGTTCCTAAAAATACATATATATTGAATTAAAATGACCAGACTCACCAATGACGGTGACCAACTGGCGAGAAGCACCGATAGAAGCATGCTGAAAATCAAGAAGTGAAAAAGACGATTGCATTTCACACCAAATGTTAAACGCACCACTAAAGAAAATGATAGTAAACCACCAATTACAGACAGTATAGAAGAAAACTAACCCTATGGGCCTTAACCAACCAGCCTTAACGTTGCTTGTAGCTTAAAAACGAAAAATATTGTATGAATCATGATGAAAAATACGATCGAAGCAGATTTAATTTGAATAAAAGACAAATTGAACCATAATATATTCGAAAAGACTAGAATTCATAACGCCACGACCCCGTAAGCTCACTGAACACACAGAAAATGAAAAATAAGTGACAAATCACTAAACACAAGACTAAATGACCGTTATGCAAAAATAAACCCTGCAACGATACCCCTTCACCATCCGAAGAGCTTCTTGCTGAGAATAAGTTGATTAAAGCACGTATGAGATCCATGTAGCCGCAATACTGCTGTTTATACATAATTTGCAAGACAAGGGTTAAGGGAATATCAATAACCCATAAAATTTGCCAATACAAGTAAAATATAGTAGTGAAAATTTGCCACAAAATAAGTTCAACCGACATAAAGACGGTACTCGATATACGCTTTCCAAGTTGAATCTAACGGTGGTTGCAGATCTTGATATGTAACATTGTTTTTAAAAAACCCAATTTTGACAGCAAAATACTTGAAACACCAATGAAGCTGGATACTCAAAGGACACAAACCTTGTGGAGGGCGGCGATGGCGCGTTGGCGCAGGAACTCAGCCTTGTACAGCCATTGGTAGCCTAAAAAAACAGTAATTTCCAGAAATCAAAACAAAAAGAAGATTTTGCAAGAATGGAAAAGTAACTAGAAGCAAAAACACCAAGAAAAACCATGAAATTCAAAGAAATGAGCGGCCGACTGATCTACACTCCCACGATGACTCACCACGAAGTTCAGTCAAGCAAGAGGTTTTCCCACTCTGTTTGTGGTTTCCAAAAATAAAATCATAGTTCCGGCAAAAACAAATATATAAATAAAAGTGATTAGGAGGAATACATCATTCTGTCGATTTAAACAACACACATTGCATATAAGCTCTGAGTGTTTGTTTGATACGCCGATCAGAAAGCTTTCGGATAAATTTCAGTGTAAATAAATATTTTAAACAGTTTTTAAACGAAAAACCAAAAAAAAACATAAAGAAATATTGCTAAAACCACATTTTGATTAAAACAAAATAAGCCGCGGACGAGGCTTTGTGGGCGGGATTTAAAGGACTGTGACATTTAATAGTGGAGCGCGCCCAATGTCGATGGGGCAGGATTGTTATTTGAATTGGTCTTTTTTTATTTTCCTTTCTAGATGTCTACTATTAATTATAATGAACTGCTCAACCGATTGTAATTATGAAATCCCCCAAAAATAGTGTTGACATCACATGATTTATCGGTGATCACATGATTTATTTAACCTGGTGGAATGATATCTCGAAATGGTTCTTTCTGTTGTTGAATAGCGAAAAAAGCTACAAGACTTTTTTGGAAGCTGCGGATACAACTCGGCGAGGAACCGCTGAAGTTTTGAGCTGACATTCTCCTCGTATCCCTGCGTTTCGCGCGGAAGTGTGGACTGCCCCTTCCCCGCTCTTTCAACAAAGAATAGATTGATCGTCTTCAAGGAGCCCATGAGGAAGTAACTTTAACCAATTCGCACACGAAAGTCGTTTTTAGTCCGAAGAACTTAACGAAGAATGGAATCAAACAAAACAAGTAAAATTGCGGTAGGATATGACCAATCAGTAGACCGCGCGTTCTTCACCCGTGCGGCGGTCAGCTCACAGCTCTCTTCGAAATGCTGCCCAGTACACCGAATAGACGCCCCCGCATCGCCAAGTCCGCCACCCTGTCCCAACTACGTGCGCTTCTGAACGAGATCAAGGAGCTCAAGGAGTCGCTGCCTTCTGTGATAGCCAAACAACTACGTCGTCAGGTGAATTCACGAAAGGCGGTGCTAACCGCATTCCGGGAGGGCACCACCATTGATCAGGTGGATCAGCTCTTTTCATTGGTTGGGGTCTCTCCCGATGCAGTTAGGCCCCTCTTCCCCCTACGAAAACCAGATGATAAGGGTCGTCATTGTATCATTTTGTCGAAATCTCACCGAAATACCCCTACCCCCACCTTAAAACCTTATCTGATGCCATAAGGACGATCCCTGCCTATTTATATCGCAGTGTTCGCTGATTCGAGACCTCGGAAGAATGCCGAGAGAGTTATCTCCGCCGCCAACGTCGTCGCCAACTTCAGGAGACGCCGCCTGAGCGCACGACCCCGCCGATCGATCGATCAGACGCCGACCTCACGCTGTCCGCGGCTGACCTAACGACACCGGCGGCTGACCTTCCGCTGTCTGCCCAGAACGCCGAATCCCAGGATCCCGACATTTCCGTGGTTGAACAGGCTAGGTGCGATCCCCCGTAGTTGCCGAATCATCGGATTGCCATGAGGAATCTCCCTACGTAGAACCCCCTTATATAGACCCCAAAACCTCCCTCGCCGTGCACATTTGTTATCTCTGTAGTACCATCGATGGTAAACCTAAACCGATTAGCATGTATATTCCCTTTTTGAGTCCCTTTCTGAGCCCCATCAGCGGTTTGTACGTAGATTCTCTATGAACAAATATTACATGAATCTGCCACAGCCTTATGAACCCCGCCGACACGTGAACAGCCCTATTTCTCCCTTAAATATTCTGTAGGTTTTTCTCATAGTCGAGTTGTTCATAAAGTATCAGCGCGGAAGACGCGGTCCGCATATTTCGACTCCTCCCTGGCTTCACACGAGACGACACCAAGGCCGCAGTCATTTGTCTTTAAAAAAGGCAAGTCGAGCTGATCACCTTCAAAATGGAAGAGACTAATGTCTTCGTCGCCATTGCCAACACGTGCCAAGGAAGAAAAACGCCGCTGTCATCTGCACATACCGCTCCGTGTCTCACGGCGACGCTCAGAGCCACGTCGATTCGCCGAACCACGGCGAATCGACGTGGCCCTGTCCCGAACAAAGAAGATCCTCATCGCCCTTGGAAACCCCGTCGTCTTCCAGCAGATGTCCTAATGGGAGAATTCACCCTCTTCCTGACCCTCTGGAAACCCAGGAGTGTTGACCCAGGAATACCACCGCAAGCGTGTTCCCTACGGTAATAAACCGACGATAAAGATCTCCTGATTTTGGACGACTGCAAAATCCCAAGGACCCGACGGCTCAAGAGAGATAGAGACAGAGAGAAAGCGAGAGAGAGCGGGAGGAGAAAAAAAACGAAACACGCACCACATCAGTGCGGAGGGCATCGCGAAGCTGCTCGTCAGAACCACTAACCGTCTCTGAAAACGCATATTTGAAAAGACACCAAACACACTCACTTCTCTTTCGCTAATGGCTACGCAGATAGCCACGCGTTTCGGAATCGGAGTAGCAAGCGACAGCGTTGGATGGATCCTAGAAACAATGCAATTGAGGGAACAGAATTAACTGACCAAATCGAGACAGTCAGTTACATCGTAGGTCTTCTTTATGAACTGGTTGGTCAACTTCTTCACCAGGCGGTTCTTGAAGTTTCGGACCTGCTGACGACTATCCTCCATGCAAATGTTCACTCGATTGACGGCCGTGTCGATCTGTTCGTACCTGAGAAAAACTGATTTTCCATGAAATCGATACGTCTATACCATTCCTCCAGATTTTCGTAACTATCCGACGTAATCAGAACCGGCTGACCGTTGCAGATTATCTAAAACCGTTGACATTGCACAAATAAATAAATTATAATGTACCTGATGAGATCCCACAACTTGGCCGTCTTGCTGGTTCTCGTAGTCCCTGATGCAAGACTCCGTCAGACCTGCAATCACTTCCAACTCCCTGATCACACATGAAAGAATCACACTTATATGGATCTGAATATAGGCACCATAAATACACAAAAAGAAGAATCCGTGTTAAAACATACGTCGAAGGTCCTTTCGTGGGTGGCATAGGTCTTGAGGAACGAGCACATCTTCTTCAAAGGAACCTCCACGGTCTTATTCATCCGCAACTCGCGGAGCAGTTCCTAAACGTATTGTAAAGAATTTAAATAATTCTTCACGTACATTATTAAGATTGTAAATAGTAGAATAAACATCTGGAGCAAGTGATACTTCCTGACATTACTGTTTTTGTCCGCAAGGCAGAGATCCTCAAGGGTATCCGCTGATCAAAAAAAAAAAAAAAAAAAAAAAACTGAAACAAAGCCTATTAATTTAATTTAAAAAAGACACTACCCGTTGAATAGTAAGCAGAAACTTCAAATACTGCCTCTCCGAGTCGTATGGTTCCTGTTTCGTGTTGTAGTATTGTTTGTCAGTGTCCGACATGACGTCTGGGGTGGGAAACAAATGACGCTTCAGCTCTTGCACTTCTGCCGACCATATGAACTGCAAAATATTATGAAAATGTTATGAATACTCAAAAAAATATAATAATAGCAAGAATACTCACGTTGCTAGAGTAGCAGGGCTCCGTCCTCGCATAGATCATAGGGTCCAAGTCGATCTCCGTCCGCGTAGGCCATTGCGGCGCTGAAACCAAGAAAAATATGAATTTCGCAATTGTTTCAATAAGTAAAGTCATAGCTAAGGCAATAGCAAAAGAGAATATCGAACGTAATGAAGTCATTTTATCGAAATAAACACGAAACGCTCCATATACGCTCAGGGCGCTATGTGAGACGCCAACCATACAATTTTTCGATAAATGTAAGTGTAAATAATTATTTTTAAAATAATCAAATGAAATATTGAAAGAAATACATAAAAATATAGGCTAGAACCACATTCTGGATAAAAATAAATCTAAATAGCTGTTGGCGAAATAAAAAGCGTTTGCTCTATTAGATATTTTGCACATCTGACAGAACAAATCGCAGCGACTTAATGGAAATTCTACAATTTTATGTGACATAATTGACATGATTGTTCATCACAATATCTTATAGTTAGGGTAAGCAGTTTCCGTTCCGTTACGGCAAACAGATTCTAGAAGATACAGCAACGAGCGTACGTCCGCAAGGGAGCGCCCGTCACATCAACAGGATATATATACCCGTCTATCCCAACTATAAATCATTCTACTCCTCAACTCGTCTTCTACTCAGTCCTACCTAAACTGGCGATCAGCTTTGAAGGAAGTACTCTGCGGGACGACGACGACTGCGACCGCCGCAAGAAGACGACCAAGCGGACCTCTGCGGGATTTTCCATGTACGCCGCAACGACAAAAGGATCCGGCAAAGAGGAGAATGAGCCCCGAGCCAAGATGGTGCGATTACACGGGAACCCGCCGAAGACAGCCCACATGCTGGATGACTGCCACGGCAACGATGCTGGAGGCGTAGAGTGGGAGTGAAAGGCAATCGGTCGACTGCAACGACACGAAAAGACTCGAACTCTCAAAGAAACTGTGGTTTCGGAGCAGATCTGAGGAGTCGCCGTTTCGTCGACTAGGAGTTACGGTGTGCGCGTCAACGTGTGCTGAGCCCGTACGCTGAGTTACGCCGTACCTCTATATAAACTCGATCTGTCTCTGATAAACCATTCGACTCATCCTCTCTACCCTTTAATCGTATACTCATCAAAGCGGTAACCAGAGATACAAAGCTTGGTGCACACAGATTTTTGGTAACATTAACGCCACATGATTTCTCGGTATCTCCAGTCTGTGCTGGATAGTGTTTATTTTTTTTTTAACAAATAGCTTGCAGAAACAAATAGCTTGAAAATTGTCGTTTTTTCAATGTAATGATGTGTGAAGCAACGTAGGAACACGAATTGCTGCACTTTCGCTCAACCTGTGTATCTCTTTACGCTAACTTTCTCTAGTCTCTCTCTCTTATTTTTTTGTCAGTTTTTACACCTTTCTTTCATTCACTACCACACAACCTCCTTATAAACTCGACATCATGCCTGATTAGTCTTTATTTATTAATTGGTATAATATGCCGCCGTAGCGTATCTACTCAATACAGATGAATATCTTTCAAGAAGAACATCTCTTGTATTCAAAATGAAAGAGCACGATGATCAAACTGCAAAATCAAGCCTTTACAAAATATTGAATTTTTTTCACCTTTCGACGCCATGTGCGCCTACTTGGGGAAATGACATAAACGCCAATCTCCACAATCGGTTATCATAGAGTTTTCGTAAATCCGTTATCCAAAACGCAGTTGCTACAGTCCAACACAATATTTGCAAAGGTGCTTGGGCAAAGCGCAGCCATTGCCGTCGATTTTTCAATAGTCCCATTTTTCTAGTTCGGACTAAAATTTGAACAAACGCCATTGTGGAAAGTGATAGTGAAACAGCCATTAAAGGAAATACAATAATGTTGGAAATTAGTTTGTCTCGAAGAAAACAATCAGACGAAGGATATTCTGCTTCATATGTCACTACATTAAAGTTAATGAAACACCCTGAAACAAACAGAGTTTTTCTTTTTTCTGTGTCACCGACATTGTGTCACGAAAACGCAAAACACTGTAGGTTGCGCCTGCTACCTCTCAATTTGCTATGCTATCTCGGTGACTTATTGCACGCGACGCATGGCAACTTGTAGAGAGCATGGCAACTTGAGAGAGCGCAGACATAACTTATATCCCGTTGAATCTTGTGATGACTACAACTCACCGAAATGAATAAAATACGTTCCGAATGCAATCGCCCACGTTATAATCAAGTATACCTGTAACAGCACAACAAATTTCCTTATGGTTGCTGGCAAACCATGGTATTTTGCAGTGAGAATATATACTTGTAAGCTGAGATAAAGTTTATAGCAGCGATTCTATTCAGAGCCAAAAGTAATTCAAGGGGAGCCAGAACAAACCAAAATATGGCCGCTGATTCGTCAAGCCATGCTGAATACCAATGGGTTCCATAGGTGTTTCTAAAACAAAAGGTCCTCGATGTTCTTCATAATATTTTCGATACAAATGTTTAATGTGCAAGAATTTTAGTAGACTCAAACACTATTTCCAGTTCTAGACGTCATGAAACAGTTTAGGGAAGGTTTTATAATTTGCTGAATTATAACGTTCCTAGGTTTGCATAAATACAGAGGTTGTAATGGGAATCTTAGAACTGTTTTTTTTGTTTTGTTTCGAGTAAATGAAATAAGTTTGAAAAACATACTCATGAAAACAATCAAATTACTCAGGAATCTGTGAGGTACCCCGGAGTAATGAGCGTGAGCCAATTCTTTCGGGAACTCACAGAAAAATCCTTAAAGGAGTATAAAATCCATACAGAAAACCATCGACGAAGTGAGCAACGCAGCGAGCAACACAAATTGCCGTAAAAGGAGTACGAGCTGTTTTCGATTTTACAAACAAAATTATCATATATAAACTGCAGAAAACAGCACACGCACCTGGCTAAATGCGTTTAATGATTTATTAAAAGATCAACTTACCACAAAAAGTAGCAAAGAAGCGAACACCGGCTCCCAGTCGTCCATTCTTCGTTGATTGACAATGGGTGTCGCTGATTGATGTGAATTAAATTTATGTCACCATGTTTGTCATCGTGTGGTGATCACGTTTTCAATTTTGTGCCATATTAACATTAATAAGAATTTTAAAAAAGGAATTATCACTTTTGCCTGTTTCAGGAACGAGTTATCTATAAACGCGCGTATGGGAAAGTTAAAACATCGCGATATAGAATGGAGCCATGTTTTTGTTTGTGAGTTCAGTGCTAATTCAATAATTGTAGTGATTCCATAGAAAGCTAGGAAGTAACTGTCGGATATTTCATTATGCTAATGAAGTTGTAAAGTTTCAATTTCAACGTGTTAATATATGCGACCCGAGAGAGAACAGCCCGTGTTTCCTCTTCTATTCGAAATACATTGCTTAACGTATGATTAGCAAAAAGGAAGGGAATACAAGTAATTGGCAATAATGCCTCGTTGATTGAATTGTGTAATCACACTTCTAGAGCATTGCTGGATTGAATAGTGGACTTGTAAGATATGAGGTCTTATAAAACTGAACTTCACAACTAAACGCGATCAAATTTACTCTCAGAAGACTTGTCAGGCATATTTTAGAAGGAACGGTTGCGGAAAGTCATGGAGGGCTGCAAAAACCACGTACAGTTTCAGTTATAGAATGGAAGCTGGGTTTGAATGTACTGTAAAAGCAATGTGCCACAAAAACGGAATTGGACATAGGTTGTTTCTGGGCTCTGTCTGGGTTACTATCTCCCAAACAACTGATTCACCTCATCATGGTCACCTTATCTTGTCAGCGTCAATGCGGGTTTTTGCGACTGTTTGATGAAAGTTGACGAGATTTGCTTTTCTAACTGAATAATGTTTATCCCTTTTGTTTGAAATAAGCAATGAATGCATGTTTAAGAACATATTTTGAGACACAACTGTACAAGTGACGAAACTGGTCCCTCTTATAACGTAGACTTTCTAAGAGATCATAATATTTATTCCTGTCACATGTACTGTTTTTCGACGACTTCCACTAGACATTCTCCTGAAATAGGTTAGCTCTCAATTACGTTGTAATTACTTCGATCGGCGGAGAATGACGTGGAACAGGAAAATGATTATACTGAAATTGGCTTTAGTTTAATTGGTTTAATTGAAATACCTTTCCATGGCGTGACCAAAAACTTGGATCCAAGCCAAGCAAGCTAATCTCCAAAGGCGGTTGTCAACTGCATAGCGGATATCTGTGATCCAGAAGGCTGTAGCCAAAGCCCAGCATAGAATCTGTGTTGGTGCCTGGGCAAAATGAAGCCATTGCCTCCGATTGTGAAAGGTTTTCTGTTTGCGAGTGTGATGTATAATTTGGGCGAAGGCTATTATTGACAATGCAAGAGAAATAGTCATCACGGGGAAAACAAAGAAAGTCGATTGAGCGAGAACTTTCTCTCCGCAGGAATGACTAGGATACTCTAGTTCAAAAGATTCTACAGAAAAGTTGACTGAGCAACCTGAGTAAAAAACGATTTCTAATATGTTTTGTTGACCTACCATCTAGAATCGTAAAGTAGATGTAGTAACCAATTGCACATACCCACGACAAAATGACGGCAATCTGAAGCACAGTTTTCAAAAGATTTGGTCAAGGTTACACAGTTAAAAACAAACATCTAAAGAAACATTTGCTAGACAATTAAGCATACACGTTATTCAAAACGATAAATTGTTGATCTTTGCGATTTTTAACATGATAACAAAGAAAAACCTCGTTAGGCAGGGGGACATATGTCCCTTCTAAGTTTGGAGACGTTCAGTGGCTTTTTGGGGTGCTCGCGTCATTTGGCCGCCTCGGCCGCTTTGCGGCCTCATGTCGACAAACAATACACGCAAGTGTTTTGTGCCAAACAGCGGCCCAACACTGTATGAAACATTTTGAATTCAAAAAAATAGTGGTTTTTCTATGTTGCATGATCGCCGCGTTGACTACATAATCGATAAAGACTGATCCTTCAAGAAAGAGAACCCACAAATATACAGGTACAAAACTCACCGTTGTGTTTCTCATGGAAAATACCATTGTGTATCTTGTTAGAAAATTAACCGCTGCAAATCGATTGAGCGAAAGGAGAAGCTCTGTTGGTGTAAGAACTAGCCAAACGGCTGCGACCATGCTATCTATCCATCTAGTTGTAAATTTGACTTCAAACATCCACCTAAACTCAATTTCGTGCAGATAACAATCTTTTCAAGGCAATTCAAATGAAACCTACAAAAATAACCGAAGACCAAAATAAAGTCCGTATATTAGACCACCCAAGAAGTGCGCTACACAACGACCAAGACAGATAAGATAGAATGGGGTTCTAGACTTGGGATCCTTGATGAAAATGTATATCATGTAGCCACTGCATAGAACGGCACAAATTCCTGGCTGAAACCATTATGGTTTAAAAAAAAACACTTGGGTCGGATTCATAGACGTTTCTTCGAAAACGAACCACTAAAAGCAAAACAGCAGCTGCGACCTCATCGATGTCCGCCATCTACACCGACTGCCGTGATTAGACTGCGGTAATGGAGCGCTGATTGCAAGATTGGATCACGAGGTACTGATTAGGTTCGTTATTCAAAGAGCTTTTACTTTGTAAAGTAAAATCACTGGAGGTTCGAAGGCCGAAGGTGAGGTCTATTGCAAAGATAGATTTATACATATTTTCCGAGAAATTTTTCAAACTGAGGCCATCAACAAGAAATATCAGGTATAGCCATCAGGCACAGCTAAACTGATATATTTATAAACAATTAATCCACACACCAAAAAAGAAACGTTCAGGTACGTTTTGGGGTTTTTGTCGTATCCAGAGAATGTTTTCACTTGAAGTCGCCTATGTGTCCAAGCGCAAAAATGTTTTATAATGATATAACGGGTTTCTTTGAAAATAAAAAACTTATGTCAGATCCATTTTGAGGACGTTGCGGCAAAACACCGCTCTCTCAAAGAGGAAACATAAATATCAGAAAATTGTCACTCAATCTCATGACAGCCGAAGTCTGGTTTGCAGTCACTACAAGTCACTTGAAATTTTTCCTGTTGCCTTATCTGTAAATTGACACAGATTGCGCGAGAAACTTTTCATTAGCGTTCTTTGTGGTTCCAATCTGTTTTTCTTTTGGCCTGAGGAGAGTTTAAGTATATTTGGGCCAAAGAATAACGGCCTTGTAGCGATAAAGAAAGATCAATTTGACTTAGGGTGTATGTAAAGTGAGCGTGTTCATTTCGGAATGTTCTCCTAATTACAAAAAAAAAATTAAAAATAGGAGCAGATGTTTATTTGAATCTAAAACACTCTGGTACAGTACTGGCTGGCATCGTTGAAACAGCCCACTCTTGTCTCAAAGAGCTTAGTGCTGAGAGTACTAGTAACGTTAAATGAGCACTCTTGGTTCGAATACGGACAACGACCGGCATTGACTCTTTCACACTGAATTTAACAATGTTTTAACTGAAAAATTTAGATTAACCTGAATTTGTCCATCTTTAGTACACTGATGTCTGATGACTAGATCGATCTCCCAACCGACATTTATCAAAGAATTCCACCAAGAATCGTCGCTATCTTGGCTTCCAGAATGCACAGTAGATGTTGTTTCTCCAATTTTCCCCACTCCATCCCCACTATTGACATATTCGTATGTAGGGAAAACGTCCATCTAATATCTTAACTTAGGCTTACTTTTGAAAAACATTACCTCACACATGAAAAACATTACCTCACACTTATACTATAACGGAAAGTAATTCCACTTTTCAGAGGGCATAAGAAATCATAGCGAACAGTGAACTTGGTTGCTTTAGAAAACAAGATCGTTTGTGTAAATATCTAAAAATTTTGCAACAGTTGTAAAAAAGCAAACCAGAAGTAGAATTAGAATTTGCATGTTGTGGAACCGAAGAAACCAATACTTGTCTTATAAGAACTTTGCTAAGTAACAAGGAATGCACGGCGCAGACACTTTGTCATTCCATTATTTGATATTTTGACTGCTCTAATTGAAGATTCTTTAGTATCATTACCTCAATTAATAGCTATAATCTTCCATTAACGATGTTAAAAGGTCACCTCAGGATTGTTAGGATCGTAAAATCATCGACTTCCAAAAAGTTCATATTCAGCCCGCGAATTTTCACGGATTTTCACAGGGTTTAATTATTCAGTGAGTTGTAAAAAAACACTCTTGGAACGGTAGAATTGAATTCATCAGAGTAGTGAAGGCAACAAATTGATAAACCTAGCAAAGCAATGGCAAACTTTTCTGTAGTTGAAAAAAATGCGTTTAGAAAAGATAACTAGGTACAATTGTTGAATGCGACAGTTGTTTGCTCCCCAGTCAGGCGTTTGCTTCTTCCGTACCGCGCTATTTACTCAAAGTCGCTGCGGCCGGTCACTTAACGGCGGCGGCGCAAAGGCGGCGGCGGCGCAAACACCACCGGTCCTGTGGTGTAGTGGTTATCACGTCTGCTTTACACGCAGAATGTCGTCGGTTCGATCCCGGCCAGGACCTACTCTTTTGCTTTTTGCAGGGGTTTATTTTGTTTTTTTATTAGCTTTTAAATATTTAAATTAAAGAAAATGTTGATTGAATGCATATTCAACCAGTCTGATGTGCGATTCTGTCTGAGAATGAACGTCGAAAAATGACATTCCTCTCCCGCACAGACAATGATTCAGCCTTCATTGAACAACGTATAAATTCATCTGTCTAGACATGCTTGCCATCTTGAATATTCCCTCCCAAAGAATGAAACTTTTACTGGTACGCTTTAAAAGGTAATTAACATGTTGTTCAGGCTACCCTTGCAATTTCTGTAACAGCCCATTATGTTTCTGTTGACTATCAGTTCAATTGTCCTTTAGCAAAGAGCTATATTTACCAAGTCGACCTTTGGGAGGTATTATGTCTTGATTACAAGATGTTTTCTGTTTAGAAAGACGATTTCACTTTTGGGGACCTCCTAAGCAGTCAATACCTCGATTCCCGGCGCCATCAAGGACCTATTGACGGAACTGCACGAGGAGATCTTACTGGCACAGCTGATGGGATGAAACCGTATCATATCGTCATGATTGTGAGACACAGCTGTACTTTAGATGAAGAAGTCCGGGTGAGGTATATTAAAAACTGAATTTTAAATATATGTTCAGTGTGACATATACAATGTTGGATACTGTCCGCTGGAAATTAAGGACTGCTACCTCGGTATAGATCAAACACTTACAATTGATTCTTCCATGGATTCGTGCCCCGAAGCTTATTGCAACTGGCTTACCTGTCATATTAAATGATTCTGCAACTGTTAATGAATAAATGTGCGATCATATTTTCAAAACTATTCGCATATAATTTTGTTTTTGTACGGTGTGATGCAAGGTAAACCCCATTCTTCATGTAATTCGCAAATAAAACGTTATTTTGTGCACGCTCTCGCTCTACAACGTTTATATTTTTCTTGAACTGTGTGATAATTTGTCCAATTTTGAGTAGAAAAAAGGTGTATTCTTTTTTTCAGGTTTTTTTCGTTAAATTTTTTAGAATAATATCTTGGCTTTCTGTTGCAATCAAATTTGACGTTGAAGAGCGGGAGAGAACCAAACAGCTTTAGATTTACAGTCTAACACCTTAATGACTCGACAACTGAACCGCATCGTTAGTTAGTAGTTAGATAGATTATTAGCGCGCTAAAAATCTACCGGCGTTACAATTGAAATATTTAATAGAAATATTTATTTAATATATAATAGAGCAGACAATGAATCATGCTACATTGAACGAAAATGCTTAAATACAGCCGAAATATACCATTTTGATTCTTTTCGCTTCTAGAGAATGAAACTTTATTAGACCTTTGTTCAGACCACTCTAGCAGTCGCTGTATCCTCCCATTACGTTTATGTAGACTATGTGTTTCACTGTCCATTGTCGAAGAACTACGTCTATCAAATCGATCTCTGGGAGGTGGATCGTCTTTTATGAATAATATTCGATGTTTAGCCAAACCTCTTCTCTTTTGGAGATCTTCTAAGCCACCAATACCTGGATTCTCGTCTTCACCAAGGAGTTACTGAAGGAAGGGCGCGCGGAGATCTTTTCGGCACTGGACTTGGACGTGGCCCATATAAAATAGTCATTGTTGTAAGGCATAGCTGTACCTTAGACGGAGAAGTCCGGGTAAGACATGATTGAACTAAATTCTTTACGTCTCTAGTGTGATAAATATACGGCTGGGAACTGTGTGAAAAATTTGGAAGACTGCTATCTCGGCTTCGATCAAACTCTTACTATTGATTCTTCCATGGATTCGTGCCCATCGGCTTATTGCAATTGGGTGACATGCAATGGGCAAATTGTGCAAGTAACCCGGTTACACTGTAACCGGGTTACTGGTTACACTGTAACCAGCCACTCGGTTACAATTTAACCAGTAGCCCGGTTACAGTGTAACCAACTCTTACGTTACATAGTAACCAACTTCCCGGTTACACTTTAACCAACCTCGTGGTTACACTGTAGATGACTAATGGCAACCAGTGTGGATTACACCCTAAAATATGCACAGATTGGCCAACCGCGACAATTCCTCCGCCTAGCCCTGCCCACGACAATTCCTCCGACCCGCTCCGGACAATTGTCACAGCTGCGACGCCCGGTTCCCTGGTTTCTGTACAACATGGACTTTTCGGGGCATCCCAGAAACGCGAGGCGGGGTGGGGGCCCCGCCAGTACGAACACGCATCCCTTCCTTATTAGAAACGGTTACCCCGTTAGAAGGGTGTACTTCACTTTATCCAGCGAGAGCATAGTAGAATCATTTTGGTCTATAAATTGGGAGGGGAAGAACAATATAAGAACACAACTTAACAAATGAAATGATATGGCAAATGGTCCCGTGCGGAATGCGACCAATTTTCTTACGTAAGGGTTAAAACCGTTTACGTAAGACATTTCGCAACATTTCGTACGAGATTTCTGTCTCTAGTTTAGTCACTAATTATTTTTTTTTCACCTTTGTTTATTGTAGTAAGCATTTTGATTTTGTGAAAAATACTTGTTTCGATTCGCATTTTTGAAATTCAACTTATTTCTTGAGCGTGAGTTGCTTTTTAAGCGTGATTTGAAATTGTGCGCATTTTCTTGATCCAGCATTCGTTGCAACAACCAATAGTACGACAGTACAACTTTATACTCCTTTCGTTTTACATTGCCTTTTTGAAATTTTGAAATTCCGTAACTTCAACTGTTCCCATTGGGTGTTTTGATGACTAACCCCTTTTTCCTGTACCTGCATTCACTCCCCTCCCTCTAGCGGTTTAGGGAAATCGGCCACAAACGCCCTGAACATTTCACCCCTTCATTTTCTAAGCATTCTCGTGTGTTATTCGTTTTCCTCTTTAGTTCAAGTTGTACACGTGCAACCGGGTGTTGTTTGCACTGTAACCTTTTGGGGATTATAGTGTAACCGGCCTTACCGATTACAACATAACCGGCAGGCCGGTTACACTGTAACCAGCTAGTCGGTTACACTGTAACCAGTTATGTGGTAACAGTGTAACCAACAAGCTGGTTACAGTGTAACCGACTAGCTGGTTACAGTGTAACCCGGTTACTTGCCAAAAAGGCCCATGCAATGTCTAATGATGGATGAAACAAGACGTAACATTTTTTTCATTTTCAATAAAGGTTGAACCAACATCTTGAAGTCATCCTACATGTGGAAAATTCCTCAGGTAAAGGAACTTGGCTATAGAAACAAAAAAAGAGAAAAAAAGCATTGAAATGAAAAGAGAGAAAGACATGTACACCGGAGTAAATAAGACACAAAGACAAACAAAGACAAACACAGATAAACAGAATAAAAGTTCAAGAAAAGAGGCCGGTTCTAATTATATTTTTTTCGGAATATCAACCATTAAAGCGAAAAACATTCTGTACAAACCAATGTCACTAGAACGTTCTTGTGATGTGACCAATTGTCCGTTATATGCGACTATTCACCCCTTCCTAGGAGGGGCTAATGGTCACTCTCCCCCACATGTTACTGTTTTCTCACTTGAAATTGACTCAAAGCGCGGAGCAAAGGACGGAGGAAGGACAAAGGAAGGACGGAGCAAAGGAAAAATGAATTCCTATGTGAATACAATGCGTTTGAATAAAATATTTGAATAAAACAAATTGATCAAAAGATTATGGAAAGAGTTTTTGATTTCTGCAAACAAAGTCAACTGTAGCAGATATGATTTCTTTAACCTTCTTTTCTTTCCAAGGTGGAGTTAGCTTATGTTACATTTCCTGACAAACCCGCTCTATAAAAATTCATAACGCTGTTTTCCTCCAGATCGCCTTTGATTTCACAAAAAACCTGACGAATGTGGGGAAACAGTTTTGGGGTTTTTTCATACTAACAATACATGTATAGTCAAGGCATTGACTGTTTGCAGTCAATTCCAATTACTGGAAACCAAATGATTTATCCTGCAAGCTGTTCAATTTTTTAAAATGATACAAACAAATCAACAAAAGGTAGAAAAATGCTTCATGAAAACTGTTTCGGCCACAGTGAAATTCTGTCTATCAATACTCAACAAGTATTGTGATGCGTATCAGCTGTAAGAGAACTAGTGATGACAAATGCGCACTTCTTTTTCGAATAGGCACAGTGCCCAGCAGGAAACCCGTCACACTGAAAGTTCAATTATACTTGTTCAAAAAGTAATTTTACCCTTTTTTTCCCATCTCTCGTGCAGTTGTGGTAGACATTTAGTTGAACTTCCCAGTTCCCTCCAAACAGAAGCACTTCATCACCTTCCTGTAGTCCACGTATAATTCCTTTGAGCGGTTCGTGTTTGGTTTGGAAACCGTCTTGACTGGTGATTAGGTCTCCATACTTATAAAAGTCTATCTAAAGAATGATTTTGTTACATATGTTTGTGTTTAAAATTACCTCCCACAATTCCATCCGGTACGCGTAACCTTTATATTTTCTTAAAGGGCATGTGATTTCGTAAGAAACGATCATTTCAGTATAAAGAGCATTGCAGACCACAAGTACTAAAATGCGTTAATTGGCAGGAAAAAAGAGGGCATACTTGATGCTAACGGAACAAGGAGATATGTCATTCGCGAAGAATGTACGAACGGACAACCGGCAGACAGACATGGTATGGCATTTTATACAATTCGAGAGCAGACTGTGAGTAATTAGAAATTGTTTCGGACCTTTTGAAAACGGAGAATTTTACTGAGCATCGCATACTTTCCTGAACCGCAGGTTTCTCTAGCTTTTCGTGCCAAGACCCATGCTCCAGTTGAATTGAAATGAATGGAAACTGGTCGCCACAAACCTGAGAGTTCTGACCATTTTTGTGGGGAGCTTGACTTATAAATCGGAATAACATATGTGTTTGAAACGACATATGCTGGGACAGACAGGGTGGGCAATAAATTTTGGGAATCACCATGTATTGCTTTGGTTTTGATAACGTGTAATTTACTTTCACGCACACATGGGTTCTACCTTGCTTTTTCAAACTTTATCAAATGGATGATGTGTTGAGAGTCATAATGACGTCATTTTCGTACCTACTGAAACCCGTCTGGCACGAATTGCGGTAGGAAACCCACGAAGTACTGCATTTATCACAAAAGTGGGGTCCGTTAAGAATATAGCGCATACTTTCGGCCCATGGATGCTTGAGTGGAACCGTTTTTCGTGATTCAAAAACCTACTTTGTACGAAATGTTTAGTATTAAGAAAGATTAAGTAGTTTTGTTCATCTTTATTGTTCTGTTAAGCAGTCCATCCACAAACGGATGATTCCTCTGGATTACATGAAGAACGAATTGGGTTGGTTTCCAGTGTTCTAGTAACGTCAAATGCACATTCTGCCTTCTCATGGGAACAACTTCCGACCAAGATGCGTTCACACTGAAAAGGAAAATTCTTTGTGAATAGTCAACGACTAACTATGGTCTCTTCGCCACCTGTGCAATTGTGCTTGATGTTGATCTTGATTTCCCATTCGGAGTTGAAAGGATGATCAGATTCAAGCTCTCCCGAAACCGATGACGATGTATTTCGCCCGCTTAACCCATTTCCTGCAGTCTTTCCAACAATTTGAGCGGGAAACCAACCGTTAACCTGAAATTTAAATAAATTATTTTTGTAGGGTTTTATGTCATCAAAATCACCTCGCACAAGTCTACTTTGTATTCGAAAGCGACTCTTTTTTCCAGAGGGCATAAGAGGTTGAAATTGACTGCGAAGTTAGTTCCACCCACAAGTAGAGCAGATTGTAGAACAAGCTAAAAAATAAAAAGTTTATTTTAGTGAAAACACCAACTAGGAAATGAAGAAACATTTCTGAGTCGAAGTGAAAAATCGGTCGTTTTCGAGTTTTAAATACGAAGGTGAAACAAGAATAGATGAGTAAACCCGTTCAAACATCGCTACACAAAAGTGTCTTTGATGCCGACGAATGAACGATATTCGTCAGGAAATACCTATCTGGTACGAAGGTCATCTCGAAACCCACCATCTCCAAAACCACCACGAACATATAACCACCACTATCGAAAATCGTATACCCACCACCTACTTTTTAATATTTCTGTATAACCACCATCTACTTTCCATAGTTATATATCGATCAATTATACCTGTTTTTGCCATTTTTATTGTAAGTACAGTAATAAATCACATTGCAAGAATGATTTTCTTTATTTTCTCTGTCCATAGAGACAATAATACTTTTCAAGAAGTTCTTCTGGAAAAAAATCCTGCCCTTGTCCTGAACACAAAACGTTTTTTCATCAATATTCATTTGCCAACAACAAAATAACAAGAAAAATCAACATCTACAAGTGGAAGTACAAGGTGCTCGATCGTGTTAGAGGCGGGGGTGCTGCTGGAACAGAAGGAGGGAGTGTTCTTCATCCCAGACCGCATCGTCGCCGGTCATCAGGATCTCGCCGGCGTCATCATAACAGGCCATACCGTATTCAAGCGGGGGCTCCTCGATGTCATTGTGGCAGAGGAACGCCTGAAAAACTATCATAATTAGGGGGAAATCAAAGAACGCAACTGGATAAAAAAAAAATGAAAAACTGGATAATAAAATTACCTGGCGGCCCAGGTATCGCTCGTGGTCGTGCTTCATCTGTTGCTCGCACAGCTGGCAATTGATGTTGGCGGCCAGGGAGGTCTCGAAGGTGTTGTCGTCGATGTCTCCTCTGGCGTAGGAGTAACCGAGCGCCCAGGCAAGCTCGCTCGTGTAAAGGCGTCTCTCATCGCTGCTTGTCAGATGCAGGTTTCGATCACGCTTGTATTCCAGGTCCTTCGCGTTGAACAGGGGCTCGTCGACCAGAAGCTTGTCCGTGAGCATCATAAGAGTGGCGCAATCAAGAGAGGCGATTCCCTCAAAGGCCGCCAGGGCCATATCGATGTCGTCATCAATGAGGATGGTCTGAAAATCAAAAAACATGATGGTCGAAAGGAGAAATTAAAACAAACACAACATAAACCAACAAAAAAACCTACAATGCCTCCCAGGTGATCGATGCGCATCATTTTCTCCAGGTGCTTGCCGTTTGACAGTGACGCCATGTTAGTGTAGAAGAAGGTCTGACCGGCGTTGTGGATGGCGCTATACATGGCAACCAGGCGCACAGACCACTTTTTGCGGCTCAGGAAATCGGGCTCGTTGCTGTCGAAAACAGGGAACCCGATCTTCTCCAGAAGGTGAATCTTCTTGAAAACAGGGGCAGCCAGGTAGGCGCTCTGAAAAACAAAAATGAATGGAAAATTGGGCATAAAAAGAAACCAAGAGAGTCCTCTGCGGGAAGCGGTGGGTGTAGAAGATGAAGTAGTGGGCTGCAGCCGCAATGACGGTGTTCAGCAGGTTCTTGCTCAAGGACTTCAAGTGGAAGTAATTCTGGCAGGACGGCTCGTTCATGCAGGCGGTGATTCGGAAACACCGCAACCAGGCGGGAACCTTGACGTGCATAATGGGGTAGAGCCCGGAGGGTCCGACAGGCGAATGAGCCCTGAAAATTGCAACAAGTAACAATTTTCAGAAAAGACTTTTTGTACTTTTCAAAGGGGCGAAAGTGTTTTTAAAAAAAAAAAAAAATAAAAATAAAAATAAACCCACATAAACGGGAAAACTTTGTTATCCTCGTCCAAATTCGCCGCCCTGTCGTAAGACAGGAAACCGATCATGTTCGGGTACTTTTTGCTGAAGAAGGCCAGGACCTCGGTGCTGTCGTGGTCAAACAGGAATTTCGCTTTCTGAAGGAAAAAAGTTTATAACAAGGGCGGAAACAAGTAGTTACTTCGAAAAAACAAGCAGGTTGTCGTTGATCGTCCTTTCCTCCTCAGCAGTGAGGTCGCATGTTGGCGCACGTTGAGAATCGGTGCACTTGAAGTGATAGGGTCTCATCTGAACAACAGACAATAAAAAATTGCACAATACAACACGTTCGAAAAAAAATCATCAGGAAACGAAGCCTGTCATTTAGCAAAACATTCAAAACAAGTTTTTAAAATTAATATTTTCAACAAAAAATAACAAATTAAGGTCACAGGGACTCGATCATGGGGGAGGGCGGGGGTACTTCTTGAAAAGATGCAGCGGGTAATCGGCATCCCAGGCATCCTTGTCTCGGGTGGACAGGATCTCGCCGTTGTCATTCTTCAAGGTCAGACCGTAACCAAACTTCTACAGCACGCTGATGTCCTTACGGCACAAGGACGCCTGAAAAACTGTCATAAGTAGGGAATAATGAAACTGACGATCAGCTAGGCAGAAATAATAAAAAAAAAATTACCTGAATTTCCAGGTATCGCTCGTGGTCGTGCTTGATGTGTTCCTCGCACGGATGGCACTGGATGTTGGCGGCCAGGCAGGTCTCGTAGGTGTTGTCGTCAATGTCTCCTCTGTTGTAGGAGTACCCGAGCGTCCAGGCAAGCTCGCTCGTGTAAAGGCGTCTCTCATCGCTGCTTGTCAGATGCAGGTCTCGAGCGTCCGCGTTGAAGAATCCCAGGATGTCGTTGTTGTCTTCGTCGCAACCTAACAGGCACCGCATTTTCTAAAGGGAAATCGTTACTACAGATTGAGAAAACAAGAATTAACCTTGAAAAAGTCGTCCAGGGCCTCGACGATGCACTTTCTTCCTCCGATCCCCAGGTCATGACGTTCCCGTCGGAGGTAGTTCTCGATGAGAGTGAACTGCGACATCTGAAAACAAAAACATGTAAAAAAACACAAAAACAAACTTTAAAAAAGGTTAAAAAGAAAAGAAAAACGAATAAAAAGAAAAGAAATTTAGACCAAAATTTTAGGATAAGGCAGCCGCAGGTGCAGCCACATGCGTTAGATACGCAGTTGGCTGCGTAGCACATGGTTAAGAGCCGATGCGCAGGCATTACGCAACATCTTTTGGCGTTACGGTAACTTTATTGGCGTTAAGCCAAAATGGCGTTACGCAATTTTTAGTGGCGTTAGCAGAATTTTCGAGGCATTAGACACGTCATTGGCTGCTTAGCAGCCCGCAATGACGTAATCCATAGTGTTTAAGGGGCTGCCGCGCAGCCAGGGTCTATTGAGTCGTGGAAAGAGCAGGTTTTCGGCAGGTGGCTCTCTTTTTTTTTTTTTTTTTTTTAAATAAAAAGGGGATTTTTAAATGAAATTGTTTAATTTTTTTGTAAAAATAAAACATAAAATATACTTTTTCAATAAATAGACACTTCTTCGTTTAAGAAGTCTATGATAATCGTGTTTTCTTCCTTTTCTTCGACTTGTTTCCTTTTATTTTGGTAAAATACGGTTTTTTCAGCTTCATTCTTGGATAATTGTTTGTTTGAACAAACTATGTCGAACACCAACGACGCAATGATCAACAACGATGGAGATCCCAAGAACATGTGAGTTTTTATGCGTTTTTGTTAATTGTGATCACAAATATTGTCTATTTTTCTGTTTTTCAGGGGTCTTCCTCCTGCCAACGATGCGAACGGTGCCCCTGAGCACCGTCCTACCCCGGCGATCAACAGCAACGACAACCCTGCGGGAGGAAATAGGTACTTTTTGAGTTATTGTCGAATTTAATCTTGAGTTCTGCAGTGGACATGTGATCGAGAGCCTGGCTGAGAACCACGACAACGACGAAGACGAGGTTCCTGCTAACGCTGACGATGACGAGTTGCCTGAGCAGCCGCTGGACTTCGACTTCCAGGGACTCGCTGTTCGGAACTACAGTAACTTTTAGTGGCTACTTTAACTTTAGACTAACTTAGTAAGCCTGTTTTACAGAGAAAAAAAAACCAGAGGGTATCAAGTTTTCTTTATTAAGCCGGCTAAAACCCCCAAGGAAAAACCGTACCCCCACCAACACCAGAAAAAAGTCACTACAAAACAAGGGGGATCGATCACACAAATAAGACGCAGGGCATTGTATCACACATCAGAACCAGGCACACCGAACATTGTAACAGTCTGCTACCGCGACTGCCTACATGTAGCTCTTGTAGAACTCCTCGAAGGGGTGCCTGTCGATGCCCGTGGTGTCTTCGCCGGCGTTGTTGGGGTCGTTGCGGGGCAGGAGCTCGTCTCATTCCATGGGACGCGCAAAGAAATCGACCAGTACCGTTCTTCCAGTAATCACGACCAACCGCCTAAATGTAGACATTATTCCAATGTGTTACGTTTTCTTAAATCCCCCAAAGTTTAGGGGGCTTGAATGAAAGCGAACTAAAAGGGGGGCTGGGTTACGAGTTTCTTGTAGACCCGCCATGAGCATAGTTCTCACGGGACGGGCCGGGCCGACTTGAAAAAAATCCTCGGCCCGGCCCGGCTTGGCCCGGCCCGCTTCGGCCCGTCCACTCGGATCACCCAGTCAAACTGTCAACCACACGACCAAGGTTCGATCCCGGTCGGGACACTTTATTTTTGCTAACTTAAAATTAGTTTAAATGTGTAATAGAAGTATAATGAAAGTGTTTTCGGGGTTTAAAAAAATTGACGTAAGCTAAAATAACGATTTAAAGAATTTTTAATTTGACAAGTTCACAAACCGGGCCGAAACGGGCCGGGCGGCCGACACTTTTCTCGGCCCGGCCCGTTTTGGCCCGGCCCGCTTCGGCTCGCGGGTCGGCCCGTCATTTTAGAACTATGGGCATGGGTGTAATGCAAATAAAACATACAGCAGCCGCGGGCATCACATGGCGTTTGTTGAAGTTCTGAAGCAACGTGTAGTAGATCTGGTTGATAAACAGCCCGTTCTCAGCGGCGCAGCGGTGCACGGGGTGGATGGCAATGCCGCAGCGGGTGCAGATGGCCGGCGCAATGCAGTTCTGAAAGTTTGCAAGGTGAAACAATAAGATTCGACAGAGACTAAAAATAAACAAAAACTGACGGTATGGTGGTCAGAGGCGAAAACAGTCGTTTGCAGCGTATACACTCGTCCAGGCTAAGACCGCTCCTGCACTGGTAAAGAGAGTGCCACAGGTTGTCGCATCTCTTGCTCTTGCGCATTTGACCATTCGGGTCCACATTAAATTCGTAGCCCGCCATCCGGCTGTCCTTTCTCCGCTGAAATTAAAACCCTAGTTGCAAGCCAAAAAATGAAACACACCTGATTAATGGGGTAGCCCCGGCCATGAGAGGCCACAGGATCTCGGCCAAATTAGACCGCTACCCTCCTAGCAGTCGCTCCATGAGTTTCGTTGTTTGTCGCTTCGGCCACCAGGCGCTCGAAGTTGTCGCCTGGGCTGAAAAATGACAAGTCAACGTTAAATAACGAAAGCAGTCTTACCCCTCATCCGCAGGCAGCCCGAGTTTAAAGTTTACCGGCTCCTCAGCCGGCGCAGGCAGCTCCTTCTCGACAGTGTTGGCAGGAACTTCGTCTTTGTTCTGGCGGTTTACTTTTTGCCCTCCTCCAACCAGGCGCTCGACATTGTTGTCGTTCCTGAAAAAAGCGTGTTTAATTAAATTAGCAAACTGAAGCCTACCTCTCAATATTCGCAGGCTGTTCGAGGTTGTCATTGTTCTCAGCCAGGCTCTCGACCACGTGTCCACTGAAGAACCCAAGTTTAAATTCAACAATAAGTCAAAATGTACCTCTTGTCTCCTGCAGGGTTGTCGTTCTTGTCATTCGGCTTTTTGGAGCGGATCCACGCCAGCTTCTTCACGGAGCATTGCGCACGCGACGAGAACCGCAGGATCTTCTAAAAGAATAATTTAATGATTGGCTCAAAATGGCTCACTTTGGTCGCGAAGCAATCCCAAAGCAATTACGTGTAGCGGTGTGTCCTGGCTCATAATAAAGTTACACTTGTTCATCGCTTTACAAACTAAACAATATACACATGCAATACATAATAAATACGTAAAACAAGCACAAAAAGTGTTAAACCCGATGAAAAACACTTAAAAGTGTATTTTGGGAAAATTCTATACAGGTGGTAGTTTCACAAAATATAGTAGTGGTTTCGCAAAAAACGGTAGTGGTGCGAATCGTAAAATCCGCGGTGGTTTCGACAAATGGTGGTTTTGTGAATGGTAGCTTTGGGGATTGCCGGTACGAACACCAGAATCAATTGGGAAAGTCGGGTTTTTTTTTCTTGACACGGCTGCTTTACACACATTTCAGCCTTTAAAAATTCCGCTACAGAGAAGCGTCTTATTAGTTATTAGTGTTGAAGGGGTTTTCCATATTGCACGAAGTAACGACGTCAAAATTTGCATTTGAAGTTGGAAATTTAAACTGTTCAAGGGGCTGACTTCTGGCCCAGCGGCTGTTGCCTAATGCACTAATATAGTGAAATTTGAGTTTACATGGTCCACAGAGAGCCTATATAATCGACTGAATTATATTTTTTCTCTGACGACGTCTCAACATCTGAATTTCACTTACTACATTTGCCTAAAGCTCTAATTGACATGTGACCTCAAAACGTTCACGGAGATCTAGCTTATTGGGGCGAGGCCACATCAATAAACTCAAGGTATTGATTAATTGTGTTAGGGTAACTTCTCAGTGCGGTGCAAAACTTTAGGTCCACCCTATTTTTAGGAGGTTTCTCGAAAACCGGTGGTTTCTGAGTTATGCGACCCATACCAATCGATTCCCCATGTAAAATTACCCCAAGTTTAATTAAGTAAAATTTTTTAATTAGCTCATTAGAATATTCCTGGTTTAATTTCCTGTTTTCATAGCGGAGCGGAGGAAAAAAAGATCCGTTTAACTTTGCAGGCATTTAGTCAAGTCCAGCACAGAGCTCCCTTTCATCAGGATCACATTGGTTTAAGCGAGAGTTTGTCTTCAACGTTGTAGTAACATTGAAAGAACAGTTCGAATTTTCATAAGAGCAATGACCAATCCAAATGAGCTGACACTGAAAATTACCATGAATTCTTCGAAAGATTTCAATTTTACCAATGTAATGCCATCAGTTGTGCAATTATGCTTGATGTTCAGTTCAATTTCCCAGTTCATACTGAGTTTCTCATCTGTGTCTTCGTTCCCGGTTATTTTTGCCGATGTTGTTTCCCCGGTTCTTCCAGCTCCTTCAGTCTTTCCAAGAAAGTCAGGAGAACTCCATGCATCCACCTGATTCTCGGGATTTTTCTTATGAAACGTAAACCCACTTCACACATGTCAATTCTATAATTGTACGTTGCTCCATTGCTCAAAGGACAATAGAAGTTGTAGTTGACCGTGAAAGATGTGCCATAAACAAGGTACGAAAGTTGAAATATGAGCTATAACAGTTATGAATTGTTGAAATCACTAACCAATAAGTTGAAACTCATGGAAATTGCGTGATATCGACAACCTTTTCTCAGGTTTGCGTCTGAAATAAATAGCGGAACGGGATCGGGCTGAGTAAGCAGGAATTTTACATGCTCAGACACATTCTCCGACGGTTTAAAAAAACCTTTCATTCTGTTTCCTTTAAAGGTTTTTATTGAAAAATGTGTTTTGTAAGCACACCTTGCCTTACTGAAATTATTTCGCTGGAAGAATGAAACTTCTTATGTTAAACACAGCGATTAATAACGTCACCATTTTATTAGACCCCAAAAGCAACGCATGATTTCAGAATTACCTTAAGTTTGAATTACCTTGTTTAAAATCAGCTGCATGTCTTTGATTTCAACGCCCGTCTGGGAACACTCATCTTCCCGTTTGTTACAAACTGTCTAGGCGCGCCAGCGCAATTGCAAAGAATTTCTAATTCTCAAAACGAAATTTCTATTCAATCTCGCTCTACATGGTAAAAATCGGAGTTCTACTATTGGTAAGTATCATGTCACTACATATACCTTTTGTTATAGATTATTTTTAAAACCGTCAACTCTGTTGGCGACCTTCCAACTATTTGGAAAATTTATCACGAGAATGGTACACGCTTCACAGTTGAATTTCAACTGTTCTGTCCCTTTTTGGAGAACAGATCAACCTACTATTTTGGCACAGACTTGTGTGAAGTGAGTTTGAACCGATTTGGGTAAAGTTCAAGGTACAAATAACAATATGATAAAGTTTAGTTTGACAATCATAAGATATCGAATTTTATGGGAAGAACGGAAGGAACTGTCATCGTTGGAGGAGCAATCTCTGGAATAGTTCATGGCCATCAAATGAGCGATCAGTTTGTTTTTGGCAACGGCTGGGAGTTAATGATAAACATTCATCATAACTGCACATTTGATGGAAGAATGACTGTGGGGCAAATTTAAAACGTCAACATGTGATTTTTTCAGTGTATGAATGTCATGTGCCCAGATGATTGCTACTATACTAGCGAGGAATGTTATTGCAACCTTAGTATCGGTTTGGTACCACACTCAGACCAGAACAGTTGTCATGTCGATTTGGATTCCCCCTGCGATTGGTAATGCCCAGTTGCGTGTCATGACAGATATGAGAAGTAAACATTTGGAACATGAAATATGTAATACTGGTGGTGAATGTAGGTTAGAAACAGGTTGTTGGGCCACCAATAGTTTTAAAATATCAACTCTCCAAAATGTTTATTTTGTGATCGGTTTCAAAAAAAAGTAGGAATCAAAACGATAAATGTCGTGGAGGTTGCGTTGAAGCCAAACTGGTTATAGCGCTGATTATATTTGGCACTTTCAGTACATCACGGCTCCACAATAAATAAAAAAGTCACAGTTGGAACCCCCGAATCTCAAAACAACTCGAGAGTTGGAGGGTATTTTTATCTGCTCCTGTTCTAGGGGCTCAATATAAGTTTGAGGGCTCCTGGGTGATTCTGGAGTACGTACGACAGGGGTGTCTTTAGTTTTACGCAGGTATTACTATTTCGTAAAGATATTTGGTGTGCTCATCTAGACAAATGTAGGTGTAATCTTAGAACGATAGCAACCCCGTATGTTCAGTTTAACCCCCGACTTTCTCACTAGCCCAAGAACCTTTCATGACACTTAACAGTAAAAGTTGGTTTTTACACCTTCTGAGTATCATGTGCACATCATTGTACACTATATTCTTTTTAATGTCACAATGATCTTTTCTCGTTCGTTGTTTCATAAAGACCTAGACACTGTGCATATACTTCGGATACAAACGCATTACACTCTTACGACCAACAAAGATTGTTGTGTTGTACTCACAAATCATCACAATAAAAGAAGTATAGTCAATTCTGCGTTAGCCAATTAAGTTGTGATTTATTCAGTAATATCATTTATGACCCCTTTTGCTACTTTTTGCTCAAAATCTGAGTGGGCTGTAAAAAGCAGTTCTATGATCCTAAAGATGAATCGGATGTATTGCAGTAGGATCAGATGAATGTAATTAGACACCGTCCCAATCAAAAGAGCTTAAAATATCTTGCAAAGAAGCTAAATGAGACGCCCACATCGATATCGTTTTGGCCTCTAGGTATCGCCCATATTAAAAGTTTGAAAGTTAATCTTTGTTCTAAAAAGCTCTACCAAAATGGACTTCCTGAATTTTTCCAAGTCTTTCTAAAACGCCTAAAAGTTGATGCAAAAATTAAACAAAGTACAGGGAATCATTTTAGACTCACCTAGTTTTTATGATCCGAGGGAAGTTAAGCCGAAAAACGATTAAAAATTTCTAGGACTACACCGAAGATTATGTCACACATCATGTTCATTTGTGAATCAGAACATTGAAAGTGGTGAAAGTAGTTTCATTAAAGCCAGTCAGTCCCAAGAGCTATAATTAGAGGGAAACTCGACGAATTGGTTTAATGAGAAGCCCACCTGCAATCACGACGTTTCAACTTGGCAGAGCAGTGAAATTCAATCTTCATGGCAGACAGCGACATTATATTTTCTGCAATCGCCTTGTTTATAGTAAGTCGTTAAAACAAATTAAAGTAAAAGAAAACTTTTAGCCTGGTGTGTGTGCAGTGGCATGTAGCAGTTATTTAATGTTCGTCTTTATACGAAATCCCAAATCTCGTACCCCATTCACATTGATTTGCTTTGCTAGGTGTATATCTCACTTAACCGGCGGCCTTATTTATGGTCTCTATTTTTCAATAAGATTGTTCCTGTAAGTGAAAATCTTTATATTTGCAAGTACAGTACTGTATATTTTAGAAAACTGTATGGAATTAGTTTTACAACACCCTGGGTGGACAGTCTAATCACATGTGCTTGGCTGACAATCACCCCTACAGAATTAGTTCTTTCATTGAATAGACTTGTTGCAATTAACTTCTTTGCAAAGTACCATGTAATTTTTTCAATGAGGAACACGGCGGTTAGTTTGCTTGAACAAACATAATTATTTCTTTAGATTTCTATGATTGTGTCATGGATTTTTATAATTTTGTACTACATATCTGGCATGACCATACAAAGTATGTTTGCTTGCCTCTTTAAAAGGATTTAAAAATGTGTAATAACAGTGCAGACATTTTACACGTTTCCTTTTACACAAAAACTAGCTAATTTTTGAGACAATCAGGAATGAAATTACATACGTCATTTTTTCCCATTGCGGAACAGATATCGAAATCCCGGCTCTCACTTTTGTGTGATTTTCTCCACTTCTCAAAATTTAACCCCGTGGCTTCTTTGTATTCATAAAACATATCAACATTGCTTAATGTTTATAAAATTTTGTGTGAAAAATGATTTAAACAGGTTTTCTTTGTTCAATTGAGTCTCAGAAGCGACCGCCGCGCCGCCGCACGCGACACATTTTGCGGCAATGAAAACAAATCTGGATAACAGGCTAGAAGCTAAACTCAAACATAATTTTAATAATTATTTGTTTATTTAGTAGTTGCTATAAATTATAAGCAAGTATATATTCAATTTTTAGAGTATGAAAAAATCCGGAAAACGAGAAAAAAACAAATTGTAATCGGCAATTTCGGTAGGCTCGTTGGAAAAACACTAAAAAGCGCGGATTACATTGTCGTTCCGTTAGAACCTTAAAACAAACATATTATCAACTCATATAGAATTCTTATAAAATACAGTTTTTAATTTTCCAGAATGTTATGTTTCCGTCTCGGTTGAAACCTTCGAAATGGAATATTCATTTCCCGCATGTGTAGAAACGGTTGCGTATCTTTCAAGTATAGTTGTATTCCCACTGATGGCGGTATCCTTGCTGCTTTCAATGATCGCCCTGGTTCAAATTATCGTCTACACTTGGAAACAAAACACTTTGCACAATAAAAAGCAGTGGCTTCACTTTGCTCAAGCCCCAACTCAGATCTTATGTTGGGCAGCTGTCACAGCTTTTTGGGTAACAGATGCCAGACATCTAGTTGATCATCGTCTTTGGAGACTGTTCTGTCTGGCTTTCATGCAACTTATGGCTCACGCAATGGAGAGGCAAGGTTTCAAACATGATAAAGTGAAATATTGTTTCAGCTTGGTTATCTTATTGTTTCACATCGCACACCTTCGATCGACTTAAAGTTCAACAAGTGGATGAGAAAAACACAACAATCAAAAAATAACTTTTTACATTTGTTTTACAAAACTTGCTGAATCGTGAAACCATTGTCTGCACCACTGTTTTCTTCAGTAGATATAGTTTGCCTATTATCTGTTTTTTTGTAAACTCTTTTCTACTTTACGATTCTGTGCACATAATATACCTTCTTTTGTAAAATATTTTCCTCGACCCCTCGTTAGGAAACACCACTAGAGATTCTAACCGCATCATAAACTTTTTTGACCTTATTCTTCGATTTAGTTGTATCCCGATGAAATTCCTGTGAATCTCTAAACAAAATTTATTTGGCCGCGTTGTCAGGTTTTCAGACAAATGAAAGAGTTGTGTGAATTCAGCAGAATCTTGTTGTGAAAGCTCAATGTTGTTCTTATATACTGCGGAAAGACTGATTCTCAAAAATGGTTGTTTGTTCTCTCAAAAGTATAAATTGTCAAGACAATCACAGAAGACACCCTAATATGATTGACTAGTCCGATTCAACCTTGTTTCTTTAATTTAATATAAACGAAACCTACATATATCTCGGGTTCAAATGTTTCTGTGGTTTGTAAATATGTTATTCGTGCAAAGTTCTTGCCCTTGATTGCCGCTTTACTCGTTTAATGAATGGTTACCTAACGCAGAACACGAAGTGGCCTCAATCAACGAGTGTAATTGAAATCAAAAGAGCTCTTTTTCACTTCAACCACCACGCAAAAGATGGTAGAAAACGACCTTGTCTTAGCTACCATTATGATGTTCACGGTCAGTTTGCTATTCGCGTCTTATACTTACTATTTAGCCGGGAGTGATTGCTATCTTCTGCAGTGGTTACATCATATACGTTTTTGTCAAAGATCCCTCAGGTCGAACGCCTTTCACTTTGATTTGTTTAGCAAGATGTATTGGTCATTTTATTGCCGGAGTTATCTATGGAATGTATTTTTCTCTAAGGCTGTTTCTGTGAGAACACAAATAATTTTTTGTTTGAAACTATTTGTTTAGGTGGATGTTCAGTATAAAGTTTGAAACTCCATGGCTGGATAACTTCATTGGTTCCACTTTTCTCGTAATGACTCTTACGGAAGTACTACTTGCGTGCAATCGCATTACTGCCATAAACTTTATAACAAAGTATCAAGCAATTTTTTCAGTGAGGAATACAACTGTAAGCAAACTTAGTGAAATAACAAACAGAAGGTTTTCATGTTGCCGTTATGATTTCCTGGACATTGTGCTTGATTTATTCAATAGTGGGATACTGTTTCAATGGTGAGCATTTTGCTACACGACTTGTTTGTAAAAAAAAATGTGTTTTCAAAAGCATTTTCTTGGCTGAATTACAGTAAATCAAATGATTTTGTACTTTCATTGCCATTTTTGTAGATCAGAGAAGCTAATAGAAGCTTTTGTGCAAATTACGCGTTTTTCTTATGTGAATTAATAGCTGACAAATAAGAACTGCAATTTTGCAGTCTATCCCGAATTCATTCACCTAATTACCACACATTTTGCAATTTCTGAAAAGGAAAACTTATTTTGAATGAATGGATTTAGCACAACAAAGTTCAGTTTTTGTATTTTTTTTGTATTACCTAGAAAAATCGTATTTTCTACAACAACAAAAAAAAACACTTTGAATCAATCAACTTGCCAAATTAATTCAGATGTTTTTTTTTTATAAATTAGTATAGCTTACGCTGTATAACTGAATTAATACAGTTTTACAACGGCGAATAACATTTGCTACCTTTTCAGTATGTTACGTCAGTTTCAACGTCGAAACATTCGAAACCGAGTATTCCAAGGAGGATTGTCCTCAGATTTTCTCAGGTCTTTCCCACACTGTAGTGTATCCTATACTAGGATTATCTCTCCTTCTATCTACAATAGCCTTTGTACAAATTATTCATCGAACTCACAAACAAAGGACTTTTAAACAGCGACGACAATGGCTTTTCTTTGCACAGGCGCCAGCCCAAATCCTCTGTTGGGCCATTACAACGGCCTTCTGGGGGACTAACATTAGACACTTTTATGACAACAGGTTGTGGAGACTCTTCTGCTTAGTATTTATGCAATTGATGGCGCATGCAACGGAAAGGTAACTCGGTCTTTGTTCAATCAGCAATTATTCAATTTAGCGTTGTTATTCTGGGTTTCCACATCGTTCATCGCAGAACTAAATAAGAAGTCGCCGAGATAAGAATGTGTTCTTAAGCGAAGAAGTTTTCATAAAGTAAAGGGGAAAAGAGAAAAAATAGCTGGTTTACAGTTCTGGCTGGGTTGTGCACTTCTATCTAGATTTGTTATCTTGTATAAGTACGATACAAACTAAAACGTCATGGGATTTCACAAATGCTTTTTAAAGCGTTAAAAGGTTAAACACTTGTTGTATCGTACAAATCCTATGCTGCTCTCTCCAAGATTAGATTTGTTGAATTCGAGCCTACAAGAGAATGGTGTTAAGTCAATTACGGCTTAAGTAAATTAAAAAACGTTCCTTGATATGTTTAACAGGCGCGTAAAATTTATGTGGAATAAGCAATGGATCATCATAAAACCTAGAAATTTTGCTGAGACAAGAAAGATCTTTTATATCGGCTATTTTGTTTTTGGGTACAATGTAAATTTCATCGAATCGTATACATTCAATTCTTGGTCATTGCTCTTTTGAATCCGCATCCAGACAATGTTTTCCGGTTACCGATAATCAAACATAATTTATGGCTTTAAATGACTTCATTATGAATTCCTCTCCAAAACAATACACAGACCCTACTTCCTATCTACTGAAATGACTGGTCTGAATGTGCTCTTCCTTCTGATCGTCATTAGTGCCGGTGATATGTGAGATTCCTATCTTCAAATGTCCAGTTTCAGCAACATCAGCTGCGTGGTTGCGTGACATTGGTGGACGTATTAGACCATCCAGGATCAAGGTTTACAAGCGTGATTACCCGCTGTGGACTGAAGCCGGAGAGCAGGTACTTGCATATTTTTTGATTAATGCTCTTTCCTTTTAGCCGATTGACGGTTGGACTGCGCGCGATGCCTTCTACATCCGGTAGATCGAGCAATAAAGTGTTGCAAAATATTCACTTCAAACTTTGAATTAGAAATGTATCTTCGCAAATAATTTGAACAGCAAAATTCCAATCACAACTGGCTCATTGGAGCCCTACCCTGACTACAAACTTAGCAAATCTCTCAGATTTTTGTGATACACTGCAGTCCAAGAAGCGTGCTCAAACCCCAGTAGACTAAAAGAACTTCACTTTACCGATATTAGAAACAAAACAAGTCGTTTTCATTCATTTTTTTTAAAAATCAGTTATCATCTGTAAGTAAGCTCCAACCCACGTCTCAATAACAAAAACCACGAGTTGATGAATAATGCAAATCACCTTTGACCGCTTTAGCAAGGAAGAAAAAAACAAGGTCTTGACGTGTTTTCCATTGCCTAAATGCTTCGTGTACGACTTGTCTTCCTTCTAATCTGCTTTATTTGTGGTAAATTAAAACGTTTATTAAAACAATTATTCTTAAGTGGAGCCTGCCGTCTGGATGCGAGACATTGGCGGCCGTGTGAGAGCCTTTGATGTTAACTCATTAGGAGATAATTACAAGCGTGACGTCATGCCAATCGTGTCTCCGAATGAAGAGGTACTCTAATTTCGAAGAAACGTAGTAATGTTGATTTTAGCCTATTGATGGTTGGTCTGCCCGAGACGCGTTCTACATCAGATAGATTTTTCAGTAAAACATATATTTCAAAAATGGAGCAATAAAATGGTCTGCGTTAAACTTGTCACATCATTCAAACAGATAAAAATCATTGTTTCATTGCAACATAGCTGAAACTGCCTGCCAGTTTTTGTGGTTCATTATCTTGTCCTATTTGAAGTTTCGATTTTTGAATTAAACATTGCTTTCGCATACAAACATGCATACATAAATATGGTTTCTTCTGGAGGGTTGTTCCCTGGATCGCCAAAATGAATCACAGTTCTCATATTAGGTTGATTTCTCCATTGAATCTACGCTAAGTTCCTTCTGCCTAAGTTTATGCACCTCTTCTTCACGAAGTAGCTTCTTCTCATGTTCCTGAGACGCTCGGGGAACTGCAAACAACTTCTGTTCTCCATTTGGTTGAAACTACTCTTACGGGGCTCCACTCCGGCCTAAGCACGAACAATCGAGAACGAGTACTTCATGACTAAGGCCGAAGGCATGTCCATGTCATCTCAAGAACATCCGACAGCACGTCATTCTTGTTATCTCCACGCGTGGTATTCGGTTTTGTGTGTTCAGTTCCAGCATGGCCCTCTTTATCGTCTCTGGACTTATCTCAATTTTCTTTTATCCTTGGCGCTCAGGCTCCATTCCGTAGGTCATTGATGGAACGACCCATCTTCTAAAGACTCGTCTTCTCTGTCCCATTGGAACGCTATTCGTTTTCAGAAGCACTCTGTGACGGTTTTTGAAGGCACCCCATCCTGCTCCGATGCGTCGTGTCAGCTCCCCGGTCTTCTTTTTACACGGCAACGACTGACCAAGGTAGACAAAATTCCGGACGAATTGGACCTACTGTCCATGAAGCATCAGATGTTGCTTCATCCAGCTCCGTGAGCGTCCTTTGCAATGCACCAAGAATTCTCCCGATCAGAACCTCATCGTCGGTGTAGCGTAGGTGGTTCAAATTGCGGCCACCGAGGGAGATTCCAAGTTCATCCCACTCCAGAAAACCCACTCCAGAAATATCCTAATGAACTGCGTTGAAGATCAGTGCAGAGAGAACGCAGTCTTGCCGAACTCAATCTCTACATCCACCATTTCGTGATGAAGAGTTCATACCGAGGGCCATACATAGGTCTTGAGGAAGTCGACAAACACGAGAATCAATTGTTTTGTGAAATTCAGGAAAGGAAAGAATTTACATTCAAGTTCTTTTTATGAGTATTTATAAGCTTTTAGTATGACAAAGAGCTTATTATGAATCAATCAATTAGTAGATGTTCGCTGTTTGGGAGCCACCATGACAACCCTGGTAGTGGTTTCGTGTATTTGTGAATCTGAATGAATGTTAATGGAATAAATTTGGTTTACTTACCATTTGCAAAAGATTTGTTAAAAGAGCGAAGACAAAAGAAGATCACGACACTGAAATACATGTTATATCGTGGTTTTAAAAGCGTACAATTTCCCGCAAGGTTAACTTTTTCAACAAAATCTGTGAAAGAAAAGAAAACTCCAAGAAAACTTCCATTTTGTATGTGCATGTATTAACACGTATGGTCCACGTTATATAAGTATCTCAGTACCTTTCAGTGGTGTGAGTGATAAGTTGAGTAAATGACAAGCAGAGAAACCTCCAGATGCTGCTGTCAATGAGAAGACGTACTTCTGAAACCCACATAACTCCATTTCCAGCCCAACAGAGAATTTGCAGTGGTGCTTGAAGAAACAACAGCCAGGTTCTTTTTCTTTTGTTGGGACTGCTTATAGCGTAACTTCGGTAAACATGTTGTCCGAAGGCTACAATAGAGAAAAGAAGTGATGCACCCATTACGGGGTATATGACGATTTTGGAAGTTCGGGCCATGTTTTGATAACAGTAGGGTCGGTAGTCAACATTTAGCGTGTCAACGTTGAACAGAGGCCAACAATCTGCAAAACATTATTCATAGATAGAAAAACATAATTCACCTGAGCTGAGTATGAAAATGAGAAATGACAGTAGCCATGAAATGACAAGCGTGACCTGAAATTGCATGTAAGAAGTATGTTCAGCCAACTGATACCGCTGTGTTTCTGAGTGAAAATATGTAAGAATAGGAATAAACTAAATTTATTGCTGCAAGGCGGTTCAACGATAGTATTAGTTCCGTTGGAGTAAGAAATAGGTACCAGACTGAGAGACAGCCGTCAATATAGGTAACCTCGATAGAAACTCCAAAAATAGCTCTAAACTAAGAATTTTAAAAAAGCTAACGTTTTTGCGTTTGATAAATGCAGACTTGAAAAGGAAAAATGTGTAATAAAGTATTATGGTAGTTGTCTGTTTCGACAACGTTTTGTATTGTTCTTCTTTAAATGATATAATATATAAAAGGGAAGCTAACAAGTGAACAGAAACATTTGGTTTTCTATCATTAAAAGATAGTATTTATAAAAGGTAAACAAAAAAAAATGGTAAAAAATCAGTGAAATTTACAAAATCAGTTTCAGAGGAAAGTAGAATCCGTAAATCAGCCCAGCAAATAGGTGTGAGAAACGCCGAGCAACGGTGATGATGGAAAATGGTGTTCGAGACTTTTTGAAGACGATGAAATTGTAAATTACAAAGCTACTGCATGCCACAGAGCAGAATCCAGGCTGAAAATTATAGTTTTTTCCAGTTTTTAGTATTTTACTGTTGTATCGGATAAAGATAGCAAACCCGACAGTTTTGGGTGAACTTACTGTTAGAAGAAGGACAATCGCTGCAACTTTCTCCGTGACAGTTGTCATTGCAGCTTAGGGTTGTTGTATCGTTTGGTATTTGTTGCACAAAAGTCTGAAACACCAATCAAATTATGGTTTTGAAACGTGATGTGAACAAAAGAAAATTTACTGGTTTACACGGCAATGGAAAGAAATCAAGGCAAAAAAGAATTCGAAGCAAAAAGTTTTCGACATCACGTTGCTTCGACAGTTTATGATGTGTAGTATAATGTGATACTGGCCTAGCCCTTTGAATTAAAAAAAAATAGGAACCAACAAAAGCCTCTAATGATGTACTTCTTTTCATTTCAAAAACTGCTCATGAGACAGAAAGACACAATTTAAAAGAAATAATAGGTATCTAACTACATTATGTGAAAATGTTATTCTAGGTTTATTAGCAGGATGACCTTTATATTTTATTTATTAATCTATACGTTCTTGGTAACGAACACATCTATTCCACTTCAAACGAACAGTTTCTGGGGAAAACACAATACAATGCACCCATATGTTTTCTCATTTTTCGCGGCTAGAGACATGTGAATAATTACAAGTTTTGTCAAAACACAGAAAGGGCATCGAATTTTCTTGAAAGAACTCTTCCAAACAAAGCGCTGCTTTGGCGCCATATGATCTTTGGTGAAAACCAATTTGGCAAGGTTAAAATGCTGTAACCTTTCCCATACGTTATAAATAAACGAGCAGTACACGCCTTCAGTATACGGTAAATAAGTTCAAAGAGTTTGATGTTAATGATAATTCGAACTAATTGTTTTTTTGAAGCAAGAAGAAATTGTGCACCGCAAGGAAGCCTCTGTGAGCTTACTTGGTTCAACCTTAAAGACACTTTAAAAACATTTTGCTTAACGAAACAAAAATGTTTTGTTGTATATCACGTTTATTTATAATCGTACAGTTTTCAAACAATACTTTTTGTTCTTTTATGTGAGGTTGGAAGCCAAGAAAAAAAAATACAATACAATAATTGGAAGTATGAAAATCTACTGTTCAATGAATTGCAGTTCAAATCGACATGATTCAAGGAACAAACATTAGGCTTTAAACAAACTTTACCAGAGATTACTCACACTGCTGAAGCTTAAAACAAACTGCTTCTGGCAACATTAAAACATGGTCTACAAAAGATTAACTTTTATTGATAAGCTACACTTCAAAATCATCTACTTTTGGTCAGTTTAATGAACTTCGGAATGTGCCACACTGATATTTGTTGAAGTGTTCTTTGGGGCAACATGGGTAACTCTATTGGAGACAAAATTAGTTTCATGTAATGAAGAATCTGAAGTGAAGTATAACAACGGAAAAGAATGCTCTCACCACTTGCAAGAAAAGTGTCATAAGAACGAAGGCAAAAGTAGATCACAATACTGAAATGAAGTTGAAGTAGCCAAACAAACTAGCGAGTAAATTTGTTTTACCTTTCAGTAGTGTGAGTAATCAGCTGGGTAAATGCCAGACAGATAAATCTCCAGATACTACTGTCTATGAGTAGACGTGCATCAGAAACCCATATTGCTCCATTTCCTGCCCAACAGAGAATTTCTAACGGAGCTTGAATAAATAAGAGCCAGGACCTTCTTTTGTTATAGCTGCTCATAGCTTCGACCCGATGAAAATGTTGGCCAAATGCAATTAATGAGAAAATTAAAGATATTCCCATCACAGGGTAGATCACAAGTCTTGATGAGGTCGCCATCATTTCATAACAGTGGGGCTCGTAGTCAATATTCAAAGTATCCACATTGAAAACAGGCCAACAATCTATTAAATCCAAATATAAAAAAGAAATCTGTTTTACCTGAGTGAAGTATGAAAACAAGAAATGATACAATCCACGATATAATCAGCGCAATCTAAGCATTAATTGTGAATTGGTTGTTAATTTTTAACCTACCGATGTATTTCTGATTGAAAAGATTGATGTGTAGGTGCGGGTTAAATTAACTGCGGCTAGGCGGTTTAAAGCCAGTAATAGTTCAGTTGGGGTAAGAAATAAGAACCATCCTGCTAGACAACCGTCGATAAAATCTTGTTCAAGGTGTATTCCAAAAATAGCCCTGAATTTAATTCATACAAAGCGATACAAATGTAGTTTAAGCAAAAATACACGCCATGGGAAAAATGAATAAAGATCAAAACGACTTTGAAGGTGTTTTGAACTGTATTGTTTTCTTGCATCATTTTGTGGTCAGGCAAATAAAAAATTAGCAAATATCTGTTTTCAATCAAAAACTGTTTGTTCAAAAAGTTCTTCATCCAACAGACACTGTTACTAAACAGCCATAGTGAACAGACTGTTGTTTTCCTATCCATTAGAGCTGTTGATCACACAACGGACAAAACCAAGCGGTTTTTTGGTGAAGCAAACCACACGCTTACAAAATGAGCCTCAGAGAAACAAATAATCCATATATTAGCCCAGCCGACAGGTGAGAAAAACAACGAGCAACGCAGATGAGAGAAAATGGGGTTCGAGACTGTTTGTTGATGAAAAAGTTGTAGATTACAATACTACTGCATACAACAACGATGCATCCAGGCTGAAACATGTTTCTAAATTTGAAATTTATTTTTCAAGTTTTTCAATTTAGAAGTGAACTTCCCGAGAACTTATCAACTTACCGAGAATAGAAGGAAGGACGCTACAATTTTCTCCACGTCACTTGTCATTAAGTTGTATGTAGAAATGTTTAGTTGTCCCTTAACACGGATATCCTAAAACCTAATTTAAATAAGAGTTAACATACTTGAAAAGCAATGATCGAATCAATGAGAGATCAAAATTTGCCACAAAAACAATGAGGGATCACATCGTCACACTTGGTAACGAATACGAGATTGTTGGTTTTTAGAATGGAATTTTTTTAGAATGGAACTTCGTTCTCAACAATCTTGAGATTAAACAATTGTGTCTAATGATGTACTTCTGTCTTTTTTATCAAACCAAAATATCAGCGAAAAGACTGGACGCCTTTATATCCTTCGCTTGAATCGTAGGGCAGATGGTCAAAACAAGACGGATATTTCACAGAAAGTACAGAAACGAGGCTAAAATGAATAGAATTCATTAACACAGGTTACGCGAAAGTTTACTCATATTTTGTCAATTTGTATTGTTTTACTGAAGCACATCATGAAGAAGAGAACACAGCTATTAGGTGAATCATCGACAAACCTTGAAGAACTGACCGTTGATTGGGTTCTCATCGCTTAAGTAAATTAATTTTCTTCAAAAGCTGGTAAAACAATAAAATAACTAATCGTAAGATTCAATAAGACTCTACATCAAAAATCTAACTTTAATTATGAAAGTTTAGATAATGCTTTTTATGAAACTTGTTGTAAAATGAAGTTACTTAAAAAACGCTATCCTTCAAATTGTCTTAGTGACATCTTGTGTACAAAACACATAAATGACATGTGTACTACTAGATTTTGAATTAAATGAAGAGAGGCTTGTTTAAAAGTCCTCATTCATAACTAAAGGCATTTATCAGTTTCAAAACAAAAATAGTTTCTGAGAAAATTAGAACCTGACAAAAACAAGAACCGACAAAAAAAAATCTTCTCAAAAACGATCGTTGTTGTTGTAAAAACTTTAAATTGAAATGGCAAATCTTTTTGCCATGAGAGGATTAAAGCTTAACAAAATATGTATAAAACAATAATTTTTATTGGACATTAATGTTAGTAAACTTTCACTTTTGCTACAATGTTGTCACTGTGTTGATTTTTCTTCCAACTGTTGGTTGAACATTATTACCCGTTAACTCTGAAAATTGCATAAAGTTTCCGAGTTTTTATGTTACCTTGTTTTGCAGACAGCTGTTTCACACGGCTGAACGAGAGAATTACCGCACTGAAATTCGAAATTTAAAACGTTAGTATTCAGTTTCTTCGGGAAGCAACTACTTATAAACTATATTGTGAAGAAATCGGTAGCAGCATAAGCTGCCATTCCGCACAGAAAATTTTATTTTGCCATTACAAAGCTCTAATGTAATTGTTTGAAACTACACTAAAATATTAGAATCCCTTCAATAGGCAAACACCGTGAACCGAAAACCTCAAAAAGTTCTTGGCTTTTTTGGCATTTTCAATCTATCGTTGTTAAGAGATAAACTCAAAAAGGCTGCCGAATTCAGCATTCAATTGCATTAAATTGGGATCACATCACGGCCAAAACCACAAAAATCGTGGTAAACTGTGCATTTGTTGCGTTTTCCCATGACTTTTTATAAAAACAAATTAAGTGGTGTTTTAGTAAAAGTGCAGTAAAAAATTTTAACATCCACTTGTTTTCAAATATATAACTACCGTCCTATAAAATTGCATACCTCTCAGCTGCATGAGCGCAAACTTGAACAAAGGATAAACACATAAACTTCCAAACAACACTATTAAAAAGGTTTCGTGCATTTGAAACCCAGAGAAGAGATCCAATGGTCCAGCAGAGAATTTGCAGAGGGGCTTGAATGAATCGACTCCATTTGAAATTTCTGTTGGTTCCCGTCTTAGGCCTTAACAATAGTTGACACAAAGCAATAATGCAAAACAATAAAGAAATCCCCATTAGAGGAAATGTCAATAATCGTGAAAGAAATCCAACTGTTTGAATACAATCAGGGTCGTTATCTATATTTAGCGTTTCAATATTAAAAACGGAGCGACAATCTGAAAAACAATGATGACATGGCCTAATCATCAGTTTGCCTAATATGGCGTAGTTATATCCAAGTACAATAATTAAAGAAGTCGTCAAGAAGATCTAGATCAAAAAGAGGTTAATGCTAATTCTTTTATTACCGTAGTGTTCCTTTTGGAAAATATCGTGCGGTATGACGTCACTAAGTTAACGGCGGCAAGTCTATTCAGAGACAAAAGTAGTTCTGTTGGAAGAAGAAAAAGGTAGAAAGAGGGAAAGAAACGGTCGACGAATGTGAAATCGGTAGAAACACCAAAAATCGATCTGAAAACAAGTCTTCAACGCATAATTGGTATAGTCTGTTTCCGAAAAAAGGTCGGCGACTTTTTGCGGTCTTGCTGTTTTGCTCCTTTTTAACCACTGAAGTTTTGAAACATTGATGTGAATTGAAATAAAATAAGCGAAATATCACACTGAAAGAGGGGCGCGCAGACAAATAAGCCATCGCGGCGGGGCCTAATGTACCATCCTTTAAGGTTTTTGACCAAAATCGGTGCCGTTTTTAGGAAACACACTATAATATATACTCCTTGCCCACGGACCTTTCCTAAAGTTTCGATGACCTGCATATCTAATGCGCGAAATAGTGTGCAATTCGCGGAGACCAGACAAAAAGCCGCTTGTTTCCCGCTGCCGGCTAGGAAAGCTCGCTGGGCGACGAGTATAAGATGGTAAAGCACTTCCCCAAAAGTTTGTTATAAAAACAGTGGGACTAAACAAAAGTTTCTTGGTCCCTTAGGTAGATCAAAATTTCAATTCTCGCAATAGAAAATCTCAAAAAAGGTCAATTCCAAGAAAAAAAACGTTTGTTTAAAAAAAAACTCACAGAATAAGCCTCATAGGAAAGTAGAAGCCATAAATTATTCCTCCACACATGTGCGAAAAACAACGAAAACAGCAAATTAAGGAAAATGACGTTCTGGATTTAGCATTACAAATGAATATGTTGAAAATACAACTGCTGCAAATAACGGCACAAGTACAAACAGTTGTTTTCAAAAATGGTTATTGTTGCTATACTTTTGAAATTTTTTGTTCTAGGTACACCACCAGTTATAAAAGTCAAAACAGATTTCGTTATTCCAAACAGCTGTTCTGTCGAAGTAAATTTTGTGCTGTCTTGTATGTGTTATTGAATTTCCTTCATTTTCATATTTCGTCGAAAACAGGATGCTCCACTTTGCACACAAATAAATGTGTTATTCGGATTTGAAATGATTAATTTTAGATAAAGCGACTGTTTTTCACCGAACCACTGAAGCTTGAAGTTTGAATCACAATGCTTTGAATTTCTCACTCATTTTTAGACAAACGCCCGCAGTATTTCTTTAAACTACAAACTTTTGCCTAAACAAGCTTTTGAAAACTTTAACCTTCGGTCTTCAACACACACGCACTTTTCGCATAACATAAGCTCCGCCGCTTTGGAACTTTACAATTGCGCTTTGCCTTTTTTTCTATTAAAAAAAAGGTCACATGTAATAATACGACGAGTTTACCATCTTGTTTCAGACGTTTTGAAATGACTACGACAGTTGAGAAGGTGATCGCGGCTTTTCTCCTGTTTTTGGTAAGTGTTTATTTTTCAAAACCCCACTTCATGCAAATTTAGCCCGGTACTTGTGCCGTTATTTGCAGCAGTTGTATTTTCAACATATTCATTTGTAATGCTAAATCCAGAACGTCATTTTCCTTAATTTGCTGTTTTCGTTGTTTTTCGCACATGTGTGGAGGAATAATTTATGGCTTCTACTTTCCTATGAGGCTTATTCTGTGAGTTTTTTTTTAAACAAACGTTTTTTTTCTTGGAATTGACCTTTTTTGAGATTTTCTATTGCGAGAATTGAAATTTTGATCTACCTAAGGGACCAAGAAACTTTTGTTTAGTCCCACTGTTTTTATAACAAACTTTTGGGGAAGTGCTTTACCATCTTATACTCGTCGCCCAGCGAGCTTTCCTAGCCGGCAGCGGGAAACAAGCGGCTTTTTGTCTGGTCTCCGCGAATTGCACACTATTTCGCGCATTAGATATGCAGGTCATCGAAACTTTAGGAAAGGTCCGTGGGCAAGGAGTATATATTATAGTGTGTTTCCTAAAAACGGCACCGATTTTGGTCAAAAACCTTAAAGGATGGTACATTAGGCCCCGCCGCGATGGCTTATTTGTCTGCGCGCCCCTCTTTCAGTGTGATATTTCGCTTATTTTATTTCAATTCACATCAATGTTTCAAAACTTCAGTGGTTAAAAAGGAGCAAAACAGCAAGACCGCAAAAAGTCGCCGACCTTTTTTCGGAAACAGACTATACCAATTATGCGTTGAAGACTTGTTTTCAGATCGATTTTTGGTGTTTCTACCGATTTCACATTCGTCGACCGTTTCTTTCCCTCTTTCTACCTTTTTCTTCTTCCAACAGAACTACTTTTGTCTCTGAATAGACTTGCCGCCGTTAACTTAGTGACGTCATACCGCACGATATTTTCCAAAAGGAACACTACGGTAATAAAAGAATTAGCATTAACCTCTTTTTGATCTAGATCTTCTTGACGACTTCTTTAATTATTGTACTTGGATATAACTACGCCATATTAGGCAAACTGATGATTAGGCCATGTCATCATTGTTTTTCAGATTGTCGCTCCGTTTTTAATATTGAAACGCTAAATATAGATAACGACCCTGATTGTATTCAAACAGTTGGATTTCTTTCACGATTATTGACATTTCCTCTAATGGGGATTTCTTTATTGTTTTGCATTATTGCTTTGTGTCAACTATTGTTAAGGCCTAAGACGGGAACCAACAGAAATTTCAAATGGAGTCGATTCATTCAAGCCCCTCTGCAAATTCTCTGCTGGACCATTGGATCTCTTCTCTGGGTTTCAAATGCACGAAACCTTTTTAATAGTGTTGTTTGGAAGTTTATGTGTTTATCCTTTGTTCAAGTTTGCGCTCATGCAGCTGAGAGGTATGCAATTTTATAGGACGGTAGTTATATATTTGAAAACAAGTGGATGTTAAAATTTTTTACTGCACTTTTACTAAAACACCACTTAATTTGTTTTTATAAAAAGTCATGGGAAAACGCAACAAATGCACAGTTTACCACGATTTTTGTGGTTTTGGCCGTGATGTGATCCCAATTTAATGCAATTGAATGCTGAATTCGGCAGCCTTTTTGAGTTTATCTCTTAACAACGATAGATTGAAAATGCCAAAAAAGCCAAGAACTTTTTGAGGTTTTCGGTTCACGGTGTTTGCCTATTGAAGGGATTCTAATATTTTAGTGTAGTTTCAAACAATTACATTAGAGCTTTGTAATGGCAAAATAAAATTTTCTGTGCGGAATGGCAGCTTATGCTGCTACCGATTTCTTCACAATATAGTTTATAAGTAGTTGCTTCCCGAAGAAACTGAATACTAACGTTTTAAATTTCGAATTTCAGTGCGGTAATTCTCTCGTTCAGCCGTGTGAAACAGCTGTCTGCAAAACAAGGTAACATAAAAACTCGGAAACTTTATGCAATTTTCAGAGTTAACGGGTAATAATGTTCAACCAACAGTTGGAAGAAAAATCAACACAGTGACAACATTGTAGCAAAAGTGAAAGTTTACTAACATTAATGTCCAATAAAAATTATTGTTTTATACATATTTTGTTAAGCTTTAATCCTCTCATGGCAAAAAGATTTGCCATTTCAATTTAAAGTTTTTACAACAACAACGATCGTTTTTGAGAAGATTTTTTTTTGTCGGTTCTTGTTTTTGTCAGGTTCTAATTTTCTCAGAAACTATTTTTGTTTTGAAACTGATAAATGCCTTTAGTTATGAATGAGGACTTTTAAACAAGCCTCTCTTCATTTAATTCAAAATCTAGTAGTACACATGTCATTTATGTGTTTTGTACACAAGATGTCACTAAGACAATTTGAAGGATAGCGTTTTTTAAGTAACTTCATTTTACAACAAGTTTCATAAAAAGCATTATCTAAACTTTCATAATTAAAGTTAGATTTTTGATGTAGAGTCTTATTGAATCTTACGATTAGTTATTTTATTGTTTTACCAGCTTTTGAAGAAAATTAATTTACTTAAGCGATGAGAACCCAATCAACGGTCAGTTCTTCAAGGTTTGTCGATGATTCACCTAATAGCTGTGTTCTCTTCTTCATGATGTGCTTCAGTAAAACAATACAAATTGACAAAATATGAGTAAACTTTCGCGTAACCTGTGTTAATGAATTCTATTCATTTTAGCCTCGTTTCTGTACTTTCTGTGAAATATCCGTCTTGTTTTGACCATCTGCCCTACGATTCAAGCGAAGGATATAAAGGCGTCCAGTCTTTTCGCTGATATTTTGGTTTGATAAAAAAGACAGAAGTACATCATTAGACACAATTGTTTAATCTCAAGATTGTTGAGAACGAAGTTCCATTCTAAAAAAATTCCATTCTAAAAACCAACAATCTCGTATTCGTTACCAAGTGTGACGATGTGATCCCTCATTGTTTTTGTGGCAAATTTTGATCTCTCATTGATTCGATCATTGCTTTTCAAGTATGTTAACTCTTATTTAAATTAGGTTTTAGGATATCCGTGTTAAGGGACAACTAAACATTTCTACATACAACTTAATGACAAGTGACGTGGAGAAAATTGTAGCGTCCTTCCTTCTATTCTCGGTAAGTTGATAAGTTCTCGGGAAGTTCACTTCTAAATTGAAAAACTTGAAAAATAAATTTCAAATTTAGAAACATGTTTCAGCCTGGATGCATCGTTGTTGTATGCAGTAGTATTGTAATCTACAACTTTTTCATCAACAAACAGTCTCGAACCCCATTTTCTCTCATCTGCGTTGCTCGTTGTTTTTCTCACCTGTCGGCTGGGCTAATATATGGATTATTTGTTTCTCTGAGGCTCATTTTGTAAGCGTGTGGTTTGCTTCACCAAAAAACCGCTTGGTTTTGTCCGTTGTGTGATCAACAGCTCTAATGGATAGGAAAACAACAGTCTGTTCACTATGGCTGTTTAGTAACAGTGTCTGTTGGATGAAGAACTTTTTGAACAAACAGTTTTTGATTGAAAACAGATATTTGCTAATTTTTTATTTGCCTGACCACAAAATGATGCAAGAAAACAATACAGTTCAAAACACCTTCAAAGTCGTTTTGATCTTTATTCATTTTTCCCATGGCGTGTATTTTTGCTTAAACTACATTTGTATCGCTTTGTATGAATTAAATTCAGGGCTATTTTTGGAATACACCTTGAACAAGATTTTATCGACGGTTGTCTAGCAGGATGGTTCTTATTTCTTACCCCAACTGAACTATTACTGGCTTTAAACCGCCTAGCCGCAGTTAATTTAACCCGCACCTACACATCAATCTTTTCAATCAGAAATACATCGGTAGGTTAAAAATTAACAACCAATTCACAATTAATGCTTAGATTGCGCTGATTATATCGTGGATTGTATCATTTCTTGTTTTCATACTTCACTCAGGTAAAACAGATTTCTTTTTTATATTTGGATTTAATAGATTGTTGGCCTGTTTTCAATGTGGATACTTTGAATATTGACTACGAGCCCCACTGTTATGAAATGATGGCGACCTCATCAAGACTTGTGATCTACCCTGTGATGGGAATATCTTTAATTTTCTCATTAATTGCATTTGGCCAACATTTTCATCGGGTCGAAGCTATGAGCAGCTATAACAAAAGAAGGTCCTGGCTCTTATTTATTCAAGCTCCGTTAGAAATTCTCTGTTGGGCAGGAAATGGAGCAATATGGGTTTCTGATGCACGTCTACTCATAGACAGTAGTATCTGGAGATTTATCTGTCTGGCATTTACCCAGCTGATTACTCACACTACTGAAAGGTAAAACAAATTTACTCGCTAGTTTGTTTGGCTACTTCAACTTCATTTCAGTATTGTGATCTACTTTTGCCTTCGTTCTTATGACACTTTTCTTGCAAGTGGTGAGAGCATTCTTTTCCGTTGTTATACTTCACTTCAGATTCTTCATTACATGAAACTAATTTTGTCTCCAATAGAGTTACCCATGTTGCCCCAAAGAACACTTCAACAAATATCAGTGTGGCACATTCCGAAGTTCATTAAACTGACCAAAAGTAGATGATTTTGAAGTGTAGCTTATCAATAAAAGTTAATCTTTTGTAGACCATGTTTTAATGTTGCCAGAAGCAGTTTGTTTTAAGCTTCAGCAGTGTGAGTAATCTCTGGTAAAGTTTGTTTAAAGCCTAATGTTTGTTCCTTGAATCATGTCGATTTGAACTGCAATTCATTGAACAGTAGATTTTCATACTTCCAATTATTGTATTGTATTTTTTTTCTTGGCTTCCAACCTCACATAAAAGAACAAAAAGTATTGTTTGAAAACTGTACGATTATAAATAAACGTGATATACAACAAAACATTTTTGTTTCGTTAAGCAAAATGTTTTTAAAGTGTCTTTAAGGTTGAACCAAGTAAGCTCACAGAGGCTTCCTTGCGGTGCACAATTTCTTCTTGCTTCAAAAAAACAATTAGTTCGAATTATCATTAACATCAAACTCTTTGAACTTATTTACCGTATACTGAAGGCGTGTACTGCTCGTTTATTTATAACGTATGGGAAAGGTTACAGCATTTTAACCTTGCCAAATTGGTTTTCACCAAAGATCATATGGCGCCAAAGCAGCGCTTTGTTTGGAAGAGTTCTTTCAAGAAAATTCGATGCCCTTTCTGTGTTTTGACAAAACTTGTAATTATTCACATGTCTCTAGCCGCGAAAAATGAGAAAACATATGGGTGCATTGTATTGTGTTTTCCCCAGAAACTGTTCGTTTGAAGTGGAATAGATGTGTTCGTTACCAAGAACGTATAGATTAATAAATAAAATATAAAGGTCATCCTGCTAATAAACCTAGAATAACATTTTCACATAATGTAGTTAGATACCTATTATTTCTTTTAAATTGTGTCTTTCTGTCTCATGAGCAGTTTTTGAAATGAAAAGAAGTACATCATTAGAGGCTTTTGTTGGTTCCTATTTTTTTTTAATTCAAAGGGCTAGGCCAGTATCACATTATACTACACATCATAAACTGTCGAAGCAACGTGATGTCGAAAACTTTTTGCTTCGAATTCTTTTTTGCCTTGATTTCTTTCCATTGCCGTGTAAACCAGTAAATTTTCTTTTGTTCACATCACGTTTCAAAACCATAATTTGATTGGTGTTTCAGACTTTTGTGCAACAAATACCAAACGATACAACAACCCTAAGCTGCAATGACAACTGTCACGGAGAAAGTTGCAGCGATTGTCCTTCTTCTAACAGTAAGTTCACCCAAAACTGTCGGGTTTGCTATCTTTATCCGATACAACAGTAAAATACTAAAAACTGGAAAAAACTATAATTTTCAGCCTGGATTCTGCTCTGTGGCATGCAGTAGCTTTGTAATTTACAATTTCATCGTCTTCAAAAAGTCTCGAACACCATTTTCCATCATCACCGTTGCTCGGCGTTTCTCACACCTATTTGCTGGGCTGATTTACGGATTCTACTTTCCTCTGAAACTGATTTTGTAAATTTCACTGATTTTTTACCATTTTTTTTTGTTTACCTTTTATAAATACTATCTTTTAATGATAGAAAACCAAATGTTTCTGTTCACTTGTTAGCTTCCCTTTTATATATTATATCATTTAAAGAAGAACAATACAAAACGTTGTCGAAACAGACAACTACCATAATACTTTATTACACATTTTTCCTTTTCAAGTCTGCATTTATCAAACGCAAAAACGTTAGCTTTTTTAAAATTCTTAGTTTAGAGCTATTTTTGGAGTTTCTATCGAGGTTACCTATATTGACGGCTGTCTCTCAGTCTGGTACCTATTTCTTACTCCAACGGAACTAATACTATCGTTGAACCGCCTTGCAGCAATAAATTTAGTTTATTCCTATTCTTACATATTTTCACTCAGAAACACAGCGGTATCAGTTGGCTGAACATACTTCTTACATGCAATTTCAGGTCACGCTTGTCATTTCATGGCTACTGTCATTTCTCATTTTCATACTCAGCTCAGGTGAATTATGTTTTTCTATCTATGAATAATGTTTTGCAGATTGTTGGCCTCTGTTCAACGTTGACACGCTAAATGTTGACTACCGACCCTACTGTTATCAAAACATGGCCCGAACTTCCAAAATCGTCATATACCCCGTAATGGGTGCATCACTTCTTTTCTCTATTGTAGCCTTCGGACAACATGTTTACCGAAGTTACGCTATAAGCAGTCCCAACAAAAGAAAAAGAACCTGGCTGTTGTTTCTTCAAGCACCACTGCAAATTCTCTGTTGGGCTGGAAATGGAGTTATGTGGGTTTCAGAAGTACGTCTTCTCATTGACAGCAGCATCTGGAGGTTTCTCTGCTTGTCATTTACTCAACTTATCACTCACACCACTGAAAGGTACTGAGATACTTATATAACGTGGACCATACGTGTTAATACATGCACATACAAAATGGAAGTTTTCTTGGAGTTTTCTTTTCTTTCACAGATTTTGTTGAAAAAGTTAACCTTGCGGGAAATTGTACGCTTTTAAAACCACGATATAACATGTATTTCAGTGTCGTGATCTTCTTTTGTCTTCGCTCTTTTAACAAATCTTTTGCAAATGGTAAGTAAACCAAATTTATTCCATTAACATTCATTCAGATTCACAAATACACGAAACCACTACCAGGGTTGTCATGGTGGCTCCCAAACAGCGAACATCTACTAATTGATTGATTCATAATAAGCTCTTTGTCATACTAAAAGCTTATAAATACTCATAAAAAGAACTTGAATGTAAATTCTTTCCTTTCCTGAATTTCACAAAACAATTGATTCTCGTGTTTGTCGACTTCCTCAAGACCTATGTATGGCCCTCGGTATGAACTCTTCATCACGAAATGGTGGATGTAGAGATTGAGTTCGGCAAGACTGCGTTCTCTCTGCACTGATCTTCAACGCAGTTCATTAGGATATTTCTGGAGTGGGTTTTCTGGAGTGGGATGAACTTGGAATCTCCCTCGGTGGCCGCAATTTGAACCACCTACGCTACACCGACGATGAGGTTCTGATCGGGAGAATTCTTGGTGCATTGCAAAGGACGCTCACGGAGCTGGATGAAGCAACATCTGATGCTTCATGGACAGTAGGTCCAATTCGTCCGGAATTTTGTCTACCTTGGTCAGTCGTTGCCGTGTAAAAAGAAGACCGGGGAGCTGACACGACGCATCGGAGCAGGATGGGGTGCCTTCAAAAACCGTCACAGAGTGCTTCTGAAAACGAATAGCGTTCCAATGGGACAGAGAAGACGAGTCTTTAGAAGATGGGTCGTTCCATCAATGACCTACGGAATGGAGCCTGAGCGCCAAGGATAAAAGAAAATTGAGATAAGTCCAGAGACGATAAAGAGGGCCATGCTGGAACTGAACACACAAAACCGAATACCACGCGTGGAGATAACAAGAATGACGTGCTGTCGGATGTTCTTGAGATGACATGGACATGCCTTCGGCCTTAGTCATGAAGTACTCGTTCTCGATTGTTCGTGCTTAGGCCGGAGTGGAGCCCCGTAAGAGTAGTTTCAACCAAATGGAGAACAGAAGTTGTTTGCAGTTCCCCGAGCGTCTCAGGAACATGAGAAGAAGCTACTTCGTGAAGAAGAGGTGCATAAACTTAGGCAGAAGGAACTTAGCGTAGATTCAATGGAGAAATCAACCTAATATGAGAACTGTGATTCATTTTGGCGATCCAGGGAACAACCCTCCAGAAGAAACCATATTTATGTATGCATGTTTGTATGCGAAAGCAATGTTTAATTCAAAAATCGAAACTTCAAATAGGACAAGATAATGAACCACAAAAACTGGCAGGCAGTTTCAGCTATGTTGCAATGAAACAATGATTTTTATCTGTTTGAATGATGTGACAAGTTTAACGCAGACCATTTTAAATAATTGAAAGATGAAGGGTTAAAACAATAAAAATTTTAAAAAATTTTACCAATAGCAAACAAAAATTAGACACTCACAAAATCAACTGCAGCGGGATGTAGAATCCAAAAAGTATTACTCCAACAAAATGAGATAAACATCGACTCAAGCCAATCAATGTGAATGGAGTTCGATTTTTAGGGTTTCGGAAGAAACTGTGAAAACGCGAGTGCTACAATAAACAGCACACGTTCCAGGCTGAAGATTTTATTTATTGAAATACGATTGAAAACATACTATTGCTAGAAGAACAGCTGCCACGATCTTCTCAGTTGACGTCGACATTTGGGTGAGTTTGCCTAGAGAACAATAAAAAAAATCCCAGATCGAAGAGTGCATTCCCAGAATTGTTTGTATCAAGACTTTACTTTAATTACTTCCCTGTTTTCTAAATTATCAAAATGGGTCACGAAAACATGTTCAGTGAAAACGTACCAAACCACAGAATGGTTAAAAAAAACTTTCTTAACGAAATAAAGCAATTTTCAAAAACAAAAGTTTTGGCGAGAAGTACACACAAACTGGCCCCTTGGATTTACATAATCCAAATGCCAACAAATTAATGGTTTGACTTTTTCACACAAGTTCATCGGTTAGGTTTTTTATTGCTCACTTCACTTTAGGGGTCTGACTAAAATGAAAGTTTCCGCAAGAAAATGAGAACTTTACTGGCATATCTTCAAAACACGTTTTTTAAAAGTTATTTTTCTTATTTTCCTCTGATTTGTAACGATTTTCTCATTTCGAAAAACAAATGATGTTACTGGAACTAGAATCTATTTGAGTTTTTAACATATTTTCTCATTTTTCTTTTTGCTTTTGTTCTTTTGATGAAAGTAATATTTTTTGAACAATTGATAAGTTTAATTTTTTTACTTTCGGAACTTTCGTGACCAAATCACAAATTCCCATTCTCATAGTGGTCTCAACAACTTTGAGAAAAATTGAAAATGATCAAAAATCTAGAAAGACGCGTTTTTTATAAAGTTCAAACAAATGGCGTGAAAATCTTGATTATTTTCCTTGATGCTGCTTTAGTGAATTTTTGTTGTTGTTGTTTTAAATGGAGCGCACCAGTTAAACTTCGATATGTTTCATGATGTCGTCCTTTGTGATTATTCAGAAATACACCCAAACTTGTTTTAATGTGTGCTGAAAGTAAAGTACGTACTAAATGCGATCGCTTAAGAAATATCGTATCACTTTGCTGAGACGGTGATGACTCTTCGTGGTGGTCGAACATTTGAAGAAGAAGGTTCTAGAAATTTTGTATAATAATATTTATATATTGATTACCGTGTTGATTTGATTTGTGGTATGCATGATGGAAACCAAGTATCACGACGCTGAAAAAGTTTTTTGTAATTTTTCTCTTTTTTATACTATTTCAATCTTAAACTGTCATTTTTCATAGGATCGAATGTATTCGATATTTAAATGTATCTATTCCTCAAACAACAGCAAAGAAATATAATTCGTCCATTGAAAGAAGCACAAAATCTAAAAGTAAAAATCTAATTAAAAATTAATTTTGTTCTGGCTCTTGCTTGGCGATATTTCATAAAAAGCCACTTTCAAGAAAAACTGAAAAACTGGGGTTATTCGCAATGTAGAAAGAAGGTTTCGTTTTTAGCTTAATGAAATGGTGAAATCAGCTGCATTATTTAAATTGATGCATCTAATGAATTGTTAAAATTCAGCGCTTGAATAAATTCAAAAATTCAAAAAAATGGAAAACTTTGACAAAAACACTCTTTGCAATAATACTTTATTGTTACTTTTACAATAAAAGTTTAGTAGTATTAACTTTTATTGTAAGTAAAGGGCAAACTCAAAAACATCGGTGAAGCAGTATCGTATTATGCTGCTGAGACTTGGATGACTCTCCGGAATGAATGAAGATTGGAAATAGAGGGTTCTAGAAATAATATTAACAAAAAAGTTATCATTTGATTACCGTGTTTGTTTGATTTGTGGTAGGCACGGTGAAAACCAAGTATCACTGCACTGAAAAAAAGTATTCTGTGTTTTAATCAATCTCTTTCTTTTTATTGTTGGAACATTTTAACTTTTTCCTAAAATCAATTTTAAAATTTCTTGTTTTTCTTTGAAGAGGAAGTATTCGATTGATTTTTATTTTTAAATAATAAAAAAAAACCTACCTCTCGACTGCATGAGCTGTGAGTGTGACAAATATCAAGCACGGAAATCTCCAAAAAGAACTATCGATAAGATACTGAACTTTTGAAACATAGAAAACTGTAGTTATGATCCAGCAGAGTATTTGCAACGGAGCTTGTACAAAGAGAAGCATTTTCTTTTTCTTTTTATCAATGTAAAGTGCTCTTGAACGGTAAAAATTCTGACATAGTGAAAAAACACAGATTGTGAACGAAAGTAACATTAATGGTAAGATGACAAAATTTGAAAGAATTGTATTTAAAGAGCAGCCGTCAGTTTTTGAATCCAAATTTAGGGTTTCAATATTGAACATCGGAAAACATTCTGTAAGATGTTCCTGATTGACAGAAGTTTTCAAGCTTACGTGATGCTATACAGTAGTAAGCGAAAATAATCGCTAGAGTTAATATTAAATTGATCTTAAAAACGGCATTAATTTTTAAAAAAAAATATATAACATTTTACCATCGTGTTTCTTATAGAAAACACTCTGTTGTACGATGTTATCAGATGCACAGCAGCAAGGCGATTAAGGGATAAAAGTAACTCTGTGGGAGCAAGGTAGAAGTATGCCACGCCAACAAGTCCATCAAGTAAGTTGTATTTGCCATCAATACCATAAGTGGCGCTAATACATGGAAAAGTACTGAGTAAAAAAAAATAAAAACTTACAGAATCAACTGCAGCGGAAAGTAGAATCCGTAAAGTATTCCCCCAAGAAAATGGGATACACATCGACCCAAGCCGATTAAAGTAAAGGGAGTTCGACATTTGGAGTTTTGGAAGAAAGCGAAGAAAACACGCGTGCTACAATAGACAGCACACGTTCCAGGCTGAAGATTTTATTTATTGAAATACGATTGAAAACATACTATTGCTAGAAGAACAGCTGCCACGATCTTCTCAGTTGACGTCGACATTTGGGTGAGTTTGCCTAGAGAACAATGAAAAAAAATCCCAAATCGAAGAGTGCGTTTCCCAGAGTTGTTTATATCAAGACTTGACTTCAATTACTTTCATTTGGTTTTTTCAAATATAAAAAGGTGTTACGAAAACATGTTCAGTGAAAAAACATAACAAAGCGCAGAATGGTACTTCCTGCTTGTCTTAAAAAAATTTCGTCTTCCTGACGTTCTGAAGAACAGAATGTGAGGAAGGTATTGTTGTGTTGCAAAAGTAGCCGGCTGCAGACAGGATTGTGAAACTTGTCGTCTACGCAACACTTTTATGAAACAAAACTGACCCATGTTATTTATATATCCTGTTTCGTTTTTTTACACAAGTTCTTCCTGAAAAAAAATATTCAGAAAAAAACCTCAGTGAAACTATACAGTAGAGAATTGTTGTTTTTCAGCGTAGCGGATGAATTTGCCAAAAACCGAATTCACTGCATGCACGCGTTTTTGTATAAGAGTGGAACAATGTTAGACTCTATGACATTTAAAAAAAAAACTTTTTTGTAGTGGCATTTTTTTAAACATTTTCTCTGCTGTCTTACCTTATTTGAAGTAACAAATAATATTATTTTAATGGAAGAAACTTCTCATTGTATTCTTTTTGAAGAACAAAGACGTTTTTTTAAATCATACTGAACTTTGGTATCTGGCGCACAATATCTCGTGGTCGTCCCAACAACTGTGACAAAAACTGGATATGATCAAAAATCAAAACACGTGTTTTTTATAAAGTTCAAACAAATGGTGTGAAAAATCCCGATTCTTTTATGATGACGCTAATGACTTGTTAAAACCAGTGCATATGCAGTAAACAAAACTATTTTTCATGATGTCAATCTGTGTGAATATTCAGAAATGTAAAAATATTTAACAAGGCGGGGAACTTTTTTTTAAAATTTATTATATATCTCACAATAAATTAAACTTAAATATTTTTGTCAACTAGTGAAGGCGCTTTGGTGCTTTGGTTGTAGTGATGATCCTAGTGATTGTCTCAGTTTTACCATTCTCATTAACAATTTGAAGTTCTTCCACCTAAATAAATGATTTACAGAGAATAGTGTGATTTACCTACCTCATATTCTTCATACTCGTATTCTGGCTTGCTTTCGGTGACTGCAGGAGCAACACCTCGTTGTTGCGTTGTTGGGGCCACAGTTGTAGTAGTTGTGGCATCTGTCTGCGGCTCGAAGGTAATCGTTGCCGGTTTGAAGGTTACGTTCTTGATGGTTGTGGTGCCGAAGGGAGCCTCGATATCCTAGAAAAAAGAGAGTCCATAGAAAGGGATGGAGATTATCGAACTACTAAGTAGATTTGTGTAAACGTTAGTGTTAGTGCATGCGAACATCAGGTTTGAAAAGTGGTAAAAAAAGGCCAAAGCAGGACACACACAGACACATCTATTGCGATTTTCAAATACGGTCGTTTAGGGATCATACGCGATTATAATAGAATCGTTTTCGTAAAATTCGGAGCTTAAAGGTCTGATTCATAAAACAAAACTGACTCTAACCTAAACAACAAAAGAATTTTGGTAAATTGAATTGAATAGGGACAAACCAAATGCTCACAGTGGTGAACAATTTGAAGTTTTTGGCATCCTTTGCAAACAACATTTTTAATTTCTAGTTATCGCAGTACCAAATTGGGTGTCTTTCAAAAATGCTATTATGTATTCGTGTGGTTTCCTTGGAAGTTGCCGCTGGCATATGTAAGGTAAAAAAAAAACTAACGCAAAAATTCAGTTACGGGTCTACCAAAGCTAGAACACAAATACCGGCACAAACAGACAAACTCCAAAGATACAATTCTTTCACCTCATAGTCGGCGGCATCGCCTTCTCCAAGCTCGATTACTACAGGGTTCCTTGCCTGAGGCGGTGTGGTTCTAGCCGTGGTAGTTGTGGTTGTTCTAGCTATTGTGGTGGTTACTGGCGGTGGAGGTGCCCAAGTGGTGGTAGTTGGTGGAGGTGTCCATATGGTCGTTGTAGTTTCAGGGGTCCATTCAGTGGTAACAGATGCAGGTGGCCATGTTAATGTTTCAGGTTCTGGAGCCCATGTGGTAGTTACAGGTGGTTCTTGTGCCCAGGTACTTATTTCCCTAGCCCAAGTGACTGTTTCAACCTCAGGAGGAGGAGTAGGGACGGTCTCCGTCACAGGAATGGGTGGGAGGTACGTTGTGATCTGCACAGGAGCAAGGGTAGTAGTAGCAATAGTAGACCAGTTTTCATCAAAGTCGTACTCATCAATGGTCTACAAATAAACTCACTTCCCAACTTGTGTATGCAACTCACGTTTTTCTTGGTGCCTATTGTTTCCTGCCTTCGGGGCATTTCTCCCTAGAAAAAATAATATTTTTACCGATGTCTCAGCCAATGTACCTCATGAATCCTCTTCTTGATGTCGCCGGACTGCTTTTTGCTGCTGGTGTCATCATCATCGTAATACACGTAGTAATATTCAAAATCGCCCTTGGCACCTGAAAATTCTCTGTGCGCTACTACTTTTTGCATGTTACCTTTCTTAGCTGGTACTACCCTAGTTGTTCCGGTATAAGGCCTCACAGTGGTGACTTCCTCTCTGGTGAACACGGGAGGAGCGGGAGGATGAGCTACGCCTTGAAACATTTATGTGCAATTCTCAAGATTTTTTTAGGCATATTTCTTTATTAATCTCTCTTTGCCTAATTTTCCTTTTTTTACCTATACAGGATCTTTGGGTCTTCAAAAACATTCAGCATTGTATTGTTAATACGAAACAGCAATCCAAAGATATCAGGTACGACCCGGGACCCAGGACGGAAATCGTATTACGCCACATACACGTTGTACGTGATTACAGTGTTTCTTTCAAATTTACAGAAAAAACAATAAGTTTGATCGTGTTGGAAGCTCGATTTCAATAAAATCAAAAATGGATGTCTCATTTAAAAGTGAGAAACCGGCGGATCAGTTTGCGTTTGCCACGTTACGAAGATATAAACGGTTTCCCAAGCGTCGACAGAACGGATATCTTTTGATCTCGCGAAAATTGCAAATGGAACAGGTTGCATTTTTTTTTGCCAGATAGCCGACACGATTGCGGTGGCGGGCTAGACGTTTGCTAATTTATGTTTGTCTTTTTTCGAACGATGGTTTTTCTGCTAATTGAAAAATGTAGAAAAACCCTAAGGTTACAAACTAGTCACATAAGTATTTTATCAAATGCGCAGTTGAAGTTTCTCTTACCTTTGTTGTAAGTGATGTATCCAGGAAGAGACTCGACAGCCCTAGGTGGTTGGTATCCAGCGTTAGTTCTAGGAACAATAGGAAGGTCATAGGAATCTGATGCTTTAGCTGGAGGTGGCACTAGCACAGGATAATGACTTGAAGGTGGAGGTGGTAGTGGAGCTGAAGAATTTTAAATATATTTGTACGAACACTAAGAACTTACATCTGGGAGGTTCAACAGGTACCGTTTGAACTGGAATGGGACGTTGGTACCATACAGTATACGGGGCATACGGTGACTGTTGCGCTTGACTACCGTACCCGTAATTATTGTAACCGTAGTAATTAGAGTACCCTGAGCAACAGGAGCAACCACATGACCTAAAACGTAGTGTATTAAGGTGATAATGATGCGGAACTAACGGACAGAAGCATGAAAACACGCTTATTGGTAGCAGAAGCAGCAAGAAGGCGGCGATCATCGCACGAACACTGGCAGGGCAGAGCTACGCGAACTTAGCCGTCAAAAAGCCGTCTCCAGCAGGTATTTCAATCCACACGGCTGCCGCGAACCGATGTTTTCCCAAGATATCTGCCTCGGACGTGTTGTCCTTGGGTGAAGAAAACAAGCGTCCGTCTGTTTCGGTGCCGATTACGGTCTTTTTTCTTATTAGTGCAGATTCACCTTAAAAGATTACACCATAGATACGGAACAGCTTATTCGTTCCAATGATCAAACGTTCAAACATATCCCTTTTTGGAGCGTGACTTTGGCAGATTTCACACATCGCTTATCCATAAAGAGTTTTTTGGGGCACTTTTGAAAGCTTATGATATACATAACTTACAACAACAGAAAATTAGGTGGAGGTTTTATAAACTTCTTCCTTTCCTCTTCCTCATTCACGTCAGTGGTCATTAATCTAACTTCCGGTTTTGTATCCGCAAAGATTCGCACATGTCCGAACCCATCACAAGGTTGGTTGTGGTTTAGTGGTCACAGTGAACAAAGACCGTGCTACAGAGAGTATATATGTTTATTCATGTACGGATAAAAAGCACAGTATACTTATTAAGTTGGGATGTTCTCCTCAACGAGATGGGACATAACTCCCTCATATGCGGGTTATGAGGAGCTAGAACAAAGAAAGGAGGAGAAATAGGTGCTAGGAGGATGTTTCACTGAAGGGCATGAAACTCAACTGACGAGTCAAAAGTCTTACAACCCTTGTGATAATAAAAAAAGCATGTTACCTCTAGTTGTTTTTGCAACAAAAAGCATATACGAAATTATTGGCCTGAAAAGGCCAATTCTCTCTGAGTTTAGGTTGGAAACCACGAGTTTCTGAAACCTTGCCGTACTGAACGTTTGAATGGAGTAAAAAAACTTTTATGTTTCATTATAAAACTAGGTCTCACACAATCAATGTTTGGTTGCCGAGCCGTTAAACAGAATTCAAGTTTCTGTGTTTGTTTGTAAAAGTAAAGCTGAGATCTTTATTTTATTAATCATGAGTCTCAAATCATGCTGAATGTTTTAAAATTTTTTAAGGTTCGGTCCTTTTTTAGTTGGCAACTAACAGCCAATGCCGCCACGTTGCCCTTTCTGAACAATTCAATTCCTATGTCACGGGTCATAATGTGTTTTGTAGTGGGGCGAAACTACAATTCAACTTGTGACATATGAACAATTAACCAGCGCTTTACCAAGAATTATTTAGCGCGGACGATGAAAACTAAGAGTTGGAAAACTCAAAAGAACAAATGTGCAGGGAATTCGTCAGAAAATAGCTACAGGTTTGGCATTTTTTGAATGATCATCGAGGTTCGAAACAAGTGCAATCATCGAAAACCACTGTGGCTTTCCCTGCATTACAAAAATGTTTGTCTTAAGACAAGGATTCAGAAAAGTACCCTTTAATAGGTGTTTGGATCACGTAGAACCAAGTTACGAACTAAGGGTTAAGGTCTTTAGGGTTTTGGGTTAAGGGACCTAATTGGCTCACCACGGGCACGAATCTTCAATTTGGATCATATTAACACTTTTTTAACGTTTTCAGGCAAAACGAAGACAAAAATTCGGGAATGTCTTGAAATGATCGAAAAGTCTCGAATTTCTCAGACATTGCGTTTTAAATAATGAAACAGGTGACTTAAATCTTAAGCGAAATGCAAATCATCTTTCAAAGGGCTACTAAAGGACAGTTTTAATATTACCGCCTGTGGTTTCATTAGTGGTTTCATGACGGTTCCGGTATGCAAATGTTTTTAAGGCCAGAATTAGTTCATTTAAATATTTTAAAGTAGTTAAACGATCCTAAAGTGTTTGTTTGTTTCGACTTTTAAAACAAATTTTAAAAAAAAACTATAACGTTGTCAATCTAATAAAGAAGGTCACGTCTCAAATTTAACATTTTTATAGTTTTGTTCCAGAAACGGCAACCACAGTAACGGTTACAAAATTATTGAAATACTTATGTGTATTGTTAAAATCCGTAGACATTCGTTGAAAACGTTTTTGAACTTAGTAGTAATACTAACTAAACAAACACGGAGTTAACAATGAATCTATTCATTTCATAAATCACAATCTCAAAGAGCAGGCTCTTTCCTTTCCTTTTCCAGGTAATTCTGCAAACGGAGGGCTTGGTAGCGCAACTTCATTGCCAACTCTCCCTCTCCCAGTGCCCGTCTCTCCAGGATTTCAATCCGCCGATTTGTCTCTGTCAGTAAAGCCTCAAACGTTTTCTTGGGCATGTAGTCCTAAAATCTTATTTTAACCAACTGTTATCAATATCAAACTCACAAAGATGTTCATATGAGGAATCTTTGCGCTAAGGCTAAATGCGCTGGAAAACAACAGCACCATTATCACCAAGCGAAAAGAGAACATCGTGTCCTGGGCGGTTCTGAAAACAAAATAAACAAAATTTGAAAACAATCTTTATGAGCTGAGGGAGAAGTAATACAGACACGCGACATGAGAGGACTTTGGCTCAGGACTAACGTCCCGATTGTAGGCGCGACCTGGGGCAGGATTGTAGTCAATCCTCGGGCCAAGAACTACCTTATGTTCCAAGAAATGACTCAGACGTCTGATCAAAGGCGAAGGGCTCAAACACTAAGAGAAGAGATTCCGTCCTCACGGAATGTTTAACGCATTGTTGCGCTTATCGTGAAGAGAAGTCCCTTTCAGAAGTATGGGTGGATTTCCATGAAAACCGAATAAATAGGGTCAACAAAATTTTCAACTCAACGTTTTATATTTGATGGGTAACTAATTCTGAGGTTACCCACATCCAGCCTGATAGTATTAATGTTTTCCTTTAACAAAAGCTGATGTTTGTTTAAATTTTTATAGAGCAAAATTTTGAGTCGAACTGTTCCTTCCACAGATGGAAAGGTGAAAAAAAACGTCAGGGCAAGTAATTTGGTAAAGTAGAAAACAATGGACTCAAAAACAGTTGATTTGAATTTTTTCAATAAAAAACAATTGAAAAAGGTTTTTCAGTTCAAAGCTGAAACACCGCAGACGCGTTTTCCAGAAAACAGAATAACTAAACAGAAAATTCACGCGAAAAGCTCATAAACGGTTGGTTGCTTGAAATTGCTTGTTTTGACTTTGACCATTGGGATGCAAAGAATCGTTCAAATCGCATTTTTTTTCTTCACTGTGGAGCCCAGATGTTTTGAACAATCTCTTCCGAGGGCATAGCCTAAATCACTCGAAAACAAAACAAGGGTCAAGCAAGAACAATTTGGACTCAAATGTTATCCGAATACATTTATTGCTCAACAAACAAGAAACAAGGAAGTGAATATAGGAGAGTTTTTATATGTAGTGTCAGCATTGTGTGTGTAACAGAGAGAGAGAAAGAGAGATAGAGAGAGAGAGAGAGAGAGAGAGAGAGAGAGAGAGAGAGAGAGACTGCGGTTTGAAGGTAGTCTTCAAGTTCTATAACTTTTCCCTGAATTTCGCTGAATAGGTCTTTTGAAGTATGCGGAGTAATTTTATAATGTCTGACATTCCTCATAATTCAATCGCGATCTCCAAATTACAATGAATTAGTTCTGTTTACAGTGTGAGACAAAAAGAAATTATAAGTAGTCAAATTCCCAGTTGGCGGTAAACGTAAACGCTATTTTGACACACTTATCTAAGTTTGTCATAAATATTTAGCGACCATTTTTAAAGTCAAAACTCAAAAGCGCTAATATCGTTCTTTTTTAAACGTAGTAAAATTTGTAGTTTTAGCTTACGTGTCTGGATGAATTTTTGAAATGTGACAAAGTTTATTTTAAATTATAGCAGTGATTCGTTTAAAAAAGTACATAATCCACTCTAGTCATAAGAAAACCGGCGATTGTTTAACGAAGAAGACAAAAAGTTTAAAAATTTCATATTTGTGTGAAAACCCCGTGAATGGTTCTTTGAAAAGCAAAGAAAATGAGGAGGAGTTGGCTTGACGAAGACTATAAAGTTGCCTGCTTCTGTAAACAAGCAATGATGGCATGTAATTTACTTCAATCAGAAATGAAACTGATGTTTTCTGGGAAACGACCTGTAAAGCTTGTTTGTCATACGACGTTGTAGTTAAAAAAATCTTGGTTTAGAATAATTTGTAATGCGGAGACAAGAACACTAAATTTCAAAAAAAATGCATTTTCAAAAAGGGTTTGATGTGAAAACCCATCAAATAGGGAAGATTGCTTGCTCTGTGTTTTATGAATTTCTTTCTTGGTAAAAACAAAAACTGCCTACTTTTGAAATGTTAAACCACAAAATAATGTCTGCATGCCAACCATCATAGAATTTTCGTGGGCTTTGCGGGGTATAGAAAGAAAATCAAAACGAAAAGGAATGACTAGTTTCTTCTGAATTTGCTTTCTGCACTTTTAAGAATTCATGAAGATTTAATGAGCTTTGTACTTTCCAACATCCACTTTTAAGGAAAGTGAATTCACATTTTGCTTATCTTCATTTAAAAACTTAATCCCAGTGAAATCAAACAAATGTGCACAAATGCTTGGACTAAGCAGGCGAATCGTGAACAGTTTTTTTTTCACACAACACTGTTGTGTTTCTAAACTGTTTGTTTTATACACCAGAAGTTTAGCACAATTCATTTGTCTCTGTTCACAGAACATTTGAGGCAGGAACGTTCTGTTCTGAGAAAAACATGCCGAGGAGAAATGCACAAATGATAGTGCCCTCAGTGACCAAGAAAACATTCAAAACCTTAAATGGGGTGTTTTAATTCTTTTTAAAAGAACTGTAGTTGCAGGGAAAGCTAATTTGCCAGACGTTCCAATGTTTCGATGTCGTTCATACATTAAAGCTCAGCATGGATACGCATTTCGGCAACCACATCGGCTATAGTAGCTTCTGCGGTAAGTATAAAACCTTTTTGAACCTTTAATAACCACATACATGAAAGTCAAACAGTATTTTTTGACTTAACTTTGTTAAAAGCACAACCCCAAGTCTGGCCTTCGCCGCCCAATTCTTGTTCAATCCAAGTCACATTTTGACAAAAAAGCTGAGACTTAAACCGTAGATCATATATGTCAATTGGGCGAGCTACCCGGAAAATATGTTTGTGAACTCAAAAAGTTTCGCTCTCAGAGCCCGAATCCCGTTGTCCGCCCTGCTTAATCAGCGAGCCACTTCACTGGCCAAACACAGACGACCCCAACACGCGTACACTTCCTACAACCGCAGCTGGCTTTGCATTTTGCAAAAACATAAACTTTTCCCCTTTTTCCACGAAATCAGCCATTTTTTGCGTGTTTCGTCTGGCGTGGCGACATGCCAATCAAGTGTTCTCGGAACCGGGCGTTTCACAGACGACGCTTTGACCGTCGTCCATATTTCACGTCCGCGATCGGCGTATCCGTTGCCACATCCAGAGGCGTTCAGCCATCAGTTATCCTTTTCACCTGCACTTTTGTCTCTTTTTAGCCAGCAGGTTTGGCCGACCCGGCCTAATTGATCACCTCTGACCAGTCGCCAAGACCACCCGCCCTATTATCACCTCTCTCCTCACCCACTCCTCCGACAACTATACGTCTCAGCAAAAACATTTCCGGAACCAGAAAATGTTCAAAACATTTTTTGTACCAATCCAAAATGGGCATATCGATCATAAAGTCTAATTCGCATAATTATGTCACACTTTCAGAGGTTTAGATTCAGGGCTTTGTAGCCAAATTTCGGGGATTTGTAGCCAAAAGGCTTATTCATAGAAGCAAGTTTGTAAAAATTTTTCCAAACTTTGTCAACCGAGTATGGTATACACAAAAAATCACTCGAAAATATAAGAAATTTTATGACAACGTAGCAAAACACCAAATTTACACTTTAAAACGGGTCGTCAGGGGCATTTTCAGAATTGAAGGATAATGAAGTCTTTGCAAGTATTTTGCTCACAACCGTTAAGCGGAGCAGTTTTGGAGGTAATTCTGTTAATTGAAATTGCACAATTTGCATACGGTTTTTTCCAATCAGAAAAGGCCCTGATGGTCCCTTCAATTACTTATTTCTGCTTTTGCCATCATATCCGTTGACAAATGCTATATTCGGTCACAAACGATTAGTTTCTGTATGTCGTCTTCTTATCTTTATCAGACAATAATGTAAAATTCGAATGATGTTACTCTAAGATTGTGTTAAAACATTTAGTTTTGATACACATACTTTATTAGCCTTCAGTGTTTCTATGTGTTTTTGATCTTGTATGACTGATGCCGTGCCTTAGATTCTCAGGCAAACTTTGTAGTCGCATGCGACGAAATAACTTTCGCGAGAAGTATAGACGTTTTGACTACATTGAAAAAGTTGCGCCGCCAGTAAATATCTGTCTGCTACTTTGCTTCGGTCCATAAACCACGCGAGACGATCAGTAAACCGTGAGATATCGGTTACTGCGGTCGGAGAAATCCGTTGACCGGCAATCGTTTCGTGCGCGCGGATATCACAACTATCCGGTAGCCGATGGCCAAGGCCGTTTCTTATTATCTGTTATGACAGGCGCCGACGAGGTGATTAGCGCCTACGAGACCGACCGCTTCAATCGTTCGCATTCCGGCGTTCGGATTCAGTCCATTTGCACCTGTCAATTTGTACATTCTAGTCATTAAACAAAATTTTTCTTTCAATGACCTCAATTTTTTGAGCTTTTTTCTCTACTTAGCCTCAATCGTATTCGTATTTTCATTTATAGTTCTGCTATTCCTCTGGGCATTCAAACATTTCAAAGATCTTATCATTATACATTACAGTTACTGCAACCTCGATATCGAAACAAGTTGATAACTTTCACTAGATGAGTTATGCACATGTGTATATTTTCTTAGTCATTTGAAATCGAGTTTCAAAGTGAAATTGAGTTTCGATAGACGAATGTTATCAAGCTTTAGTTTTAATGAGTGTCTGTCCAATCCAATACAAAACATGTAATGTCAAATTTTGCAAACAGTCAGAAGCTTGGTTAAATGCGTTTTTCTTCTATTACCTATACCAAATGTGTGCAATTTCTTCTGTTTGGGCTTACAATTGATGGTATAACTTAATGCCCAATTTTTGAGCAGTGGAAAAATGAAATCGTAGAGTTGCACAAAGCTTTATATTTAGATAGTGAAGGACCAATGTTGTAATCGCACGTGCCTGGTTTTTGGTTTGATCTTCTTTTTGGGTTGGAGTCTTTTAAAAGTTTTATAACTGAAATCTTAATGAAAACATTAAGATGATTATGAGTGTTCATCATAACGAAATACTGTATTTTGGCTAAATAGTATGTTGTTGAAATAACAAACATTGTCAACAGTGGATCAAGTGAGTTGACTAACTAAACACACATTCCCCGACCAAACCTTGAAAACACGCTTCTTTTGTTTTTATGTAATAAAATTTTAATTGTAAACTGAGATAAAAGTCAATGAAAAAAAAGAAAGCAAGGAATAGGACGGATAAGCTAGACCTGCTGAAATGAACAAAATGAAATGTATTGCGTAAGTACCCGTCGAGCTTTGATCTAATACAAAAGCCTCGTTGGCGGTGGAATGGGCTTGTAATCTACTTTTTCTATGCCCTCCATTATGTTTCGTGAAAGGATTCATTAGCCCCGGTCGTTTGTCTTCCGAACAGCTAGAGTCATTTGGGCGCGCGCCGATCACTCTCCATCCCAGGAAACCGTTTTGACGGAGGCCGCGCGCGCTGTGTTTTCGAGACAAAAACGCAGCTAGCACCTGCGAAAACTTGACCAGAAAAAGAAATTGCGCGCTTTGGGGTGAGAGGGCTGAGAACTTAAACAGATGAGTTGGGGGCGGAGAAATCGAAGTCGCGGGATTACAGGCCCCCTCCTGTGTATGCAAATCTCCACGGCGGCCGGTGGTTTCGAACCGCAACCTTTGCCTACTTCGACTGATGCTTATCGCAACGGTTCGCTCGCGTTTTACCTACCTTCGCCGCTTTTTCTCCGTGATCGTTTTATTGCAGAGAGATTTACTAGTTAAAGGAAATCCAGACATCGATGACCACACCTCTTTCACTTTCCATGTCAAGTTTTTTGAGTATTTGCTAAGCACTTTCAACAAAAAAAAAATCTTTTTGATATTCATCAGTCGTAATTTTAAAAAGTAGGTTTTTTACATACTTATCTTTGAAAGTATGTACAAAAAGCTGTACATAGCCCACTGTTTCCTACCAAACAAGCGTTTTATTGCAGAGATTGCAAAATTAAATAGATATATTATACAATTTAGGATTTTTTTTAAACTAAAAGACATTTTTCGTTTTTAGGCTGTCACGTTTTTCCCATGAACAAAATTTTGTTTTTATCACTCATTCTACCAAACGGCAATTCAAACTCGTTTGAAACATTTTTTAAAGTACATCTTGGTTGGACGATAAAAATAATTTAACTTCAAAACTTGCAAAAGATTCAGAGATGTTGATAGAGAATATTTTGTCTTTAAATTTGAGGCGGGACAGTTTTTTATATTCATATGTTGAGCACAGTTCATCAAATTCACATGTTCAGAGCATTCAAATTCGCTTTGAAAGGATACTTCAAAATTTGATAAAATTATTTTTCTGAAAAATTGCAACAACAAAAAAACACTGTTTTAGTTTATCTGAGGCCTGTCCAATGAATGCTTTAAATATGCGTTTTTCTCCATTTTTCTCGTCACTTTTGAAGTGCGCTCGCTCGCTGGTTGAATGATCAGGCTGAAAAATTGGAAAACTTCAAACTTCAAAGTTCAATCGAAGTTTTCCGATCCAAGCTTCAAGTTTGCTTTTTAAACTGAACTAGCAGAAAAGCTTATTCAAAGAATTCAAAAACATCTTGCAAACGTGTAAAATCTCCGTGGGTGAGTTTCACGTTGCATTCCTAGAATGACTTTTAAAGACCAAATGTTCAGTCAAATTAATTTATTCAAAAATTCTTCACCTAGTCTGGCGATTGAAATTTGCCGTATGTGAAAAGGTTTCGGCAGATGTGAACTGGTCTCGATTTTATTTTCAATGGCAGTATTTTGTCTTTACTGTAATCTGTAATGTTTGTATTTTCAACCATTTCCCTAACCACCATCGCGAAGAAGCCGCGCGGATTCGGCCGACTGGTTGCTGGCTGAGCCGTCCGGGATCTGTTTATGAAGACATCAGCGCTGACCTTGGCCGCCCCACCAAATTCGCGCTTCCCGCCAGATTCGTTCGTCTGTACTAAAATTGTGCCCTCTTCCTTCCGCTTGCGGTCAGGCCGCCTGTTTCTTGACACCTTACTGCTAAAGCGGGACACAATTCTCCTTCAAAAAGCGCTGGTGCAAATCGGCGGCGCGCATTGAAATTTTCCTCTTATCCTCTTTGTCCAGGGCTCTGACCACAGTTGGCGGCAGCCAGGCCTGTTTTCGCATTCAATACCTTTTACTGGTTTGTCACGGTTCATGGTTCAATCTGTTTCCTATTATTTGATTCAATTGAACAGTTCTAAAACCAAAGTAAAAATATCACTACTCGTTCATTTGAAGTTTTCTACTTTGTCGGGCGTGAATTCATAATGTGTTACACAGTACTGTTTCAAGTACGTAGTATGAAACCGGCAATTTATTTTTTGTTTTTAGGTGATGCATTTACAGGAAGTTAATTAGTTTCTTGTTTAAAAATATCAAATCATTTGATCTAAGCGGTCAATATTGAAAAATACGCCTATATTCGTAACATGATGAATTCCAATCTCACATTGACATTTTTGTATGCTCCTTTTTTCAATTTCTGGTGCCTGTTTGGCGATGACTATCGTGTAAAAATGCAAATCTCAACATCATAACAAGTGCGGTAGTTTGCATAACCGCATAAACAATGTTATGCTCTGCTACGGCAGTTTTCTCTGTAGACCATATAGTGAAACCACCTATCTCATATCAGTTTGATTACTTCAATTTTCGATCATGTTCTGCGCTGTTATATTATTGCAACAATCTTTGGAGTTTTAGTTTCATACTGATGTAGTTCTATTGAAACGGTCCATTCTTGCTATTTGAACAGTCACACGAAATCTGAAGCTCATTTTATGATTGTACATACACTTTGTCCTACAATTCAAAAATGTTTATGCGGACAACAATCAAAGTATTTTTTTGCTTTTGCGTTTTCTTGGGTCAATCGCTTTCTTCAAATTCCCTGGATCAACTGTCAAAGTCGCATCTCGCATGCCTAGTCAAGTTTCGGAAACTCTGGCATTGTCTAAAAGCAGTCAGAAAACTAAAACAGAAACACATATAGATATCTTGTTTTACGTGTAGAATATCCCCGTTTTGTGTTTATCTTTGTGTCCCTTTCCCTTTCGTTTGATCGCTTACACAAATCCAATCACATTTCCAGGTCTTCGAATGCTGCTCGCCGCCGCCCTTTTTGCGGTGGTTCCGCTGGCCTCCGCGGCGGACACATGTTTCACGTGAGGACAATCGCCTCCCCCGCGTAAAAGTGACCTATTGCAGAAATGGACAACTACTGGGCGTCGTGTTCGGTTCCGTTGCGGCGACATTGGTCATGTGTACCGGGGTGGCGGTAGTGCTTTGGATGTTCCTCTTCAAGGCAAAGAAGGAGAAGGGAGGGCCAAAAACGGCGTACACAAACACCGTGTGCGAAGTGGATGAGCGTGGGTGCAGTGCGAAGCCAAGTGTGCGCGATCAGGTGAAAATGATCTGGGTTCAAGCAAAAAGAACTTCAGATGACCAAAATCGATTCCTTCAAGTCACGTCGCAACGTCTTCGATGTAGGAACACAGAAGTCATTCAGCACACAGAATATTAACGAGGTTTGTTGTTGAAAACGTTTTCCGCCGAGAAATTTGCAGAAAATCCCTTAAATCTTGGATTATTTTTACCATGAAATCATTGCTCTAAACACTTAAAAAGGGGATCAAATGCTTTTTTCTTTTACAATATCACTTGAACGTTCTTTGATGTCCTCTAGTTATGGTTTTATTTCTTCGACTTTACGAAAAGCTGTTTTGTGAAAGTACATATAGGTATCAAGATTTTTTTCCTTCACTTTCGAATTCTTTAGTGTCGCAACTCAGTAGACCTTGAAATGGAAATGTCTTTCGGGAGCTATAAATCACACGGAACACTGTTACCGCTGAAACAGTTAGAGTCACATGAGTCACATATGGTTTCGGAAAGTCAAAAACGTTGGAACATTTGAAAAACAAAAGAAATACAAACTATTTTTTTCACAAACATTGGTCAACAGGCAAAGGTCAGTGACCCAAGAAAAATGGCGCTTTGCAAACTATCAAAAACGTTGATTTCTTTTGAAGATACATTTGTGGGAAACAATCGAATTTAATGATTCTCAACAGCTCCGTACCGTTTGTCACACCGCAAATGTACTTGCATATCAGTGTCAAGATGCTAATTGGGGCATTCTTCATTCTTCACCAAGGGCAATCTCAATCAGCCGCAAGAAAGCCGATAAACAAGATTTTGCGTAATCGACCACCGGCGATTAATTGCGGCGAACGCTCCGTAATGTCCTAAATCTTGTCACAGAATAACAACGGGGCGCGTAATAGATACTGTAGTTCAAAAGTCATTCTTCAGGGGACAATGAAATTAAGTTTTCATTTTTCAGGTCGATGGAAATGTTGGTGTCCAACTCCACGGGGAAGATCTCGGAGGCTTAGGCTTCAACATCCAGGTTAGTACTTCACGGTTTCCTAATATCACTAATTTTAGGGCAATATGACTGATGGCATCTTTGTCAAGACTGTACATCCCAAAGGACCAGCTGAAAATTGTGGAAATATCATTCAAGGTATTACAAATCTTAACTTTTTAAAGTATGTTTTTCAGGCGATCGAATTAAATCCCTTACCATCGCTTTTGACAACATGGTTTATGAAGACGCGGTTACTCTTCTGAGCTACGCATCTCCCTACAAAGTGAAACTTGAATTGGAACGTAGAGTTGAATCACCCACCCCTGGGGATGATACTCCAGGTAGAAAGGTCTTTAAGCTACTTAAGACTTTAAGAATTTAGGCTCTCCTAAGATGCACCCCCTGTTCAGAAGCAACACCCTTACCAACATTCACTTCAATCCCGTCGGGTGAAATAACACAGCCCGTTGTGATCTCTTTTTGCCTTCCAGATGTCAGCCAATGCGGTCGGCTTCAGAGGCTACTACACAGGTGCATGGGCTACCGGAACAGCCGAAAGAAATATCAGTGGCGCCTCCGATTCCGGAACATAAGGTTGAATCCCCAGTTCCTGAACCCGTAGTGGAAAAGAAGGTAGAAGTAAAGGAAGAGGAATCAGTGTCAGAGGCTCTGCCTGATAGTACCACAGGTTTCAGAAGAAAAGAAAATTCGGGTTACTGTAGTTATAGGTGCTGACGGTGATGTATCCAAGCAGGAGTCATCCGACGATATTACTTCATCGTATAGGGAAAGTTTAGACGACGTTGGTACTGGAACTGAGTCGGTGGCTTCAACAGAAGAGATCAGTCAATCTACCCTGCCGGACCGATTAGAGGTAAATCACACATCAAACCTAACAATTGGTTTAACATGTACGAAATCAACCAAATTTCTAAATCTGGAAATGCTGTTTTAGTTTATCCGTGGGGGGAGGGCAAGGAAGATTTCTCATGATGAATTTCCAACCTAGTAACCTATTCACATTTTCGACCTTCATTGTCCCGCATTTGACCCATTTTGAGCATCACAACTCAGCAGGAAGTAATTGTCACATCTTCGCACATCGCTCTCAACTTTAAAAAGTTTCCTGAACTTGTTTCAAATCCGAAATTGAAGCTATCTGTCAAGATTTGTTTTTTACGCTACTCTTTTCAAATAACATGTATGTCTATTTTCATACATTTTGCGATTTGTTATCAATCAAAAATAAGCACCAATTACTGAATTCCTGTGGGGTTTTCAAAAATGTAACCTATTTATGGTTACCCTAGGACGTCCCTTCGAAACTTCAAACAAAGATTATTGCATGTACTTGGTCTTGGCGTGAATCATTTTGCGTGGGATCAAGCTCAAAAGTAAGATAGTTAAATCGGTGGTGTAAGTGCAGGATCATTCAAGGGGCTCACGCAAACTCCCACCTTTTGATGATTCTTTTTGTGAAAAACCTTGCTGCGCCAAACACGAGGTTCGTGCTTCAGAAACGGCTTCTATTTAGCGGAGGTAGATAAAACACGCGAACACTTATGTTTCATTCGTCGTTTATGTAACGAAGGAAAGGAAATAATGAAAAAGTCACACTTGAAAACGAGAATGAAACGGACTCTTATCATTTTTAGATCACCGAAATCATCGGAGACGACATGGTCGCCTCGTTCTCTCCACCTTCACCGCGAAAGGAGGTTTGCACTGCTCTTCCTCCAAGACAACCCAAGAAAATGGTATCTAGGGTAACACATGGTTTTTGACGAACCTTATTTTTCGTTTTAGTCTCCATCACCTCGACTCACTTCCAAGCCTCCCACTCCACCTCCTCAGCCTAGGATCCAAGAAGTTGTTAAGGTATTGTTCTGTGAAATTGTCAAGCATAGATTTTTTTCAGAAAGCCGAGAGCCCTGTTCTACCATCAACCCCAGAGCCTAGTGGCATTCCAGTTAGGCGAGAGCCGAGCCGAAGCAGAATCGTAAGTGTTCTTTTGATTTTGCAACCAATTAAAATACAAAAATCGTCCCCAGACCGCCCAATGGTCGTTTGGCGGAAACTTTAGCCAGTTTTTGTGTGGATAGCAGTACATCATCCTGTGATAGCATGTCTAGCAACTCGTTTTCCCAGACGCCACCGTCGCCACCGCGCGCCCCCGAAATCACGGAGGCACGAGTGTCACGTATTCCGAAAAGAAGTGACAGCATTAACAAAACACCGGTGTTGGAGAGGAAACTACCCAGCATTCCGCACAGAAGTCCCTCCGTTGAGAAGGTCAGAATGTCTCTGAAAGGGTGGAAAAATGTTTTCAGAGAGGTGAAGACGGAGATGTTTGGAGTAGATTGTACCAGGAGAAGAAAGGTGCCCTGAGGAAAACCAGGGAGCCCACAGCTACTTCTTCCGCCACTTCGCCAAGGATCTCAAGGACACCAAGTGGTGACAGGTAGAGCTTTAAGTAAATTTTGCTAGAATTTACTCGCAGATATTGTGATACTTAAGTAAAAACCGTTTTCATTTTGCTATGTAAACTTCGAATTCTTGAAATTTTTTTCATTTTGTCGATAGAGAAACATTTTTCGATCTAATCCGGAAGCAGAATTCTTAAATGGTTTGAAGTGGTCGTTGGTGCGTTCCACTTGATTCTTGGATTTTCCAAAAAATATGGGCAATGAAGCCATTGAAAAAGTCTTTCCTTTGTTACCACATCATTGATTCATCGGATTTCGAGGACATTTGCAAGGATGAATTGATTAAAAAGGAAAAGCAAAACAAAATAAGGGAAGAAATGTTTGTAAAACGATGCTTTCTCAAGACTGCAAAACTGACTTATAAGATGCTGGCTGGACATACCTAACACTTTTGAAGTTCCTAATTATATAACATTTATTCGATATTATTTTGTGTATTCGACTATTTTGAAAAGCCTACGTGATTCAGCGTCATTAAAAGCGCGTGGATGTCCCCGCAGTGCATGCTAGACTTTAAATATCACACTTTGATTTGTGGCCGGATGCGTCAATTGATCAGCTGTTGGGAATAATGAGTGTTCAGCTAAGAGCAAAGGTTTTTAAATGTGTTTTTTAAGAATCTTAAAGCTGATACTCGCTAGTAAATAATGCATTTAGAGCTAAACCCTCAACTATTCAGTAATTGAATAATTGGTCCTAAGAGATTTTTATATGGAAGAAACCTTTTTGAACAGCTGTGCTAAAATATAAATTTGTTTGAGATGGGTTGAAAAAAGATGATATTTCAATTCTCTCTTTCTGAACATACAAGTCTTTTGGAACAGACAGGAAGGGACTACATATAGGTACATTTTTTGTTCACAGCGCAATCAATTTTGGCAAAATGTATTCTGTGCAACACTTTTGGCAGTACTGCGACTGATGGCGTCATTTGACACATTATAAAAAACGTGAAAGATATATCTGAAACATATGGTTTATATTTTTCCGAACAAACGTCTACATTTCAGGTACAACACATTAAGTCGAGAAAAGAGGGATCGCCTGGAGGCCAACCAAAACACTCTTGACAGACAGACAGAAGAACTTCGCCAACTTGGCATACTCTGACTCTCAATTTCCTCACTATTCCCTCTAAACGGTGCTCCTCCATTCTTGCCGCATATTGCCTTGAAAAAGTTCTATTGTCCCCTTACAATTCCTCCATGATATGCTCAATAAATTATATTCCTCTGCTGGTTTTTGTGAAGTGGAGGTCATCTCGAGGGGGACAGTTGTGGTACGGGTAAACAGCGTGTTCGAGGGGAGGCGCGTCGGCCCACGCTCGCCACCTGACTGCCCCTCCATGCCTCGCACAGGTTGGTCCATGATTTCTGCCTAGAAAACAAAGAGATTAGAGAGGATTTGTTGACAGTAACTGATATTGTAAAAGATGTAATTTTTTAAAACCATTTTTCAAATTTTCCGGACAAATTTCAATTTCAACTCTCATATACAGCAAAACCACATTTATATTTGTCGCCAGGAATGTTTCGTCGCAGATTGACTTAAAAATTCCACAAAAACCACAAAACTGGAGTGTATTGAATACTGAGTCCGAATTTTTCGGTAAACCATTTCTTATCGACGTTTTTTGCTTCTTTTGGTGGTGTAATTGTTGTCTTCCCCTAAAATTTGAATGCCGGTCTGGGTTCGCAAGCTAAACAACTAAAGTGTATCAGCAAATTTATATTTATTTCTATTAGTTGTTAAGTACTCTATGCAACAACGCCCAACAACATAACTGTTTATGTAAAACGGTTTACAAATTCCTTTTACAATGACGTTGACATTTATACAGTCTCTGACAAAGTTATAAATGTTGGACTGAAACGATTGTGAAAAATTGGACAATTTTGTAAGAAGTTGTAGTTTAAATAATCATCAAATGTCATTCAATCTGGTTGACTGAATATCTTACATTCAGCACAAATAGAAAACAAAATCTCAGCAGTGGCAATATGAGAAATCAGAACAAATTTGATTCGCACAGTTTCTTGAAAACTTGGCGGGGATAAAAAATTCCAAAGTTGTGCATGGTTTCCATTGATTGCCAATTAGTTCGGGTTGATAAAACCCATTTGTGGATTCTGAAACAAATCCAAAAATACTTTTGGAGCATATGCCTTTTTCCGACTACTGGTGCACATGTTTTTGTTGGAGGAATGGTAAAAATATGTAAACACAAAGTATCAAAACAAGATCAACAACACCAACAACTTCATCGCATTTAACAATACTCTTTTCTTTTATTTGAAAATGAGCAGGAACTCTTTTTCGTTGAACCTCGTCATTTGTGTTTCTTCAAAACGCCAACTCCTTGCAGTCCCTGTCTTTAGCAGCCTGAGAGCTTTGTCAACGCCTTTGACAGCTTCCGAGACATCTAGAATCAGCAAAAACATATCTATTTACCCTTGGCGGAAAATGATGTTAGTTTGTCCAGTTGTTCGTGTCTTGTCTACAAAAACATCCCCTCTTATCGGGCGCAGCCGAAAGATCAGGATCGGGTTTCCCTTCCGCCAAAATAAAAAAAAACCGTCTGGTAGCTATAGCCCAACTATTTGTAAGTTGCTATTTCGACAACCTGTAGCTATTTCTCCACCCGGCTGTCCCCTCCCCCGCAGGCACAAAAAACAGACATCAGCTGTGGCCGCGGGATTTTGAACGATGCAGGCGGGTGTTTGGACGCCTCTAACCTTTAGTCAAAGGCGTTAAACTGGAAGGAGGGAGTGAAGATTGGCAACAATTTTGACGGAAACGGGTGATGTATTGGAGTCAATTTGAAATTGATAGCTTGCGTCACACAATTAATAATGAGGGTCAGAGATGACCAGTACTCAGTCACGAATCATAGAGCGTAAATAGTGTTTTTGTCTGTTTAAAAGGCATGTAAAATAATTTTTTAAAACTAATCGGGGCAACAGTAGTAGGAGGGATATCAATCCATAAATAAAGCCGACCTACCTGTTAGTTTCGGGGATTCTCCTGGCAACGTAGTTGTTCGCTTGTTACAGAAGGAATCCTTGAGCTCCTGGGTCTTGGTAAGAAGTTCACGAAGTTGGGAGGCCAGGTCAACTGATCAGCGTTAGGTCAACTCCAAACGCGATATTAACTGATAAACGCGAGGTCAACAAATTACTCTGCTACCTCCTCACCAAACAATTTTTCTCAAATGTTTTGTTCGGTTTTATCCTCTTTACCCCCGATTGAATTTGCAAAATTATTACTCAAATGTTCATTCTCGAGACCTTGTTCTAGTCTAGCAATAATGTCATATTTGTCAGCATGTTTTTTAAATCAAGTGTTCCTAGATGTTGACATTTATTGCAAAACATACCTTCATGTTTAAATTATCGGGAATCATCATGGCTGCATTTGAGGAGCCGAATCAGCCATGCAATGTCTTGCAAAAAAGGATCACGTAATTCATAAACCCAAACACTGACGTGTTTCAAAGTTGTGCTCTGTGGTTTCCACTTAATGCACTTCACTAAGCAAGACGTTTCAACACTCAGGTGGCATAACGTCACTTTCAAACACAATGTTGAAAAATGTCAGATTTTGTCTTGGAAACGACTGAATTGAGGTACTGGTCAAGTGGCAATAAATATTGCGGCAAAATCCTAAGACCATCTGTTGTTGACTCGTTGACGCAGTTCAAAAGTCACAAATTCGAATACTTCGCTTATATATTGTTAAAATTACATTCAAAAGTTTTGCAAAATTCCACATCAGGGTAAATAGAGGTCGACTTCATATCTATTAAAAAACATTAGCAAAAGCCTAAACCATTCGCATAGTTGCTTTTCTACATAAGTTGACAACAGTAAAAAAACATTCACTTTTCGCAACCGTTGGAGCAGACACACGCTTTTTTCCTTTCCCGGATATTTCACAAGGAAATTCCCTATTCACGTTCCGTTTCCACGGATGAAATTTGATTCCTTCCGAAATACCTCGTTTTTTTCAGTCTGGGAACGAGCTGACGGAACCTCTTCTGAGGAGGAGAGCGATGAGGAGGTAAAACAAACACTTAATATAAGCTTATATGTAAATTTAGGTGGTTGTGCGCCCTAAGAAGGGTGCCTTCCGTGTGGCCAATGCACCTGCAAACCCTCAGGCAGCGAAAGCCGCAATTTTGGGAGAAATAAAAGGAATGGCTCATGATATTCAAGGTTTTTCACGTAACCCTGTGCATGAAAAGTTGTACTTTCAGCTCATGAAGTAGTTGCCCAAGCCCCTGCATCTACTGAAAAGTCAGCTGAGGAAATAAGGGCCCTGGAAGAGCGCCAGAAGTTGTTGCAACAACAGGCACTGGCTAAAGTTGATCCCATAAAATTTTGTACTCTTTTTCGTTGCAGGCACAACAGGCTGCGGCAATTCAAGCTGCAGCTGCGAAGGTTGCACAGGCTCAGTCTTCAAATGATGTTGCAGTTGATACGGAAGCGGAGCAAAGGGCGGCTCAGGCTAGGCAGGCCCAGGAGGCAGCGATGAGGAAGGCTCAGGAGGAGGCTTTGAAACGGGCACAGGAACAGGCTAAAGCTATGCAAGAAGCACAGTTGAAGGTAATTAATTAGGTTTTCAACAAAAAATGGATTTTCAGAAACAGCAGGAGGCGATCGCACAAGCACAGGCGGCTGCCAAAGCCCACCAGGAAAAGGCTCAAGCGGAAGCTTTGGCAAGGGCAAATGCTGCAAAGGCTCAAGCAGAAGCACAAGCCAAAAAGGCGCAGGAAGAGGCTTTGGCACGCGCCAATGCAGCTAAGGCCCAAGCAGAAGCCCAAGCTAAAGCTCAACAAGCTAAGGCTCAAGCGGACGCACAAGCAAAGGCACAGCAGGCTAAAGCCCAAGCTGAAGCTCAAGCAAAGGCACAACAAGCCAAAGCTCAAGCAGATGCCCAAGCTAAGGCCCAACAAGCTAAGGCCCAAGCAGAGGCACAGGCTAAAGCAGCTCAAGCTAAGACCCAAGCTGAAGCCCTAGCTAGGGCTAATGCCGCTAAGGCACAAGCGGAAGCCGCTGCCAAATCAAAGCAACAAGCTAACGGAACCCTGCCTCAAAGTACTCAGAAGACTGCCCCAACTCCAGCAGCTAAGCCACAACCTGCCACTCTTCAGAAGCCCGCTCAGCAAGTAACTCAGCAGAAACCTGGAGTTCAACAGCCACAGAAATCTGCTGCACCCACACCTCAGCAACAACAACGATTTGGAGCCCAACCCACTCCTGCTAAGACCCAACCTCCTCAAGTAGCTCCCAAGACGCCTACCAAGACACAGGCTCCCACACAACAACAGCAACCAACGACAGCGAAAGGGGTGAGTTGGCGGACGGCGCAGCCAAAACATTCACAGTTGTTCATTCCTTCTCCTACCTGGAAACCAATATACACCTTAATTTCAGGATATGAAGTTCGAACCGTCACAAGCTGTGGGACAAGCTCGTAGGTTATAACATATATTTATATTAACAACATGCTTCAGAGCCCTCACGTGTGCCTCAAAGGGCTCCAGTCAAGGTCCAGCCCCCTCCGTTGGAATTCAAGGCAGCTCCAGCTCCAACGGGCTTGAATCCTTCCAAACATCTCAAGGAAACCGCCAAGGTTCGTGATTTTCGAGTTGTTTGAGTTGGCGTTCGAGTTACCTAACGATGTTGTGCAAATCCTCACGCAAACTGCCAAAGGGCATGGACTTGTTTATCATCCACAAACGTCTCAAAACGTTTCACCTTGAATAAATTATGTGTTTTTGGGTAAGAGGGTTCAAATTTATGTGACGTGCTTAGAAGTAAGGACATTCGGAAGATTAGTGAAAGTGAACTTTCTTTGTTTTAATGAATACATTAAAGAAGTGGGCCTTTCGGGTGGAGTTTAAATAATCTCGCCAAACTTCTTAGGTTAACATTTATTGTTTATAAAAATTGAAACCGTTCCCATTTTGGATTTCATAAACTGATTCAAAGCGTTGGAAAGAGTTTGTAAATTTAATGCTATCACCTAGTTCTTAAACTTTCAATTAAACTTTTTTTGAATTTCCAACTGTGTTTTCTATGAGAAGACCGTTTTTCCATGACGTAAAAATCCTTTTACCAAATTTCACGGGTTTGACTTAATCAGCGCATAGAAAAAAAATCATGTTTTGAATTGTATTCAAAATTTATCAAAAGGAAGTGTAGTCCTGAACAATTGAAGAATTTATTTCGCATGTGAATCATATTTTTATTTTCACATAGGTTTATGGAAATCAGCGTTACGTCGCCTGAGTTAGTCACCGGCGAACTCCAGGTGGTTTGTCTACGTGGGTGGTTTACAAATAGCCTAGGAATGAAAACAAATACCCAGGTAGAAAAAGGTTCCATTTTGTACAACAGCGCAATTATGTCACTAAAGTGATTAAACTTCTTCTGTTTTACAATATGAATCGTCAGATAAAAAATACTTTTATCGATGTTTGATTGGCGAAAAAAATTATCAAAATTTACCAAACAAGTAGCAATTGCCCATTTGACTTGATTTTTAAGACAATGGCGAGAATATTGGTGTTTGCTACTCTGCTGAGTCGCATTATGTTTGAACAATACTGATAGACCTACGTGAAGTTTCTATACTTTTGCGCAATTCTATCCATTGTGTGAGTTTTCTGATTGATTTATTACGGGAGGTCAATCTCTGCCCGACCGATGTATCAAAGACTCTCAAAAAGCGAAGAGTCCCGCGGACCCCGCGATTCTCGCCTCCGATCATCAGCACATAAAAATCAACAACGCTCAGTGTAACAGAGCCGCTGCCTAATCGCCGCATGACGCTGGTTACCTGCGCCTCCCCGTGGCCCTACAAAACACCTGGGATTGATCGGGATCCGGGGCGTAAATAGACAACAATTCTTGTTTTATATCAACAAACAAATGTGTGTGTCTGGATGGAGATTGTTCAGCTGCAGATGACGTTCCGAGTGAGAGACAGGCGACGAAGATGACGAAAATGTCAATTGTGCGTCAGAAATCATAACGAATTGTTAGTCGGTGCCTTAACGAAGTGTTTCTTTGAAACAATGTCGGGATAGGGGTGGTGAGACAGACAGACATAGAAAAAGCTCCCGAGAGAGACAGAGCATAGTTCCTAGACTTTTTTTGTTCCCCCGTCTTTTTAGACGAAGGGATAGTGTGATGGAAACGAAGAAAGAAAATGATAGATGGAGAGGGAGAGTAAATAAGAAACAAACGAGGTGTAACTCTGAGTACAGACTGGAAGAGATACAGAGAAAAAGAGAAAGACAGAGAGAGCGCAGACATACAGAGAGACAGCGACAGATAGAAAAAGAGGGACATGGGTAAAGGAGACGATCAACAGTGGCAGACAGAGATAGAGACAAGAAGAGCTCGCAACTAAGACGGAGACGCAGAGAGAAAGAAAGAGAGGGGGAGAGAAAGACAGATAAAGAGAGAGGCAGAGAGTAGATGCATTATAAAGGTGAGATCTAGGCTCCCGACTCTCTGACTCTCAAATCTGTTCAACTTTTTATAAAACTTGTAACACCTCATGTCGGTAGTTTTTTTTAATGTTACAGCCTTTTTTCCTGTTTTTAAAAGGAATGATATTTAATAGTTTTTTATTTGAATGTCTTTCTCCAAGAAATTTGAACTTCAGGTCACCGAGGAACAACTGGCGAACGAGACTTCCCGCTACCCTCAGGGCATCACCGCAAGCCGTCCTGCCATCCGACAGGACAACGTGGCCGACCGCTTCGTCGAGAAGGAAGAGGTCGTCCCCGAAAAATTAAAAGTGCGTAAATCTGCGGAAATAGCAATTTGTTTTGACCGACAGGGCGCGAGGGCGGGACAGCTGGAGGGGGCGGTGCGTTGGGAGGCTGCAGTCGCCCAACAGGATAACCTTGCAATGGGACACGAGAGGCCGACCGCTGTTCGTATGCAGGTATTTTATATTTATTGATCTTACTTAATAAAACTTCAGGATGACGCCTGCTGGAGAACCCAGCACAGGGTCCCCGTGGAGATTCAGCAGCCTCAGATCGGACGCATCACTATTCCAGAACTCACCGATGAACACGAAGTTCATGTGAGTTCTTTCCTAACCCAAATGTATTCTAGATACATATACACAGTTTTTTTAATGTTTTTCTTTAGTCTTGTAGTCAAAATTGCCCTCAATTTCAGTAGAATGGCCTTTGCGAAAACTATACAAACATACACAAAAATAGCATCGTTTGTTGCAAATATTTCTTAAATCTTGATTCATCGATGTGTAGAGAAAATAAAAATCAAGTTTTAAAGAAACATTCTTTAACAAGGCTTGTAAAATCTTAAAAACAAGAAATGTGCTTCAGAAAACACATTGTGTGCTTTTAATTTTTTAAAAATGACTTTTTATAGTATTGCAACTTTTGCTTAGGTTTCTTCTTTTATTCTATCTATTTTCATTTTGAAGAAATTGGCCAAACAACTACTTTTTACGACCCGTTTGACAACGAAAACCTGAAAAAGTTACTTGCTCAAAAACACAAGTTGTCCAAATACTTTTTTTTGTTTCTAAGTCGTTTGGAAACGGTTTTTGAATCCGAAACTGTTGAAAATCCGTAATTTTGAATCAATTTTCTCCAAGAACTGAACAGTTCACCAGGAACTTATATAAATTGTTCTATAGATGGATAAATATAGTGTTTTTCTTCCCCTTTCCTGCAATTTGACACAAATGAAGCTCCCTGAAACGTGCAATTGTGTGAACTTTCTTTTTCTCCGTTTTCCAAAGAACAAACTTCAGCGACGCGTAGTTGCTTTGATCGGTGTTTTTCGATTTCGTTGAATTCCGGCCACTGTAATTACAAGATAAGAGAGATATCTTCTTTAAAGACTTGGAACACCTGTCTCCCCGTGACAAAAGAGAATTGTAAACAGAAAATGAGCAGATTTCCTGGTTTCGTCATCGTGTGCAAACTTTCCGCGCAAGTGACCGCTTGCGAACAGAACACTTCTCATTAGTGTCAGCGGAGCTTTTTTCAGCCCCAATTAAAAATGCTCCTTTATAAAAACACAGAACAGTAATTCTATTATTCTATGGTTTGTTGTTTGAGCTATTCTAGTAGAGAAATGATCATGTCGGCGAAGGAATTGCGTCGAGGCTCACAACAAACGGGGAGACACCTGCCGAGTGTTTACGAGAGATATTTTGGTTCTTGCCAGGGCACAGACGACCGCTCGCACATACATATAGTCGTTGTACTTGAAACAACCTTGACTTCTAAAACTTTAATGAAGCCTCTTCTGATCTAAGCTTCAAAGACAATGTGCACTTAAGGGGAAAGTGACGACTTTAGCGGAGGAATAGCTAAATTCAAACCAAAAGTGGAAATAATAACGGGAAAATTGACCGGAGTGTGGAAAAACGTACCGGTATTAGGTATGGTTCAATCAGGTACATAACTCCGTAAAAAATAGAAACGAGCATAGTGAAAAAAACAAATTGTTGGACCAAATCCATGAATTTGTAATCTTTTTCTATTTTTTGTGAAATGTGAAGCATACCCATACTCGATTTAAAGCTCTAAAACGTTCAATTTTTAAAACTATTCTATAGGTGGGTCTTATGAAAGGCTATTCCATGATTAAATGTGTTTTAAAAAGTGTAAATGGAAGAACTTTAGCCTGAAATGCATTCTCTATTTTCGGCTACGGCGTAAAAGTTTTCAATGAAGTACAAGAAAGTTGTTTAATTTACCTAAGATTAAGTAAAGACAGACCCGAATTTTAAGGGTGTTTCTCTTTTAAAGCATATTTTTCAACAAAAAAGTTAACTTTATAAATATGTGTTAACATTTTGAAAAAAGAGAAAAATGGCAAACTGCAAGATGTGACATTCCATTTCAAAACCATTGTAATCTTTTGTTCGTTTCCTAGTGCGTTAATGAAAATAACGGGTGCAATTCAATTTTGCCGGCAGAAAACTATTTTTCTCCCACGATCTCTTTTATCACACTTTTGCTCTTCTGTCATCTCTTACCCCCACAATTACATTTATTGCCCCCTTTGAAGCCATGCATTAGTTTTTGACCCCGAAAGGAAGTATTCCACGTGTGGCAGAGTTCAGTTGTACCTGTCAGGGAAAAAAGTAATTACGAAGGCACTCATTTCGGAAATTAGATTTAAACGAGTTTCAGTAGACCCAGTTGGTCAGAAATCGTCTCGCTTAAAAATAGGATCCCTTTGCTGCTTTGAACTTTGCTACTGTTTTGATCTCCTTTGGACAAAGTCCCCACCACCCACACCTATTCATATTCATCTAATTGTGAATAGCCTCTTTAGTGGCTATTGATGTCAGTCGGTTTCAGTGCTCCTTTCAGGGCACAATACAGCTCGTCAAGGAAAGAGTTTGCAAGCAATTATGAGATCGCATAATGAGGTGCAAAACAAGAGCGCGCGGTCGGCGCTGCTCTCGCGGAGATTTCGCGGCTGTTTGTATCCGACGACTTTCGCTCAAAAAGAGTAGCGCCTGCTCAAAGGACAAATACACCCACCCGACACATCCCCTTATGCAACCCGATTGGAAGAACGGGGGGTTTGATAGACAAAGGAAACTTCGAGCAGAAGTAGAAGTAACAGTTTTCAAACAAAACAACCTCAAGGAACCTTTCAAGTTTGGGTATAGCTCTCGTCTAAGGTTCGTACGGATTGTAGCTAGGGTGGTTTGCACAATTTCCCGGGCCAAACAACAACACGGCAACGTATGTGATTGCAAACCTGCAAGATGATATGATCGAAACAATATCAGTGATCGATCAAAAGCGTTTCCGCCAAAGGAAACCATTCTTTTACCATTGCTAGAGGACTTCCGCCAACACTGTGTTTCTATGTCCAAGGTGACCAATAACAAATGTGGAAATCATCTTTGCAGCCTTAACGTTCTGCTCTTCAAAACAAATCCATATGCATGATAAAATGCATGTTTTTCAGTGCTATTTTTGTCAAAAACTGGGCTTTAGCCTTCTGTCTGATGTTTTTGAGTATGTCAGACTACTATTACATTTCTACCACTTTGGTAACCCCAAAAGCCAACGTTTTATAAGTAACTGGAAAGAACGTTAGGTTATTGCTTTCAGAAATAAAACAGAGTGGACTTTGTTATGTGTCACTCAACCAAATCGAATACGATTCAACCGTAGGCCTACTACGCAATAGTTTATACCACCTAATTGAGCATTACGAAGCATTTGTTACGGTGGTCCGATTGTTAAGGCAACATTAACGCGCTGTTGTGTAATATACACTTTTTACGTAAGAACAATTAATCGTATGAAACTACGATTTCGCGGTCTTTCGCCCTACGGTCTTTTGCCGTGAATGATACCTTGGTCGTAGCCAAGTTGACCGAGTTTTGACTCCACATAATACTGACAATGGTGACTCATGAAACATTCATATGCAAAGTCATCTATTTGTTTACTTTTTAGACACATTCTGCTTGAAAAATGTGTGACTGGCCGCAGAATTTTGAACGAAGCTTTGAATTGGCATGAAGAGCACAATTTTGAACAGACTGAACAGACACTTGCACTCTTTCCGCTGGTTTGCACCGACAAAGACCGAATTCGCTCACCTATTGAACTCCATTCGGAAAAATGAGCACAGATTTCAATGAATTGAAAAGAGGGCTTTTGATATTGAAATTCAATGGCTAATGAAGGGCAAAAAACTGAAATCAGAAGCATTAAGCGTTATTTTTTCTCAATGTTCTGTTGTAGAGACCAGGTGAGTTCGAAAAGTTTTCCTCCCTTCATTCAACAAAAAATTCTGTTCCTTGTTCACTAAAAAAGAAAAATCTCTCTTGGGAGACGATGTCACTTTCCCGGAATAGGCTTGTCACCACCAGTCTCCTCCACTCATCTCATTTTTGTTCTTTCAGCGCACCATTGTCGTCGCGCAGCCTCAGGGATACCAGAGGGTGAAGTGGAACGAGTTCCCTGAAGAGTTCAAGCCTGAGATCGGACAGGCTCCGAAGGTGAAGTCGCAGGACTGGGTGCCCGTGAACCAGGTAAGCAGGTTCTCTCTTTCATAAAACACACGTTAGAAAAATTTAATAACTCATAGTTTGAATATACGCTTTATCTTTACAACTCATGCTTTTAGAAAGGCACTAACTGATTTGAATATTCTGAAACGATTTTACTATGCCTTTTGCGTTTCATACCTTCTGTTTATCCAAGTCTCTCAGAAAAGACTTGTTTACCTTGCATGGTTTCATTAATTTCTGAGGGTTCCACTATTTTCAGTGAAAAAAAGAAGTCAAAAACAAGCTTTCAGAAATTGTTGAACTCTTAGCTGATCCTCTAAAGTGACGTGTCCTAATTACAGTTTTAAAATCCTTTTATAACACCTTGAAATGTGCCTAAAAATGTTTGTTATCTCGTTGTCCTAATTTTGACCCATGCTTCATTTCTGAATTTTTTATCTTTTTCTTCTGTTTCTACCGAAAATGGAAAATAGCAACATCAAAATGCAAATTGTATAAGAAGAGCATTTGCATCTTAAGAAAGGCGCCTTAATGAACGTTGGTCTAACAATGCAATTCTCGTCATACCTCACGCAAAATGTGTCAAAACGAACAAAATAATTTGCAATTTGCAATTTCTAATTGCTTCACAACTCATGATTAAGAAAGAATTTTGCTTTTTTGAAACAATTTCTTCATAAATTCTTTCTTAAGTTTTGAAGTCACGTTAAGGTTGTTTTTTAAGGAAACTACCGAAGTGCAGAGAACTCTCTACACCCCTTCGCGCATTTCGCGCGCCTGGCCCCCACCGGAGGACAGCATTGAGAAGCCTGAGTAAGTATATCCGCCCACACAAACAAGTATTTATCTTTTAGGCTGCCCTGGGGACCCAAGAAGGCAACTGGCGATATGGACTGGATCCATCAGGTAATTTGAACTGGCTAGGGAGGAAAACAATAGAGTGCAGGAAGCGAATGGAGTAATCAAGACGTCCGCCTGGTCGAGTACGTCGAAGGTAAACCGCGCTTGGCCGCCTCCGGAGGGAGACGTCCTCTCGCGTAACTTCGAGGGAACTCAGCACATGGGAGCTGTTCAGTGGCCTCCTTCGGAGTCTGAGGCTATGGAGAAGGAAAGGGTTGAGGTTTGTCAGACAGCCAGAGAGAAGGAGATAAGCAGAGAGATAGATACTTAGAAATACAGAGCCAAAGCAAAAAGGTGACGAAGACTAAGGTACTTATACAAGGAGATTATGACTCTGACAAACACAGACTAAGAGTGAGAATAGGGCTCAGCCTGTGGCTTAAGCTAAAGCTGCGACTGAGGCTGTGCTTTTTCCAGGTGCTGCAGAAGCACATCCCCCAGAGGAAGATGGAGCGCCAGTGGCCTCCCCCGCCTCCCCAGTACCAGGTCGTCGAGCACACCGAACCTGAAGAGCCCGTCGACCAGGTTAACAATTTGACCGCTCTAAAAAAACATTTTTTTAGGACCGAATCATGCCGGTGAATAGCATGCGGACGGGGCAATTGGTTTCATCGTAGAGGTAGTCGCACTAATAATCGCTTAATAGACGTTTGAATTTTATCGTGTGGAGTTCGCTAATTAACAAAGCAACAACTAAAGATAACGCTGTAATTTGGAATGTTTCAGGTGTCGGCCATGCGGAGACAGCAGTAGCCGCCCAGCCGCCCAACTGCTCGTAGTCTTAGCCGAACCGCTTCGATAACTTCGCTTCGATTAAATAAAATAAACGATTGAAATGTGTATGTACTTTGGTTTTCAATAAACTTTGCGCATCGAACAATTTGATTTCCAAAATTCCTTACAAAACTGTTGACCGTTGTTTTCTTCGAGAGCCTTGACATGAGCGAAAGCGAAGAAACTTTGGCGGACTTGAGCCTAGTATGCATGCTTGTCAGATATAGTAATCATATAATAGTATTTATTGGTGTTCCTAGGATTCACACCGCCTACCTGAAAACATCTCTTCTGCCATAAGGCTTCGAAGTGAAGTTGGCAATGGTGAATGGAAAGCATATAACTCTCCAAGAGTAACCATGAAGGTTTCCATAGAGAAATATACCACAAATGGAAAGAATTCATGTTTATAATCCGTTGAAACGAAGGAAAGTTTATTCTGATGTTAGGTTTAGGTGCCATAGCACTCATATGTATATCATTATTTTTACTTCTACCTTCTCAGTACTTTAGTAGATGGACCCTCTCTTTGAAAACATTTTCAATTCTCTGCGGGCAGCACAAATAGGTATTTTATATGTCGCGACCATAACATAAGCTTTTCTGCAGCCTTTATGCAGCCTTTCGGCAATTGAAATCAAGTGTGCACGTCACCCGTAGGGTTTTTTAACCTTGTAGAAATCAGATCAGTATGTGTTTTTGAACATTCTTTCACGTGCTACTATAAAGTCACATAACCGCAATACTTCTTATTAAGTGCGAAAAACATCATTATAAACAGTGCTATGTATCACTAAATGACCTCGTTTAGGTAATTAAATTATAGTATATTACTTTGTTATTGTGCTTTGATCATGCCGTTTGTATCAAGGAAACGGAATTATGGCTTTTGACGAGAATCGGGTCGGTAGGCGATATCTGGGAAATGTAGTCATTGCAAATTTAAACAATCCCTTGCCACCAACGACATTATTATGTTCACAAAGGCACTTTTTCAAAAGTGTAGAGCATTCAACCTTTGAATAATATTGTAAGAATTACAATGGACAATATACACAACCTCGTTTACATCAACTAGATGCAAATATTTTTTGAATTCATTGTCGGTTTTAAGCCTTTTCATCGGTGCGCGTGTACAAATCTTTATATTTCATTATTTCATATTAGATATTTTTCTCTCTCATCCCTGGTCAAATGGTTTTTGATGGAAAATGTCATGCGTCATCCACGCACAGCTCAATGTAAAGGGCGAATCGGACGCGCGTCGTACAGATAGATGGACACGCTTTCTTTCACTACTTTTAGCAGTTCCTTAGCTTTATAATAAATTTGTTTTCAGGATACATAGATTATTCTTACAATGTAGTTCTAGCTACAATTATTTGACAACAAGCTCCTTTTTCCGCTGTGAAAAGGTAAATTTTAAAAGCACACTTGTTACCCTGCACAAGTACCTTTTATGAACCGCTGATTTTCGGTGGCAAACTCTATAATTTCCTGGCACATTCATTTGCTAAAGAAATTTCTATGGGACCAAGACAACTTTCCGCCATTGTCAAAAACGGATGTTTTCCCATCAGTAAGTTGTACCTACAATACTAACTACCAAACCTTCAGGAAAACACTATCTCTGTATAATAATACTGAGGTAGAAAAATATGAGGACACCCTTGTGAGGATGATTCGGAGTGCACTACTCCCGAGTGGCGAAGTAGAGAGGTAGTCTATACAGATTGAAGCAGCAAGCATAATTTGCAGCCCACTTCTTCACGGACTGACTCTTTTAATCGGACTATGGACAATCCTCAAAAAAGGAAGCTGTAAAGTCGTAGGTATATTCATAATCACAATTTTGAGTTAATCAAAACTAATAATTTGTTTCCAGATTTAACCTGCAGTATTTGCTGTTAACCGGAAGGAGAATTTTGCGCCGTTGAATTGGATGGGCAGGTAACTACTGGCTGAGCAACTGGAGACAAATCCCTACTATCACCTCTCGAAGGCAGCTTCTCAACGAGCAAAACTGTTGGATGCTTCGTACCATCAGAGCGCAAAATGGCCCCTGCCGGACCACCGGTCAGTGCCACTACTGCGTAGCTGCTGGTAGGCACTCGAAAGCCCGCAGCCAGGACCTCTGTCATCGCATTTTCCCAAGTAGAGCCCTTTATTTCCGATATTTATAATTGTAATTTGAAAACCAGGACAACTATTACCCTAATCCTACCGTTTCTTCTGTAACCTCAGGGTTTCACCCTTCCGCTGTCCCTCTAGAGAAACCCTGGGGGCTTTTCTCTACCGCCGCGAGCGCTTTCCCTACTGCTGTAATAATCCATCGATTACAGGATCGGGACGACTACAAAAGAGGGGACGCGGGCGGCACGGGGGAGAGAGGAGAGAAGGTCGCCTCTCAAGATCTCCACACCATGATCCATTTTGATCTATTCATATGAACGTAGTTCTTATCACTCTGTCTCTCTTATCTCTCCCGGGTATCTAGGTTCTTAGAGAACCTAAATACCTTTATCTCTTCCAACTCGTATAACGTATTGATAGATCACCTTTAATAAAGTTAATAAACATGTTAAACCCAAATTTCTTTTTCTTCTTCTCAGGTTTAAGATGCAGCACTCGTTGAAAAGCTGAATGGTCCTCTTTAAGAAAAGTCAATATCTCGTATCCGTTGCATTTTGTCTGTAATTTTTTTCTCTCTACCGGTCTCTCTCTATATTCCTACTTTAGTAATTGGAATTGTATTTTTTTAATCCTTGCCTTCTTTCCTTACAGCCCATTTCTTGTGCCCCCCCCCCAGAGGACTGCCGTACACAAATACAACCCACACAACTCGCAAACTAAAAGCTTTGGATAAACTAGTGCCCCGGGAGGCTAATCACAACTTGAGAATAGCTATGAAAGCCTTGAATTGAGAGGTGAGCGAGAAGCATTCTCTTTCTCTGATATTGAGAGCAGTGGAGATAACTGCGAGCAAATATTAGACCACAACTGATACAACCTAAAATACGGCTGTCAGTCTAGTGACGTAAAGATCATCATCTCTCTGTGGATCTCAGTGTGTGTTGGTGTGTGCGTGTGTGTATGTTTTCCACAAAGTTTGTGTGTGTGTCTTTCCACAAAAGATTTCTGTTGTAAAAGATTTGTATCCTTTTCTCTCCACTAATACAAATTTCAGCCTTGCACTCAGCAACAGAAACATATCAAAATGCAAATATGTTCATTGAAGCATACATGGAATAACACAAAAGGCAATAAAATATCTAATGTGCTGAGAGTACCCGGGTCGATCTGAGCTACAATTCACGAACCACGTACGAAGCTCGGCGCGTGCATGAACGCGTGGGGCTCCAGAGGGAATTACGTGAAAATGGGTCGGCCGGGCTGGTCTTCGTAAGAATTCTGCTGGGTCTGGGGTTCCTCCTCGACAGAGCTGCCACGGGACTGAAAACGCACATAAGTTTCTGAACAAATTGTTGCTTTACCTCAAAATCTCTCAAACGGCTAGAGAGTTTATCCTCAAACAAGGCCTTGTATCCGGGAGAGATGAAGTTCATCAGTTCGTAGAGGCTGTCGTAGTACTTTGTGAAGAGTTCCAAACGGGTGAAGTCTCCGATCATGCAGTCGTGGCGCACTGAGGTGATCCTCCATCCCTTAAGGGTCAGTTCGAGGCAGTATGGCTGTTCTGAAAACAAAATTTGAGAAAGGTGCATGTTTTGCGTCTAGCGTTTTGCGTTCCGGTCTGTGAGTCTTACGGCAAAAAGGACTTTTGAAGTTCACGTGAACAGAAAATCAAACGACACTTCCCCGAACCGCTATCAAATGATTATCGCTAATGGGAATTGCCCGGTCAACATGGGCTGAGACTACTTTTTTTTCAAGTGGATTTGGGAAAGGATTACTTAGCAAAAGCAATCTTCCATATAGGGGATAACTGAAAAAATGGGTTTTGCACGAGCTGTTCTTAGTAAAAACAAAAGTCTAAAATCGATTCCTTCTGATTCTTTTACTTTCTCACAACTCACATATATGTTCGAAATTGAGTTCATTTATACAATTTATGTAGTTCAACATAATAGTAATAATATCATAATCAGAGTCAATAGACACGCTTCATTGAATTTACGTAATTTCAAGTGCATATTTCGCAACAAACGTCATCTTATCCCAGATAGCCCAGGAGATAATTGCCCTACCCCGCCGCGAATGATGTCATCTATGTTGCTATTCGCCACTTAGGTTAATAGGTCGTTTAGCTTTGGTAATAGATTAAATGGTATTTGAAATGACGTTTTGTTTATAGCCGCCAAATTAGTGGTGAATTAAAGAGAGATTTAACTGAGCTCAATTTGCGCCGAAAATTAGAATCCCACTGCTAACTCGTGAATTTCCGCCCTTTGTTGTTTTAGGTTGTTTTGTTGCTGACAGTTTCTTTTTGGTTGAACTCCATATGGTTTTCGGCGCCCCCTGCCTAATCCCTCCCGCTATGTACATAGTGCGTTGTTCGTGAAACGCGACCCGGCGACCCGATTAGGTGCCAGCGGGCCACCCGAAAACTGACGTCATTTATGACTAGCTTGATGGTCTCCTGCGACTGTGCAAAGATCAAACGGCTACACAAACTGGTCGCGACGTCACGTCGATCTCGCGACGACATGGGGCCCGTCGTAAATAATCAGGGAACCAGTGGAAAATAGTCGGCCACCCAAACAACCATCCCTCGCAAACCACGTGACATTGTTTCTCGTTTGTTGCACAGACACACGTGTGGTGGAAGACCACCCACTCACCTTCAACTGTGGTCACATTGACGAAGATGAGGTCAGGTGTGCGGGGGAGCATCTCACTGACACTGATGCCATCGACGGCGAAGGAGAGTTCATGGACGGCAGCTGAAACATACTTTGTTGAATTTTAAAGAAATTGAAATACCAATGGCTTCAAGTTCCAAGGAAGATTCTCCACGGCTGGCGGGATTTGTGCTGGCGCAAGAACGGTTCATTGTAGAGACTTTGTGCAGAGACAGCGATCTAAAAGATCTGAAATGTAAAACTAATTTATCAACTACAAAGCAAGGATTCTATGATTACTATTACAATCAATGCTTGGAAACTGTATTGTAGTTTGTCAACAGAACCGTATTGTGATGGGCGTACTACCCGCACAACAAACTTTGAACCTTTAGGTGCAAAGTTTCATGTTCAGCGTTAAAACGTATCAAAAGAGCGATGTTCGATACTTTTGGCGATTAAGCCAAACTGTAGCCAAAAGTTCGATGTGCGTTCATCTGTGTGAAGCCTAAAGTAGTGAACACTTTGAAGTACTTTTAAGTATTGGTATGTTTATCCTTTAAGCGAATGTTGTAGCGCGTTGTTTTCATTCTGTGACCTCTAACCCAATTATCGTGTTTTTGTCTAGACCTAACACCCAAAATCCCTCAATTAAGAACCTGTCCCCTCTTTGGCAAAGATCGCTTTTTCTTTCCACGCGGAACTTCCTTGTCTTAGCGCTCATAAACCCTGCAAGCTCTATTTCCATATGAATGACTTGTCGATTCTTCGTCGCCAACCAACCCCCGCACCTCGGCGTTTGCGAAACAAGGCGCTGGGCCCTCGATTTTGCTCCACGTGCGTTTCCGGCGCTTAACTATGCGTTCAAAGCTCGAAATTGCAGCCTTTTGCAAAGATTTGTGGCGCTACTTTTATCGCGAAGTCACGCTGGCTTTGTTTTGTGGATTGTTGTCAGTTGAGAAACGGCGGGTGTAGAGGCCGAAAATCTTATGTCTGGGCTCCACTCGGTCAATTTGTGTGCCAAAAAGACCCCCGGTCAGAATGTGTCTAAGAGGAGGTTGATTCGATTAAACGGGCGAAGAATTGGGGACAATTTGATCGCTTCGGGTAAAAGACCATTTTTCGCCGTTGAAGCTCAAAAGGAGAAACTCTCCTGATTCAATATTCGATTTTAGCCGCAAACACTTTTAAAGCAAAGGAAATATCAGCGAAATATGTACGTATCGCTGTCTGCATTTTGGAATATTGCAATGAAAATGTCACACTCTTTTCTTGAAAAGGCAGATTCAGGTCACGTTTCGCTGTACGGTATGCACTGAAATTTCGTAATCCAATTATTATGTAGATGGATAACGAGTTAGTTTTTCGAAAATGCGGCATTTTCAAGGTTCTCTTTGTGTGTAATTGAAATTCGTATGAAATGGAACCATTAGCACCGAAAGGTTTAAGCAACAACAACACTTTGACATCGTGCACACAAGCAACTAGATGCTGAATACTAGCTTTCTGATCGAGATACTAAGTAAAAGTGTCTTGAAAAGGTATACTTACCCTGGAGGAGAGCTGTGGGCGCCGCAACGCATGCAGGGGAGAGGCTCGGACTTCAGCATGGCGAACGTACTAAACGGGGAAGGTTAGAGATGGCAATGAGTGCGGGGCGGGGGAATCCCCAAAAAGGGCGGGGCTTGCACCCGACCGATTGCGAAACACAACAAGACGTCAAGGAAATGCTAATTAGGGGTCAACGCGGGGCCAAGAATCGAACGATCGCGAGCAACAGTTGCGGCAAATGTCCAAGACAGGTGATATTTGTGTAGACGAGGAATTAGAAAAGAGGGAGAAAAACAGAAAATTGGAGCAGATTCCAGGGAAAAGGCTGCAGCAATGGGCAAAAACAAGGTATTTGTATGTCTGGTTACCAAGTAGAAAGGAAAACTTTGAGAAATGCATGTCGGCATGAGAAATCTCGCGTTTGGGAAGAAGAAATGATATTTCAGTGGCACATTATTCAACATAAAGGTTGGAAAACACATTTTCTGATTAACGTAGTTATTTATAATTGATATTCTTACACCAAAGCTAAAACTTTACTTTTCGGAAAACGTAAAATTTTCAAACGATAGACTTGAATTGTGGACTGTTGTTTACAATTTATGGATACATGCAATTCTAAACTCCATGAGCAGGTAGTGTAAAACAACTCGAAAACTCTGTTTTTAAGGTGTTTTAAACACAATCCTTTTCACATTTTCAACTGCCATTTTCAAAAGTTTCAAGTGCATGAGATCAAAATAAACAGAACAGGAAATGACGTTCAGGCCGTGATCGTAAAATCGGTTGCATTGTAAATGACGCCCGGTTTGGTGAGCTATGGGAAAAAAGCTGTTTCTCCGTTCTCTTCGGCTATGACCCATATCATAATAATACAAACAATTGAGCCTATTGCTAAGTTCAAAAACTAAAAAAAAAAGAAAAATCAACAGCCTACGCTTCTCAAAATTTAAAGTGGGGGTGCAGGGCTGCCAGCAAACTAGCTGTAAATATTCTGACGTGGAGCATTGACGGCTGTTCGGGGAAGGCCATTCTCTGTGAAAATGCGTTCGCGGAACCCTATTAGCACAGGAAAAACTAAGGTTCGATCCAATTTCAAAAGCCACGGTGTTCTTTTTTGTGCCACTCATTAGGTGTAAGTAGCTGCATTAGCTAAGTGAACAGTAGAAAGAGAGAATAAGGAAGTGTTTGGTGCGAAACCGCGAAACATAAGCGAACCGAGTGCGCCTAAAGGGGGCGGTGCGCAAAATCAGAAACTAACGTGGCAATCAGGTTCCTTTTCCCAAAGATCAAAGACAGACCAAAATATGAAAGGGTTCGCGGAGGCATACGGTAATCATGCGCTCTCCGTTGCAAGGAAACAACATGGAAAAGAATGATAAGAATCTGCAGGAAATGGCTAAACACAGCCTATATGGGTGCATTTACTGATAAAAACGTTGAACCTGCGGATTATAGCTGTAACCTGGCTGTAATTTACGATTGTAGCTCAGGTAGATTGACGGTTGCCACGTTTAGCCGAGCTAGCACATTCCATCAAGCACGTAAGAACCGGGCGAACGAGGTTTTAATTAGAAAAATTAATACATTTTCTAGCCACATATGTATTGCCAATTTTGAAACATACGAAAAATGGTTTAAAAATGAGATTCTTGAAATGTGTTTGTGAGGTCTGAAATTTGAGACAATGCGAATACTTTAACGGAAATGTGAGCAACAGCATAGAAGATGATTCAAATGGAAAGAAAGTTTTGAGTTCTTGAAGAATAAAAGAACATTGAGCAAACTACAATACGACTGATAAGAGGATAGCTTAGAAAGGAAACTCTAACTTAGGTAGAGTGGAGTGAAAACCGGAAACTGAGTCAGAAGTTTTGAACATTCAATTTTGAAACATGACACATTGGGAAAAAATTGGTTTGCCAAACTTCTAAACTAGAATAACGAAATCGTAATAATGTGATAATGTTACCTTTCATGGCTACCCCGAAATTGACTTCGTCAAATTCAAATAATTGAAAACTATTACTTCGGTATTAATTTGGAAAGCAAACTTCAAAAACTAGAGTCCATACACCATATGTTTCCCCATTTTTCCTGCTCTCATCAGTCTGGAGTATCAACAACTCGAAGCTGTTGACGACTATGCTAGACAAAGCAATGACGAAACGTATAGTGCAAGTGAGTAAACAAGCAGTGCTTATAGCTGAGTCACACAACACCAAACCACCACCAGAACATCCCCCGCCGTAAAACGGGTTGGCAAGGCCACGTGGTGCCGCTAGCGGTCACATGTGAAGAAAAGTGAGCCGACTGGCGACCACCGTGCAGCTGCGTTGCACGCGGAACGCACGTGCTTACCTCCGCACGTCGGTTTCGCTATTGGTAATGGAATGTGAAGGTCTCCGCCGGATCAGAAAGCAAAGTAGACAGGTGCAATTGTCGCAAAAACGTAATAGATAGATAGGAAAGCGTGTGGAGAAAGCGGTGTAACATAAAATATGGCTGCACACATGAAACCAACATGCGTGATAAGAGAGCTGACCACCAGACGTTAAACTAGCCAACTCACAAACAAAAAAAGGTGCGGATTGTGTGATATGCGTGCGTACGTGCAAATCGGTATCTTATATGCGGGGACGATCAGGGTTGAAGAGATCAGGGTGGGAGGTGTCTGATCCAGTTCAAATAGATCAAATCACGAAGATCAAAATCGCATTACGCTTTTCAAAATCTGCATGCTAATGTGGGGCGTTAATAGCATAACGATATTTGGCAAGTTTCGCAATTTGACAACCTAAAAACCTGTGAAAGCCAAAATGAAGCAATAGAATAGCTGACTGTTGAACATGCTTTTGAAATTTCAGCAGGATTATACGAGAGAGAAACAACGCATTGAAACTCAATGCGGATTTTCTACAAACTTATATCTGAAGTTCTTTTTGGCCTTCATTGGCGAACGAGGCTCCTTATAAGGAGCTGGTTCGTGGTAAAAGAAGGCGTGACCTAAGAGCGAAAGACTGAACCAACTTGTGACAACTTGCGCATTGGTATCATATGGTTTCGAGCTAAAGGTGTCAAGTTCAAACATCTGAAAACTAGGAGAAGTTCGTCTTTTTTTCAACGCAGTATTGCGAAAAGTTGAAAATTATCAATTCATCCCTCGAGGTGAATACAGTTGTTATTTTAAATAGAGTAAAGCACAAAATGCAAAGTATTAGTTGTGAAATTTTCGAGATGTCTCAAAAACCTCCAGACGAGGCGAATCCACATGATGTAATAGCACGTGAGAGGAACTTAACAAAATATCGCGCCTGGGTCTGATTTATCAGAAATTATAGTTACTTAATTACACTTACGTGCAGGCGAGAAAGGCCCATAAATGGAAATAGGTACCGCCCACCATGCATAGTTAATTATGTTTACAAGCTATTTGTCATTCCCTAGCTGCAGTACGAAAAGTGCTACTGAATTCTGGTGTTGCACAACACTACACTATTAGTTTGTTGCAGGAAAACGTGTTTTGCTTGGAAGTTTCAGTGTAAACGTAATCGTTTCCAGAAACTTTAAAAAAAAGAACGCAGTAATCTTTGGCTGTTGTTGTTCCAAAATGCTTTGTGGTTGATGGATTTGGAAAACTTCCTCATTCCGACTTCCCATTCCTCATGAATCAACAAGTGCTTGACTGAAGACCCGAACTGCTTATGTCATCAGGAGTTTAAACTATGTTTTGAGCCAAGACCCTGCTTTCTCACGGATCAGCCGTACTTCGAGGAAAGCAATCAACAATCGAAGCCATAAAACGAAAATGTTGAGGTCAGGAAAGATAAACTTTTTCTTTTCAACGTGATGGGCTTATCTTATCAAGCTTATGAATTTGAATTTTGTGTTCGAAAAGTTGGTATAATTTCATACTTTTTCAAATACGACTTAAATTCTAGACGGCTTAGCATGCTTTAAGCAACAGCGATTTTCTTACCTTGAGGTTTGAAAAGTATAAAGTGACTTAGTGGTTCGAAAATGTTGTTTCCGGGTTTCCTGAACTTAAAATCGCTTTAAAAGTACTCGCAAAGTTTGCAGAAAAAAGCCTCTGTTGTGGCGGAAGTCCGCTGGACGTTTGGCTGCCGGGGGCGGGCGGGTGCGAAAGTCGTTTCAGTGTATAGAGAAGCAAACATCTTGGCGGCGATATAACTAATTAATTAGTTTTGCGGAGGCACGGCACCCGAAGAAGCCATATAGTCGAAGTGAGTAGAAGAAATTGGAATGACGACAGAAATGGAAAAGTTGGGGAAAATAGGCCTCCGTGAAGGTTAATAACGCCCACGGTTCATTCATTTCACATCAGGCAGGGGGAACTACTAGTGACAGTTTCTGGGGGAAACTCGGCTTTAGAAATGAAGAAGGCAACGAGTAAGGTTTTTAATTTTAAGTTTTTGGAACAAACGAACTGAAGTTCACGATTTTTTGAAATAAAAGTATTTTTTTTGAATTTTGAAACAAAGAATGTAAAACATTAGTAAAACTTCGAAATATGTTTTTGAGCTTCGAAGATGTTTTTTAGCTGAATATGGTTCTGTGATTTAAATTGGTTTAGTAATTCTGTCGAAAAACGATGAAGAGCCGAAGTCAGGAAGAATTTTGTTGTCTGTTTCCATTCAACGGCTGCAAATCCCTTAATCTTCTCTTTAGAAGCTCAAACACCAAGTATATGCGATTTGGTGTATAAAATTAAAGCGTTAATTTTAAATGAACCTGAAAATCGGTTTTTACAAAGTTTACTAAACTAACAACGGTACAAAACGTCTAAACCGAAACAGCAGAGAAGGGGCGTTGCGTTCTTCTCTAACAAGACTTTAAGACAGTAAGCCCACCCAGAGAGCCTTGTAAGGAAACGGCGGTAAGAGCTGTTTGTGAGTTGTCTCAGATAGGACCGTGGTTGTGCCGGTGGCGATTTCACGTGTCTTACACGTGAAGCAAACTGGTAGCTGACGAGATAGGAAAAAAGAGGACCACGCCGAAATTAATGAGAGCTGCCGGCACCAACAACAGCCACGGAAAGTCGATGTTTTAAAGAGGAAGAGGTGGTGTTTGGGTTCAGGGAAGCCGTAAATAAGGAAAAAGAGACCTCAAAGAACACAGTTGCAGACGGTTTTTTGACGCACCATTCAGATAAGCACTGCTCGACGACTATTTTTAAAGATTGGTTGAACTTTGAAATGTGGTCTTTTGATTTCAAGGGAACGACTGTTTTCTTCACACCACTCAGATAAGGAACGTTGAAAAGGCGTAGCTTTCAAAAAATTTAAAATTTACCTCATTTGCAAACGAACTTTTTTGTTGAAGGCCAAATTTGCCAGTTTTGCACGTGAATTACCAGCAAGATTTGTGTTGTTTCTAGACAAACAATATGTATTTTTTGGTTCCTGTTCTTCGTCGCTACGTAGATCAAATATTAGTTTCCTTCCAATAGATTTGGCATTTCGTTGTATTATTAATGCTAATGCAATTTGTTTTTGGAATTTCGCTTCGCGTAGTAGTAGCATTTTTGGGGTATCATTTGCTCTAACATACTGTTAAAGTAAACCATCGTTAAAGAGACGTAATTAGGTACTAATAGTTTTGCAAGTGTACTCGCCAATAACCATTTTTCCCGGCAAACATAATTTACGAGCTAATAAAATGCTCTGGTAAAAGGATTGCAATTTGGAAAAATGGCAAACTTTATAGTATAAAAATGTTTGAAGAAAAGAACACAGTCAACTCACAGAGATGTGATTGCTTCAAAAGTAAGGTTTGCCGGAAACAACACAAACAAGCGCTGAAAAAGTTGTTTTGGAAGTCACGTTTGACTAACAACTGTTTTCAGGTAGAAAAACGGTGTGAATTTCCTAGGTGACTCGGTAAAATGATAATACTTCAGTTGTTTTCTCGCTATTTGAGTCACTCACTGTCACTTCCTGAAACAGTTTTCCATTTGTCATAAAATCAAGCTATGAAAAAAGACAACAAGTATGTACCAAAAGTCGTTCGAAAATCAAAAACCTTTGTTTGTCATCTGATCGCATGAAAACGCGTCCACGGTAGCCATACATGCTCATTTACTGCCAAAGATAGCGAAATTACAGTTGCTTTTTTGATAAGACAAGTATTTACAAGTATAGATCAGATCATGCATCAAGGGGCATGGAGGGACGCGTGAAGACAGCTGACACTCTTGAGAATGGGGGATGGAGAACCAGAGAGCAGAATGTTTTCGGCCAAGGTAAAGGAAGGAACGTTGTGTTCGCATGTCTAAGATTGTATTTGGGCTGGCCACAAATTCAAGTGTTTTTGGCGAATGGCACGCGGGAAATAATTGTGGAAAACGGCAGGTTTCCATTTGGCACGTAGACATACAGTATCGTGTTTACAAGTGTTTACAATATAGGGCTTGAATTAGTCTTCGATTTAAGAACGTCAAGCGACCACGGAGAAATAGGTTCGATAGTCGGGTGCATTGTTAGGGTTTCCTCCAAGAAACTTTGGCACGTCCCGCAAAATTAGTAGCACTTTACTGGTGATTTGAACAAACGGATCCGGAGCATAATGCACTGTACTTATTTACGCGAATTAAATGTTAACATCGAGTTAAGGGGTTGATGGAGTTTTCCATTTGATTGTTCTTTGGTGTGGCTAAGTATGCTGTGATACAGAAGTGTAACCTACATTTGCACTTTGTCCGCGGTTTTCGTTAAAGAAACTGTTAGGGAAACTCTAACTGAATATGATTTGTATGCACAGTGAGGCAGTAATATAGTCCTAGCCAATTCTAGTCCCTTCTCATTTTGGGCACTACGTACTCTATTTTCGGCGGCACGGTAATTTCCTTCATTACGGTATCTCAACTTGGCTGATTGAATCAATTTTTACTGTTTTGTAATGTTTCATTGATAATGTTCTAAAATTATGTTTGTTTTTTAGTTTCTTTTATAACTGGCTTTTTTTAAAAGGCGTAGCCGCTGAAACAGAAAACCGACGGATTTTTCAGCCTCCGCCGCTGCGCCTTGGACAGGTGCCGCCATAGCGCAGGCGGTAGCGAGTTTGCCTATTAGCCAGACGGCTTTCCAAGGCCGTGGGTTCGAATCTTGGGTCATTATTTAAAGATTTTCAGTATGGGACATTTCATTTGCAACGCGAAAGTTTACTGTATCCCTCTGTTATTGCGTCAAATAGACGGAACTAGGATTGGCGAAGACTATAACAAATTTATACAATACGGTTGGTACAAAATGCATTAAGATATAAGTCATATAGACGTAGAAAACCCCTTGTGGGACCTGTTTAACAAATAAACTAAAATCTAGGTCGTCGTGTGACTCCAAAAAGTATGCATAAAGGGTAACTGAAGATTTGGACACAGGGCTTGAAACGATGTATTTATGGTACTGTGTTATAAAGGAAAGACAGGGCAAATCTATGTAGCATAACGCTTCTCATCAGTGTTAATGGATATTTGCAATTATTGGTCGTTCTTTGAAATGGCTAAGTATGTTGTGATGCGAAAGTTTAACCGTCATTTGCACTTTGTTCTGAAGGACGCTTTCCTCAAAACAACTCTACAACAGAAACTACAGTTGCACTGATTTCAATTAACACGAGATAATTGTATTTTCAATGTTTGAGTGTTCTTTGCAAAATTCAAAAGAAAATGTATCACGCCATGTTTCGATGAACGGTTTAGATGCACTGTAGTTTGTCAGTAAAGCGATGGGGAAGAAACTTTAGTCTCTACAGGCTATTTTATTGGGAAAATATGTTGCTCGTATTTTGATTAAATTCGTAGCAAATATACTTGGTGTTATATCACTTTTGGGTACTTTGAACAACAACGAAACCGAAAAGTTTGAATAAAGGTTTGAAGACATAGTTTCTTCTTGGGAAACGAGTATAAAATAAAGAGGAAAAATAAGATTTTAAAGGTTATTCAAAAGGTCCTATTGAAAATAGAAAAGTAAAAAGAGATGGTGGAATAAATGTTTTGTCTCTGGGTGAGCCAAATTTAATACTACCTTTCAATCGACATTCCATAACTAAATGGGGTTTGGTTTGTTTGGTATCCCTTGTTGCAGGCAGAGCTTAACATAATTCAAAAAAGGAGCCTACTTTTTATTAAAATACAAGAGGATTGTGTTTTCAGTTAGAGGAAAGACAAAATGACCTCAGTGCAACGTGCACCTTGTCAAAGTTTACTAATTTCTGCGCAAATGTTCCGCACCCTTTGACGTCATTGCAAATCGGCAGTGTTCCTTTGCAAAGAGGCGCTTATTTCGTCATCTGACCGTTGCTTGTTTGGCCCAAACATTTCGAAAGCCATCTTGAGTGACGGGGGACCCGAAAAACATTAGCATTTCGTCGACAAGAGGCTGCCTGTGCGCGACAAGAACTCCCTTTCCCTGGTGCTGGATCGAATACCAAACGCCGTACAGACCACCCACGTCACACTCTTCGGTGTAAAGCTTACTTGGCGTCGAATTCGCTCCTTCTCCTCATGTCCAGTGTCCTCTTTGTAGAATCGTTTCTTTTCGCATTTGATGACGATTCTGAAAACCAAACTTAGCAATGATAACTTTTGTTTTTTTTTTCCTGATCAACGCTTAGTATTTTTTCTGAAGAACCACAAACGATGTATTTCATGGTAGAAACAATTTAAGGTGTCCGCTTTTTCTTTTATTTAATTATCCATTCTTTGAATTCTGGATCCTGTACAATAAAGTTTAAAAATCGGCATCTGTGTTTGTTTTTTATTATGAATACTATATGTGAAAACTAGCAGACAGGCTGACGATTAATAATTGTTTTGTTTAATATTGGTAAACCAAACTATATAGTAAACCTTTTCATTTTCTTGAGGAACCACTGCTCAAATATATGTGTTTCCTATTTTTTCATTTTACAAGCAAAATATAAAATCATCATTTCAAAAAGCTCTTGAATGGGAAATTTTTGCACAATACATGTTTTAATCCGAAAGATTTTATTTCAAAAATGGCAAGAACTTGGTCGCAATTCAGTTTTGCTAACTTGATTACATTGAAGAAGGTGTTTCTTTTAATAGTTCATACTAAAATTAACAATGTTTAAAAAACTTAATACGTTTTTATAATTCTTAAAGAGAAAACGCTAAGGTATGAGTGATTTTCAAGAAATTCGTACAAATTTCCAAGACATCAAAAATACTTCAATCGTTTCCGATAAGGTTTTCGTTATCTTACGCCCACGTTTGAAAAGAATGGACAGAAAAACTTACGACTTCTACTGCGTTGGCGTAGACTTCTGGTTTGTCGAGGTAATTCATGAATAGTGCTGAGGTCAGAAGACATTTCTTCGTAAAGCGAAGCAGCAGAAATCCAACGGCTCATGCTAAATGTAGATCTTTATTGAGTTTGCAAAGGCTATCTTACTCGTCTTGTCTGTAAGAGGGAGAGACTCCGAGTTCACAGGCGAGGCTGTTCGCATCAGCTCCGGGGACGGCAGCGCAGGGAATCGGCATGATCACAATTGGAGCCTGGTAGCGATAGGTGGAAAACACCCGGCCGGTGTCCTTTTAGATACCAGCTGAGTGATATCGTTGACACCCACCACGTCTGGGCAAAAATAACTGCGCGGCGCGACGATTCTAAAAACAGCAGTGACGCCAAAACTGGTAACGGAGGAAAGAGTATCGATCAAAGGGCGATCCCGTTTGTTTTTCAAAGAAAACGGGGTTTTCCAGACAATAGTAGGGTCAACAAATTTGGTAGGTAGTCTTTGATGTTTCACCTTAGCCCTACATGTTTCGTGTTGAATATTTTTGATCTCTGTCCGGGAAAAAAAATTCCAACAGAATGTTCATAGATTATTTTGATTAACGCGACATTAAAGTTAACACTTAGTTTTCGAAAAGATCTTATATGCACACTTATTGAACGCAGGGCGTAGTTGTAGAAAACTAATGGTGCACAATAATCCTTTATCTACAATCGTTATCTTTTGCCCCATTGTGAATGAAACTAAACGAACTCTTTCTTGCATTTTTACATTCTCTTTTTTTAAACTAACTTGGACTTTCAATAAATAAAACTACTGTTGGTTTTAGGTTCACTATTATGATAAACTTTTCAAACAGTTGTGAATGCTCACATTGCGATTCGCTTTTTAAGATTTAAAGTTCTCTTATGATTAAATTCCCGGCTGCTAAAGTTCAAAAGTCCCATACTGAAATTTCAGTCATTTTGGTTTATGCTTCACGATTGACTAATAAGTAATAAATTCGTAGACTTTCCTGAGTTCTAAGCTTTCCGTAAAATTACAGACTACGCGTAATTATAGCATTGCAAACCACACATTTGAAGCATTTGGTTCGGCAGCTACAACACATTTACGTTCTGAAGCTCTGGATGATTTCTAAGCTTTCCGTAAAATTCCAAAGCGTAGAAACTTTTAAAATCTTCTTTTTTCTGCTTCTATTGTCCTAATGTTCCATGAATTTCTACTGTTGTCTTTTTGGTGTAAAAGAAGTTCATTGTCTAGAGGTTTTTCTTCGCGCTTCCGTGATTCACAGCATGGTTAAGTTCTTTTGTACAAACCTTGATTGTAGCTAGGATGGTTTGCATTTATACGCTGTTTCCAGAAACATAAAAGTTCTTGAGATTGTTTTTAAACAAAACTGGTTTACCAAGATTTTAAATAAAAATAGCAGTGACAATAAATGTATGGCAACACTGTTGAAATCTATGTAAAAAAAATTGAATGCGACAATGTCGCCGTGAAACAATATTAAAGGGCATTCAATAGTTTTCTTAAGCAAATTGCCAAAACTGTTTGCATGAAGAAATGAGAAAAAGTTGTTGTGAAATCTTTCCCAACATGTCCCGGGAGATTTCTCACCCACGTAAATATAAACGCCGTTTCAGTTGAGCATTACCTTCGTTTTCATCCTAGCCTGTCGTCTTCCATTCACACTTAGTATGTACTTCAATCCTTTGTTTTGATTCTACAAGAAATGAATTGCAATTTTAGCGAAACAATATTTATCCAAATGTAGCAAAAATAAGTTGGACTAACATTAAGATCAACTGATTCGGTAAACTCTTTTTTTTAAATTGTTTCTTTTTCTGTTCCTTGACTTCTCCCTAAAATAGAGAATGTCATGAAAGAAACATTTCTTTTTAATTCTATATTTTCATAGCTTTTATGAAACTAGCGGGCTGGCATCTTGATACATTCAATACTTTTCACAGCCCATTTTAAAACTACAAATTGTACCGTCTTAGACCACTTTAAACTTATATAAAACAAATTCAATTCAACCTTTCTTTTTTCAACGTCTGAATTTGTGTACTGTTTGCTAAATATAAAAATGTAACTACCGTTATCGAAACCTAGTAGTTTAACTGATAACAACACGAATCCAAAGATTTTCAAAAATGTCTTGGTACCTTGCCTGCAGCTCGTGAAAGCAAACCGTTCTGTTTTTTGTTGTTGTTCTAAATCTTAGTTTTTCGCTTCAAAATCATTTGCATGCGCAAACTTTACAGCGAAAGATAATTATGTACATTCGCATGTTTACATCATGCAGAGTGTTCACAATCTGCTGATTCAATATGTGAAACATTTGTAAACCAATGAAACAAAAACTTTACTAACGTGTTCATTTATTCTAGGGGACATTTTCTTTCTCGTCAACGACTTATTTCTAAAACCCTTTTTTCCGTTTTCCGTTGGTCCCTGGATTTTTGATTTCATCTCCTTCTAACGATAACCGTGATCTCAGTTTGACCAGCAATTTTGGCCATCAATCTTCTTCTTTTTCCGAATTGGTCTTCCCCGACTTTCAATGGTCGCCCTTTTTTCTCTGTCCTTTACACTCTTATCTTGACTGCCCTTTGGCCCTGTACTTCTAATATTACGGCGGGCGAACTAAACATCAGGGTTACTTGAAACTCTCCCCAATTGAAACATGGAAGGCATGGTTCGGGCGTTCTGGTTTCTCCCAAACGGATATCTTTTGTGTTCCACATTGCGGTCACCGCGGCGGACACTTAATTATTTCGCTAAAAACAAGGATCCTGTTTTGTGTTTCTATGGAAAATAGACATTGTTACAAAACGAAAATGATATTCAATCGTGGTTATAAGGAAGTTTAATTCTCAACAAGTTAACGTGTTTTCTGTGTTTGAGTTCGGACCCCTGTAATCGATTAATTTGAAAATTTCAGTATTGTAATCCGCGTTCCAATATTTAACTTTTGGAACACCAGTTCTGTTTGCTGAAACGTTTTATTGTTTCAGTTGTTAACTTTTGAAATATGTTATTTCACAAGATCGTCGATATAAATTAAACCAAAAATTATTACTAAATTGCTAAAATGAATAAGATTGAATTACTGATTTTTAAAGTTTTAAACATTCAAGGACGCGAGATCTTAAGGAATGGGATGCAATGCTGACTCAGAAATAGCCATTTGCTCCAAATTGGCGGTGAACATGAAAAACCAAAAATTTAAATCGTATTTTATTGCTTGGGAATCTACAACTCACTTCATAGTAAAGCTGTTTTGCTAATTTTAAAAGAGACCGTCAAGTAATTTTGGAACAAAATTAAAAGTTTCGGTACTCAAAGCTCAGTTTTTGTCTCATTCGGATTCTTATTCACATGAAAAGTATTTTCTTCCTATGTTGTGAATCAAGGACCCCGAAATTAACGAAAATGTTACGTTAGCACATTGCAACAGCCAAGTCCCAATGTTCTGCTGTTAAAACTGCCCAGACTTCGGCGTTTTCGAAAAATTGGCCTTTGCCCTGCTGTCAGTCAAAAGTCAAAAAGTGCCCGTCCCTGAGATTCTTTTCTCGTAATTGATCTGTTTTTGTGCCCTCTATTTGGTTAGACGGCGGCCGTGCCCTCTTCGAAGGGCAGCGAATACAGCCCCCACGTCAGGGTAAACACCGCTCGATACAGAAAACACACAACGAACGCAACTGTCCCCCGGGTGTAATCCGTAAGCGGCGCAAAAAAGCTGGTCATCTCTTTTACAACAAAAGGCACGTGGTCCCTTCGTCGGGGCTGTACACTTTCTGGACTTCCTGGATGGGTCCAATGAGTAAAAGCTGACCTAATTGAACTTCTGCCAAAACTTTTAAAGTTTGTTCTTCCCGCTAATTTTCAAATCCCCCGGCCGTTGGCGGGCTGGTTTAAATTCAGTTTACGATTTTCGGCCTCGCACGTGAGCTGTCAGCTGAATCGGCAATTGGTCACCTTTATCACCCTTGATGCCAAGATAGGCCCTTCGTATCTACGGACCGATACGTACCAAAACAAGGTCACTTTTAAGAAGATTAAGGAACAACACTTTATTGCCACTAAATAACAACAATGACTACAACACTACAGCGGATTCTCTAAAACCCACGTCGTTACACATACTAAAACCGGTGATTTTATGGATTGGTAACAAAAACACGCTACAACTACAACATGTTTGTACTAAATATACAACGCGGACAATTCCCGACTCGGGTACCCTCTGCAACAAGATCACCGTAGATCCCGGATGGACAACAAATATGAACTCAAATTACTACCAACTAAGATTAACACTATTTACAGGGTGGGCTATCGACTGTCTGGTGAACGTCTAGGGCCTGAAAAAAGGGATTTTAGTTTAAGCAAAAAACTTTTTCAATAACCACGTTAAAAAAGAGCCCTGACTGTTTGTGTTTGTTTCTAGCTTTCATGGCTTCATGTGTATTTCGAATAGGGTAATTTTAGAAATAACAATACCACGCTTTCATAACTGTGACGATTTGTTTTGATTTTTGCTATTTTTAGAAACACGAAATGCTTATGAAAGACAGCAAAAACAACAACCTGAAGATGGAAATTCTATAAAAATAGAAAAAACAGTGTTTCGACTATTATAAACAGAAAATTGGATACGTATTTTGTTTTACGATTTCAGTTTAATCGGACATCGAAACTAACACGAGTTTGTGACTTCAAGTCAAGTTCACAGTTTTTGTGCGCCACGAAATTTTCAGAATAGCTAAGATCAATCAAAAATTCTAAGCCTTAGCCGCACCGGTGGAGTTAAGGTTAAAATTTGAATACAAAGTTTGAAGGTTTATAGGGCGTATTCCCTGTAAAGTATGTTGCTGTCGTATTTGTCATGGGGATGCATATACAATTTTTTGTTTCCCATGTTTTATTATTTCGTTTTTCGCTTGAGAAAATCTTTTGTTTTTTGTGATCAACAGTGGGAAACTTTTTGTTTTCTTTGTGAATAACGGAATGATGCAACATTTGTCCAGGCGGCGCATAAGCGTTCGCACATGGACGTTGGACCCATGGGAACGTTGTAATCTTAAAGAGCATTGATCTATTAAAGCATTGCTGAAAGACTTGTTTATCAATAAATCGAAACAAGGAAATGCTAAAAACAGGGCCACTTTCGAAAGTAGGGAATTATCAGTAGGCAGTACATGTATTAATCGGATTTGAACACAAATCTTTGCAAGAGCAGTAGAAACATCAAACTTGTAGTTTGTTTTGCCAGTGGGCAGTATTATTTGAACTGTCGAAGTAACTCTCCCTTGTAAACTCACCCTAATGTACATTAGATTGCCTCGGCTTCTTCATCGCTAACGAATCCACTGTCCTGGCGGGCAGACCTCTTTCCCCCAACCTTGCGATCTATGTCCGCTTCAAGGCCAGTTCCCTCGTCAATACCGTCATCAAACGATTGCTGTTGAGCCTCAAGCTAAAAATCAGTAGTTTCATGCTTTGATTACGAGGTACCATATGTTCCTCGCTTTTCCTTTGTTTCTGAAGCCTCTTCTTTTCGTTCTTTCTCCTTCTGGCCGCCTGTTCGTCCAATCCACATTGCGGGTTGAACACTAGCCTGAACAAATAGCCTATTCAAGCGGGAAAGGCGCGAATTCTCACGTTTGGTTCATTTCCGAGAAGGAGACCGTCTTCTTCCGGGGAGAGACTGAAAGTTCAAAATTTCAAACCAGATTTTCGTATTCAGAATTTCTTCAAAGACGACGGGTAAAAATCAAATTTTGTGCTCCACGAATACGAAAGACATTATTTAATAGAAAAACCGAAATGTAGTGATAATTTCCAAAAGAAATATAAAAATTAAAAACGTTCCCGATACTTGTAGCGATTTGTTACGGTATCCACAAGTCTGAAAAACAAAACGCGATCCAGTCCGATAAAAAGCTAATTCACATCTGTTCGGCACGCGAACAGCAAAAAAGTAAAAAAGTTCAGTGCACTTGGGATATTGAATTTTCTTCAGAAGGCTTAACTCAACACACGTGACTCATTAGGCTGAACATTGACTTAAAAATGAGTTTGATTAGTTGTTTCCAGATTTTGTCAAACCAGATGTATTAGTTTTGCCATTTGTGTTTTGAGTTTATAGTTTGCACTGTTCTAAGCCCCTCGTATTTTCCTGAAAATCTTTGATGAGCCACCCACTTTCAGAGATCGCAGCTAGTTTGAGGATTCCCCGTCCGACCGTCTCGCTCACAGCCCGTTGTCGAAAGACGACATTAGCCTGCGCTGAAAGAGAACAACAGTCGGAGCATAGAACACCCGCGCCATCTGGCGCTTGTTGTCTACTCACAGGAATATTGTCTCGAGGGACACTGCTTCGATTTGACGACGGGGCTGACCATGGGACTTTCTGGGGAAGAAATACCCGAGTCGCCGCCCTGCTCAAGACCGAGTTTTCCACAGTCGATCGATAGTGAAGTCGACATGGCAGTGGAAAGTCTCGCGATGGTGGTCTTCTTCTTGAGTGCGGGCGGCTGCTGAAAGGATTTAGGTGATTATGGCCTTCAATTAGGGAAAATTACGTTGTGGAACGAGATGAGAGCTCGGTCTTCACTGAGCTTTACAACTTCTATGTGGCGGAATTTCTCGTTGGCGGAGCTAGCAGGGAGTTCGGAGATCGACGCCTTCAGCTCCGTCAGAAGCTCGCTACATCTAATAGACTTGCTCATCATCATCGTTCCTGAAAAAAGGATATAAAATTTAACAACATTTTGAAAACGAAATTTATAGAAACAAAATCACAAAGAAACTAGAATTTTCAGAACAAAGAACAACTATCGCGGAAATTTCAAACATCACTCCATAATATCTGAAACAACCCTAATTCAACTTTGTTTTGCTAAAAAGAAAACCGTTGTAAAATCAACAAAACATTTTTCACACAATGAATCAACAAATATATTTAAAGGGTGGATTATTTTGCTTAACACTTTTCTTTATTGTAAACAATACATAAAATGAGCGTTGTCGGCATGAATAACTCTTGTTTTACAAATAAAAAAGTACGATATTACAACGATTTACAAAATGAGGTGTTTTATTCAAAGTAAAAATTTTGCATTTTGAAACCATGTTTTTAGAAGAAATCAACGAAAAACGACAGAAAAACAATGAAAGAGAGATTTCGCCTTACTTACTTCACCTGCTCAACGAAGAAATTAAACAGCTGCCGGAATCACAATTTGGATTTTTAATTGAAACTTTGTAAAACCGGCCAACTTGCGGGTTTTTATAAGAAATGAGGGGCGAAAATAAACCTTTCAAGTCCGCGAAAGAAATTCGTTGTTCCGAAAAACTAGTTCAAGGGTAAACAGTTTCGTTCTTCGACTTTTGTCTTTACTTTCAATCCAACCTCTGATTTTCCAGATTTAATTTCCTTTATTTCCCTATATTTTAGTGAACAATCGAGTTTCCTACTGTACCAGATAGACCAAGGATCGCGTAAAATGGACATCGGGTGGGGAGAGCCGCTTTGTAAGCACCACTGGCCGACTGGGGGGCGATCACGCGGCCCGACTGGCGGCACCGCGCGAATGAATGAACGCGGGGCCAGGCCACTCACGTCCGATCCTACTCCCAGCCGCGAAATTTAAAAAAGTCATTTGAAATACGAGGTTTCAGCAAAACAACCCTCGATCAACTGGAAAGAAGTGGCTGTTTCGCATCAGCAAAACAACAAACAATCGAAAGAAAGCACTTCCTGAATGGCTGGTTTTCTAGACAACACCAGACAGAAAGGCAACTATCTTTGTGACTTTTTATGAGCAACCGGCTGTATTAGTAGAGCCCCTTGGCGTATCAGCGCAGCTGGAGCATAAAACTACGCACACGGCAAAGGGCGACAACAACCGCTTATTGATTCCGCCGGCATGGCGACCAAAACATTCCGGAATTTTCGTACTCGTACTAGTGGATTAGGCCCTTAACACCGCTAATCTGCAAAAAGGATGAGCGGAAATTTCAAATTTGGCGCGATTTCCCGACGAGAAACAGGTCCTGATGACATCTTGTTGATAACAAAACGCGTTGCCAAGGGGACACATTACATCAGCCTGAATTTGGAAATGTAATTTTATTTGAAATTTGAGAGGCAGGTGTGAACGTGATTTATAAGGCATAGAACTGGATACGTGACGATTTGATGTCAACCCGTCGGTGCTAGGCCGTTACCTTGATTCGGTCAAATGACACAGAGAAGGTCAATGTTGTTATGCTAAAAAGGATTTTTTTCCTGGACTACGGTACACCTACAGTATGCTAATTTCAGAATCGTATATATAAGTGGTCAGGTGATATGCACAAATGCAAAAACTGAATTCGGATGCACGCGAAGGGATTAACAGGGCAACGGGTCTTCTTTTGCAGGAAATGGGCCGTATCTGAACTTGGTTGATGTTTACCCGTTCCATAATAGATTTTTCCAAATCATTTGTGAAACTTTTCAAGCGCTAGGAAACATTTAGCTATGTTTCATTGTACAAATGATGTTTTTTTGTAACACGTTCTTTGATGTTTTTAGCGCATTTATCTACCTTGGCGTTATCGTAACATAAAAATCTACAGTATTCAAAAATCTTCGAGAACCTTTTGAAAGGACCCAAGATCATGTGTGAATAAAGACTCAGACCATTTCGAAGAGTAGGCAAACATTATAACTTTGAGAAGCTTCTTTGCTTCACTGAGAGTAAACGGCAAAATCGTTTTTGAAAACCTTGCAAAACTTTAAAAAACACTTTTGCAAGAATTGTAGGAAATTGCTACAGTAACCAATATCCTGAAAAACAAAACGCGATCGTGTGGGACAGGGAAAAAACGAAATTCACATCTGTTCCACACGCACGTAGCAAAAAAGCAAATAAAACGTTCAATAATTGTACTAGGGAAAGGGAAAATAGAAAAAGAACAGATTTACAACACACATATTAGAAGAGGAAACGATCGTAAAATATGGGAGCCATGAGAGTGATCTACGGCGATTTGCATATGTAAGTGCGGTCTAAGAACCGTCTAGAACGTTCTAATCTCTTCAGCGCAATGGGAGATATCAAAGGCCGCAGTTTTTTTGGGGGTCGGCTTTCGGAAGATCGAGGGCGGTTTTAAAGATCACTCAAGGATACAATTGCTAAACATTTTCAATGTCTAGAACAAAATAAACATCAAAGTACGTAAGTGTTTTGTTTTAAAAACCTACATTTTCAGTTTGCGTAGCTTATTTGTTCCTGAATCTCTGGTTCTACCAAAAGACCTCCTATTTATATACTTTTATGTTTGGCAATACACCCGCACCTCCTATTAGTATGAGTGCCAATTTGTAATATGGTGTTCAATGGTTATGACAGGAATGTGGCAAGTATGCAAAAGTGAGATTGGACATAAAAAAGTACACTTATGGCCAAGCAATTTTGTTACTGAATAGTGAAAATTTGATGCAATTTCCGGCGGCAGCAAATTAGCTCTCCTTCTCCAGACGAAGAATGGCTTTAAACTTACAAAATTCAACACGTCTCCACAGCTTAAAAAATTCAAGTGTCTCACTACTCCGTGGGTATTCAGGAAAAATTGGAAATGAAATTCATCTTGGAAATTGTTCGTGACATTTGCGTTGCTTCCGAAATGACAGAAAAACTGGGCAAAAAACAGGCGTGCGATTGAAAATGTTGAACTTGAAAAAATTGGATCGATTTGCAAGGTTCAGATTTAAAATCAAGAGTGTAGCTGTTTCAAAATGAAATTGCTAAGGTTAGCAGGCTGCGATGAATTTAACACACATCGTAATTTTTGAAATCATTTTTACAATATTTAAGCTGTGCTTATTAAAATGTTTAAAGGCACCAAACGTTAGTAACAAAAAAAGTATTTTAATTGGAGTTTTGGCATGTATCCATTGTTTTATCTTTTTGAAAATCCGTTTGCGGAAATAATTCAAGATAGAAAATAAAGCAATAAAGAAAGATAGAAAAGTGGAACATGATAAAAAAGTGTTGTAACACGTAAGCATTAGTATTCAAAGAGAAATGACCACAACCAGAAAAAAGCGCTGTCGTTTATTGGGCCGCCGTGGAATATATAAGTGCGCCTTGAGAGCCTTCTAGAACGTTCTCGTCTAGTCGGCGCAACATGAGATATCAAAGACCCGGGTCTGGGCGGAGGTTATCGCGCGGTAAATAGTCTAAAAGGGGCTCAATGGGTCAGAGATTACTTAACCTAACAACAATCTGAGAAAGGGAAATGGCTTAGCTACAGTATCAAATCCGACCAAAAAAGTCGACAAAAAGGACAAGGATGTGATGAGCCGGAAAACATAGCCTCGATCAAATTATGTATTAATAGAGCCAGTCACAAAATATGAAGAGGAAGGAAGAATCGCATAAACTTCTTCTTTTGTAAATACAAAAACTACTTTTGAGCACAATCTCTAGACGTTCTCTGTGTGTAACAGGAGAGTTACGTGTCAAACTGTCAAATATTCAAGGGGTCACACGCGTTATTACGAATAGCGAGACAAATTACAGGGTCAACAATGGGCACAGAGAACGGGCAAAATCAATATGTAACGTATTTAAATTACTACTCGTATGTAACTTTTGTAATGTAATGACTAACACTTTTGTTTTTGTCTTCAAAGCAGAATCTCTGGCGTGTCTCGAAGTTTCCATTGTTAGATGTTTTCTGTTTGTCAAATCTTGAAGGTGACGTGTTATTGACAAATTCCAGATGTTTCTTGTTATTCAAAGTAGAGTATACGATCTTTTTTGTTTGCTTTTCTCGTGATTTTCTATATGGACAGTTACTGAATAAAGATTCCCGGGGTTTCAAACAACGGGGAAAACTACGGTTTTGTGCCCAAATACCCTAGCTCAACTGATTTTTTTTCAAAATCATGAAAATTCAAGGTACCCCTATACTTTTGGCGGGAAGTGCGCATGTCAAACGTATAAAAGGTGACGTGAAACAAAAATTTGAAGAGAAAACGTCAAAAGTGAAGAAAAATACTAAGAAAATACAAAATCGGCCTAAAAACCGCCTGTATTCGCACTCAGTGCGCGTTTTGCCGCTACCTCTAGGGTGCCCCCGTCGCAAGTGTGCAATGTTTGAGGCTGAAAACGGGCAATTTAAGGGTCCTAAAATTTTTTTGTCAAAGAAGAAAAAAGTTGTATTTTTACTTTAAAAAAGCAATACATATAAGCCTCAGAAATACTTTTGCCTGGTTTTCAGGTTATATTGAAAAATCGACAAAATATTGTTTTTTCGAGTGGTTTTTTTTAAATTTTTGACTCATTTAGCAAAGGAAAGTCAAACTAATGTTAATTACAATATTTTTGAAAATCAAATTATCTACCGTTTGCGCTTTTTAAAATGAAATTTGGTTGAGTTTGAAGTGAGATACGGAAATGTGCCCTGAGGCTACAGTAAACCAGCTACAGTAACTGATTCGGTCCAAAAACAATTTTTTTTCTTATAAACTGGTCATAATGACACTGTTTACTCAATATAAGTCAATTCCAATGCGTTTGAAATCTATGTCACACAACAACATGAGAGAGCTCGATTCTTATATAAATGACGTCTTAAGATAAGATGAGATGGTTGGTTAGTGAATGACGTCTTTATTATAAGCTTTTTGATAAAATTTTTGTGAAAAACACTAAGTATAATAACTTTAACTAAGCTGTACGGGAAAAAACATCGATTTAAAGTAATACTACATGTGCTCATTTTAACAAAATTTCAAAAGAAACAAAAAGGAGCCAGCGGAACTCTGCAAGTCTAATGTGTGCTGAGAGTGCTGTCATATTACTATACGAATTATTATCCGGCTTCCACGTGACGAATCTCATGCCAGGATTATCCCGATCAAACCATGAAAAGTGTTTCGGTTTTACAATAAGGAAGAGTATGGCTTGTATAAACAAATTCAAGTCTTAAAAACAAAATGTGAGTCAAATACACATTTTAGTCCGCTTTTCGTATACTTATTTTGTGCAAAACACACTACGCATGCGCTAGAAAACGTGAATTTATCATCTTCATTTAGCTGCTGCAGGATTTACCGAGAGAAATTCAAATGCTAAGTCGCATTCACAGATAATTCCGATCGTGCCATAAGTGTGACATTTACAAGCTATGCTGCATATAAGTCATATCTTTTTTTTTTTTAGATTTTTATGTCCGTGATGAGCTATGGTAGCATGCGGTGTTGCAACAGAAGTACACTTCACGAAGTGAATCAGGTTTGAAACCAAAAGGGAAATGAAATTGGGACGGGTGCACGGTTAAGTGATGCACCAAAGATTAACTCAATCGCAACAAGTCTTCTGACCCAAAATAAATGCCACCTTGAAAGAAGGCCTAAAATTCTGGGTTGTCGATACAAACTCAGTCTGGCTAGTCAAACGTGACACATCTAAAAGAAAAGCTTCCATTAAGCCCGGAAGAAATCTACAGCCATACCCGGTATGAACTGAAAAGTATGCTAAATGTCTAAAACAGCCAACACACAAAAATGTATAAACTTTTGTAGGGCCAAAACCTTGAGCCCGCTTGATATTAAAATCAAAAGTCTAAACAGTAAGCAAACCTTTGCCTAGGTTAATCTACCACCGCTCAAAAAAGTGAAATAATTCAAGAAAACTAGCGAACTTCATGTTTTATGCGAACTACCAACGGCCAAATCAGACGTAAAACTACTAAGGTGTTCTGTTTCAGGGTTTTAACAAAGGATAACATGAATATCTTTTTTGTTTTTGGTTGGTGCAGGAAATGACTCAGTGAAGAGATTCAGACCAAAAACACAAGCTTTCTAAAAAGCTTGTGCCTTTCATTTTTCCAACACAAAAACTTATCTTCTCCGAATAACCCACAACAAAAACACAATTTAATGGTGTTCAGATTTACTGTATTCATTCAATAACAGTTCCACACTTTATTCTACCCGTCGTCCTCCAAATAAAGTATGTACACAAAACAAGATATCATGTACAAGAAACCAGTACACAACTGGATCCAAATCGAAATCGGCCAGAGCGTGTCTGGCTAGACAATCAAGTATCAAAAACATTGCCAGTACAAGTCTGGACAATCAAGTATACAAAAAGAGAGAAATGCAGTTTACAGTCTGTTTCTCAAAAGCTACGGTAAATATGCTTGTAAATATTTTCTAGACAACCTGCATTTTCCTCCACTCCGTCTCCTTCAACTTTTTCAAAGAACCGCTCGCTTTCACACATTGGCCGTTAACAAAAGTGGCAAGGCACATTCTGTCACACTTGGTGAGCGAGGGCGTTCTGTTCACGAAACGGCTTCCGTCCTCCGAAGACGAACTGCTGCTCGGTGCAGAATCGGACAACTGAAAGTTCAAAACTACTAAAAACACAAGGCAAGTTCATACCTGCTCGGAGGATTTCATAAGGTTGACCATCGTTTTCAGCATGGAATCCACCAGCACCGCCTGGTAGCCGAAAATCTGAAGGAAAAAATGGTTTCAACAAATAATACCAGGGTTTTACACGTCCTCATCAAAGAAGTTGGGCTAGCAAAATGGCTACAACTGGGGAAAAGGCTTTTTTTTCAATGAAAGGTTTCCCGTGTTCAAACATTTCGCTAAGAGTACGTGTATAAAAATGTATCGAAAGCAAATTTTTCCAATTTGTTTTGCCGGATGTCATATTAAGAGAAGCTTCTCATGGTACCAATTTAGAGACGACTTCGTCGTTTGGTGACCAAGTCAGCTTCGGTAAAATTTTACACCATTGACTCTGAGTCACAATATTTTCCGCTTAACCGAAATTATCAAAGCGCATAATCGTATTTGTTGATTCCATAACTTCTCACAGCCTGTGTAGCTTGTTCTTTGTGGCTTATCTTTCTTAACGTCACCGGAAGTACAGTATGGAGGGTCATTACTCAGATAACAATTCAGAAAACAGATTTCAAAATCTCGAATGAAAATCTCAACCAACCTGAAGGAGGTTTGTCTTCCTTGAACTCTCCGAAACCACATTCCCATCAACTTCGGGGAAATGAAGCAACATCATCGGCATCTCCGCCTCCTCTTCACTACTACTGGAGCACTCGATCTTCCTCCAGCTGCAGTCCCTGATCCTCACGCGGAGTATTATTTCATGTTTCTCGGAATCCGCCACAGTGATAAATTCACGGTTAATAGCTACAGTAACCTAAAATTAAAGTCGGTATGCGTTAGCCAAAAAGGTGAACTGACCGGCATGTCAGCATCGCCAGTGGCCACAGCTTGGAAGAACCTTTTCAGGTTCTTGAGAGGGGACACCGAAGGTCTCTCGATGAAGCCACTGAAGAAGGCGCACCTAAAACCATCCATTTAAACACAGTTTCAAAAGCTTCCTAACCCATACTGCTGGCAATTCTCCCTGAGATGAGCCAGGTACTGCTTCTGAAGTTGATACGCCTGAGGTTCTCCAGAGGAGGCTTTTTTCCACACATCCAAGACCATTTCCAAATTGCTGAACGGCAAACATTTGTCCAAGTTTTCGTGCACACAAACCTTCCACTGCTCAGCGTTTTCCCAAACATCATGGGACCGCGAATGGCGTCAGCCAAGTTATCCGGCAATTGGCTTTCCAAATTCCTCCTGGAATTTGCGGATTTAAAACGGGTTTAAAAAATATGATACCTGACAAAATCTATGGTAAGGGGAGGCTGTTGCTTGCCACAGTAGTCAATGGCAAACCCGATTCCCGCAAGGTTAGCCGCATCCAATGAATCCAGGTAGTACTTCTCGTCGAAGAGCGTCGTCTTGGCCTCCCACCAAAGCATGTTCACCAACTGCTCGCTCTCCATAAGCTAAAACGCTTAGTTAAAACAGTCTTAACACAAACCCTCACCTCGATTTCCCTTTCAATGGACAGATGAACGTTCCTCTTGAGGTAGAGGAGAGGCTGATCGCTCGTCTGTTCCTGGGGAGAAGAGTCGGCCGCAAACTTGGTGAGAAGGTCCTTCCATCCACGGAAAAGGTCACAGGGGATATGGTGCTCCTTGAGTTGCAGTTCTGAAATATTCCTATATTAACTTTGAAGATGGAATCTTGTTTTTAAATCCATGACATCAGAACAGTAAGACAAAACTTTACAAGGTCACTTACCCAGCAGAGGCGAGCACATCCAGAGAGCAAACGTCTCTTTAGCCGTGGGATGGTCAACTTTCTTAGCCTCGGCGACTTTGCGAAGGATTTCGCCGGCCGTGTCTCCGCGGAAAGTGTTTATTACCACACAAGTCGAATCTAAAACGATTTCAATATTAAACCTTCCCGTAGTCTTTACTAACCGTCTTTATTTCCCTGCTCCTCTCCGAACAAATGAGGAAGGTAAACTCTCACACGGACACCCTGAGCCGCTCCGTTGGGGGTGTTCGGCGTCCTAAATCAAGCTAGGTTACTTGATCAAAAAGACAAACTCACATGAATTGGTAAAGGGGAGAGTTGGCCTGAAGAGGAGAGCTAGCCTGTGAGGTCAACGTAGGTTCACGAGTGGGCTTCTGAGAGTAGCCGTTCTGCGGAATCGTTATGCGCGTAAGGGAGACATTTCGCGTCTCGCTCAACTTTTTCCTGGTATACCCGGACATTGTAGACGTGACTGAAACGCAACAGTTAGTATTGACCGGGAATCACATGACAGCGCGAAGAAAGTAAACGAATTAACCTGAGTGGAACGAGTCCTCAGCGTCACCGGCAGGGGTAGCCCTGACAGCAGATTCCATTTCCTGAAAAACAAAGGTTTATATAGTCGACAATCACGCACAGTCTATAAAAAGCACGTGATTTCGTCAAATGTGATAAGAAAACGGTCATCACCCACCATCATTTTCGCAGTAAGAAGAGGCGCTATGGAAGAATAGTCGGCCTTCGCCTCTTGCATGGCGCCACTGATAGAGAATAAACTGCTCACAGGTAGCCTTTAAGACAGAAAGAGATAAGATGTGCAAGAACACCACGTAATCTCAGCTGATTCAAATTCTAATGGCAAAAAATTCATTGACTAGCAAAAACTCAAACAGGAAATTACACTTGAAACGGACGGACGAACGACTTATCGATCACAGCAACCGGCCCCGCGGTAGAGAGCGACTGTTCAAACGGATGACTCATCAGTCACAAGATCCTAGAATATAAATGTAAACGCACCGTTCGGCGAAACGAACTGAGGCTTCCGTTCCATGTAGGGCTTGTGATCGAGGCCGGCCTCCTTGCACAAGTTGAGAACCAGCTTTTCCAGCTCAAAGACGTGAGGATCCGGCAACGGGGACTTAAAAACCTAATGAACAGAGAAACAACAACTCTACAAACCTCCTTCCGCAGGATGTTCGACAACTTGAGGAGGTACTCGATGTTGGGACCCGATGGACCGACTGACTTGAAAATCTGAAAAGAAACAAAATTAGGAGGTACCTAATATCGGACAGCCTGCAGAATTGTAAAAACAAATCCGGGGTTTAACGAGAACCCAAGTCACATAGATAAAGGATTAACGTTGGAGGTACATATTTTTTGAGTTTTGGCCCACAAAATCACTCGAGAACACAGAAAAGCTGACTCACAGTGTTGGCAATGTCGAGCATCTCAGTGCTGTCCGAGCGATGCATCTCGTCGTCCACATTCATATAGGTCTCCACTTCGAAAGGAGGAATGGCCTTGTCATCGGGGTAGAAAGTCATGGGAACGCGCTTAAATCCGATCATAGCTGATCAAAAACATGAAAACTCACAACATAACCAGCTTTCTCCCTGAAGTCGAGGTACTCGATAGTGGACTTGATGGCATCATCGGGGACTTTGAAAACCTTTCCCCAGCACACAGCCTGAAATTGAAAAATTAAGAAAATGTTCCCCGAAACGGGAACCCCAAATCACGTAAAAGTCAACTACTGCATTAAAAATACCAGCATTCTAACAAGAATATTGGTGTCGTTTAAGACGTTCTGCCGTTTGTACTATTCGTTCCAAAAGAAAGGAGAATTTTACCTATTTTATACTTACAAAATCTTTCATTCAAAATAAATGACAAGGGCGGTTCAAAGAATATTGCCTTCAAGCTGTTTGTGTCCCGTTTTAAGAGTGTGGAGGCCGAAAATCAACCGATTTACCAATTATCTGGCGTGATGGTTGATGCGAGATCAAGGTTGCAATGGCTATTTCCACCAATATTAGTATTTCACCTGAAAAGAGACCTCAATTGAAACTTAATCGCTCGCTGAGTGGAAAACAAAGGCGTAAAGTGAAGTTCAAACAAAAACTGTTATAGATAGCGTGTGTTTATGTTTGTTAGAGCGTAGGCGAGTAAATAAACAGTGACTCACGTGTTCATCAGAGTCGAAAACCATGGAGACAGTGCGTCCGGGCTGAAATGAACAAATAAATAAGGTAAAATCAAATTAAAAACAAAAACAGTAAAAGAAAACCAACCTTCTCGGGAGTACCGCGGTGATCGGGGCTCAGCTGCCAAAATCGACGAGAACAGCCACGCACGGTTCCGGAAAGACACTAAAATAAAAAATAACTAATTAAAAACAAAGAGAAACAGTATAAAACTTAAATAAAATTAATTTCCGAACTCACTTTAACGAATGGAAAGTCTTGGTACCACAGCAGCGACCCGTATCCGAATATCCACATTTTGAATTATAAATAAATAAAACCCTGAAAACAAAAAATAAAACAGAAACAGGAAACCGAAAACAAAAACAAATAAACACCCAAAGACAGATAAAAATAGCCGGGAAACCAGCCGGCAGTGCGCCAAAAATGTGCGCATGAGTGCAGGGGCCCCGCTAAACATCGGGCATACACATAAAGCATTGACAGATTCTATTTCTATTAAAATTAAAGTTCTAAGATAATTTTAATAGAGATTTTTGTTTTATACTAGTTTTATTTGAATTATTAAATTTAATTTTTATAATAATGGGCCATAAAAAATTCTCGTGAGGTCGTTTGCCAGCCCCGCGATTTTTCTGATAACGCGGGTTTATGAGCTCAAACCGTTCATCCCCGGATGTGTAAATGGTGAAACTGGTTTTCAAAGTTACCAAATTGCTTAAAATCGGTATAATTTTCACAAAACTTGAAACTTTCACACATAAAATAAGTAAGTTTGAGAGGAACACAGAAAAATGGTCCTGGTTGCCGGTTTAAAAAGGGATTTCTGTTCATTCGTGATATTTTGCGGCTTGAGCTTTTGGTTTTCGGGGTCGGGCTAAACAAACAAGAGTCTAGGACAGACGGAAACAAAGTACAAAGCTAACGGAAGCCGTAATGAGGGTAGCAAACCCGATAGCCGGAGGTAAAGCGATCAAGGTACGTTTTATTTTGAAATCAACCTTCATAAGCGTTGACACACGTCGAATTGCAAAATTGAAATATTTTCGCAGTATAAAATTTCGAAAAATAACTAAAAATAGAAAGTGTTGCCAAACAAACATTTAGACACCTTCTTTTTCCCTTCAAACACAACCAGTCGTCTCAAAGCTGTCGTTCAGCATCATTTCTTTTGACTGACGTGATCAGATAACACGGCACATTTGCCAACCGGGGGTATTTCGCAATGCGCTCGTGAAACGGCCGGGTGAATCATTTGGTTTCTAGTTCTAAAACACACGAACAAACGCTCACGTGCCACTATCAATAGGGACATTGTTCGTTGGCAAAAGGAGTTTCGACACTGTTTCAAAGAGGGTGAAACTTGGAAAAATTAGAAATCAGAATTACATTGAAAAAAGGTAGCAACAATTACTTTTCAAACGGTAAACCAGCATTACGTTTCTTTCAAAGCTGGTCGAAATCCAACGCTTTAATTGTCAAAATTCGATACTGCTATTTAAAATTTTTAAAGGGAAATGACAACATGACTGTAAGTCGATATGGATATAATTTTAGGGATTTTTTTTTTTGAATTGCCTGTTTGTACAAAAAAACCTTGAACAAACAATTGCGCTCCTAATCATAGAATAAGGTCACATTGTCGTCATTTTTGATGCAGGTGGAGGGGTGGTGAATCCATACCCTATGTAACTTTTGAAACAAGATTGAAAGAAGAGTATATGATATTCAGGTCTGAAATCCATTTTTCAAACAAAAATAAATGTTCTTTTGTTAGCACACGAGCGTCACTATCAGAAGGGACTTTGTCATTGACAATTTGACCAATGAAAGGGTTCCGTCCCTTTTAAACGTCTACAAAGAAACCAAAGAAGCGCTTTGACAATGACAACCTTGCAACATCAACTTGTCGTTCGGCAAATTTATTGGTCGTTTCTTTTACTGCGCTGAACGTTCGATTTCAAGGCAAAAGAGAACAACGAAAGAAAACAAAATTACGACCAAAACATGCTGAGATAAAGTTTGTTAACATTGTTAAAACATCGTTGTTACCCAAAAAAACAGGGCAATTTTCACTTAAATTTAACGACCTCATTGCATTAAACCAGTGAAAACAACGAACGACAAAGTTTTTCATAAAACTTTGTCAAGAAAGACAAATTTGTTTGCATAAAACATGTTTAGTATAACCTAATATCCTAAAGCTTCTCGATGGAAAAACGGACAACTGGAAGGACGAGACTAGATCTCAACTATGGCCTTTATGTCCCTTTCCCGATTGCGGAAACCTGCTTTGTCTTCCTGCCTCCTATTTATTTAATCCGTGGACTTTACGGGCAGTTTTCGCGTCATTTTCTCCTGCAGAAAACATGTGCCCAAACTTTGAAGCAAAAATAGCATTTTCATTTCGGAACAGAACTCAATTAAGATGTCGATGTTAGTGACGAAAATAAATTGCTTGCTGGCACTGAACAGAAATCAAATGGCGGGGTTGTCTCCATTAGCTCCCGACAACTTCAATTTACCATAACTGGTTTTGTTCATGATGTGGTCAAGGGCTTTGGAATTGCTCGCTGTCGCGAGGACTCAAAAAGATTGGTTTGCTCAGAAAATGTTTCTAAAGTTGATCCAAATGATTGGTTATTACATTGGTATTTGCGAGAAAAAACATGAGTAGTAACTCTTCTTAATGCTTATTTGGCAGACACGTAAGAAATGATTTCTTGGTCGTTGTGACTAATTAAAATATGTAACCAAATGTGTTTTTACAATCAAATTCACATTTCAATACAACAAACCTCCGAAAAATTCATTTTAATGTTATGGTACAGTTAAATAAACCTATGCGTGATGTTTCTTGTTGACAATGTGACGTCTCAAAACTCAACAATACAGAAGTGTTCATACATATTGACACAATTGATTTTTTTGTGTCAGTATTTGCCCAAAACATGAGTAGTAGCCCGTGTGAATGTTTGCATGCCGATTGGTAAAGAAAAAAGGGGCAAAGTCTTTTTGCTTCGTTTGGCATTATGGATGTCAAACCAAATAGCACAATTGAGAGGTCAATATTGCGTTTTAACGTTTTAAAAAACCCTGTCAGCACGAGAGCAACTTAATGGAAATATTACTTAGTACGGAAAATTTGTGTTTCTCTGCGTTTCTGCATTCAACGTGCCATCTCGTTTGCCGAACAACCTTTAGAAAATATGGAAGGTTTTTGCTTACCTGGACATCTGATGCATTTGTTGCCGAATTCTCACTTGTTTGAAGTCAACAGGGCTTTATTGTCAAAATGTTTGTTTTACCCAGCGCTTCGAGTACTGACTAACTAGTAACCACAGCACCGCCCACATTTCAACACAATATTTTTTACTACTTAGTCATTGCATCCTGGCTTTAGGGTTTGAAAAGAAAAGACACATATGGGTTTTCACAAGTTTATCAACATGTTTACGAACAATTTCACTGATATAAACAAAGAAATGAACACATTTACAGTCAAAAAGTCATCAATTTCTAAAGAATCAGTGCATTTGGAGAATTAACCCGGTACCCGGAGAGCCAGTCCTAGCTATGCACCAGGAGCTCATTGGATGCCAACTTTTTGCATCGTTTGCTGTATGACAACGTCGATGACGGAGTCTATTACAACCTGAAAATTGAATTTTATAAATACTTTTCCGATTGTCACCTGAATTTGCTTCGTATCCGTAGCACACGTCTCGTGGGTATAAATGTTTCTCTTTTGGTTTTTATTCACTTGCTTGAATTTCCTTGTGATGTAGTCAAGTGAGGGTCGGTACTCCTGTTTTCCTGAAAACTAACGTTCAAAAAACCAAGAAGTGGATTTCACCTTTGTAATTTTTAAGTGCCACGGTGATTGGGAAAAGCTGAATTTTCTCAGCGAAGAGGTCGATTTTATTGAGGAAAAGGATCATTGCAGTACTTGAGAACCACTCGTTGTTGCAGATTTGACCGAAAAGGTCAAGGGAATCTCGCATGCGGTTCTAAACAAAAAAGTAGTTTACATTATATCTTTCAATTTTACCACGGTGGAGTCTTCGGCAAGCATTTGGTTGTACTCGGACAGGGAAGTTATGAACAGAACGGCATGTACGTCATCGAAAATGTGGATCCACTTCCGTCTTTGCGCTTTCTGACCACCCACGTCGAATACTCTGAAATATCAAAAAGTGGAGTTTGATCACTGAGCAGGTTTCAGATTTTCGAGAAAAATAATAATTTTCTTGAAATAAATAAAAATGCCGAGTTGTATATTAACTCCATCCCTTGTTTTGTACCCTTTAAAAATCGTATGTGAAGATGTAAAGCCGAATTTTGCAAGAGTAGGCGATTCATTAGCAAGCATATAACTTTTTTGCTTTAGAAAAAACCAAGCTGCGATCTAATGCTTCTAACAAATACATCAGAGACAGACAAATAATTTAAGAGAATATGGAGTTCAAAAAGCCCCACATTGAAATTTGCCCTACTTCCTACCCTCTCCCTACTATTGAAAAAACGCATTTTACAATTAGAAAAATGTTTCTCAAACTCACTTGAAGGTGTAATTCTTGATGAGGAAGGAGAACTGAACCACACCCGAAGTGGGAACCCGACTTTTCAAGATATCCTCTTCAGTGGGGACATAGTCCTTGGATCTGATTCTGTCCAGCTGTAGCAGGAAACTGAAAGTCAATTTCTGTTTTACTGCATCAAACGGTACTTACTATTTGGAACTGTCGTCAACGTTGATGCTTGTGTTCCTGGTGAGGGCCTGCTGAACCACCGGATCCAAGATGAGGCTGAAACCTTTTTTATAAAACTATTTCAGTCTTTTTTCTACCTTGCGATTGCATCTGCCACTTTGTCCTCCAACTCGCTGATCTCCACAGTCCTATTCTGATCAGCGAATTCACATATTCTCCGGGTGTGGTCCTAAAATAACATTTTTTGTTAGAAAATCTTTTTTTACTTACTAAAGAATCTGGCATTTCATATGCGATTCCATGTTCATCCAGAAGATGAATAAGATCGACCATTCCTTGAATGAGATTTCCATAGATGATGAAGCGTTTCAGCAGTTTCTCCTCTCTTGAGAAGCCCGTGTCATGGATGATTCTAAAAATGGTAAATTTGTTAGGAATTTTTTTAAGGCAAGACGTATAAAAGGATAATTCTGAAAAAATTCTGAATATGTTTTGCAAAGATTTCTTTAAAACAAGTCAATGAAAAAATGTATACCTGATTTGCTTGAGAGTTGTACTTTTTCCGGATTCGCCAGGGCCTGGAATATTTATATAAAGATAATTGCTGAACAGGTGAAATGGAAAAACAGTACTTACAGTTTGGACACTTTTTTATGTTCCCTTTATAGACTTTTTATGCTCCCGATGATTATTTCATATAATCTTTATTATATAAAAGAATTTGTTATTCTTTTGAACCTACACAGGTGAAAAGGCGAAATGGCGCAAAATTCGCAATGATATCATAGTTGAATCAGAAAAAGATTTATCCCACGTGATATTTGATTTTAAGTAAAGATTCAATTCTTGTGATATTTTAAAGAAACATTTAGTAAATGTGCGACTGTTATTTTTAAAGCTCCAGTATAAATAGAACCTTTACTAAATTTAGAACTTGTTAGACAGGTGAAAATCTACAAAACACACAGAATCTAAATATATATTTTCATTCTTGCTTTCAGAATGGACGAGATACATTATGTTAACTTCCAACCATTAAAATTTATTTTGTTACTCACCTAGCAGTAGCAGTTTCAGGATCTTTTTCCTCTTCTCACTGAGAAGTTCGCGATCGATCTGCTTCGCCCGCTCTTCCTGATCCGACAAGTACTTCTTTTCTTGGACAGAAGCACCGGAACCCATCTGAGCGCAAATGTTGCCCATCACCACATAACTAAATCTCTGAAACAAAAACGATCTTTTCATTCGAACAATTGTGCTTATTTGTGTATTTCGTTCCCGGGAGGATAGATCAACTTCCGCTAATAAGAAGGAAACGTTTGCGGCGGAAGAATAATATAAACGGAAACATGAGATGTTTCCTTCCGGCAAAAGTCATTTTGTACGATGACACAAAATGGATTACAAGACTACAAAACCGAACTTTGTTTATGGTGTCGCGTAGATTGCAATTAAAACTAAGCTAAAAATCGGAAGTGGATAAAGAAATCACAAAATGAGCATATCATAGAAAGATAACAAGGACCGAACGTTTGCTACATAAGATCTATAGCTATAAACATTATTAGCAGTATCCGGAGTCTAACAAAAAGACCTTTCACAAAAGTTTCAAACTTTTTTGCAGGATGGGATTTTATTGTTATTTTGCCTCTATTACTAGACAAAAATGACAAGAACCTCAATTTCATTATTGTTTTTTTTTAATGCAACAATCAAGCGTTGTGTAAAAACGTCCGATCATCAATTTTTCCGAAACAGATTGAAAATTGAAATTATGAAACTTTCAGGCCGATTTTTTTGTTTTCTGTTAACCTTCATTATTTATTTTGTCGATTAACAAAAAAAACGGGACGCGAGAGGGTACATGTTATAGGAGGGTGCAGAGGTAACCAAAACAACTAGCGTATAAATACTGATTCCTATATAGAATTGCCGAAAGTAATTTTAGTTGTATACCGAATATCGCTTAGATTTTTCAAAATTTGGTTATAACACAACGTGCTACATTTGGAAAAATCGCAATTACTGACTTATTTGATCCAAAACAGCGTAACGAAACAACAAAAACATTAAGCCAACAAAACAACAAAAACGAACACAAATTGTCTGGATTCAAAGATTTTGTTATTTCTCTAATATGTCTAGCGGAGCAGCGGAGAAATTTGAGAGAAAACCCAAAAGAAAGTCTTTACGACTTTTTGCATTTATGCTAAAGTTCTATTTATTTCGGTATAGTTTTGCAAAGCAACGATTTTTTAGTCGTTCGGGTGAATTGGTTAAAAAGACGCAAAATCACTATCCGTTTGTATATCATGTGACTGGATATTTTCAAGAAACCACATCGAAACCTTTCGATAACGGGTGGATGCCCTTAAATACAGTATTTCAGGCTTACCCTTTAAAAATGTTTAGAGAAAGACGGATCCCAGGACACTTGTTGAGCTAACCTGAATCAAAACATCTTGTAACCTGAGAGAAAGAGTCGAGATTACAAAATAACACAACTAAAACTTGGATTAAAATTGTTGGGGATGAGTGAACAGTGGTGATAAAACGCCCCTGACGGCATTTCCGCCCCTGGTTACTACGGAAATGAAGACGGCAGGCTCTGTCATCAGAAACAATGGATTTCACACATGAGGATGCCATTATATAAAAACGAAACTTAAAAACAAGAATGATTCGAGACTGGGTTTACGTTCCCCAATTTTTCGAAAAACACGAAGGGCAAAAGGTAGTGCCTGAGAACAGATATTTCACATGAGGAAAGTACTTTTTATTTTATTAATAGAAAACAAAAGCCACTTGAAAATTGTTTTCAAAACACTTTGTTCAGATAAACGTGATTAAAATGGAGAAAAATTCACCCGCTCAAGGAAAAAATTGAAGAAAGTTTCTTTCGAGAAAAAAGAAACTAAAAATTCTTTGCATTGAATGCACAAGTGATAACCAAATAAAATAACAAGTATGATGCAAGTAAGTAAAGCAATTGAATATTTTTTCCTATGCGGTTTATCATTTCAATAAAAAACAAAAAAATTTTAAAAAAAAACGTTGTTTTAAAAAAAACCAGTTTTTTCTTTCGAAATGGAGTGACCTTCCCTTTTTCCTTTTCAGAAAATGTGTTTGTCATGTTTGTACATCATGAGTTTGGCATTTATGTAAAATCAAGTTAATTTTAAAAACGAGCACTAAAATTTTAAACTCATCGAAAACTCTTTAATCACAATCGTTGATAATAATGACAAAACCTTTTTAGTTAGCATTTTTTTTCTTCGATTTCACCAGTTGTTAAAAAAATGAATTGAATGAAATAAGCCCAAGATATAAAATTGTTCAACAAAATACAAGAACAACGATTTTTATAAGCCAACACCTGCTTTCATAAAAAGTTTATTAAATTTTTGAAAAACACAAAATATATGATAAACAATAGACGTTCGAAAGAAAATTGCTCGTAGTATGATTAAACTTCCCCCATTCCGTGAATTGGGTTAACTACCTATGAATAGTCCATATTCAATTTATAAGGCCAAATTGCTATATCCGCGAAATCTCTGCAGAAAAGTCAGGGAGGTTTCTGTTCAAGTGGTTAAGGAAAAGTAATAGCTACGTGGCGGAAAATGATAAATGGTGATTTGGATAAATTCCGGGAAATTTGCACTGACAGCTGCAATCGGCAAACGTAGGAAACTGTGGTGGGATTCAGTTTTTCATAGCAGTGCACAAAACATTTAAAAAAACAATGTGAAATAAGTGTCGCCCAAAAAACTTTCTTTTCACGAATTTGTTGTTCTGTTGTTTGTAGTTTTCTTCTTTGAATTCAAAAAAAAAACGACTTATGTAATTTTGTAATTTTTAAACAACATCGGAATCTACTGCTCTATGCGATGTTTGAGATGAAAGGAACAACTACGGGGTTTCTCGCAATAGCGTGTTGAATGTAATCAAATTGTTATTTTGTTTGAAAAAAGTGTTTAGTTTTTGAAAAAAAGTCTTTGGTACGTAGTTTGCTTCAGAAAGACACAGGCACCTTTATTTTTACCGCCTGAATAGCCCACATCACCAGCTGCCGGAAAAGAGAGAGAAAATGCTTTTTCATTTTTTGAATCAGTGATTGACAGCATTGCACAGCTGCAGCATATGTTAAAAACCATTTGCTTTCACCTTTCCAGGAATAATGGTAAATACGCAGCTTGCATGGAAAATGACTAAAGGAACCTGCGTCATAAAAACGTTGGCTGAGTCAAATATGTTTCGAAAAATGACACAACCTTCGCCTTTGCTTCGGTTCTAAACAATTTTAGTTGTCACTAGAAAACAAATTACACAAAGAATATCGGTTACTCATTCAATAATTGCAAATGCTGAATGTTATAGTTGCAAGCCCAGAAATGGTTTCCTGGTATGTGCAAAACAAAGAAAAAACTACAACTTAATCAAAAAGGCTGTTTTGTCCCTTTTCTAGATGTTTAGTAAAATTCATTAAAGAAAATTCCTGCTTGGAAAAACAAGCTGGGTGCTTGTTCTATAGGATAAAAGTATTTCACGGGCTACAAACTGATTTTATTGTTTTTGCATTTAAATTTTTGTGTCTTTTGCGAAATGCCAAGAATAATACTAATAATAATCGAAAACGTTTTTCAATCAAAAGACGTATTGAAATCCGGATGTTCCGATTCAGTACTAGGTGAAACTATAACTTCACAAAGAAACGGATTTAGTTGAACAAAGCCAAGAAAATGTTAATCTGTTTACATACATTTTCTTCTTCAATATGTAGCGGTATTTAACTGATTATCTCTAATTTTTGCGTCACTGGAAAAACAGAAATAACACCAAAACAATCAATATGATACGGATCACAAATACACGTGGGATTAGGCCGAGATACATAAACGGCGAAACTACTGCTGGTGAATCAGAATTTCCTTCGGAATTACGTTGCGCGCAGGAAAAAAAACCAAAGGTTGAAAGGCGACTTGTTCAATAAAACCTGCATAATGACGTTTTCAGTAAAAAGAGTAGAAAGGGTGCATGGATTTTGCTTTTTTCAACTAAAAATTCTAAATAGAAAGAATTTTACGTAGAGCACTTGATTGTTGTAGACAATTTATGTTGGCGATATTGGAACACTGGGATAAACAAAGTTGTAAACACGACCTAAACAGAAATGACTTACTATCCAAAGAACAGTATATAATAATATATGTATTTTTAGTAACCATATTTTAAGTAACAAAATCAGCTTGCAAAACAATAGAAGTCAGTCAACTGACGGCAGTACCCCCGCAGTCATACGACACAACAATTATCGGAAAGTGAGCACCTGGACACTCCGTGCTAGCCCCCACTAATTGACTTTGATTCGCGCAAGAGACAATCTCAAGACAATCTCAAATGCAATTATCATAATCTCAAGGCAACGTTAGTAGCAATTGACCACCCGAGTGAGCAAGTACTACTGTAGTTGAGCACTTTGTGCCCTCTAGGATAAAATTCATTTGTAATCATTTGTTTTAAATAGAATTTTGAACGGAAATTATGAAGAGTTTGAAAACAGAGCATAGGTTTTTAATTCATTCATATTGATCTTTTGCTTTCCATTTCCAGCTAGTTCTGTGGAAAAAAAACTGTTTCAAAAAAGCGATAGGAAATTGAAGCTATACCTCAAATAATTCATACAAATGACTGTTTCCAAATCAATGCTCTAAAAAAATATCTTTTCTTTGTAGTTTTTAATAAAGAATAGTATGTTCAACGTTAGAAGTGACCTTCAAGAGTGATATTTCACGAAATGTTTCGTGAACTTTTCGTTTTGAAGTCAATCAAAAGTTTATTTGCGTGTGAAACGAAAAGGTTGCTTATAATTAGAGGAGTGTCCTTTCTATAATTGAAAACTGTGATTATGCCAGACAGTGTCGTCCATTAAAAAAACAAAATAATCACCATTTGATTAAGAGCCTTGTTGAGCATGCCTGTTACTAATTAGACCATTGCCAATGAAGTTGGATCACATTTATTAGATTTCTTTAAAAAAAAGTGTAAGCTAGTTTGCTTTTGGTTGTTTTCCGGTTAGATGGATAGGGTAAGACATTTGTTTGTCGGGTCAGCGGCAGTTTTAAAATCAAAATAGAAAGCAAAGATCAAAGTTCTATTTATAGTTCGTCGCAAACAAGTTGTTTTTGCTCATTATTTTATTAAGTTCTTGCTTTTGGAAAAAAAGGTAAATAAGCGCTGCACTGGAACTTCGGAATATTGAAAAGCTATGTTAACAAGAGAACAAGCTCAATGATAAGCATCAATGAAATGTAATTAGAGCAACTTCCTCAGCGTGACCAATTAACATGATTGCCCAGCAAAAATTTAGGACTATGGAATCGAATGTGTGTGTGTGTGTGTGTGTTGTTTTTTGTTTTTGTATTTCAGCCACAAATCAGGTTTGAGGAACAAGGACAAATGGAATTTTACAGAAAATAAATCGTCACTTTCAGCAGCAACGAAACAATTGAAAAACCAATTTGCTTTCTTATTTCATACCAAAAATGACATCATTTCTGCCAACGCATTTGTTCGATCCCCTTTCAGGAGAAAAAACTGTTTATCACGGGATGAATAACCCCTCGTGACTGCATAATAATCATAAACATTTTGTGTAGATGTAATGAAGAAATGGTTTATTACTTTTTATTCAAAGTGTAAATGAGTGGGTCTATAAATAATGTTCTAGCAGCAAATAAACGAGGAGTATGCGGAAAAAGATCATAATGAAGATGATACATTGATATGGTTCGAAAATTTAATGACAACTTTGGTTTTGCGCATCAAGAGGTTTTTCTAACGTGATTCAAACAATACATGTAAATGAGAATACAAAACGTGAAATACGTTTTTAAAAATCTGACACTTATTTTCCACAACACGGCATAATTGTAGATATTACCACACGAGAGATCTATGGAATATCTACGTTAAAAGTAAAGGCTTTCAATTTGAATGTTTTGAATGTATTTGATTGTTATTCATAACGAAGTTATATCATTTTTGAAGTCAGCCGTAATGTGAGATTCAAATGCCAGAAAAAGAGATCTCTGCCAAAAAATATAACAACTACCAGCTCACTTTTCTTAACTAAAGTGATATTTTCTTTGACACGAAAATGCTCTATAGTGAAAAGTTAAATCTGCGACAAATCTCTAGAACCATTTCAAAATACGATGAACTTTTATAAAGAAGCAAATGTTAATCTTTTTGAAAAGCAGTATATTAAGGTGAAATGGTGCCCTATGTTTAGAAAGTTCTAGTAATGAACTATGCTTTTCCATAGATAGAGATCTTTTGTAAAAGAATCACAAATAGGAAAATGTAAAAAAAAATCTGATAAATTTGTTCTTCTAAAACAAAGAAATACTTGCCACGTTTTCAAAATGACTTTTGAAAACATTCAGCGAGAAAGAAAAAATGTTTATTTCACATCTTTGACACATAGGTACAATCGTTTATTAAAAATTAATGTGTTTGTACGTAACATTGTAAACTTCATTTGCTCTTTCTGCTGATTTGATTCATCGTTGTTCAATGCCCTACTGACACATTTGTAAATGATGTCAGTAACTTTGGCTATTTTTTTTCAGTAAACATGTTATGAAAAAGTATTGATTGATTGAAAATGCGTATCTGTCAAATGAAATTGTAGCAAAGATAATGTAAAGAAAGCAGATTCAGTTATTCTGTCGGTCACGCAATCTTACGAATACGACGCACGGATACTGATTTGTTGTTGCATGCAGTGCGCGTTGTAATCAAGACTACAAAACGGAAAGGATACGGTAGAGAGTACGTATTGGGGTTTTGTAGCAGCAGAGGTTTGATTAGTTGAACATTTAGGCTTGCTGTACAACTATATCATTCAAGCAAAGGTTTTTGGTTTTCAAAAACTCGGAAACCATGAAGAAAAAGACTTGCTAAACGGTTTTCAAATACAACTTGCAAGAGATTAAATTCACAGAGAGAATGGTCAACTACAAACAGTGTTGTGATAATTTATGTTTTTGTTCAGGAAGTGATGTGCTAGCTACAACTGAAACTTCTATGGCTGTTTACGCATTCACAAATTACAGAGACGCCGTTTTCCTAGAAGACAATCAGTGGTCATTGTAATATCATAGTATGAGAATGAATAAACCACATTCATGACAACGAGAAAATGCCAACCCATGGGAAAGTATATGTTCAACGTGTTTTAGGTCTTACTCACGCTTGTTGTGCCCGTGAAACATTTTATCGTTTCTATAAAACTCTGTTTTACCTAATAGAAATTCCTCTGAAAGTTTAAAGTTTTTAGAGTTTTGAGGTTCCTGAAGGCGACTTTTCGAACTGTGGGTGTGGCTTACATGAAGCCCAATATAATGAAACAGTGAGATGTTATCTATGTCATTAGCATAACTTCTGACTCTGGTTTGAAAAAGAAGTTCACCAAGAAAGAAGAGAAATTTTTTTCCCCTCTTTTCAAGGCGCAAATAATGTTCTGAACACGTAAGATCAAATCAAAAATTGTATGAGTTTCTGGAACTAACGAGTCTATCAATGACGACATGTCCACTCTGACCGTGAAATTTAATTATGCGGGACTGAAGTATCTGCTTAACCCTAAAATGATATTTAAACTCGGTTAGGAACGAAGTTAATTTACCCTGAAATGCAATCCTGACGCCTTTTGGAATGTCAGTGACCCCTCGGCTACAAATGTGACAGTATACCTCTTTGTAATTATTTGTCTTTGCGCAGGCCACTACGTTTTGAAATTCTGGGTAAGCAATTTGCAAACTTGCAGGGAACTGGGCTTTTGGTTTTGGGATTTCTTGTCCTTGAAGTTCAAAGACTATTTGGTAAAGGCAGAAGAAAAAAGATAAATAAATAAAAACATATGGTTAGAATACAAAAATCTCGCAATCGGGAGTAGTGCACCGTGAGACTGCGCTAAGAGTCCGCATCCCTCATTTCCCCATTTTTTTCACCAGTACGTGGGCGTAACCAACAAAGAGAATGGCCCGGCCCCAAATTGTGCCATGCTTTGGCGTAATTTTGCGTGAACTGCAAGAAGGTGGGGGGGAGGGTGAATTAGCCTAAAGAAAAGCTAAAGCAAAGCCGGTTGATCATTTCCATTGGGTTGGTTCCTTGTAATAAAACAATTGGATATGAATATAAAAACTTTGTTACTGCCATGTTCAACACAAATTGTACTCTTTTTCTAATCGACAAATTGAAGGTTCCAATAAACAATTTTTTAAGTTGAGTGTTTGAGGAGTGACTGTCATAGGAACAGCTGATGCTAAATTCAAAATCTCAGCCAATCGACGGTGTATTCATCCACTGAAGAGCTACAAATTGGAACTGGAAAAGAAAACATACGAAAAAAAAACGAAAAAGCAAAGACAACACAAGGCAGCAATCAATGCTTCAAAAAGAAACTGCCGTCCCTAACATTAGTTTTGTTTTTGTTTATATTAAAAAAAAAACGTTGACGAAAAAGTCGAAGGAATATTGAAACATCCGTAGGTTTATTATAAAATCGTAAAGTATCCGAAAAAAAAAGCCAAAAACCGAAAACAATAAATGGAAAGATTTAAAGGGTTAAATTTGAATTCACAGCAGCAAGAAACCCTGACAATTCGAAATGTTCTTTTTTGACAAATGTAGTTCGCTTTATTGGAACGAATGGATTCAATAACAAGTCGAAAAAATTTTGATTTTACCAGTTGAAATACAGTGTTTCACAATTCATCCCTTTGTAATGCAGTTTTGGTTTGTTAAGTTGATAAGAAAATACTCCAACCGGAAAATTACAACGAATGTAGTGCAATAAAAACTTTATGTAAAAGGATGTTTCAAGTACAGAAATAGAGCAAACTGGCGTTGAATGGAAAAAAAGATTTGTACTAGATTGAATTACCAGACAGCTGAGAACGTCTGTTTTGTATGCGTTCGCGGCAGTATTTCGCTGCCAATGGCAACGGCTGAATAGAACTTTCAACGGCAATCATCCGCTCCTCGCGGGAAGTATGACCGTTATTTATTAGATGGAAAGTTCACAAAGCTGGCTTAATCTTTGTACATGCACTGATTCATTTTCACAAGCATAGAAAACCAACTCGATGGGAATAAATTATCCACGTGAGAACTAATTAAAAAGGGTTGGAAATTCAGATTTCTATAATATCAAACTGACGCAATTAGTTGAAAAGACTAATCGCAAGAGTATATATTTTTAGTAATCCCTTACTCATTGAAAGCCCAATACTAACAACTTCCACGCAAACAAGAGAGCGAAAATTGAATAGTCTTGTTATTGAGGTTTAAAATAGATTGGAGTGGGTTGCGAGAAAAAACAAGTGACCGGAGAAGAAAACTTTATAGTTTACCTATGCCAAAGCGGAAAATTTTTCTGGTCAAACTTCGAAATACAACGCCGTAAAAAATCTAACACATTGACTAGGATAAGTAGAAATTTCGGATCTGACAAATATCAATGTGGATGGGGTGTAAAAGGATGTTAATTTTTGTGTCTTCTAAGCCTGAAACTTTTGAAAGGGTTAAAATTTCTTTTAGTAGATAATTAACTACGTATAATCATTACGCAAATATTTTTGATTATGGTCTGAGACTTGTCTTTGAGAGTTTGTTTAAAAGTGTTGAGATCTCGTTTGAGTAAAGGTTGTGGTGGGTCTATAAGTTAAAAAAAAAAACACGAGCAATCTTTGCTGCAGTTATTGCGAGTTTCTGTTCTGCACACTCTCTAATTGAAATACTCTCTCGGGACTTAATATTACCTACTTTTCCTGTCGAGAGAGCGCAGACACGACCGATAGCATGTTTCGTTTCGTACCACGCTGCCTATTATAAGTATCATATGTGTTTTTCGATCTGTGTTTTTGAACTTTTCTTTGTGGTTGAACTGTTTTGTGCATGGTTAAGGTCTTGTTAATTATAGGCATATCCTAACATATTTTGCTGAATATAGATTTTTTTGCAAATGTGTCAATGAAGCAACATGTCAATGAAGGGTCCACTGGCAAAGTACAAAGATATGTAAACGGGAACAATTAAATATAAAGGACAAATTTGGAATTACTGGAATCGGGAAAGACTATTCGAATCTAACTGTGATAACATAGGCAATAAAAGGCGGTACAAGAAAAAGCTGTTCTGAGACAATGCTTTCTGTTCTCATCCTTTCTGCGTCCATTGAAAACGCGGAGTTTTTTCGCATCTTGCCGTTTTTCTTGAGCATGACTTAACTTTTTGTCGTCCTCGCAGATCAACACTATTTGTCTCATCAGCAAAATGTTCAGGTTACAAATGGACGATCGCCGATCAACTTATTTCCTGAGAAACAAATGCCCACAACACCAAACGGTAAGTTTTTATTTTACTTTTGGAGAAATATGATAAGCCATAGAATTTTGTAGAAAAATTTGTTTTTTAATGATAGTGAAAGATGTAGAAATTTGCATCATTCAGTAAAACGAGCGATTTTTCCAACTAACAAAAAATCATTGCCTAGAAATATTAACCTCGGTTGATTTTTTTTTTGATTTCCTAGTACACGCGATAAAAAGCAAAAATCTCACATGATCGTCACCTGCTTTCATAAATCATTGAAGTGAGAAGGAAATGTGAGAGCACAATCAAAGATCACCTTCCATTCTTTCGTTGCTGTATAAATTCGATTTTGTCTAATCATCGCCAAAACTCTTTGTTCAAAAAAGTTGATAAAAATAACGAATTAATGGAAAGAACATATTAATCTCAAACGTTGACACTACTATTTTTGTAACTAGTTAATTGCGCCGCAAAATAGTGTTTTTGTTTCAGATTACTAAAAATTAGGGTTGTTTCACAAATTCTTCTGTGAACTAAAATAGAAACTCTGTTTTGAGAATAAAAGGCCAGGAAGAATTATGAAACAGCTGTTCCGATGGATAGGTTATTCCTTTCCATTAGACACAGTTTTTGTCAGCTTCACAACCTCACACAATAATTTAAAATGAATCCTTCTTTTTACACAATGCGTGTTTCATATTGTAGGAAGAAGAAAAATGCGTTTCATAACAACAAAAATGTTTACTTATATAAACAAAAAATGGAAGTATGAGTAACTGTGTATTTCGAAATAAAGTCACCATGATGGCCACAATTGGTGTTCCGAACCAAAAGGAGCACTTCCGGATAACAACAACAAGATTACTAAAACACCTGCAGAAGTAATTTCGAAATAAACAAATGATCTGAGGGTTTCTGTGTCACATGTCTTAATAAATATTTTTGTTTAAGGACCTGTGAAGGTTTGAAAATTTTGGGAGATTCTCGCAATCTTCCAAAAGTCTATGAAACTTCCGTTGGGTACCGTCAGGAACCCCAGAATTGTTCAAACCCTTGTATCCTAATCCAAGAACATATTTGGAGCTCTAGAGAATTCGGAAGTCAAACGTTCTCATTGATGTTATCGTAGATCTTGAAGTGCAACCCAAATTAATTTTGAAGGATATATAAATATGACTACCACGTTATTATGTCCACTGAAATAAGAAAAAAAAAGATGATTCGTTCTAGCTTTTTCCCCGTTTCATTCATAAAACAATACTACACTGTAAAGATGAAGTGGACCAGAATGTTAAATGGATCTGGTGGTTGAGGCATCACAAAACTTCCTTGTTAAAAGGATAAGACAGTGAAAAAACCAGAACGAAAAAAAGGTATCTATAGATGGTTGATAATCTTTTCATTTTACACAAATCACAAAGACAAGGTACGAACGGTGGTGCCGACAATTTTTGTAGCTGGACGAAAACACCACCAATAAAAAATATAATCATGCGACGACTTTAAGAAAAGTACGAAAATCTTCACAAAAAAATCAGCAGTAGTCAGTGAAAAAGTGAAACGAAAAACAATCTTTTGAGCCCCAATATGAGAACGCGCTGAGAATTACCCAGTTAGTGCATTCCATCCCAGAAAATCTGGATAATTTCCTTTTGTAAATCTAATACTTGTTATTACGGAAGATGACTAAAAGATCACTCTGCGGCAGAAAATCAAAGCTTTAAAGTGGAAGACAAATAAATTTAATAAGTAAACTCTGAAGCTCAGAAAATATATCAAAACAAGGGAAACATTTTTTGTTGAGTTCTGGTTTCCGACTATTTACGATACACTCATTTTTTGTTGTTGAAAAACGTTAGAATGAATAGGATGTTTAACTGTAAGAAAGGAAAACACAAAAAATTCCAGATTTTTTGTCTCCAATTGGTTAATTGCGCCTGGTCACCATTAATCATGAGGCGAAGTTCGTTCAAATATGTGAAGTGCGAACCGCACGACAAAAAAATGCATAAAACTGCACTTGAATAACTGTTCTTTTATTGGTCTAAATAAATCATTGCTGTGCAGAATCTCTAACGTGCATTTGATTCCACCACCAGAAAGATATTTAGTATGAGCATCGCTGTCATAGGCCAAAAGTTCTCTTTCACATGCGTCAAGTGGGACTGCAGATGATTGTTGCTTTGGGATAGAATAAAGTTAATTTTGTATTTTTCCTTTACAACTTTAACAGATAACATTAAGATGGTTATGTTAAAAGAGCCGGTATACCATCACCTTATATGCTTTTCAAAGACTATTAGCTGTCTTAATTTTTTAACAATTGTACTCTTGACGATTGCAATTAGAAATCATTTAGCAATAGTCTAGGATAACCGTTAGGCCACTTATTACTAAATTACGGCAAACCCAATATTTGTAAACAATATAACCTTAGATATTTTCAGCACGGACCACCCTGTAAACCCTGCTATTCGGGACTACTATATTTTATGCTGGTGATTTAGTTGATTGAAACAATCCAAACCAAAACCAGCCGTGAAACTTAAGAACGAAAAGACGAAACTAGCGTTTTCACAGCAAAAGCCTTATTTTCAGAAGCCTTCTTTCGCTTAGACTAAGTCATTCTTATACCAACAGCTATGTAATTCTGATACTCAAAATCTTCTCACCTGCACCAGTTGGTCAGAGCGTCGGCAGCTATAAACAGGGCATGAAAGGAGGTATTTATAATGCCGTAGTGGGAATTGTAGTTGTATAGTGGGGCTCCCGAAAATATTTTTCAATCGGGTTACTAAAACGTAATGTTTACGTTATTCAAATGATCAAAGAAACGTTTTCGTAGGACGGTTGACATTTTTCTAATAAAATTAATAAAAGAATTTTTATCATTCAGTGAAACAATCAACAAATTTGAATATCCCACAAAAGTTTCAAGCGTGGTCCTTAAATCCCCAACAATAGCCAATATCTTTAGTTTTGCGTTGTTATGTTTTGTAACTTCGTGCAAGTGTTGCAAAACTGACACAAATTTTGCGATCAATGCAGTCGGTAGAGAGATCGATTGGATTATCAAATGTCTGATCTACACCGATCAAGAAGATAATTCCCTTATGAAAAATTAAAAGACCTTGTTAATCGGGAGAATTCCACACACTTCATTTAAACATGTTATTCCCAATGAAATGGTTATTAAGCAAAAAAGTATTTTAGGTATTGTAAGACAGTAAGACACCCGTACAGTGAGAGAAACAAGATAGAGTGATTAATGAACCACGTTTGCGTATGATATGTGTCTTGAGATCAAAGTTGGAGATCGATGGGTGCCGTCATTCTTTCGAGGAGTCTGATTCAGTATCTGTTGAAATCATCCTCGATCAGATCAGGATCAGATGAGTGAGGGTGACATTCTGAGGTTATAGTAGAATGCATTGTTAACCAACCGAAAGAATCCTATTCTGGTTGAGCTCCGTCTGTGTATGTTGCTGTTCGGACAACCTAAAACTACGGATTTCTTCACCAATTTCGCTTCTTCGCGCCTATCTTCTGCCACACAGGTCTTTTTCATCATCCTGAACAATGGCAATGCATCTAATTCAATCCCCCAGTCTAGTGGTTTTTACATTTCTTTCATCTTGAACAATCCCCTGGGAAAGAACTGTTGTACGAGCGAGAACCAAATCCCGGGTGGAATGGATTATCAAGTCCACGACGTGCCGGTTGATCTCTATTTTTCTGATTTTATTCTTTTTCTGATTTTCCTTCTGGTTTTGTAACATTATGGATTTCATTTTGTCAGTTTCAGTTTTAACGTTAAATTTTTGGATTTTCCGAAAAATTGTAAGGTGCCCCCTGGTCCATATGAAGATAGTTGTCCCACTTGGAGCAGCCGCAAAAAGACCGGAATCTATGTATGCGCCAATTCTGGATAAAAACAAACTTTTCGGGGTTTTAGAGATTAGAAGGTAGGAGGAAATAAAACAAATGACCAGAACTAATTCTAGTGAATATGTTGTTACCTCTATCAATCCATAGGTCACTCTCATTTATCATTCTCATTTCTTTTTTACCTGAATAATATTCCGCGCCGGACGACAACGATCAAACCAAAACTAGAAGTTTATAGAAAGACGAAGTATGCGTCTAAAAAGCAAAAAACAAAACAAGAAAATTGAAAGAGGGAAAAACGAAGAGAAACCCAAGAAACGGATAGGAAAATGTAAGCAAGTATTTCAAAAAAGAAAAACGGAAAGTAATGAAACATCCCCTATTTTAAAGTATATAGTAAACATTTAGTGTTCCAGGGGAAAAAACAGATATCCACACGTAGGGAAAAACGGAATGATTGTTCCTATCAGCGCGATCTCCACTTTGCCGCGACATTTCGAAAATGGCGGAATCCGCTCTATGCACTTAAAAAATCCGCTGAAAATTGCAAAAACGTTTAATTTGCGAAAATAATCATGAATATGTGGCAGAACAATTGGTACCCCGAAACATAATCTCACTCAGGTAATAGTAACTCGAAAACCTTACAACTCGAAACAGCTCCTGTTTAGATAGAATGGTGCACAAATAATTTTGCACATAACAATAGACTTTTAGTTTACGAACCGTTTTCTCAAAGATGCATTGTGATTGTGGTAGTTTACGCAAATATATTTCTACTGCCCGTATCTTTATTTTCCATCATTTTCTTTTTATTTTAAATACAATATTTTCTTGTATTTGTTCTTGCAAGATTACCTTTTCTCAGAGTGTAAACTATGTACTTTAAAAACAAGTGTAGCAAACGTACTTACATAACAAAAGCTACCAAAAAGTATATAATCATTGATTAACTTTTTATTCTTTTGATTTTATTTTTACAACCAGATGTGTTTTGGTTCCCGCGAGTCACACAAACAAGTTGAGTCTTTCCGGCCAACGGTCGGATTACTACTAGAACCAACTGTGTTGTTCACGTGATAATACACACTAGTGGATTGAGTAGCCTCATCTACATTGCATAAAAAGTGAAAGTTTGCTGAAACCAAAGTATTCGAAACTGTAAAAGGACTAATCTGCATGTTCAAACGAATTTACCTTAAAAAGATCTCATAACTATTAAAATAGCTTGTGCTGATATAAGAGTTTTCGTAGACCCTATATACATCTGTTTGTAAACAGATGGCTTTTCACATTGAAACCATTCTAGTAAGAAATTTGTTTTCACGATTGTTTGAAACAGCCTTATGTGGCTTGTTTTCTTAGTGCTTCACGATAAGGAAATCTTTGTAAATTGTGTGAACAACCTTATAGTGGGGGCCTTCTCATAATGAGGACTTGGCAAGCATTTTGCGAACGGCCGTTGTCTGGAGCGGTGTACGGCAAAAATATTTCTGTTGAAATTAGAAAAGGCCCCTGACGGTCCCTTCAAGTGAATTTATTCAGTATTTCCTCAATGTCTCGTGTCAAAAACGAACATGTTAGTGAACGTTTTGAACAATGTTTCGATTAGAACGTGCTACTTTGTAACTTTATAATTGTACAATCTCACGTATGTATACAGGAACATTCCCATATGTTTTTCCCAAACACATACGTAAACGATTACGCATGCCTTAACGAATTTCGAAACACGTGTGATAGTTACTAACCCTCTTACAAGTTTTCTAGGAACATCATAACCGACGTACCGGTCTTCTGAAACGTTCTGTCTGCGCCATCCAGTCGGTTATCTGAAGTAATGTATGAAGATACACTTTTCAGTTTTGCTTCCGGTTCCGTGGTCATTTTGTAAACCGCCATTGCCATTAACGCTATCCTTGAAGGACACATCTATGAACGTCCCGCTTGCAGGTGGTTCTTTCTCTCCGCGCGAATTCGCAGCTGCGTTTTGTTTTTCGACTCCTGACAGCGTTTTTACTCTGCACCTGCATTGTCATTTTTTCTCGAGAAAGTCTTTTGCAGGAGAAATTTTTATAATGAATAATGAACCTCCCTGTATTAAACTGAACCCCGTTTTTGTCTCGCCCCCGCCCGTTGTAAACATACGCGGAACTCTGCAAGCTGTGCAAATGCGTTTTAAACAAACTGAAATGAATAGGAAAAAGTTGCGAAATGTGGTTATCATCGTTTGATATCCGTGTCCATCAGCGGCCATCACACTTTCACACGACATTTGCGTCGTCTGTCGTCGTCGTGTTGCAATGACGTAAATGTCCGACCCGTCGCAGTTTCACCTCTGCAAGAAAACCGTACTTAGCCTTGGGAATTGCCAAGTCACGCACCTTTTCTGGCTGTTCTCTGATCTTCACACCAGTGTTCGAAATGACTTTGATCTATAGTTTCGACTCCGAAACCTTTATATGAACACTTGACTTCGAGAAGGACACCCACTTCAAAAGTTTAAAAAAATTCATTTCTCAAGCGTGGTCAGCCTATCCAAGTCGTTCTAAATGTGTTCTGATCTAAATGAAGACTCTTCAACAATAAAGCCGACCTAAAGAAACATGAATTTATACAATTGCACAGTCAAGCACTCTCTTCCATATTTTTTGGACAAAACTAAGTCTTCAGCTAACAATGGAACATTTTGCTAGACAGCTAACAAACTGAAATTATCCCGCCTAGTCGGTTCGTAGCATACTTTTGGGCACGGTCCTCAAACTAGGCACGTGGGCATGGTCCTCAAACTTTTAAGTACCGTTTTCTTCAAAAAATTTCGGAATTCTTGAGTTTAGTTTTTACTATTAACATGTAAACAATAAAACAAAACATTAAAATATTTCTATTAATTGTTTGACTTTTCACAATATTTAGTACATTTCTTTTTTTTTTCTAGAATACTTGGTAATCATTAAAAAGATTTTAGGAACAAAAACATCCCAAGTAGTTTTAAATCATACTTTCCCAACTACGTATCTTGAAATGACATGTTGTCGTGGCTCTATTCGCATGTTTTTTAACGAATATGTAATTGAACATTTGAGCATTTTAGGTCTTGTGGTCATTTTGGCTTTCCATTTTCTTGATTTGCTTTTGTCGTCTAATCCATTCCCTGATTGAAATTGAAAAAAAAGGTTTTATGTGTTCATTGTGTGCCGTAGTTCTCAGGCACTTCCGACCTCGGCGGGCTCTTGCATCATCGCTTGTCTTGGATTACAAGAAGTCAATTGATCCAAATTAGGTCAGACATGTGTAATCTTGCTGAGAACCGAGACAAAACTTCTTACATCTCAAAAAGGTCAGGCTCGTTTGCCACACTTCTTGTAAGACCTAACAGTGTGAAATATTATTTATACGATTTTATACATTTTTGTAACATTTTGATATAGTTTGGAAATCATACATAGATCAGAGTTTAATGTATACAGCCTCGTGGGAAACAGGGCAAGCCCGAAAGAGTATTTGTCGTAAGCCGATTTGCGCGAGTAGCTGCTCCAAATTTTTCCCGGCTCGTTTTTGCGTTGTGGACGTTTCTGATCAAAATACTTTTTTTGCAGCACATGTGTCAGAAATAACTGTTTTGAGCAAACGAAATTGTAAATTCTATTGAAATCACTTAGAAGATTTGTTGCTTTCGAAATTTCAGTCTCAATGTTCCTTTTGGCTTGTATATCTCTTCTATGTTTTTCGTCTTTGACTTGATATACTTTTCCAGAATTCACGGTGTATTTTCCCCCGTTCATTCGCTCAGTTTCCAAAACTCTTAATGTAGGTCCTACTGAAAATGATCAACATTCAAATTGTTAATTCAAAACTCGCGCGTGTTAAAGGATTTCGTGCAAGTGCATTCGCTGTTGAATAATGGCGAGCGAGCGCCCTTCCCCCAAACGAGGCGTTTGTGTACTTTGCCCTTTGAGTTCCTTGTGTTTTCGCCTTCCTCTCACTTTTCTCTGAAATCTCTCTGTGATTGTGATTCCACCCTGTCTCTATATGTGTACACGGTGTGTCCTTTGTGCCCGCGAGCAATTCCTGATTATCAGTCTCTCGGGGTGCCCCTTGGCCACGAAATCCGCCGCCCTCTCTCTGCTGCAACAGCAGCAGAGAGCAGCGGCGGCATAATTTCTTCCACCACTTGCAATGCACTCTCTTTTCCATACGACTTCTGCGACCCCCCGCTGCCGAAATAGTTTACCTCTGACGTCAAGGCGGCTTGCAATGATCGTCGGCGACAGCTGTTGTGTGTGCTCCTCTGGCAGCAGAGGGCATCGTCAAACTTTCAAGTTTGTTTTGAACCACGAACGTCTGCTTCCGGGAAAAAGAAAACACTTCCATTTTCTTTGCGACACCTGGCTTTCGGGCAGTTTGATCTTCTCTCGCTGGAACCGTGCCCAATCAAGGCCACACGGGGGTCGATGTGCGCACTCGCGTAGACCTTTTTGGCCCTTTTTTGCAAGTCTTCGGAGAGGACATCCGGAACCTTAATTTGCACGCGGATTAGATTGATTTGTAAATGGCAGGGGGCTGTTTTGGGCCCGGCCCGCAGACACCAGTAATCTCTAAATACTCTTCTTCCTAGATCAACACTTCCCGAACCTTCAGCAAAAAACCCATTTGTGAACTTGGCTCCCAATAATTCGATTTCTGTCCTTTGTAACACATCGAAACCACTCTTATCGAGACAATCGCGTTTTAGTCTTGGACCACCCAAAATGCCGCTCAGGCAGAATGCCTTCAATTCAAAGAATTTTCCAAATTAATGTTCAAACTGTAATTGCAGACGAAAAGATCGGAAAAGTCAAATTGGAAAAGCTTATAGGTGAACATTTGATTTTCACTCCCTTTCCCACACAATATTCACTAATGAATCCACTTTTGCAACCCTTTTAACCAAATCATCGACTAGAGTACGAAGTTCATAACGAGCCCGTTCCGCAAAAACAACATCTCTGCAGACCACCAGTATTGGCTGTTTTTGTTCCGTTTCTAATGTGCCTGGAATACTATTTCTGAATTGTTAAAATGGAAACTGTTTGTTTGTGTTTCGTTAAGATACTGCAAATTCTTATAATAGACGTTTTATCAAAGTACAGTATGTTTTACATGACATTTTCTAAACTAAGAATAAGTAAACCTTATTTTTCCCGTATTAAGCAACTTATTAATGAGCATACAGAATTCAAATGTGGTTTGGGATTGGAATTGCCAGTCATCTTGAAATCAGGAGATGCAAAGGAGAATTTAAATTCCGGCTATCATGTTACTTAGCTCAATCCTGGTAAGTTGACCAGCGTAACGAAACCTTACTTAATGAAGTTTTCACGACAAGTACTCACTTAACACAAAAAATAGAGTCTACCTTGCTTAAAGGCAAAAATTGTTCAAGTAGTCAAACTGATGGTGTTTGCTTAGCAGTGAAACCCAGGCGGGCCGGCCCGGTTAGAAAACCTGTCAGGACACTTTGCGCTGTTAAATCCGGAGTCTTACGACGAGTGTCGAGTTTCTCTTTTGCTCTTAGATTGCACGCAGTTGCGCCGTGCCGAGTGGTTTATTTGAGCGGGCGATCTGCTAACGTTTCTTCTCCGCACCCGTCCATTTTTTGTTTACTTCCACATTTTACCCACTAGACTGATAACCGAAGACCCGAAGGAAAGTAACTTTTCACTTTCAGTGACCAACGGTTTCTGATATCTTTGCCGTTTGACGTCGTCTTTCACTTTGAGAGTCGTTTTTTCCACCGATTCTCCCATTTGCTGCAGAGAGCGCGGGGCCGGGGGCGAGTGATTGTTCTTTGCGCTTAGAGGCCGGTGCGCTTGGCGGCCCTTGGCTGCCGCCCGCCGCCGCCGACTCGGCGCTGTGCCTTCCCGCCAAAAACGCCGTACTCTGTCTTTTTCGAAACACTGACCACTACTTTCATAAACTGCGTGGCTATTTGTACCCAACGGTATCTCTCTGAGAACAACCCCTTGGAAGTGGATCATTGAGTAGCGGCATTTGCTCTAAGCAAATACTCTTTGGACTCCTCTCCCTGGCAACCACGTTCCCAGCGCTCACTTGCTCATTTGGAGCTATTTTGTCCCATAAACAACTTGTTTACGAATCTAATCCCTCCTAACCAATTTACGTAGTGTTTCCTTGTCTTATTGATCGACGGACCCTTCAAAAATCAACGTATTCAGCATGGAAGACGCGGGTTCATCCTCCAGTAGCGGTATGTCGACACTTCTGTCGGCTGCTGCCAGCCCTCTTGGGTCAGAAGACGATTTCTGGGGCTTTTACGCCACCAGTAACGACGAGGTTAAACAAGGTTTGTGTCTTTCGAATCCCGAAAATCACCCAAATCTTCAGAAACCTTGGAAGATTCTGCTGGAAACTCACCGTCCTCTTTGTTCTCCTTGGATGATCAGGACTCGTCTCATTCGTCGTCCTTTTCCAGCAGTCTATCCTCATTCGACAATGATCTCGGCGGTAAATTTAATGACTCAGATGTCTTAAAAACATCAATTTTCCTACTTTAAAAAGTCCCTGAGAGCGCTCTTATCGGCAAAAGTACAGAAAAATCAATTCTTTTGTGAGTCAACATTGGATCTAGCGCACTTTTAGCCCCAGAAATCCAAAAACTGTGGTCTAATTTCAAGAAATTCGTATTTGAAACTCCCGCTCGTCTTTGAAAGTACATCAAAACAGCGGCAGCTCGTTAACAACATCGGTGCAATAAACAACCCGGCGTTTCCTTGTCTCAGAGGTCACGGCTAAAAATCGATTTCCCAGGAAGGATTTGGCTCACACATGTTTACAATAGAAAGGGTGAAATCAGAGATCGGCGATAGTATTGATTTTTTGGCGCAGGGTCATTGTGAAAACGCGGTTTACGTAGGGGATTTGATTTTTTGGCTCAAACGGGATTGGGCTAAACCGGGATTGACGTTTGCTGGAAACTTTGGGGGGGGGGAGAAGAGTTTTCAATTTTACAGAGTTTAAAGCCTTTTTTAGCCTCGTCTTTTTCAACATACGATCTCATGTCGATGCCGGATCCGTCCTTGGCCTTCTCTTTCCAAATGAAGGAGGAGAAGGCTCAGAGCAGTTCTCGCCGTCCCGTAATGGGTAAATTCCTCAAGTTTCGCTTGTTTTATGCTTTTGTGCAGTGCGGAAGCGGATGCGCGAATGCTCGATGGTCTGCTGGCTGTTTCGCACACTCCTGACATCGGAGTACCGCGCTCTGCCGCTCAACGCCATCTTCGAGATATTTGAGGACACGGTATGATTTGAATTTATCTTTGTCACTTTTAAAAATACCAAAGTTGAAAGCAAATCAGTATAAAATTCACTGGTAGTATTTCGCAGAATCATTCAATTCGAGCAAACTCAGCGTCTAGTGATCATACAATTGATTTACACTACTACGCCTACGTGTTTCAACGTTCCAAAGTTTCGCTGTTTAATTAACCCTATTGTTAGGACAAATCGGCAGCCGTCTCACTAAAAGTTTAATTTTCATAACCGGGAAATCTTGCAACCTAGATGAAAAGGATTTTTTGCATATAATGCAAACGTTTTTCATTTATAAGTGTTCATAGCTTTTAGGTAAAGATCCGATTCCGCTAGCTGTAATGTTTTAGATTTTTCTGGAATTTTGGGCAGACAAAGTGTTTTCATACGGTTTACAATAGTTCCCCATTCTGTCGGCACACTTTTAAAGATTGGGGTATATCCCACGCTCGCATTAGACCTAGACGAGTGTTGCTAAGTTGATACGCCTAATATCTTAAAGGTCGACGGGGCCTGCCTAGGTCGACATTCGCCGTATAGTTTGGCTTTTGCACGTAGACTTGCAAATGTTTAAGTGGCGCAAAAATGTTGTTTCGTTGATCAGGAAAGTTGCTTTGTTGCTTTGTAGTTTGGAATGAAACAATAAAGCTTCAGATGATACACAAAACTTGGGTTACGGGGACGCATAAACGTTTATATATGTAGTTGAAAAAATAAAGTAAGATTTTTTCATACTTCACAACTCGGAGAGGTCTTTATCAAATTTAGCTTGTGCATGTATTTCGCTGCTTCTTCGCAGTCTCGCTACACGTTTCCTCTCTTATCGTTGTCTAATCGGCCTGCAACAGTTCGCTGACGTATTGTCGCCGAACCGGGGGGTTTTACTGCGCGTGGAACTCTTTTGCGGGGGTGCTCCATTGGGGTTGGAATCAGAGAGGGGATAATAGATCACATAAAGGATATAGCCCATTCTTTGCAGAATCCATCGTCTGCGCACGGCCGCCACTGGAGGCAATCTATCCGTCACTGCCTCATGTCGTCGGCCGTTTTTGTGCGCGTCCTCACGCCAAACGTGAGTAATCGACCATCCATTGTGGGGCACGTAATGCGCCGAACAGTCGGTGCCATTTTCAAAGAAAAGAAACCAACAGGGACCAGGGTGTATAGAAAAATGAATGTGTATACCAAATGGTATACTTATAACACAGAAAACGTAGTAATGTGTTATACAACAAATCGGTCCTGAAAAGAAAACGTTTCAAAGTTTTACAATTGTTACTTTATGATATAATAACACGAGAAACATTAAAAAGAATCCGGTGTCGTTGTCTATAAGATGTAAATAAAAATAACAGCTGTTCAGTACAAAGACAGTACTGTTCAGAAACATTGTTCCGTTCTTTCAATGGAATTGTGTTCTGCAAAAAAAATTTGAGACTTTTAAAATTTGCATAGTTTTTGTCCTCGCTGTTTGCTTAAAAATTCTATTGACAATGATTTACAAAAAAGATTGTTTGAGAGTGTAATTTTCTAACGTCAACAACCCTTTTTTCAAATAGTTTTTTTTCCCGGTTAGTTCTTTGTTGAGCAATCTTTTTAATGGATTCTTCTGAGTCACTAACCATTTAGTGAACTATAAGCGCTTTCATCCTTTTGTAAAAAAAAAAAATCTGTTTGTAAGTCATATAGCAGTCGCCAAATTGGAATCATGCCAATGAAATTAAAATGTTCTAGTGATCCTCTGTTGACATTGAAGTTCGTAGTCTAATCAGTAGACGACAAAGCATGCTTTGCACATTTCCGCTATTAGCATATGACTTCATTTTGGCAACAGCTATGTTTAGTTTGTGTAACATATTAGATGCACCCTCATTCCCCTATTTTCATATTTGAAAGAGTCATAAATCTCTTGAAATGTGTTTGAACCCAATTCTTCTTCTTGGTTTCGTTTAATTTTAGTCATTTATTTAGCGGAGCACATTCTCTTCTCATCGACCCCACCCCCATTTTACACAGGGGTGCAAAAAGTACTCGTGAGCCGCCCTTTCCCCTATCCATTATCACTTCTAATAAGCTGCCGGGTTCCGGGAGCCGCTAAAAAACGCCTAGTCCGCAGTGTAACGCGGCCGCAAGGTGTACGCCGCCGTGTTGTTGACAGGCGGCCGGCATTCCGTGAGAACTCTCGTAGTGATCAACTGCTTCATCGGATTGATGAGTTTACGGAGACACACCTTTGAAAATAGCAAACGAGATAAGCTATCTCGGGAAGAGTAATCTCTCCGAATGGCACGTAGAGCCTAAATAGAATGGCGGGAGATACCGTGAATTGAGGCAAAGATTCAATTATTCATTTGAAAAGAGGAAGTTGAAAGGGCAACAACGGCGGTTTTTGTTTCCCGTGCGCAAGTAACAAAGTAAACATAGGAAACTAGATAACTGAAAGCAAAAGGGGTAAATAAAGGTTGCACAGAAAAACCACAGAACATGAAAACAAAAGGTACATTTCTGAAAAAGTTTGCGTTTGATTTCTTTAAGACAGCAATTGTCAAGTATTTATTTGGAAAAGTCATAGGTTCAGCTAAACTTCGCGTTAACGGATTTTGGAATTTGCACAGTTTTATCTTTTCCATCTTCATTTTATGTTTTGTTTTGAGATATTTTCTCTGACGCACTAGGTGTCAAATTGCATCACCCTTTGAAATGTAATACCGTCTGCAACAAAGAACCAAAGCGCCACAACAGCCAAAGTTAAATTTAACAAACTCAACCAACTTGAAAAACTTTGTGCGTCGCCATGTGTCAAACGGTAAACTTGTACTTTCTAAACGCTTCAAAATTTGATCAAAACATAACTTCAGCGAACGCTCGAACATCTCAGATAAGGCCAGCCGATACCGTGGTTAAAAACCAACCACGTTTCTAGTCTCAGTGTCATAAACACATTCCCGAAACTGATATGAATCATCTTTTTTCTGAACATGGCGGAGACATTGTCATTGAACCTTTGAACTCCCAGTGTTCGACCTAATGAAGAATCGAATGTCGAAATATAACTTTTTTTGCCTGATATACAAACAATGGATATTTTCCAGTATTTTAGTCACATTAGATTTAGGAGTTGGAACGAGATTCTGGAAACGCACTAAAAGGCTATGATTCCTTCAAGATTATCGGGTTCCTGAAAGTTTCTTGGATGTCAAATGGCATTGGTTGGTAAACATCCGGAATAATAACAATACCAAGAAGGTTTGAGGGTCTCTGAGAAGCCCTTGTGATATTAAGTGACCGTTTCCTAATAAACGTAGATTGGGCAAAACTGGCCTTGTTTAAAAACACAAATCCTCTTAAAAACTGTTATTTTTCAGCCCAGGAAAGACTTCCTCGTCATGAATGAGGCTGGCTCCTGGTGGACTGTGCATCCCGACTGCGAAACCGCCTGCGCCGAGGACGTCTTCCGTCCCGGACTTGCCCACAAATGCCCTCCCAACAGCGGTGGTGGAGTCATTCGGTAAGTTCTTGGCTATTTCTTCCGGTTTCTTTCGACCATAGTTCGCTCAGTTCAGAAACCATCGCTAATCTTTTTCGATACCTTTTTTTTAATTCGACCTTGGTTTAGCGTGCGCACGTTCCGCGTGGAGGACACCAATGACATCATCAGGCGGGAGGCGGCCAAGGAGAAGTGGAAGGGAGACCGCATGTTCGCCAGGAGAAGACCAATGTGAGACTTAGATTTTGGAATTTTAAACGGTTTTAACATTCAGGGCAAGGAATACACTGCCAATGAGGCCTACACTGTACCAGAACATACAGGTGAATCCTTCAAGGGGAGATCACTTCGTGATTGACCACGAGGAAGAGGTGGGTAGATTTACAATTGTTTTTCACAATAAATATACTATACTAAATTGAATAGTTAAAAGGGATTGGTTTTAAGAATCCAGAATTGTTAGCATAAATACTAACAAAAAATTTTGGTACTGAGTGCCAAGATTCACCGCTAGTTCAAATTCCAAACGCCGTTCAAGTACATAATGTTCCAATATACAAAATGAAAACAGCATCTAAAATAAGTACAAAATGTATGTGGGTTTACATGGAATAGTAACTTTTTCAATGTGGAAAACCCTGTTTTTTTTTTTAAAGTTTTTGCAACCATAATTGCCAAAAAATATCGAAGTATTTCAACCCTTAACTAAAAGTGCAATAATAATTACAAGAATTTGGAAAATTGGAAGATCGTTTGAAGTTAACTTAAGCAAATAATACTGAATTCTTTGTGACTATGTTTCTAAACATTCACTAGTTCTTTTTTGTAAATGGCGATAAACAGAGAAAGATAGTTTGACAAAAACAACGAATTCTATACGTGTTTCTCTTTGTTTCAAAGTTCGCCTAAACTTGCGAACTTTGCCAACTAGTAGGAACACACAAAAGCGGCGGTCTGACGTAGATCCACAGCCAGTGCTTGCTAAAAGCAAACGCGACTCGTTCACGAGCCCCCAACGAACGCACAAGCTCGAATAAACTTTTCACAGGCACGTGTGCGATCAGTAAACACTATCAGCTCTTGAAAAACTCACTGTTTCCACTTTTCCACCTTCTAAATGTTGATTTTCAGGTAATCGGGTAGAAGCGACGGGCCACTCGAAGTGTCATCTAGTGCTAATACAGCTTCATTGTTTAGTTGATCCTAGTTCTTTCCATTTTTGTAATAACGTTGGTTCATCCGCTTTATCAACCGCCTCTAGACAGGATAGGTATCAGCAACGACCACTCTCCTCATTCTTTTATTAGTGATTACCGGTCCTCGCAGTGCAATTCGCAGGCGTCGCACCTCGTTTGCGCTGCGCCAGGGCCTATGGCTCTTTGACGCCGCTGACACATGCCATTTCCTCGTGCGCGTTTAGATAGAAGTGTACAGATGACTGTAGTTGCTCTAGTTCTGTTTTGGTTGTGTTTCAATCATTGTTTACTTGTACCCAATGAAAACGTATCCTTTCTTTGTTGTGTTGTTTTATATGGGTATGATAGAAGAACATTGCTGCTGACAGACAGGAATACCTACAAGATTAAGGCTCAAATACCACAGCTTTCAGCTTTCATGAAAAATAAATCACTCATCTAAACATGTAGAGAAGTTGGTAGTTGAGTGTGGGCAATACAATTGCATTTTACATAACAAATAAAGATATCGGTTCAGTCTCGAGAGAATGTATTTTGTCTTAAGTAGACTGGTACATTCTTAAGGGGAAGTGAGGGCAGACAATATATTACAACCTCTCTTTGATGAAACTTTACAAAGTGTAAAGCAGAATCGGTTATAGATTAAACACAGGTGATAATGTGGGAACTGTACATCGCAAACCACTTAGTTGGTTTCAAGGATCAGGGCGGTGATTCTCAGAGAAGATAAGAATGTGGATCATTCCAACGAAGAGTCTTGGCTGCTGGGCGGTTCCTAGAACTCCGGTGTCTCCGATGGTTCCGATGGCGTATCAGGCTCCAAGTCCACAGACGGCAGCCAGAGGTGTAAATCATTTGTTCAGCGTGTATTCCTGAGAAGAAGCAGTGACATTTCTCTTGAGAACCGTAGCGACGACGAGATCGTAGATACCTATGACACCATCCATAATGACGTGATTAACGGACTTTGTGATGAGCTGGGGCTCTTGACTCCCATCGAGCAGATACCGACGGCGGACTTGGTGGTACCGTATTCGGCTCTCTGCCCGTGGAAGATCTGGGCCGACGCCCGACGCGGCTCCCATGTAGCCGAAGAAGGGGGCTTCAACGGTGGCCAGATCTGATCTTCCTGAACTTGAGTTACTGGATACTATCGTTTCATACGATGTGGAACTTGAACTTCTGATGGAAGGACCCAGATCCGTTCTTCGGCTGGGTACGGTTAGTCAGCAAGCCTAGCGACATAGGTAACAGCAACTGGTAAAGATTTGGAGTTACACTAACTGTATGTAGCGTATTTCCAATCCAATGAATGCTTTTCCTAATCACCTCTAAATTTTTGACATAAGGAGCCTGACGAAAAGTAGGCGAAGCGACCGACCAAACGACGTAATTGCCATTTGCCACGGGATATAAAGAGCCATCCCTTAAGGTTTTGGCAAAAAAACCTTAGACGAAACCTTAGACGAAAATCCTGCACATTTTCCAGGTCACATTTCCTCTCTTTTTCTTTTCGCCACACGTATTTTGTGCAATTTTGTAGTTATGCACATTTCATCGGCGCGATTCTTGGTTGCTGATTTTCAACAGATGTATGAAATTATCTATTGCCCCCTTAAAAAACATGGCTAGACTTTATCTTACGACAGCATTTTTCCGAAAGAAACACGTTGCAATTTTCAGAAAGTTGTCTCGGAGCTACACCATGGACAAAGTTTGAAGGGAATGTGCACCAATGAAACGTCGTTTTCTCCGACAGCCTGACGTATTCTATTCTATTAAATTAACTTATCAAAGTTTGGAACGGAAAATTTCTCAGGCATGCACAATGCACACAATGTTGCTAAAATGACAACCTAATCATTAGCACAAAAAAATTCTCCTGACAGGTACACGGCGACTTGCACTTTTGAGGGAAAAAAACTCAGTATACTCAGTATACAATATTCGATTGACCACCCCGCAGATAACAAGGCAATATAACAGAAAAGTCTTGCCGCGGCAACTACTTTTCTATAATGTAAAAAGTGGGATACCCAGCACAAGGAGAAATCAAATGCGATTGTCGCTTTTGTGTTATCAACAAGATAATAATAGAAATTCTATAACCACCATTTTATCAATGTGTTCTAGCAGAAGAAATTGGGAAAACGAAGTACAACGGCCAAGTCAGATGTTGGATGACTCCCTCCGTGCGTGGTACTTTTAGAGCTGCCGTCAATGTCTAATGTCTACTAATTGTAGATTTTTCGTAGATGGAAGGACTTGATTTTTACGATGTTGAAACTATACCTACCTTTTTGGAAACAATTTGGAAATAGTGGGAAAAACAAGGCCCAAGTTGAGTTTATACAAAGGGTTTTTTTTGCATATCACAAAAAATGACAGCACAGTGCGCTTCGAATTCATTTTTTTAACGAACTGCGGGAAAGATTATGCTCATATTGTGATTGGCAACGGATCTTGCACAATTTCCTGCAGCGCGAGTAACTTACTTCTCTATCCTTTTTTTGCCAAAAACTATGATCCTATAACACATGTTCTTGTGCCCAAACCCTATGAGATGGCCTTCACGCCTTCAGATATTCATTTTTTAAACAAACAAGCAAGGGGAGTTGAAACGACCCCTGTAGTTTTCATCAAACAAATTACTATCTTGATACAATTACTCAGTTGCGTGGTATGAATTTACACAAAATAGCAAAGCACAATTTGAAGGACGCCTGTCATTTGTCTATCCAGTCATCACTTGAAACAGGCATGATTACTAACAAGATTTGTTTTCACCAACGTAACCAGAAATGTTATAAAATGTTTTTTAAATGATCTACTGATCTTTTTACAGGTTAAACCACCAATACCCTCACGATCAACGTCTGGGAAAGAGCTTTGGGAAAACGGTTCATGATGACCAAAGGGTTTGTGAATGTGTTTCGAGAAAAGCACGAAGCACAAATAACAAACATCAAGGAATCATGAAGGAAAATTATTAAATGTATTTTATGTGTTCTAATGTTTTTCCCGTTTCTATTGCTTTTAAAAGTCAAACATAATTTTCAATATCACCTTTACCGAATTAAAGGTGTTTATGAAATTGCTACCCCTCATAAAAACTGTGTCTACTGCTACACTACACGTGCAATTCTCTGAATTTAATTTTAACAATCAGACTTTTTAACTCACCTGCAAATGGCGTAAAATCATCAAACTATTTTTAATTTTTAATGCCAGACAAAAGAAAATATTCCTTGAAGGGAAAGTGCAAACGATGTTGCCAGTGATTACGACAAACATCTGTTTATGCGGAACGAAAATTCAAACACCGACGATAACGAGGTAAACTGAATTATCTTTTATTAGCCCATACCAAAACATAAATGGGCACGTCAGCACAAAAACATATCAAAATCAGTTTTTTTTTACAAAAAGTGAAATGGTTACGAATTGCAAACTGATGGCATTTTGCATCATCAAAAATAAGTTAAAGTTGGGTCGAAAAAGGTATTGTCGATGGCAGGGAAAATAGAAAACATATCGTAAAACAGAAGAAAAAGGTAAGAAAACCATATATGTTTCAGTTGCGGTTTCGGGAGATGTTATAAACAGTCTACTTCTAAAGATAAAGTTAAGTATGTCACCAATTTTGTCTCTTTTTGCTTTCAAACCTTGTTTTTTACAACAAAAGCCAAAACAGAATACTAGCACCTTCTACTATGGCCTTGTTTTCAAAACTTTCTGTGTTCATGAAAGCAACAACAAAATCCCCGATAATAAATTGTGGTTTGAGTTGAAATTTCTAATCGACTCACCAATTTTTTTTAAGATTCAGCAACAACTGAAACGGACCAAATCAAATTTTGAGCCGTAGATTATCCCCAGACACATGTGAGCTTTATGAGGTACAAAAAACCAAATAATAGCAAACTTGGCTATTGCACTGCAATATTTAAGACATTTATTCTCTTATATCACCGCCAACCCTTGAAAATGAATTACCATTGTCGTTTTGAAACTATGGAGGCGATTGCTCGCAATTATGGCGTTGATTGTATCTGTTTCCTCGCTTATTACCCGCTCTCAATCGCTTTGATCCCCAGTCGCACCGGCGAACTCAGCCTACGTCACAACTTCTCAGATTCATTTGCAAATTGTAATTCTGTGTTTGCTTTTTTTTCCTTTCGAATCATTTCTCTTTGTATTGTTTGCCTATCCCGTTCACAAATTACTTCCACTTTTACTCATTCGCTTCCTTACATTTGCGTTATCCAGACAAAAATTATCTCCGTTTCGCTTTCGAAAAATCGTTTTCGTTGTTTATCCAACTTGTGCACGGCAATTGTACCCAATGATTTTCAATTTATATTCCCTGAAGGCTGTCTCAGCAGTCACTCATTCGAAGTCCCGCCCCTTTTAATAACTCTGGATTTCCTCATTCATTCAGTTTCCAACACCAGCACAAGTCAGTTTCTTGATCTTGGTTTTATAATTGGAGCAAAAACCCCGCAAATTATGCATGTTCCATAAAATTGTTTCATAAAATTGGGCCGCCGTTGACAAATAATCAGTGTTTCTGTAGCGAACGAAAATGAAGCAAACAGCAACGCATATTGTTTTTTGAATCACGTTAACTACTTTTTCTCGGAACACTCTTTTTGTTTAGTCGCATGCAAAACTCGAGACGCAATTCAACAATTTTACAATTAACAATTGTAGTGGTTTTTGTGGTTCTAAGCTGTTTCCAGAAGTCAAAGAGCCGCTTCTAGGACCGCGTTGCGGCCTAACATCGGCACACACGTGTAGGCTCGGGTCGGGTACGAATAGAGAGCCGCCCACTCTTGCGCTTCGCGCCAGAACGGTTCCCGACCGCGCTTTGGTACCCCCTTGTAACCGACTGCATCACACACACACTCTCTCTCTTCTCTCTCTCTCTCTCTCTCTCTCTCTCTCTCTATCTCTCTCTCTCTTTATGTGTGCGTGTGCCTCTCTTGAAAATGAAGGAAGGGTGGAAATCAAGAGAGATATCCCACTCCTACATTGTATAAATAGATCGGTGTTAAAGCTTGAAGCCAAATTATCCCAACATAACATAGATTTGTGTATGGTAGTGGTCGAATAGAGATTTGATTTTGTGTTTGTATTTCATCGGTGTTCCATAACAGTCAACAAACACGTAAACATTAGAGAATGAATTCTTTTTTAAACCTTTTGACGGTATGTTTCCACTGCTAATGTGATGGTGGCGTTCAATGTATAATATTTTCAGCTATATTGTTGAGAAAATTTTTCAGTCACCCAACTGTTTTAGTTTTTTGAGCTTTATAAACCTTTAGTCTTCAATTTCAGTTATGAAGTTGGTGATCCAAGCAGCAGAAATATGGTAAGTTTGGCAACTGTACTAAAGTTTTATAAAAGTTATTTTGTGTCTCTGTGTGATGGTGGCGTTCACTTAAGCAACACTTGCGTTCATGGGGCCTTGGTACTCTGATAACGTGTACCAACGTGTATTCATTGGGGAACATTACATCAGAGATTTTGGCAAACTAAAAAATATTGTTTTACAGTTTTCTCTAAACCGGAACATGGTCTATTCATAATTTGTTGCACATGCAGTTTCGTATGAAACACTTTTGCTTGGAATTATCAAACAAACTTTCTCGACATGTTAGTTTTAAGTGAATTTCGACTAATATTTCCTTAGGTATCAAACTAGAATATAATTTCAGACATTTAAACATTTAGTGTTCTGTGGTTTTAACTCAACGATTAAACGGTCCTAAATTGAAATTTCACCATTGTGCCTTTTTATTGCAATCTAAGTCGCCCACATTCATCAGACCAAAGCTCAAAAATGTTTTTGAACGATTTATTCTTAGCTTTTCAGATTATGAATTTGAACCCTTGCCGGGGAATGGCATACCCGATAGTAGATAATCTTTGTATCGGAATAACTCGATTTCTTGAGATTTTAGCTGTCAAAGAACACCCACTAAGTCGGGTAAGATTACCTACCGTAACCCTACTCATTTCCCACCCAAGCTTCCTTGCTTCCTGTCATTTTGTGCCTGCAATGTGTGATAGTCGCGTCGTCGATGATGCATATCCTGTGCCCTTTTGATGAATTGCATTCATGCTTACAATTCCAGAAGATAATCTTCTGGATGTACCTCAAAGGAAATTGCTAATGGGCGGTATTCAGAACTCATTGAGGTTATCTTGTCCAGTCCTCGTTTTTCCCAGGTGGCGATTGTGTCTTCGACACTCTCTCGCCTATAAATACCCGATGTAAATAAAATGAATGGCGTTGATTATTTGCTGCTTCAATTTCGAGAAATCGCATCACTTGATTGAATAATTCATACTAGGAAATGCTGCAAGCTGGCTGCGACCTGCTCTGTTCAATTTTCGCGTGTGTTCAATATAAATTTAAAGTAAATTCAGGAAATTTGTTTTTGAGGGAAACTCTCAGCTTTTCTCTCTCTTGCAAACAAAGAATTTTACCATAGAAAGTCCCTTTTCCCGTTTCATGTTTATTGAAAACTTGAATGCGCAAAAAAGTGATATTCTAAATAATAGTATATTACATTTTTTCCTCCGACGCGATAACAAAAAATTGTTTTTGTTTTAGCACTTTTGTGCCTCATTTCCCAAAAGTTCAATCGTTGTAATTGCTCGTTTGTACAAAAATAGTAACTAAAATAGATTTTGAAATTCTAGTTTCAGGTATCTAGATTTTCAATCTTTTTTCCCATCGCCTCGGCTAAAGTCACCTAAACGGATGTTTATTCAAATATTGTAGTACATGTTAATCTAAAATGAATTAACACATGAATAGAAGTGAAAAACCATTTGCAATGTTTATGAGAAACGCGCGTAGGGGCCAAAATGCTAACCCCCCCCCCCCCGCATTGACAAAAACCGAAAACATTATGTATACATTGAATAAAACTAAAAAGAAACTGAACAACATTCTAAGACTTAAAATTTACATAGTGTTTTACTAGTTTTACTTCTTAATATCAGAACAAATGCTTAATAGGCCGTCTAGGCTTGCTACAACTTGTTCCTGCTACATAGGCACTTCTTCAGGTTGCGTTGGCAACGTGGACTTTGCCTCATTACTTCTCAGTTGATATTATGTTGCGCCTCTGTCCTTTGTTTGACATTTACGGAAGTCATTTTTTTCTGATCGCAAACCAAACACCGTTATTTTTCAGATTACCACAATAATTTTCAATTATGATAACCACGGAGCTGTAATTTTTTTCTGGATTTCTTTTTGTTTTTTTGTTTGTCTTTTTTTATTCAAATTTACGTAGTGTGTAGTGTTTTATGGAATTCTTGTTGTTTACCTCAGACTTCAGCATCTTGTCTATTTTTGCTCTGAAGAGAGAATACCGAGAAGACTTGAAGCGAACCAACTTTGATCACCAATTTGAATCGCAGATCATTGCCAACAAAGAATTCTTCTTCTTGCGTTAGGAAGAGACCAGAATGGCGCAGCTGAAATGTTAGAGGAAAGTTTTTCTTTAAACTCCTGAAAGTTTCGCAGCTATTCTGGATAATCAGAAGTCTATATAACGCGCTGTCAACCAATATCAGATCTTACGCTGATACCGAAATATGCAAGACAGTAATTACTTTTCAGCTGATCGCTAAGCGATCCCTTCATTTTCTTCAAAAATAACCATCGTCATCTCGAAATACGATTGAAACAGGAACGTATAAGAAAAACAACATGACATTAAAGATTGGAGACAAGATCAAATGGAAAAAATTGTTTTCGATGGATTGTTGTTGCTTAAAATTAATATTTTCAAGTAGGTCAACACTTTCATCGTAGCCCCCCCCCCCCCGAGTTTTTAAGCGTGTTGTGACCATTTGTCCCACAACAATGTGTAACTGTTGGCTTTTTCTGCTGTGTTCAAGTCAAACCTTCTTCTTCGATGTGAAATAAGTGGAATATTCTTATTTTGAAACCTTAAATGGTCCCTTTGCGTTTTTTTCTCTTGAACCTAAGAAGCTTTTCAGGAAAAATTCTTGGAAAAACTAAGATGATCTGAACATTCTTTCCTTAATTATAAATTATGCATGCCATGGATAAAATGTAAAGCATACTTTTATTAAACGATGTCATGTATTCAAAGAAATTATTAACGCCTTTGCACAATACCTAACCATGCACCTCATTACGTAATTTTGTGCTATACTGGTACAATGCTCCTTTAAAAAGTCGCCTGACAGGTTAAATTAGCTTTTACAGAACAGGTGATACGAATTACTCTGCTCATTGCGATAAGTAATTGCCCCGAGTTAGTGGTTGCTTTGATCGCTGCCTGTTCTGCGAACGAGTTCCGAGCATTTTTTTGTTTTTTTTTTTAAAAATTTATATTGCTGTACTATTGTATTTATTAACTTTTGAAATTATTCAACTTTTGAAAATCATTCTTTCAAGGAACTTTTAGCAAGTTCCTTGAAAGAATTTTCCGCTGAAAGTCCACCGTTTGAAAAAACAATCTACGAAACCTAGAATGTGTTTATGAATCTTTGCACAATTTCCGCGAAAGTTCCAACCGATTGCTTCCGAAAGCTAAACGAAAAATATTTTTTCGGCTCGAACTTTTAACGGAAATTCTGTTTTTTTGCCTATTTTGAAACATTTAAATTTTTTATTAAAAGTCTGTTTTCTCTGTTTGAAACTTCCCCCGCAAAAGTTAGGACTAAAGACAAAACATCAGAGTCAATTTTCAAAAGTATTTTTCTAAGACTTTTGTTTCGTATATGTCTACTTCCTGAAAACTGCATTCCCATAGTAGTTTATTATTATAGCTGACCTGGAAAGCTGACATTATAGTAAAAGATTTTTCAGAGCTTTGCAAAAAAAAATCTAGTCTATTGAAATTCAGTTATAAAAATATTCAAATGAAGCCAAAAAATTCAAACCGTTAATCAAGAAGGACACTTTGAGAACACTTCGTTTGAACAAATACAACAAATCAAATTGTTGCAAAAAATCAAATTGTTGCAAGTGTCAAACAAACTATTAAAACACATAATTTTACATTGGACATTGAAGCGTCCAATTTTCACAAAGAAGTTGATGCAGTTTCTTTTGGGGTTTCTAATTTATTGTTTTGCATAGGAACAACCGAGTGTTAACTGTAATTTTAGAAAGTATATGTTCCCACGTGTTGAGCATTCCTAATTAACTACGACTTTTGCGATATAACTTCCAGCTCACTGGTGCGGAAACAACCAGCTTCAAGTCTTGTTTACCTTATTTTCGCAATATATACAAGAAAATTTTTTGTATCCAAATGACTCAAACTCCTCTGCGACAGTCGTTTTTTTTTGTTTACGCACAACCAGGAAGAAGATACTTCTACAAATCATGCCGAGCGCGGCGGGTGGTTCCTGTGCCGTTTTCTTGCCAACCTTAATCAGATCACAAGTCGGAACGGCTGATTTCATCAACAGCTGTTATGAGCGAAGAACACCTGGCTGTTCATTCATGTTCCAACTAAAACGGGTATAAATTGGGGCACTTCCCATTTAGTTCACATTACGTCATTTTGCGTTTTTGCAAAATCATTTTGCAAAAAAATCTTGTTTCAACTATAAAATGACAAAGCACGAATTCTTGAGGCATTCTATAACCCGAAACTTTTTATTACCAAGACTTTGACTAGGGGGAAAAGACTTTTGTGAGTGAATGTTTTAACAACAGTTACAAAAGTTCAATTTGGTTGCTACGAAACTCAAAACAACTTCGTCGAAACATTGAGACAATTTGAAAAATATCGATTTAGATCAGAAGGAAATCATAATGAAGTTCTCGCCCATAACATATTTGTTTTGTACCTTTTAAACGAAAAGGACTTGCCCATCCTATATTTCCAAGAAAGAATAATTTTCAAGTATCGCAAAACTACCCATTAGGTAATAGGAGTTTCACCTGGATAATCTTTCTGATTTGGGGCTGGTCTTTGGCCCGACTGGGCCGGGCCCGTCTCTGGATTCTAGGCCCGGTCCGATTCGGGCCAGCTGGTTCGTTTTCAAATTTATTGTACAAGTAATGGTGACACTTTCCGTAAACATGCAATAAAATTAACTGCAAACATAATTTTCAGCAATTATATAAATAAGAGATTATTAAAAAAACAACATTAACTGAATATTATGCCACACAAAGAAATTTTACTACTCGAAATTTGCGAAACTCGACCTGTCAATTTTCTCAGCCCGGCCCGTCAGTAAAAAGGTTAAATTTATAAATTCAATGGACAAAGACTACATGTCAAGCAGTACGACCTTGTTCATTTCAGACAAGTTTGATTCATAACAACAAAGTTCTCAGTAACGGCCTTTTTGTGTGGGTATGTTTTGTAATACCATCGAAATCATACGCTTCGAATAATTGCCAGCGTTATTGTGACGTTATTTTGTCTGGCCACAATAGATGAGTCGAAAGGAAATCATACGGGCGGCTTGGGTTGTGGTGATAAACAAGCTCTTATCTCAATATCAGAACCTGCACAATAAGTTCCTCATATATATATATATATATATATATATATATATATATATATATATATATATATATATATATATATATATATATATATATATATATATATATATATATATATATATATATATATATATATATATATATATATATATATATATATATATATGATTTATAAGGTAGAATCTAAATTTTCTGATAGGCCCTGTAGTCATCGCAAAAGTTTGCCCATCTCATTGCAGAAAGGCGACATTGTAACAATTTTTGTTAAAGCTCAGCACACTTGAAAAACTTAGTACATACACCCCGGTAAATGACTAAAGTTCCACTTTTGTTGCTGATCAATAAATCCTTTTTGAGCTTCGGGAGTGTTTTGGCAATATTCATTCGAAAGTACTTTAAAAATAAACACCTTTCCTTTTCGCGAATTTTAATTCTCTTGAAAGAAATATAGGGCATTTCCAAAACTGAGACAAGAAGAAGGGGATTTTCCTAAAGGACTAGGTACAATGGGTCCCGCCGCGATCGTCTAATTGTCTGCACACTCCTCTGTTGCAGTGCTTTTTCGCATATTTTATTGATATTCACTTCGATGTTTCAAATCGTCAATGGTTAAATACCAAGAAGATTCAGGGTCATTCAAAAGTCGTCGTCTCAAGATTGGAAATAGCCTATACAGTGGTACTAATAAGTAGGTACAAATAAGTAGGTACGCGTGTTAGTTTTCACATAGTGTATACTTTACTTTTGTTTTGACGGACGTTCCACTTTTGACGTTTTTCTGTTTTTCAAAATTACACATGTTTAAAAATTAAAACTGGATTTTTTCATCTAGTACATCGCTTTATAAAACGTGCAACAGGTGACATTGAATTATTTTTCTCGATTTCTGTTTTTATAACAATGAACACAAGATTTATTTGAGACAACTTCAAGAATGTAATTTTTTTTCAGTTTTCACACTGGGAATACAAAGTCGTAGCACTGATAAATTATTTATAGAATCTTTTTCTTGATATGACTTAATGATGTCATCTGTATGTCTGACCATTTTGAGGAAAATACAAAAAAAGTTCCGTTTCGACTTGTTTTGAAGCACACTTCCTTATAATCATTTCAATTGTACGAAGTGTACGATTCAAAAACAATTATAAAATGTTGAATTACGTTTACTTCACAAATGGTTCCGCTCTTTTCATTATGAATTAATTAAATACCTAACTGACTAAACTAAAATTCTCTTTCACACGTATAAAATATCCGCAAGGAACATTTTATATATGAAACAGTTAAAGTTTTCTAGTTTCTATTATGAGTTCCAGCCAACTATGAAAACACCCAATTTTTTATAATAACAAAAATCACACACGCCCACATGAAAATAGTTTGTTTTTAAAAAGACAACCAGTCAATAATACAACAAAATAGATACACACATTTTTAAATAACAAAAAGTTATTTAAATAAAATTATTACCGGAAAAAGGGAAAACTTGTATTTGTAGCATTGAGTCGTCATTGGATTTTTGTTAGGCGAGTTTTTAATAGATAAGTTTTGCTCAAAGATAAGTCACACGCCAAATCTGCAAACTCTTCGAACGGGTCTACGACTAAAACAATGAAAGCCACACAATTTTTTTCTATGAATTACACGAATACAAAATCTATTTATCTAATGAACTTTGACTCCGTTACAAGCAGCTGACAGCCGTTTGCAAATAATTTAATCTTTTCCTTCAGTACAATTGCAATATTTTCACTGCTTTCAGTCTAAAGACAAAATTCAACAATAGTTTTTATTTTAAACTTGTGAAGATCTTTCTTTGTTGTTTTTGACTTCAACATGGACATTACGCGTAGTTTTAGCTTGAGAACCAATTACTTGGTTGATACAAAATAGGAAAACAGCCAATTTTAAATTGTTGCGAGGATCGGAAATCATTCCGACGGCCATTCGAAAAACATTGTTTCCTAGAAACGCAATCTGTCGACATTTACAGAATGTGCTCCCCATTAAATTGAAACACTTCCCCCTTCTATTGTGTTTCTTCTTCTTTTTTTAACGTCCGTAAATTTTTCCTTTCTACGTCCTTTGATTTATAAAGGATAAATGAGTTACCTAAAAGTAATTATGCTATGTTCTCTAAAGAGGAAAATAATAAGTACACCTTGAAAACGTCATGATTCTTGCAAAGGAACGCTTCGGTTTTGTAGCATCATAAAAATAATTGACTGTTATAAAGTTAATTTATTATTAAATAGATCAATTTTTAATGGAATGTTTGGTTTTCCATGATGGATTTTCGTTTCAGTGGCAGTGAAAACACCTTTTCAACCTTAGAAAAAAATTTATCTGAAAAACCCAAAAAATGTTTTTTAAGTTCAAATTTCACATAAAATTTTCAGAACTCTTTGGCCTTTAAAGTCACTAAAACTATTTCGGTTATTTAGTTTTTTGATTTTTGCTTGAAACATATTTTGAGCAATTTTTGTAGTGTACCGTCGACGGTGCTTCGTGAACTCATTAGTGATAATAGAATTTTTGTATTTCGAAACAGAAAATTAAACCAAAAATAACAGTTAAACTCACGTTTTAAAACTTGTTTTACACTTTTTAAATGTGCGTTCTTCAAGATCGAAGGAATTGTTGTGAGCGCATTTGATGAAAAATACTTTTTGTTTTTATATCTTCTCGAAATTGGTTCTGCCTGAATTCTTCGTAAAATATTGTTTTTGTCTATAAAAGAAAAGTGGTTTCTGATTGTTCCTAAAGGAAACCTGTATTTTCCTATTGTTCCTTAAAAGTTCTTGTATTAATTGACTACAGATTACTAACTTAGCCTTACTTTTTGGTTTTCTATCCCATAATCAAATCGTCTCATTGTTGCGTGTCTATTATTTTTAGTTGGAGTATAGTTCTGTAAAACACTGCGTGGCTTATATTTTATTTATTTTCTTTTCTCCAACAAATTCACAAATTTTATCTTCTTACAGTATTTTCTGTCTGCAGCTTATCGAATTTCCGGTAATTTGCTCCACCGCCAAATAGACCTTCATTACTTTCGATCTCATTGAGAGAAAAATGGAAAATCAACTGATAAACGCGTAACCGTCACGGTGTCTCGGCGGCAGTTGATTAGCAGCCCGCACCTGCCGATCGAAGTGCTCCAGTTTTGTTTAAACTCTTTTGACAAAACCTCATTTTCCAGTTTGTTTTGTGCTTTTCTTAACTTTGGTTGAAAAGGTTTTGGTTTCAGAAAACGGCTGACTATGGGTCTTTGCGAAAGCCTAACTTTGTCTGAAGACGACAAGAAGGCCTACGTCACAAGCAGGGCCATAGACTACATGCTGAAGGAAGATGCAGATGCTGGAAAAACTGTTATGAAACTGCTTCTGTTAGGTTTGTTTTGCAGTTTTTCTCTAGATGAAAAAATGGAAAACTTACATGTAAATATGTCTCAGCAAAAAGGGAACAAACTCTAATGTGTGATGTATTTTTCTAGCGCGAGCAAATTCCTTTCGACAAATATTCGATCTAGATTATCATTTCCTTTTTGAAGCACAAAACTGATCCACTTTTCTAAGCTAGATGTGATTATTTTTTCCTTCTTCAACTTTTTGTCTTTTGGGTTCTATAGGATTAACCTTCTAAAAGATTAGTTATCTCTGAGTCAGCTAAACAACAAATCTCAAACCCCACCATAAAAACGCATAAAACCACTTCTCGCTACAAATGTGCACAATAAATAATTGATGAGCAATTGTTCTTTGTTCTTGTGAACAGACGAGTCATGTGGTTTTTTCATCAGGATTCGAAGAATGTGATGTTGCAAAGAATGAACTGGAAACAAAAGGGATTTTTCGAATGAATTAAAAGCGACCATTTTATATAAGCGAGAAAAGTTATGAAAACGTGAAAGCAAAAATTTCTTCTTTACAAATTTCCATATCGTTTATAGTTAAGAAATACAAACCAAAAAAAACAATAATTTTTTGTCTGTCGTCAACGGAACTTTGTTGTCTACGTGTAAAGCAATAAAAAGTAAATTACAAGTCCTTATTCTGAACTCAGAAGTACAATTCTATTTTCAGGACCCGGTGAAAGTGGAAAAAGCACTGTTTTGAAACAAATGAGGTAACTAAACAAGTAGCAGCTGAATTTGTTTTTTTTTCAGAATAATTCATCTAAATGGGTTTGACCAAAGCGAATTGTTGGGTCGAAGGCCTGGGGTGTACTACAACGTGGTCGAAGGAATGATGCAGCTTCTCCTTGGGCTCGAAGACCTGAATTTAAATCTCTCTCCCGATCGAAACGTAAAACTATTTTTCAGCAGTTCACAAGCTCGTTTTTAGGATGATGCAGCAATAATCCGCTCTTACAAAATGGTGGACATTCCAGATGTCCTAACAGATGTGAGCTAAAAAGTTTATTACAAACATTTTGTGTTTTCAGAGAATGGCTGATGCTCTGCAGAGGCTATGGGAAGACAAAATGATACGAGAAGCGTATGCAAGGCGGAATGAATTTCAACTCAACGACAGCGCTTTCTAGTAAGAACTTGTGTTACACAACTTTTTTTATTAAAAATTCTTTCAGCTTTTTTGAATCGCTGGATCGAATCAGGCAACCTACGTACATCCCCACACAACAAGACGTTTTGATGACAAGAGTGCCCACCAGTGGAATCCAGGAGATGAAATACACCTACAAGAACATTACCTTCCGGTTTGTTTGAAAACTTGCCTTTTCAATATAGGAATATATACAAATATTAAAACGTAGTTTCAAACGTTTTCGTGGGAATTTCAAAAGATTAATTCTAATGTGTTGAAATCTGTAAATATGGTACATGATTAGAAAATCAACAAATCCGATACGTTCATTTAATGACGGACAATTTCTTGATGACAAGGCTGGTTTTTCTCGTTTTCTGCAAAAAAACCCGAGTTGTGAATCCACCTATTCGTAGATGCAATTTTCAAATTTCACACACCTCAGGCTCTACAAACATATAAGTTTTTAACATATAAACCCAATGATTAAATCATCCATGCTTAAATTGTAATGGTTTTTTTTAATTTGCAAGTGCATGAAAAGAACTGGTCGCAAATAGGTAAAAATCAATCTTCAAAAACACACTCTGGTTTTAACATTTTTGTTTCAAATAGCACCCAAATAGAATAGGTAAAATAAAATAAACTTACAGGATGTTTTTTAAAAAAAAATTCGAAATTATTTTTTTTTTTTTTTAGAATTTTCGACATGGGTGGCCAACGAACTGAAAGACGAAAATGGCTCCACTGCTTCGAGTGCGTTGACGCAATTATGTTCATAGTTGCTATATCCGAGTTTGATCAAACACTTAGAGAAGACAACAAAACGGTAAAGTGACTTTTGACCAGGTAACCAACAATGTTTCAGAACCGCATGAGAGACTCACTAGAACTGTTCAAAGTGATAATAAACAATGAGTACTTCTCCAAGTCACAGGTCAGGAAGAGATTGACAATTTTTAAAAAAAAATAATCATTTAGGCCATATTATTCTTGAATAAGAAGGATCTCTTTGAAGAGAAGATAAAAAGAGTTCAGCTGTCGACATACTTCACGAAATTCAAAAGTAAGAGTCAAGTTTGATCTTTTTTAAGCTTCATCATTTAGGCGAAAACACATATGCCAACACGACGGCTTACTTCATGAAGTACTTCGAGCGACTTAAAGCTGACAAGGAGAAAGCGCTATATACCCATCTCACTTGTGCAACAGACACTAACCAGGTATAGTTCAAGAAAGCAGTCTAAAACACTCACCTCGTAGTGTAATCTTAATCTTTTTGGTAAGCAAGTGAGAAAAGTACACTTAAAGTGCTTTGCTGTTTTTCAAAGCCTTGAAAAGAAAACATTAGTTGTTACGCATTCGGAATTTCCTTAAAAGACGTCTCACTGACGCTATGAATATAGCTGTATGGAAAAACGGTTTCCCAAATATATAAGTTTCATTTTCCTTCTACGACTTTTTTTTATCAAAGTCGTTTTTCTCAAGATTCCGATGGCGAAAGTTAGAAAACACAGCTAGTTCTGTCAATCAATTTTGATCCGATTGATGCTTTTCAAGATAATAACACATTTCTTCAAAGCGGTGTGTCATCGAAACCTAACAAAAATTTGATTTTTTGGACGGCCCTGCCGGCCCCTTTATGTAAAGAAAAATTTAATTTTTGCCGGCCCCTTTATGTAAAGAAAAATTTAATTTTTATATAAATTGGTAAAATAATTTTTAGAATTGTTTTAAATAACTGGATAGTGGTTGTTACTAACACAGTCAGTATTAGTCGTACAAAAAAGAATGTCACCGACCGGGATCGTACCCTGGTCGTTTGGGTGTCAATCTCGCTGGGTGATCCAAGGAAAACGGGCCGAACGGGCCGAGCCCTGTCGGGCCGACCAAAATTTTCCAAATGGCCCGGCCCGGCCTTGAGAACCCCGTGGTGCGTAACGTGCGTAAATGGTACCTTCAGTGTACATGAAGTATCTCGCAATTAACGAAACTTTGGGGAAACTACATTGAAGACTTCTGGTTATCAATTTTTCATAATGAGCCCGGCGGATCTTACCATGGGTTAAAATTCTCTCACTCACGTTCTAAGAAAGACAAACAGAGTCAGCTAAAAATCGAGTCAATGTCTGCGATCCAGCTGTTAAGAAGATCTCAACATATACTTTTTTTCAGGTTCAACTAGTGCTGAACAACGCTACTGATATGATCATAGCGAGCAACTTCAAGCAGACCGGAGTCGCCTAGAACTTCAAGAAGGGTTTCCTCCGAGACTCAGGACCTTTCACGGGTTTCGGCCAAAACTACTTCTCAGAGGCCGGACGGATCTCTTGTTCTCTATTTTTTCTATGACTGAGTTGATGTTTTTGATGATTTTTTTTTCATCGGGTAAATAAACTAGAAATATAATCCTATTTGCCCAAAGCGAAAAACAAATACTGGTATTTTACAACAAGCATAGGAAAATTACCATCCCGGGTATCTGACCCGGGCGGCATGGGGTGAAAACGACAAATCCTAACCGCTAAACCGCTTGGGACAATAAGATCGTCGAGGCCGGGTTATTTGCATGCTATGTATAGGGATGTGTTCTGTATAAAAACACTTTAAATTGTTAGAATTTTAACCAATATCTTTGAAACAGTCTTGTATCGTTCGCTTCTTCCCCGAATTCTTTTACCTTCTCCTCAGGACGACGCAACCAACTGAGAGATAAAAGTCGAATAATGATGCCAAAAAAACCGTGGACTTTAACATTTGGTGAAATTGACAACGCATATAAGGGTATTTCACAGCACAAAACTGGGTAGGACCAGTTACTGTGTATGTTTGTAATGTCACTTTTCCGGTTCCACGGGGCTATCGGGAATTGAACAAGGTATTCGTAACAAACGATATGTATTTGTGCTTCTATGTAACTGGGATCAGGCGCACTTGCTTATTTTTTAAATTCAGCTAAGTATCTAATGTACCTACTTATTCAAGAGATACCTGTGGAATGACTAAGACAGGCAAGACCTAAAGTGAAAAAACTATGTTTATATACAAGTATCAGAGATCAAAGATGTGGTCTTCGATTACCCAGCTTGTAGTCGTTCTCCTCCGCACGCATCAGACATGACAGTTAACCCCTCGTGTGCTCGCAGGAAATCAATCCCAGGGAAGCCAAGGGTCATCAAATGGTCGAAAAGCCGAGCCTAGTGACAAATGGTTGTTACAATCTCATCTCTAATTATTTTGTTCGTTGAGTCATTTATTGAAAGAAAATAAACAATGGGTTTCAACAACTTTCCTGACTGAAAGAACAATTCCTAAATTAGCCTAGTCCTTGTGAGATTGGATTATCTTCGATACCACGGCTATTTGATAGATGCCGTTTCGACACAAATGCAATTGAAAATTTAGCGACTCAAGCTAAGTCTTCACCAAAGAGCGTTCGGTTCAACAATGGATCCACCGCCAAAACCGGGGCCGAAAGAACTTCATCAAGAACGGAACCGTCAAAATCTCTACTTCCAAAAGCTGAAAGAAATCGACTACGAAAGCTACCTACACAAGAAAACATTGGATTCCGCCGGCAAAATCAATTCACTCGCTTCAGATCCAGCTGTGATCATGAACATGAATATCTTGAAAAATGAAGACAATTGAACTCAAAGACGTAACCTCCCTCCGGAAGTTGACATTTTCGACGAGCTAAATTTTAAGATATCAGAAGAAGACATCGTTTCTGCCTTAAACGCACATTATCTATCCTTGACTGACCAGCGCTGATTTTGAATTGAAATTGATATTCAACATCGAGCCGGAAGATATTTTGGTTGTCCTCGAAATACTTGTGAAAATCCGGCATTGCAACAAAATCCCCCTAAACCGGACACGGTTAAATGCCTTAGCAATACAAGAAAACGTGTTTCTGAGAAGTCAGAAATATTCAAAACAAAAAAGTGCGCTCCTATATTTATATTTCTGGGAAATCACCATACAGATAGAGCAAACATTCAGTACCACGTCTAAAAAAGGACACTTAGATACTCAGGACACATAAAGGCACTGGGCGGAGGAGGCCATAGCGGACCTACATAATTCATCAACACAGTGATAAATCAAAGGACTCATTAAAACTGGAGGAAAAAGGAATCGAGTAAATATTACAGCATAATCGGGCCAGTTCGACGGCTCATCCGCGGGGTTCCCTGACTTCCTTCTCGTCCTCTTCTTCAGGCTGTTCCATCACGGTCTCGTTGAAGTTCTAGAAAAAACTTGTTTTGAAAAAAAAATTATTATCAAACCATCCCCTTGGCGAGCATCTTCGTCACTATCTGCTTCTTAGCCACGAATTCCCGGGATTGATACGTGTTGAAGTAGGCTGGCAGAGGCTGAAATACGTAAATAAGGAATACAAAAAAAACTATGCGGGTATGTCTTAGTTCCATTTACAGGATTAGTGTTTGACTGAGTGCTACAAATAAGGCCAGCCTTGATCGAATTGGAACCGACCCTAACGTTTTCTCAACAAAAACCAATCTGGTTCAGTACTCCAAATTAGTTGCCAAAACACTTTTGGCTATAGTTGAACATGCTCCCATTGTTAGGCGTTGATCAGTTTATCCTGTTTTAATACCAAAAGTACCCCTTCCTTAAGCTTAACAAACTCACAGGAATAGCGAGCTTTGGCTTGGCCACCATGATGGGGTTCTTGGAGTCATTACGGAGCACCCTCCCAATGCCGACATCGTTGTCCTTGATATCCATGAGCATTTCCGTCTCCTTCTTCACCTGAATAACGAAAATTTTGAGACAAAATGAAATCTAGAGGACTAAGCCAAACTGTTTAAGAGGAAAAAGAAAACATACCGTTTCTGACTCAGCACCGATCTTCTTGACATTCTGCGATAGCTTCGTGTCCTTCTCCGACTGCTGCGGCTTCTGAAGTTAAAAATCAGCAAATAAGAGACATTTCACAGTTATCGAAAAACACCAAAAAGTGAAGCGAAACAAACCGTCTTGCTACTGGTACTGCCCTCCTTACTCTGACTCGTCTCTCCATCCCCATTGGCAGATTTGGTACGGTCGGTGTTACCCGTCTAAACCGAAAAATTAGTTAGAAAATTTCAAGAACGTTATGGTTGCAAATCACAAACAGAAAATGTGGGCCCCATACCACCATTTGTTGTATTTGAGCACGCTATTCAATGCAGTGGTTGAAAATGCTGGCATGGTTAAAAGGTTAAAGCTAAACAGCAGACCTTATCTACACCTTTAGTCAGCAACAAAAGTAATTCCTTCTGAAGCCTAAAATAAACTCACAGAGAAAATGGGCTTCTGGCCAGAGGAGGTTTGACCCTTACTATGGCCGCTGCGCGCCGTCTCCATTCCGGAATTCGTGTCGATGAACACTCTGCCCGAAGCACTCTCCTTCTGCACCTGAACAACAAAAATTTTGAAACGAAACGGAATCTAGAGAACTAAGTCAAACTGTTAATGAGAAAAAAAAGAAAACATACCTCTTCAGAATCCATAGGAGGAGGAGGCTCACTCTTCGCTTTGCCGGCCTGGAATTTATCCGTGCCCTTGATCTGCTCATCCAGCTTCTGAATTAGAAAATCAGCACACAAGATACATTTCAAAGTCATCGAAAAACACCAATATGTAAAGAAACCCACGTTCACCATGATGATCTGGGTCTCTCCCATCTTCTCGCCGAAATCCTTCTCACTGCGACTGGTTGGTACTTTCGCCGTTTCGATGTTCTCCGCGCGCCGTTCCGAGGCACCCATCTTCACCTGAATAAACAAAAATTATGAAACAAATAGGAACCTAGGACAATCCCAAACAGTTTGAGGGGAGAAAAAACCAACCCCCTTGGCATCCTTCTTCTTCGTCGCAATGGCCACCTGCTCCATCACTTTCTCCTGATTCGGCTTCTAAATAAGAAAATCAGCAAATAAGATACATTTCAAAGTCATCGAAAAAAGAAACCAATAAGTAAAAAAAGTGTTTTCTGTTCCACACGAAAAACAAACCGTTTCCATTTTCCTCGAAATTCGACTACTGCTCTTGAGGACCTTCCCATCACGGGGCGCCTCCTGCTCGTACTCTTCGCGCTTCACCATGCGACAGCGCACTTTTTTGCTAGTTTCCTGAAGTATTAAGGCTAAGGGTGGGAATAAAAAGGACAAACCGATCCCGGAGGCGTCGATTTTCCACGGTTGCGCTCCTTAGTGTGAGAAGGCTTGCTGGGTGGCAGGGACAACGATCTAAACACAAAAGTAAATTGCAAAACAACCGCAACTCTCACCGTCCTTTGTGCTTCTCCGGCTGGATGATGGGCGGGTTCTTGAGAAGGGAGACAAAGGTCTGAATATTAGCCCCGACCATAGCGTGCATTGCCTAAAACACTGTCGATTGAAAAAAGGGAAGCACAATTCACCATGGGATCTTGAGGGAACTCCAGCAGAACAGGGACCCACAGCGTCGCTAGATTCTGAGCCTCCATGGTACGATGGCCCAAACGACAGAGCTGAAGAAGAAATTTCTATACAACGCAAAGTGAAACTATGTACCTGGCTCAGGCTGTACATAATGAAAAGGAAGAAATCGCGACCACGCGACCCATTGGCGCTCGAACCATCCTAATTAAAATATTTTTTAGATGCCACAGTAAAAATCACGAACCTCGGATACATTATTCGCGATTCCTTTCACTTCGCTCTCGGACAAGAGGAACGGGGACTTGGGAATTTTGCGGAGGAACGTCTTCACCAGGTCAGCCATCTCCACGAGAGTCAGCTCCGACAGATTGAGCGCCGACCGACCGGCAATCGCATTCTTGAAAAAAAAACAATTGAATTTTAAATAAAAAACTTAGTATCACTCACAGAGTTGTTGGAGAAAAACTCATTTCTCTTTGCGATGCTCATGGTACTCCGGAACACGTCCTTCCACTCCTTACCAGACGGGCGACGCCCGAACTCTTCGAAGACCTCGGCGACGAAGCTGCCAATTAAAGTTAAGATCAAAACTGAATAAAAACTTACAGAGGAATTCCGTGGAGCTGTGCCGACTGAGTGGTCCCTCCACGCAAACAATCCACGTTCACCGTTACGGTAGCCATCTGTAAAATTTGGTCAGATATACAAAAGTAGCAAATACCTCCGACAGTTTGAAGCAATCCTGTTTTTTGGCGGATTTCGCTTTCTTCACCTTTCCTATCTGCATGGAAGATCTGAGCACTTCGAAGCGATACGCGGGCTTCTGAAAGATAGAAAAAGTTAAAATAAAAGGTCTTAAAAAATTTTAAAACGCAAGCCGCGCAAAAAAAACATAAATTTAAAGGTATGACAAAAGCGTCTTGGCTCGAATTTTTCATTAATTACAGGACATTCGCTTTAATAGGCAAAAACTGCAAATTTCAGAATTAGGTTTTTTAAGTCCTTTTATGGAACGTAAAATGAAAACCAAAAGCAAAAAGAAGCGGCGAAAGATGAGCCGCAATCAAAATGGCCGTGATGATATCGTATATGTCACAAGTAGAGAGGTTAGAAAAAAACAACAATAAGTACCTTATCTCCAGTGGCGATGCGGCTGTCCAGCCACTGCGTGTTGAATCTGTTCTCGACGAAGTCCGGATCATTCAGGATATCTCCAAGGTAGGATATCTGGGAGGCGAACGTGGCCTGGGCATTCAACTCCTGCAGGGCACAGCGCATCTTCGAAATAGCCTCCTCTCTAAAGTAAAACAATCAGACTAACGATTAAATCAAATATTACCGGTTTCTACCAATCGCAAACAAGTGACCGAACTGGGAATCCGCAAACTCGTGGGAAATTCCAGAGCTCGAGACGGAGAAATATCCAACGACATCCTGGGATGACTTGAAATCCAGAGTCTTCACAGAACCGGTAGAAGGGCGGAAGTAGTCTTCAGGGTCTTCTGAAGTGATACGGGCGGCAATACAGTGCTGGTCAACGTGGCTCTTGACAAGGTTGGGAGGCAGCGGGGTGTCTTCGTACAACTGGCTCTCTGAACACAAGACATTATATAAGAAACAACCCAAACACTCACCTCTGAATCCATAGAAGTAGCGGATGTCTACAATGCGGTGCAGGGGGAGACCCATGGCTATCTGCAGCTGAATTCCAGGGATGTTAATATTGGAGATCATCTCAGTGCACGGATGCTCGACCTAAACACACACAATAACTAAGTAAACTCCACGAATTACCTGGAGGCTAGGGTTGAGTTCGAGGAAAAAGTACTTGTTCTCCTCAGGGAGGTACATGTACTCCACCGTTCCGGCAGACTCGTAGCCCACCAACTTGGCGAGGCGCACAGCATCCTCCTGCATGGCCTGCAGAACAGACGACGGGGCGATGCTCGCGGGTGCCTCTTCAATGATCTTCTGCCAACGGCGCTGAACGGAGCAGTCGCGGATGCAGGCGGGGATCACAGTTCCATAACTAAAAATCTACTTTGCTAAACTCCAGATGCAATATTCTTACGTGTCGGCAATGAGCTGAACCTCGATGTGTCGGGCGTTCTCGACACACTTCATTATGAAGATGGGGGATCCAGGGACCTCCGCCTGGACAGCCAAAAACATGTCATTGAAGTCCATCTCGTTGGGAACCTTCCGGATACCCTTTCCACCGCGTCCCTCGGAAGCCTTGATCTGAAAGAAAACAAATTACGCTTGTTTTGTATACTAGATTATATATCTCAAGTAGAAACCCTTGCCCCATGATAGGACAAAAATTTACCATGAGAGGGTAGGCGATTTTGTGCTGCTCCACAGCAGCCAACCCATCCGCGGCATTGGAGACACATGCCTTGGCATAGAGATCATCGCTAACGCTGATCACTCCGTCTTCGTTACGGTCCACAACCTCATCCAGAACAAGTCCACTTCCCGACCATTCGATGGTGGGGATTTTAACCGACTGAAAAAAAAAGTTAATGAAAAAAAAACAAATAACCAAACCTGAGCAATCATAGTACTGGCGATTTTGTCACCGAGAGAGAACATGGCGTCTCGAGGAGGACCCATGAAAATAATATCGTTCTCCAAAAGCTTCCGGGGCAACTCGGGGTTTTCAGAAGCATGACCCCAACCAGCCCAAACGGCGTCGACCTGAAAACAGAAAGTTAAATACCCTTCATAATAAATTCCCACCTTTTGCTCGATGGCATGAGCAACAATCTCATCCACGGTGGCATAGCTATCCTTGTTGTCTCCGTTGGGGGCGATCACAATGCCATCTGCCTGCTTCAAGTATTCTGGAAAGCAAATATAATGCAAGGTAAACCATCAAGAAACGAGCGAAAATAGTGCCGCTGGGTAGGCCAGGGCAGGAACTTCTGGGGCAACTCGGAGGTCACTGCGCTTACATGGCGAACGACCGTTTCGGTGAATCGGGACGAGGGCGAAAATCGTATAAACCAACCGGCATTCGACTGAATCTCCTGCTCCGTTGTCAGGCAGATAAACTTCACAACTTTACCGCTGTTGAACTGATGCATGAGCTGCTTTCGGATAGAGGTCATAAACCTCATGGCGGCGATTCCATTCGTAGAGATCAAAACCTAAAAACAGCCTTTGAAAAAGAAAAACAAGGGTACAAGATACCTTCTTGATATGCCGGCGTTTTGACTGGATTGCCACATGGTGCTTCACGAAGTCCTCTACCGTAAGCCACGTGGGATCCGTGGATTTCTCCATCGATTGCAACGGGGAGCCATGACTGGTCGTGGCCTGAAAAGTAAGCATTAACGGTGAAAGCGAGAAAATAACAACCTCATCGGCGCCACTCTGGATATGTCGTCTGTTTCGCGCTATGCGCGTCTCCGGGCGGCTCATCAGCCTGAAACAAAATAAAGATTATCCTATACGAAAAAAAGAAAGACAATTTCATGAGAAACCCACGAGAAAAAACGGCTAATAACGGCTAGGCAAACGAGACTGACCCAACCCAGTGAACAACACAAAAATTGGACACCAATTGGCCGAATTTATACGAATTTAGAAAGCAAGTTGTCCATGGCAATGCGATAAAAACGCTTTCTCCTCAGAGTCGTGACCCAACCGTGTTTAAACATGGATTTTCGTCAGAGATTAAGCAAGACTATTGTAATTACGACATGATTATAAATAAAAGGGTAAGTTAGTGAAGAAAACAGTACAAAAGAAAAATATATACCACCAGAAATGAAGAAAGCGGCGGAGAGAAACGGATAACTGCCGGTCGCATGGTCTGTCGCCGTGACTGCGAAAACAGGTACGCACTGACGTCCACACGATCAACTGCGTACGAAGAGTGTTCCCCCTTCCCAAATACCATTTTCTACATGGTTTGCTACCAATAGATCATAGAATGTTAACGCAGTCAACAACAAAAGTGGGAGAAATTGGGTGCTGACGAAAATCACGGATTTTTCAACGTTTGGAGCCCAGGAACTCGAAAACTACACGATGGCCCCACGGCAACCAAAGAAAAACCTATCCAAAACAGCATTTCACAACTTTTTTCTTTTGGCATACACACGGGAAATCGTTCGGATAAGGCGCTACTCATACGAGCTTCCTGGACTTGTTAATTTTACTCGCCAGCGCGCAAAACTGGAGGTTGGGGGCGAGATTAAGCAAGAGTTTTGTAATTACGACATGATTATAAATAAAAGGGTAAGTTAGTGAAGAAAACAGTACAAAAGAAAAATATATACCACCAGAAATGAAGAAAGCGGCGGAGAGAAACGGATAACTGCTGGTCGCATGGTCCGTCGCCGTGACTGCGAAAACAGGTACGCACTGACGTCCACACGATCAACTGCGTACGAAGAGTGTTCCCCCTTCCCAAATACCATTTTCTACATGGTTTGCTACCAATAGATCCTAGAATGTTAACGCAGTCAACAACAAAAGCGGGAGAAATTGGGTGCTGACGAAAATCACGGATTTTTCAACATTTGGACCCCAGGAACTCGAAAACTACACGATGGCCCCACGGCAACCGAAGAAAAACCTATCCAAAACAGCTTTTCGCAACTTTTTTCTTTTGGCATACACACGGGAAATCGTTCGGATAAGGCGCTACTCATACGAGCTTCCTGGACTTGTTAATTTTACTCGCCAACGCGCAAAACTGGAGGTTGGGGGCGAGATTAAGCAAGACTATTGTAATTACGACATGATTATAAATAAAAGGGTAAGTTAGTGAAGAAAACAGTACAAAAGAAAAATATATACCACCAGAAATGAAGAAAGCGGCGGAGAGAAACGGATAACTGCCGGTCGCATGGTCTGTCGCCGTGACTGCGAAAACAGGTACGCACTGACGTCCACACGATCAACTGCGTACGAAGAGTGTTCCCCCTTCCCAAATACCATTTTCTACATGGTTTGCTACCAATAGATCATAGAATGTTAACGCAGTCAACAACAAAAGTGGGAGAAATTGGGTGCTGACGAAAATCACGGATTTTTCAACGTTTGGAGCTCAGGAACTCGAAAACTACACGATGGCCCCACGGCAACCAAAGAAAAACCTATCCAAAACAGCATTTCACAACTTTTTTCTTTTGGCATACACACGGGAAATCGTTCGGATAAGGCGCTACTCATACGAGCTTCCTGGACTTGTTAATTTTACTCGCCAACGCGCAAAACTGGAGGTTGGGGGCGAGATTAAGCAAGACTATTGTAATTACGACATGATTATAAATAAAAGGGTAAGTTAGTGAAGAAAACAGTACAAATTAAAAATAAATACCACCAGAAATGAAGAAAGCGGCGGAGAGAAACGGATAACTGCTGGTCGCATGGTCCGTCGCCGTGACTGCGAAAACAGGTACGCACTGACGTCCACACGATCAACTGCGTACGAAGAGTGTTCCCCCTTCCCAAATACCATTTTCTACATGGTTTGCTACCAATAGATCATAGAATGTTAACGCAGTCAACAACAAAAGCGGGAGAAATTGGGTGCTGACGAAAATCACGGATTTTTCAACATTTGGAACATCGACTTGTTAATTTTACTCGCCAACGAGCAAAACTGGAGGTTGGGGGCGAGATTAAGCAAGACTATTGTAATTACGACATGATTATAAATAAAAGGGTAAGTTAGTGAAGAAAACAGTAGAAAATCTATCATTAGAAGACGCAAATATCTGTATGTATGTATGTGTATGTATGTATGTATCCAACCTTCATAGCTCAGCTCTCCCTTAACGGGACGGGCTCATCTTTGAATATGTTTGTGCCCTAGTCAAGAGTAGACCATAGGTCAAATTGCACCTTAGGGTCTCGAAGCGAATGCGCGCCATACAAATTGCAGGTAATGTTTGGGAGTATCTTAGCTCAATGGCAACCAAACACGCCCATCTTTTAATGTTTCTAGCTTAGGCAATAGTTGTTCGTGGCCAAAAATCAAGCATGGGTCTCGAAGCGATCGCGCGCCAGCTTTTCAAAACTGCAATTTTAGGCTCCCATTGGTTCAATTCATTGGATGACGTCATTATGACGTCACTGTGTATGCATTTGGCCTCTTCCTACCCTGGGGGATGGCTCCATTGGCCCCTATCTACCCTGGAGGGATGATCACCACGCCTCTTCTGTGCCTCCTACATACCGAGAAAACAGCTTTCGTCATCTCATCGGCGAAGACAGATTTACCTAGTTTTTGGTTAAAATAAAAGTGAGATAATAAATAACTTCGTGTATGTTTGCTTTTAGCTTTCCTTTTCTGAAAGACGGTCAGATAGAACAATTTGTATATCCGTGTGTGAGGCTAGAGTTAGATATGATAGGAGCGAAATTCCATTTCTTTATGTAGGAGTCAGGTGTTGCTTTTTTTCCGAAAAATAGTGATCGTTCTTATTTCTGGTCTGATTGAGTTCACACCGCCATTATATTCATTACAACTGCCCACTCAGGGGTGACCCAAGGGTTTCATATTTTCAGGGGTGACCCGAGGGTTCTTCGCGCAGCGGGAGACTGCCGATCGGATGAATGAGGAGTAACAGGTGTTTTTATTCAGGAGGATGTTGGTGCAGAATGAAAGTCTCTCGGTTTTTTAACTTCACCTCAAACATCATGAAAGAGTCGAAACCCTGTCTGGTGGATGTGTGATATATGCTTGGAAGTGAAAATTGTAAAGAACAAATGCGTTGTTTTCGGGAAATACAAGTCTTCTTTATCGGGTCATGAATGATGTTTGGTAAAGATGTATGTACTAGGCCCTATCTTTCTGACGTTGTGGTCAAATCACCTAACCGTTTGTTTGTGATAAGTCGATCATTCATTCGTACTAATGTGTTTCCTGTCCTCCCCCTCACGAGGTGCCTTCTGATCTCTGTCCATTCACAGGCGGTTACATGGAAGATGTTTACCAGCCCTTCTCCCTTTGTGTTTTTCTGCCGCTCGTTCTAAAAACGATCCCAGTCACTTGGAGCGCACGACGAATTCGCCAGGACGCACCGCTGTTTTCAAGTAAACAACCCCTCGCTCATTTTCTCCTCTCTCTCGTTCTAGTACGGTAATTTCATGAACAAATCATAATTCTTTACCGCCCTACGATCATTGTTTTCTTCTTATGCCCATCGGCGCGTTTGTAACGTGGATTGTTCATTACCACCCTCTTTGTAAAACACCTTGTGAACCTGTTAAAATCTTTTCCTACTCCTTTATGAACTGCCATTGACATTAAACAGTTTTTACATGGATAAAAATACTTGTTTTGCTAATTTTGCTATACTGTCACTCATCCTCTCTCTTCGATTCTGTCTCTTGAGCGATTGCGAAAAGGCCGCCGAACACCTGGGGGTAGAAAACCCATTTATCTCATTAAAGCTATTTGATATAATGAATATTTTCTGCGCATCTCCTTCTGTGTTAGTTTTGCCACAATAATTGGGTATTCGAACCATTTTTGCCTATCTGTGTTGTTAAAATCGTTCACTATAACTCGACGTCAGATTTCGCAATACGCTTTTCGTTCTTGCCAGACAGTTATTGTAAGAATTTTCTTTGTTCTTTTGCAATAAAGGGGCCGACATACAATTGTAAATAACATAATATAGACGTTGTTCGCAGTCTAAAATTTTGCTTATCAAACGCCGGAGCATATAAATCGTAGTGTTTTTCGAACATATTGCTCTTTGAGATAAACTAAGTACATATTCCGTTTTTGTCGTTGAAAATCATTAATCTGAATAGCGTTAACAGCGGTTTTTTATCGGATGTTTTTATGATTCGTTCGAATCTTTTAACCCTTGATTCCCTACATGCATACTTTTCGTGTATGCCTCTCATAATTGTTCGCTGCGTTTTGTGGAAAAATGAAAAATTTCAGTCTCGGACATATCTTCCGGGGCCTTCAACAAAAAAAGAAAACGAAAAGACGAGCAGAAGGGAATCCTCGACTACAATGAAAAAGTGGAACGCAACCAGGTATGTTTGTGGTTTATGCGATGAATTTTGAAAAATTGGGCTAAGGATGATTTGATGCAGTACAGGAGAATTGAAAAACTTTTTTGCATTGTCTCTTTTTGTATGAAGGCGGTTAACTGTTTTATCTTTGCAATCAGAGTTTTAGCTGCGTAGCTCTTCTTTCATGCTTTGAGGTCCCTCATATCTAGATTAGTTTGAACCCTGAAATGTCAGGTGTAAACATAAACAGACGGACATCATTCAATACTCTTTTGCAGCCGATGAAGGACGACGAGGGCGTCTCTGTGGCCGATGCTTTGCCCATACTGTTTACAACAGGGAAGGACGTGTAAGCTTGTAAGCCTAAGCAAAAAAAAAGATTTTTATAGGACAACGAGAGCGTGCAATGATAAGGTGTTCAACACGCCCTACTTGCGAGCCAACAGCAAGTACACCGGCAACAAAGGACCCTTTCTCTACCTGATATAAGGACATGTACGTTTCGTTTTTGAAAACATTTATTATAGCCTCAGAACACGTGAAAGGAAAAAAAGAATCTTCCAGATTCCGTTGCTATGAAAACCCAGGCTAAAGTTGTGATGAAGATGGAAAACTGTATGGAATAAAGCAGAAATTGCGAAATACAACAATTGATTGATATTTTAGAAGTACTAGAAACTTTGCTAAATTGTTTGTTAATTTTCATTTTTTTTTTTGTTAAAAAAATCAAGCAGTTTTTCCCAGTTTTAAAGTTTTATATTTCCAGCATTTAGGTTAGTTACTTACACCAGTTAATAGGTGCCTAATTGTTTTTGTAGTATTTTGAGCATTTTTGATAGTTACTCAACTATAACCCCTGTTTGTATTGATGCTTTGCGAAAGTTAGAGACTCTGAGTTATGGAGATGCTTATAGCTGCCGCTAAACACGCATGTGCGGAAAAAAGTAGTTTTTTCGTCTCTGCGTCTACGCAATTTGCGTACTATTTCTCCTTGCGCATTGCGCGGCAGCTGCATTAAGGTAATTTTGGCAGGATGCCGATTTTGCGACATCTACATGTAGTAAAGTCATCTTTGTTGGGAAAGAGTAATTATTCTTATGCTTGAAGGTTTTGACATTTTTCTGGGAACTAATAGTATTTTTTTTTAAACACGTTTGTACAATCTTTCCTATAACTCTCGCCTCTTGCCAGACAAGTCCTCGGGTTATCTAATTGCGATACTCGCAAGAATGATCTGAAAAAGATGAATTTGACTACGAATATTCTATATAAACAGAGCGCGACTGGAATATGACTAGATCTATTCCAAGTGGCGACATTTCTATGCTTTTGACAATTTAACTGCCTTACGTAAAATTTGTTGATAATCTTTGAATCGATTACATTTCCCGTTGTCCGGTTTTTCTGAGCCATAAAAATGGTGTGTCGCTATGACTTTTTGTCATGAGCGGATATTTCTCATGTTGGCAAAACTATCTGCTGATATCGAGAAAGTTGGACACTCAATTTGAGACACCTCATAATGAATTTGTTTTCAGCTGAGTGAGGACTTCGAAGGAGTGATCGTACCACGGATAACCCCCAAGTAATAATAAAACCGTTCTTAAAATAATGTAATTTTCAGGATCCATGCGACTACAGCTTTTTGGACCTCATCGGATGGATGAGATGAACAAATGTAAGGTTCTACAATTGTGAAAAAAAAACAGTTTTCAGATAAGTGGTAATTATGGCTGCTTTCAACTGAAGGTCTACGGATGTTTCCAGCTAACGGTCTACACAATGGAATCAACTGTAAGCTTGCACTTTTATAAGAAAAAGAAGTGAGTTTAGAGCGGATCGTCAGGGGTTGCAACGAAAAGGTCTTCAACACCCCAACACGACGAGACTTCAGCAAGGTGGCGGGACCTTTAGCACACGCCGAATGAAAGCGCATAGAGGCCTTAAACAAAACAGAGCTTTTATTTTCTTTGTTTTATTTTACCTTTTTAAATCTGTATTTTATTTCGATAGTTTCAAATTTATAAATTAAGCTGTTTGCAATTATGCGTTGTAGTATTTTGTACCCGGACTGATTTAAGACGCAATTTTTATAAGACTCGAGGGTCTTGTGACATGGGATAATTTTTTGTTTCGGATTCACATGAAACAGATAAAATATCATCAACACAACCAAAGTAAACGATAAAAACCGTTTTTGGGGTTGTCGGGTTACTGTAGCCCAGACTGTGTATGTCATGCCTGCAGTTCTATATCTCACTTCAACGTGACCCAAATAAAAAACTGCCAATTACACAAAGTTAGATAAACTCAATGTCAACAACTTTGTAATTACTGACAAAACAAAATTTTAAGGTTTTCATTGCTAAAATGTGGAAAATATATGCAAAAAGTGACTTTTTTCGACATTTTTGGACGTGATGTGTCTATACCGCAAAAGTCTTAAAAGCGACCACATGCATTTCATTTGCTACACTTTTTGCCACATTTTATCGTTTTTCACCAAAAAATTTTAGGGCATACATCATCCTCAAAAATCGCCTTGAAGTGCGCCATATGGGTGTATGGCGCCCCTAATCAGCGCTGCGCCGAGAATTCGCATACGCCAGTCAATGATAAATTCGAGCCGCGGCGCCGATTAGGGGCGCCGAAAGCTGAGGGCGCGCACTTTAAGGCGATTTTTGAGGATGATGTATGCCCTAAAATTTTTTGGTGAAAAAAGATAAAATGTGGCAAAAAGTGTGGCAAATGGAATGCATGTGGTTGCTTTTAAGACTTTTGCGGTATAGACACACCACGTCCAAAAATGTCAAAAAAAGTCACTTTTTGCATATATTTTCCACATTTTAGCAATGAAAACCTTAAAATTTTGTTTTGTCAGTAATTACAAAGTTGTTTACATTGAGTTTATCTAATTTTTTGTTATTGGCAGTTTTTTAATTGGATCACGTTGAAGCGAGATATAGTTTTGCCGTTTTGACATCGATAATCTGGGCTACAGTAACCCAACCAAGCAAAAAAACAAGTTCAATTGCTTATTTTGGTCAAGTTTAACATAGTTGGTTAGTTTGGAGTGAATGAAAATTCTATGTCACAGTTGTCATTTGTCCAGCTCGAGTCTTATAAAAATTGCGTCTTAAGAAGGATTAGGACCTCTAATCAAACCTCACATGTAAGTGAAAGAACTGCACCTAACCCCACTAATACATTTTATAATACATTAGTGGCATAAGCTTTCGAAGTTTTGCATTAGGAATTTAGAATAAGTTTAAGTTCGACGCAAACAATAGATATGACATTTATCTGTAGACACGTGTATTGTCTTGTTTTGTATGTAACTACGCATTGACATTTCTTTTTTTGGCGATTTTTCTGAAAATTGTAAAAGCTTCTACATTTTTACGTTTTCTGACTAAGACAAAAATTTTAACCTTTGTGAAGTTCCCCTTGACGCATACCATCGGGCTTGGAATTTTCTCTCTTATTCAACGGAATTTAAAAAAAAATTCCAAAGATCTACGTAATTGCCCCACAGTAGAAAAGTTCTTACTAAATAATAACAAAATTTGTTTTCAGAGTGAAGAGCGGTCGGCTATCAGAATTACCCGATCAAGGAAACGGCTTATTTTCTTTGAATGAAATTTTTATAGTAACCATAATAAAGTTTACGAGCTGATTTGTCAATACCTACAAAATTTCCAAAGTCTTCCAAATTCCCTTGGTAGTGAATATTCAATGTCGCGAGATAGAAGCTGGCCAGCCGAGGACATCATATGCTTAAATAATTCATTCCGAATGGATACGACGGGGAGTGACCTGCGGATAGGGTGTGGAAATTTGGATCAAACGGCTATTTCCGCAGTTTCAAAAAAAGCCTAAGAAGAGTTGTTGGAATGTTCACTTCTCCATAAATGAAGCGACCGCGATCAGGTTAACCATCTCAGTGCGGAATGAAGAATTGCCACAGTTTACCAGCGTGTGAAACTGCATTTAGCAGGCTTAAGGGGACCTCCAACAGCAATCTTGAAGCGGTACGACCACCTTTCTGGGGGGAACAAAACGGAAGCCCTTGGGGCTCTAATTTGTTTTAGCCGTGCTGTGGCAATATTGCCGTACGAGGAAATAATGCCGTCCGAAAACCCTAATATGGTCCGAAAGCTCACATCACCGTCCGAACTTTTGCTTTTTCAGCTCTCTTTTTACCATTTCTTTAGTTACATATTTGTTAATTTGATTTTTAACTTTGGTGACTTAAGAGGTTGTGAATCTCTCTCTCTCTGCCTCTCTCTCTCTCTCTCTCTCTCTCTCTCTCTCTCTCTCTATCTCTCTCTCTGTCTCTTTCGGTCTCTCTTGATCTCTGTCAACTGTTTTGCTTGCTTCCCAGTTTGTTCTGATCTTGAAATGAAAAAGTGTCAAATCTAACATTATGATTAATCTACATCCACGAAATCTACGTATCTCCTCGGAAGAGATGTATCCGCGAGCCTGATTGGAAGCAGAGCTTTATCTAAGGTCTTCGACTTAACAATGTCTAGCCTCAAAGTTCACGTTCAGACTGAAATGACTGCCTTAGTGAAAAAGAATAAACAAACCTTAACTGAATTTCTTCAAAAACTGGAACTCCCCGCTTGCAGTCTAGGGGAGTGAAGAAGGAAAGGGCTATGCCGTACAGCGATTTGGGGCAAGGAGGAAGAAATATAGTCCAGATGGCTTTCGCAAAAACACTGAAATGTAGGTTGAATAAAAATGTTGTCTTATTTACTTCTCTACGAATGCCGCCACCGCCACTGTGTCTTCTTCCCAATCAGGGACATGGGTCTTGATGAGTGGCAGCAGATTAATGATGAAGACCTGAGTGTCAGTGCGTAATGAATAACTATCTATCCAGTTTTCCAAACATAGCGTAACCTCACCGAAGTTTATGCTAAAAAGGATATTACAAATACGCTTTCGCTAGTAAAGTTTGTACCTGGTGCAGTGACGTGGGACAGCATAATAGCGAGAGAACTGTGGATAACTTAACATCGGAATGCCTCGCAGAAGCTTCCAGCTGCAGTAGGCGCATCAAGTCCGCTTTTCGGGCTGTCGGATAGCAAACCTTAAGCCACAAGTAATTGAGTTAAACAGCTTGCCCTACAATTTTCTACGACCCGCCGGCTGAGGATGGGATAGGCTGAAGACGGGTGGCTGGCTGACAAAGCGCCAGGCTCATGGAACTTCTATTTAATCATCTAGGAAGGACTTCTACCAGAGCATTCAAGACGAATGATTTGCTCTCTAAAAGCAGAAACCTTATGATGCAAGCGAACAAATATCAAGAAGATGATTGAATTATATATCCTGTTAGACAGGAAATCAATTTTTAAAACTCATAAGGAATAGATCTGATTGTAAACAAAACCAACTTTTTTTGAGGATTTTCTAACAGCAAGATCTCCATTTAATATGTGGATTTCCCCAATTTATTGAGCCATTTAATGGTTGATGGAGAACGATAAAACAATTCATTTTTTGTTGTTGAAGGGAAATTCATCTTACTCTTGTTCGTATCTAAAAATCTACTTCGCCCAAGGAAAAATTATAACAATTGCTAATAGAATTATAGAGAGCACTAAGTTTTTCTCCTTCGAAACAAGTGTCATAGTTTTATTCCAAGACGCCATGGCAAAAAAAACTTTCTGCAAAAAGTGTTATTCTACAGTATGTTTTATGTATGTATTGTATAAGCGTTTAAATGGGAAAAGCAACATTTTATGCAAAACTGAACGAACAAAAATGGTTTCTTCGCATTTCAAAATCACACTCTTGCTTTCACAGACATACCTTTATCTGCCGGAGCTTCTGTTATGGTGAAACTTCCTCCCTTTTCAATTTTTTCCAAATTTACTTTTTGTTGAGAGTCGAAATTTATGTTCAAACTGAAACAGTTACAGAATAAAATTAAATAGAAACACAAAAAGAAACAAATAAGGGGACTACTTCAGTTAAACCGCTTCTTTTCAGAAAAGTCCCCGGTTTTTCCAAATAGTGTTTATATGTATGTAGATTTGTTTTTTCGATGTTTGGATGTTGAATGGGGGATTAGTTTCGCATAATTCAGGAGATGAGAACGATCGGTGAAGGTAATAAAGAAGAAGTGCCGGTGCTTGGAGAGCCATGCCGCGTGTGTTGAGAACGTTTGATAAGATATGAGAACGACAACGCTATCGAAAATTTGAAGCTACGGGCTAGTAATTTTAGATAACTAAGAAACAAAAAAATATAAGGGAATATTATTTACAGCTAGCTTATTATCATCATAAAAGAAAGCATTCATCGTAGCAAAAACACTTCACTTCATAGGTACAAAATGACAAAGTTGATTCCAACAGAATATGACTGGGAATATTTCTGTATTTTACAGAAAAGTTCGTGAAGTTTAAGAACACATTTTTGCAAAACGCGACAAACATATGTATAAGAGGTTTTTCTTTGCTTATAAATGGTTTTAATATAAAGAACTTGTTCGGAATGTTTGCTTTTTTTTAATAGCCAGGGTGCGCTAGAACAACATTTTGAGAAAACAATTTGAAGGTAGTTTGAAGGCGCTTTTTTTATAAGGAACATAAAATCTAACTGCTATTTAGTTTAGAGATCACTTTATGTTTGTTTTACATCAAGTAATCTTGTCAAAAACAAATTGAAGCACCGCAAATTTCGTTAAAACACGGCGCCTTGTCAAATCCTAAATAAAACGTTGCAAGAATGTCCTTCTATGCATGCATAGCCTTATCCGAACGTATTCTGGTCATCGACTAAGAAGACAAAAGTTGCGTAATGACATTGTGAAGAACTTTTCTTTTGGATGGCTCGGGGGCGAACGAGTGGTTTTTGAGTTACATGGCTCCAAAAACTCCAAATATATATTTTTGGTTTAAAAATCCTTGCCGACGAATTTCCTATCGAGTACCTTTTGAATTTTAAGATTATTTACTGCAAATTAGGTGGTAAAAAGTTTCTGAGAAACAGGAACGTTTTTGGTACGCAATTGATCGTGTGTACGTGAGTGCGTACCTATTTTCGCGCACACGTCGTTGAGCCATTCTGTCGTGTAATTGGGCATTTCTCATCACTTTCTTGCACAACTTTGCCTCCGTTTTTCGCATTTTTGTTTTATTTGTTTTATGTTTCTCGCGTTTCTTTCACTAAAACATTGGTACTTTCACTTTTTCACCTACAACTTTCAGGTTCAATGAACAACGGCGCTGGAAATCCCCCTCCGCTTCGCACGAACCCCGAGCAAGGGGATGTGAGTTTGTTCATTTAATTTACATGATGTTGAAACGAATTGTTTGATTACAAAAATCTATTATGTTAAATTATGAGATTCGTTGCAGGCTCCAGCCATCCTCCCCACTCCTCCTCCCCCTGCTCCCCCTCCCCGTCGCCGTCTTCATCCTGTACCTGACATGAGCCAGGCAAGCTTTTTTCTTCTATTTCCCCAACCAGTGTACATAGCATCGATAATTACAAACGATTATTTGCAGGAGGAGTTCAACCGTCAGCTGAGGGCTCACCAGCCGCAGATCAACCACCAGCACCGGATTGAGCAATTGTTGAACGACATGCAGCAGGGTATTCAGGAGCTGCTGAACGAAGTTCGCCACCTCCGTCAGAACGATTAAGTGAAACAGTGTAATGCTAAAGATTATTGAACAAATTGGTATTTATTATTCTTTTCTTTACTGAGATTCCATTAAATATGGAAATTCGGAAGTGCTACGGTTTCTGTTACCAAAAACGAAATGTGGAGGGAAATTTCGATGCTCGCCAAACTTAAATGCTTACGTACTTTTAGAGGAAAAGGTTGTAACAGCTCTGACTTCAAATGACACAATTGAACATTTTTTAACGTTTTACTTTTTACTTCATCTGTTTTTGACTATTTGCTGTGTGGGAGCATGCATTCCGGATATCAAATTTATATCTACAGCTCGGACGGCCACAAATCAACTATCCAAAAATCAAAAATGTGGTCTGGTGGTTAGAATTAGTAGTTTTCACTCACGCGGCCCGGGTTCGATTCCCGCCACAGGCCGACTGAGCTTTTTGTTTTTGCTTTGGAAAGGTAAATGGTAAAATTCGTAATCGACATGTTTCCAAAAGTTTTACGCCTTAAGAGTCGTGTCCCGAGAGTCAACGGAACAAAAGTCAAGAAAAAGTTCAACAGTAAACGGCGTTTTACACCTTTTACAGTTTAAGAAAAATAATGTTTATCGATTTTCCCCCTGTTTTGACCGTTGCAAAACTGTGGACCCACCTTGCTTTTTTGGCATAATTCGTTTGGCACAGGATTTCTAAATGCGGAAAAGCTCAAATAACCTATTTAATTTGTGTATGTCTCTAAAGTCTTCAACCACAACTGCACATTTTGCTGCGAAAAAAGGTCTAAGTCTAATTATGATCTGGGGAATGACGTCAGTCACGTTTATTGTGTTGTCGACACTTTAGATGTGAGGGCGGTCTTTCATGTGATGAACCCACCGATATGGTGTTACCTGAACAAATTTTATAAAGACGTCCAATGTTGCTAAAACCCGAGTAAAACTCAACGTCTCGTGGTCACTCAAAACATAAGTCATAAAAACATAAGTAGATTTAGATTAAGATTTAAGGAAGCCTGTGTTACAAACTGAAAGAATTGCGGGATATCAGATACTGGATCCTCATTTGCTCCGGAAGACTTTGCCGCACACTTTGTCTTCATATTACTTGGCGCAAAAGGCTGGTCGTCACCATTGCTACCAGTTCACGGCAGTTGTTGAAAGTTTTCTTTCAATGATCCTGAAAATTCCGGGATCACCAAGTCACCAAAAAAATAACGTTTTTACTCCAGCACACCAGAGGACAAAGTTTCTTTGAAGGCGCAAAATTGAGAACAGTCACTACCAACGTTTTTCATATCATAGATGCCTGATGTCGTAGATGCCTGTGATATTTTTCGTTTCATAACCCCGTGCCGAGACAGTTAAGCCTATTGATCCCTAACGTCGATGTAGACGGTGTTTTCGTAAAAAATGAACAAACGCAATTTCGCAAGTCTCATTCCAGTTTATAAACTCTATTCGCAGAGACACTCGCCTTCTTTCGAACCAAAAAACACACTTTTCGCATTCTTGGTCACCCCATCAAAAAGAAGAATCATTCGAAAAACGAATTGTTTATCTCCTATATGCCCCATTGTAAAATCACTTCTTTGCTTCACTGGGCACAAAAGGCCATAAACGACGATCTGATATCCCGGACGTCGTAAAAGTCTTTGTTTATTTACCTCAAACCAGCAAGCTTGGAACACCACGAGGATAGTGTGTTTGCAACACGATAACCTTTAAACCCCCTTCGTTGCATTTGTCATTCGGTTACAATTCAGCTATTTACAGTTGCCGCTTTTCATTCCGAATATCAAAATGCTTCAATTTTGACTTCAGTTGACAAATCGAATTTAAACCTTTTCGTACGAACCGATTTCTTTTCATCCTGAAGTTCGGTGAAATACAGTAAATTATGTTGAACCGCCTAAACTTTCCCATTTTTTTTTAGGTTTTTACTTTTTGCCATATAATTCCAATAAGTACAAAAGTCAGCTGTTCTGAAAAAAAATCGTAGAAAGACTTTAGGAGCAAAAGAGATTTCCCATGCCGGGAATCGAACCCGGGCCGCGTGGGTGAAAACCACGAATCCTAACCACTAGACCCCATGGGACTGTGAAATGAACACGGCCGCGTTGTGTTATATCGCGGCAGGGGATACTTGAGAAGACGCTGGCAGGTTGTGAATTCCGCTAATCAAATGTGGTAAAAAGTATGTGAATCAGTTGAATAGTGAAATCGATACACGAAAAAATGGAGATTCCCAGAAGGTGTTTGACAAAGGATAATAGGCAAACAGCTCATGTTTTTTCTCTGTCGGGGATGAATCAGACAGCCCGTGGCCTGTCACAGGTTGGTTTTCTCACACGCGATGTATTCACTCGTTACAACGTAAAATTGTTTGAACGTTGACAAATTTTGATTTAAAACCTTGCATAACTTCTTATTTGACATAAAATTATGTATATTTATTTTATCTACCGTGACATAAGAAGTGTTCACTTTGTTAAGACACTCTCTATGAACTAATCGAGTTTTACAAACTGGACTTGAAACTGCTCTGCGATATTTTGTTTTGTCTACTTCCTTCAAAAAACGAATAACGTCTCCTAGTCATACCTCGCCAAGCAAAATTTGCATAGGAGCTATCCAAGACTTCATTTTTTTGCCTGTATCTTTTCAACGTGAAGCAGTTGCTGGTTAATTTCAGTGTTTCACAAACAACATCTAAATTGACAGAAAATCCGAAAAAAATGCCATGTGCCAAACGTTTCACCTCCTGGGAAGCAAACGTGTTTTCCGTCCAGTTTTACTATTCTTATCTCTCAGTGTTCTATGAATGTTTAATAATGTTTCTTTCGATCTACTGTTCCCTTGGGAGTTCCGACCCCTCAATGCGCACAGGGCCGGTCGTCTCTAATCAATCCCACGCCCATCGGCAGTGCCGGTCTGTTTATACCAATTTCCTCCTTCCCTGCCCTTTAGCACCGCCCGGCCGTTGTCTTGACCGTAATCGTTGCGTGACCTTAAAAATATCAATGTTATTTTGTGCACAGTGAGTTTTTGTTCAAACGACGCCTTTATCCTAAAATCACCCAACTTATTTTTTTTAAGTTCACTACTAAAAACTTTAAGTATTATTTCTTACTTTTTGTGCTATTTTTGATGTTTTTTTAACCAAAAAAATCTAACCACTAGACCACACGGAACTGTGAAATAAACACATCAACTATGTGTTATATCGCGACAGGGGAAGCGTGGGAAGACGCTGACATGTTTTGAATTAAGCTGTTAAACTGTGATATAAAGTACGCGATTCGGTTACAAGCTGAAAATCTTATTCGAAATTCACGAATTTTCGATACTTTTAAGCAAATGGAGATTTCCAAAAAGCTTTGAAATTAGGATAGGTGAACATCTCATTTTTTTCTCGATCGGGAATGAATCAGACGGTCCATGACGGGTCATAATTCGATTTTCTCACACGCGATGCTATTCACTCGTTCAAACCAAAAATTGCGTGCACGCTGACAAATTTTGGTTGATGTGCCCTGCTACATATACCAAATTATGCATGTTTTTATCTACCGTGAAAGAATTGTTTGATGTTAAGACGCTCTCTGTGAAACAATCGGGCTTCCAGAAAACCTAACGAACGGGTTTTTAATCCTTCTTGAAACACATATTTTGACTGTATACCTCCCCTAAACTACAGACAAGTAAAGTGCTACCTATGGTTCATAAGCAAATAAAAGAATCATAAAAATTCTCCAAAACTACATTGCGTTGCCTGACATTTGCTCATCTTATGCAATATTTCCGATGATTCCCAGAACTCCTAAAAATGTCAGGAAACCAAAAGTTTCACTTCCTGGGAAGCAAGTGTGTTTTCCGCCAGTATTAGCATTTCTATATCATAGAGTTATTTGAATCTTAAAGAGACTTCCTCATGAACTGTGTTTCTTTCGATTCTGTGCTCCCTCGATCTGTTGAGTTCCGACCCCTCCCCCCGCACAGGGCCGGTCAGCCGTCTCCAATCAATCCCACGCCCATCGGCAGTGCCCGTCTGTTTATACCAATTCGTCCTCCCTGTCCTTTAGCACACGGCCGTTGTCTTGGCCGTAAACCTCGCGTGACCTTAAAAAGATAAAAGTCATTTAGGACGCATTCTGATTTTGTTAAAACGACGCCTTTTACCTAAAAATCATACGCCTAAAATAGTTTTAATAAACGTTCGTTCAACAACTTTCGATGTTTTTCAAAACAAATTTTCCCTGCCGCTATAAAATAAATAAATACCTGTGCTTCTTTTTCGTTTCTATGAAACCAGCGCCCCATTGTATTGTCTCTTTTCGATATTAGAGATTTTTTAATCGAAATTTAACACCTGGGCCTTACAATTTTACATTTGTTGGTAAATGTTGAAAAAAAAATTGTATTTTACATTGAGTGAGTTGTCATGAACTTTGCAATTGTGTTGCCCTCAACCTTCCTAATTCCCAACTCTCTTTAATGTATATTTTCATTTAGCTCCATTTATCGATAAGCTAATTTGTGATTTCAGCCTCGGACATATATTCCTTGGCCAATCTGCAAAAAAAAGAAGAAAGAAAATGATGTGAATATTCTTTGGAGGAAGTCTCCGTCGCAAAAAGCTGCTAACGAAAACCGGAGGAGTTTGAAGAAGAGCAAGAGATGTGCCTTCGACGAGGGAGATGAGACGGCTGTTCCGCTTCGCGAAGACTTGTCCAAGAGAATCCCTACGAGAGGGGCATCATGTCTCACAGGATCGTCTACTTCACCCTGTTCGTGGAAAGAACTACGCCACGATCAAATTCCATGGGTCCAATGCCCTGAAGAATGCGAACACATCATGATCCGCCGATTGGATCCCATCCTCTTGGGCAACTACTAGGTCAAGATGCACAAGCGATGCTTAGCCCGTGGAATCGACATGAACCGATCCGGAGGATTCTAGGAGTTCATGACGAAGGAGCCGGTGAAGATGACGTTCTTATGGTCGGAGGCAGGCCCTTTCAGTCAACGGAGTCAAGAAGAGAGGAAGCCCAATCAAAGAATGATGAAGGTTAGTAAACAAAGAGAAAAAGAGAAAGGGGAGGTAGAGAGATTTACATTCAGAGAGAGAGAGAGAGAGAGAGAGAGAGAGAGAGAGAGAGAGAGAGAAAGAAAGAGAGAGAGTGAGAGTGAGTGAGAGAGAGAGAGGGAGAGAGGAGAGAGATTAAGCCAGTGGTATAAGAAAAAGGGTTATAATTTTGAGCGGCATTTTCCTAAATGTACTTTCTTTTAGGCGCCTGTTCCTAAAGAATATGAAATCCAGTGCCACCCTTTCTTAGCGGATCGGCCGAGGATGCTCCAATACGACCAAGGTAATTTTTATAGCGCTTATGCGACAGAAAAACGAAATTACCAGAAAACCAAAATCAGTTAGTGGCAATCGTTATTTACTCTTTAGCCCATTTTCGGAGTAGCGGCGTTTTGAAGCCGATCAGTATTTGTATTTTGAAACTTTCTATGTTGAAAATCATTTTTTGCGGATTTACTTTTGTAAACAAAATTACGAATTTCAAAATATCCAAATATCCATCGACGACGAAAATTTTAATGATTTTTTCAGTCAGTCTGCGTCTTCAAGGACATCGCCACTTCTCTTCTGTGCCCCCTACATCGCAAGAAAACAGCAATCTTCAACTCATCGAGAGATATAGAATTTTCTAGATTTTAGTTAAAATAATACTGAGATAATGAAAGATTTTATGTTTTCTTTGTTTTCAGCTTTCCTAAAAATTTCAGATAGGCGTTCAGGTAGAAAATTGTATCCGTGAGAGGTTAGAGCTAGAGATGTTGCTTCTTTCGAGCAAAAGTCACCGTTCCTTTGTTTCTTTTCTGATGGCTGGGTTCACAAATTAGACTAATTGCAGTTGCCCCCACAGTCTCATATTCTCAGGGGTGGTGACCCAAGGGTTCTTCGCGCAGCGGGAGACTGCCGATCGGATGAATGAGGAGTAACAGGTGTTCGCTCTATATAGGAGGATAGTTTGCAATTGGCTAATGGAGTTTTTAAAGTAACAAACGCATTGTTTGAGAGCGAAAAATATTTTTCTTTGTCTGCTGGGGGAAAAATGATGATGTTTCTTTATTGAATAATGCTCACTAAGCCTGTGTTAAACAGAACAAAGCTTTCACTGTGGTAACATGGAGATATTAGTCATCCAGCTTTCTTACGGCGTGGTCACATACCCGCTAGTTGGCGTGGTCAAATTACCAAATAGCTTGCCTGTGATTATGTCGATCATTCCTTCTTACTATGTGTTTCCTATCTTCTTCTAACGAGGCATCATCCGATCTCTGTTCATTCCCAGGTTGCACCAAAGATGTTGACTAGTTCCTCTCCCTTTGTGTTTTCGGCCGCCCGTTCTAAAAACTAACCCAGTCACTTGGCGCGCACGAAGAATTCGCCCGGACGGTACCGCCGTTTCCGAGTAAACAACCGCTCGCTCATTTTCTCCTCTCTCTCATTCCAGAACGGCAATTTTACGAACTTTTTTTTATTTTACCGCCGCATGATCAGGTTTTGTTTCTTATGCCCATCGACGTCTTTGTATTACGGATTCTTAATTGCCACTCTCTCCGTAAAGAAGCTATCGAACATGTTCAAAATGTTTCCAACGTTTTATTAAAATTCAATTCGGAGACAGTATATTTCAACTTGAAAAAAAAACGAAAGTTGCTCCGCCGAATAACATTTGTTGAGGGTTGTGAACCTGTTAATCCAATTTTTGCCACGTCGTGATGATTTTCGGGACCTACTTCTCCCTTATTTTTTTGCACCCTTTTTTGTTTATTCGCAATACTTTTAAACACCCGTGTGGCTGAGAAGTGTTCACCAAAACTCCTGATTTGGTTTCACAAGACGATTTCCGTTCTTGTCTGTCAGTTACCCTACTGAAACACCTTTCCTCTGTTATGCTGACATAAAAGGCCGCCGTATAGCTGTAAATTACACCAGATAAACTGTCGAAAATCTAATAAGTTTTTGATCGTTTATCTAACGCATCTGGACCACCATGAAAAGTATTTTCGAACCAATGGGTCTTTGCTGTAAATGAAAGTATGCCCATTTTCGCAAGAAGCTGTTGCCGCTTTTACTGTATTTTCACGGATGTTGCTGTGGTTGTTTGAACACGTCATTTATACCCTTTATTCTCTAAATGCGCAGTTTGTCTTTGTAAATATCGCTAGTAATTCTTTGCTGCCTTTTTTGTTGTAAAAAATAGAAAATTTTTGTCTCGTGCATATCTCCCGGGACATTTTACAAGAAAGGAAAAATGTAAAGATGATGAGGACTGACTTTTCGACTACAATGAAAAAGTGAAAAATGACCGGTATGTTATTTGTTTTCGCGATAGATTTTGAAACATAAAAAGACGATTTCAATAGTGGCGAAATCAACATCTTGTTACATTTGTTCATTGTAGCGTTTTTCAGTTGAAGAAGGTGTCCATTTCCCCGTCCTGCACTTGCAAGAAATCGTCATTTTGGAGGATCAATCGGCTTCATCGGGCACAGCGGAGTAGGACACAGAGTAAGCTCGAAGGCAGAAGAAAAAAAAGAAGATTTATAGGATGAAATATCAGAGTTTGCAATCAACACACAAAACCATCGAGACAACCACGAGTTTGTCAGATCGCAGGGACCATCTATTCTTGGAGGGAGAAACACTTGTGAGTTTTATTTGTGCCCACACTTTATCAAGTCTGATAAAAACCATGATGTGATCATACCATTTTCCCATTCTATAGATACGAAATTCTACTGTTCATAACACCATGCAGACTTATTATAATGACTGAAAACTGATTGCAAAGTGGCAGAGATTATTAAAGGTCGTAATCGATTATAATAGGGTTGGAAACTTTGCTAAATTGTTTGTAAACTGTTTTAAACTTGACACAGTTATACATATGTTTTGATAATGAACAACGAAAAAACGAATCTCCAGTTTACTTTTGTATTTGTAACAGTTCTCTATTTTAGCACCAAGAAAAGTTCAATCGAAACACTCTATCTAAAAACCAGTTTCAACTCTGTATTTTTTTTGGTTGTTCGATAGTTATTTCATTTAGAAGGCCTTCGACTTAAAAATTCGGAAAACATATGTTTTGGGCTTTTCGGATAATTGTTTAAAATAAAAATAACCTTTTCTGGGAAAATCATATAATGCTTGTCTTTGTTGTTTTGTCGCTTTGGGACGATGTCGCCAAACGGAAACCATTTGCTAACTGCGATTTTTTTTTGAGCTGTTAAGTGTTGATTTGGCTACGATATTTCGATATTAACAGATCATCGCTGTAACATTCTAGTTCTATAAGGTTGCCTCTATTGGCAACAGCTACATTCACGTTTTCATGTTTTAGTATATTACTTGAAGTTTAAAATTAGTTGATAATAGCAAATTAGATTACATTTTTCGTTGGGGCCATGGCCTTTTGCTTTCACTTTTTGTCATGAGCGGAAAATTCTCTTATTGACAGAACACTACGTTCATACGGAGAAAGTTGGAGACTCAAGTTAAGGAGACCTCGTAATTATTTTGTTTTCAGCTAAGTGAGGACTACGAAGGAGTGATCTATCTAAGGATAACCCCAAGTAATAGCACAACCTTACTCTAAATATGGATTTTTCAGGAACCCTGTGAGTACGGATGTTTTCACCTCCCTGGAAACTCACGGTCTACGGATGTTTCCAGCACAAGATCTACAGATTGGAGTAAAGTGTAAGCTTGCACATTTATGGGAAAAACAACCTAAATTACAGCGAACGGTCATGGGGACATCTTCAACACCCCGACCAGACGTGACTACAGAAAAAAATGTGAAAGGATTGGGACCCCTAATCTTGAAAGGAAGCCCACATGTAAGTGTTTTCAATTTGTCTTCAACTTTTTTGTCGATACGGGGTTTAGTGGCAAAATCTTTTCGAAGTTATGAGCAAAGAATTTAGAATAAGTGTAGAAACGCTGCAAACCAAAAAATACAATTTTCTATTGCCTTGTCCTGTATGTAATTTCCTATTGATGTTTCCTCTTGGCAATTGATTTATTTGTTCAAAAGTACCTAGAAGCTTTCAAAATCTATGTTTTCTAAATGAGCAAAAGTAATTTACTTTCGAAAAATTTCCCTTGGCGCGAAAGGGCAACCGGACTTTTCTCTGCGAGCCAAATGAAACTAACTGGTTAAAAATATGTATTTGGGCCAAGAGTAGACTGGTCCTTATCACCGAATACAAGATTGGTTTGCAGAGTGAAGATGTTCAAACTTCTTACCCGAACAAGGACAACGGTCTACTTTATTTGAATAAAGTTTTTCTATAAACTGTAATAAAGTTTTTGGTCTCCAGCTTGTTTTCGAAGGCCGATGAACTTACCCGATCTCTCTCTTTATCTCGCTCTCTCTGTCTCTCTCTCTCTCTTGTTTTTTTCTCTTTGTCAAACGAAACTTGAATAAAAGAAAACAGTGCACATTTTAGAATGTTCACAAACTCTACAAATTTTCATCAAACAATCTCCTTGGTAGCAAAATTTCTATGTGACGAGGTGAAAGCAGGTCAGATCTGAAGTTTAAACATCATGTGCTTGACACTCGCAATTTAGTCTATAATATTTGCATTAGTGAAGCAGATGGGAACACGTAAACATACCTTATCAGCAGTTGTCTCATTGCGGGGGTGCCGTAAACGTAATCTTGTGGCTTGGCGACAGGGCTATGTAGTTGAGTTCTTGGGGTTTTGGTGTAGAAATCTGGCCCACATGCCGATTTGCTCAATTCCAAAATATAGCTTAAATAAAGTTGCTTTCATTTTCACTTCTATACCAACAGAGCGACCGTAACCACGTCTTCTTGCCAATCGGGAACATGCGATGTAATTAGCGTCATTTAAATAATTCAAAACACCTAAAGTCTCAGAGCGTAAAGAAGGATTAACGGTTTGCCAGCTTGTGGACGCGTATAGTTGATTTCGATGAGATTGTGAGCTAAAAAGTTCTTGCGCTTGTTCTTCCGACGGAACATAAAATTCGCTCGGTACCCGCTGATGAGTTTTTCAGTGGATCCATACAAATGCTTCATACCGAAACGGCAGCCTAGAGAAGAAGCAGCTCATCCCCCTGTGAAATGCGAGATAGGAAAATAGCTGAACGGGATTTCCTTTTCTATAAAAGACAATCGCAAAATATGAATGAATTGAATTCAACGAGAAACATTAAAAGACGAGACAAAAACTTACCGGGCGAGGTGGTCGGCGATCTTTATCTCTTTGGAGACAGGTAAGGAGACAATTGATATGGAAGATCGGAGCATTTGCCTTTCCAGCAGACACGAAAAAGTAATGTTTGTTATTCGGAAACGTGTTGAAAGGGAGAATCAATTTTAGTAAAACGGACGTCTGGGCCGACCATCTCTATTTGAAGATCGCAATCTGTCCTTTGCGTCTGCTCTAACGGAGAACTTGGCTGTCCGCGGTTTCGTAAGCATAGCATTACGGCACCCATACTCTTACAGTCACTTATAGCAACCAAGCAGTTCATGCTAAATATGAATACTATTATTACGTTATCGCTTTTAATATTTGTACCTGGCGCAGTGAAGTGGAGCAGCATAATAGCGAGAGAACCGAGGATAACTTAACATCGGAATTCCTCGCAGTAGCGTCTAGCTGCAGTATGGGCATTAGGTCAGCTTCTCAGGCAGTCGGAAAGCAAACCTGAATCGGACCAAATATCACAAATATCCCAATTAAACAGCTTCCCCTACTATCTATTTACTCGCCCATGTGTATTCGGACATGAACTACTACCTCCTTCTCTGGGAGCTTACCTCCTGATGATTTTAGGATAGGTTGACAACGGGAAGAACCTGTGTCCTGCCGCGGGCTGAGAATGCTTCAACCTCATGGAACCTCCATTTAATCATCTAGGACGGGCTGATCACTGTTTATTGAGCACGAAAGATTGCATCATCTAAAACTGAAAGCTCTGTAACGCAATGAAATAACAAGAAGGAAGGGTTGCATTTGCACTCTTGAAAGCACCTCAGGAATGAATGTGAACGTAAATACCGCTAATCGTGTTAGACGGTGTTCTAATAGCGAAAATATGCGGGCTTCCCCACTGTCTTTAACAATTTGGTGGGTGATGGGGAACTCTCTAGAAACTGTCTATTCTAAGAGTATTCAGTATACACTTGTTCTCATCTAGAAATCTAAAATATCCAACGACAGATAACAACGACTGATGCTGTAATGACATTCTTTTTTTCTACGGAAAGACTACATTTATCGTTGTTTCTTTTTTTTTGTTCAGACTCTTTTTCTAACAGGGCTCCTGTCGTAGCAAAACTCCGCCAAAAAGTGTGATTGCATTTGTTTAGCGTAAACGAAAATGGAAAAGTAGCAGAGATTATGACTTACTTGACTTCCCTTCCATTTTCCCTCAACATCACACTCTTGCTGTCACACTCATACCCGAAATTATTGTAAACGAAGGTGAAAGCGTCCTCCCTCTTCTTGTTTTCCAAATTTACATTTCTCTGTGAGTCGAAATTTATGTTCAAACTGAAACGTTACAGAATAGGAATACAACGAAACATATGGAAGGAAACATACGGGAAACCAATTAGGTTACACAGCTTCTTTTATGTAAACTAAGAAACATTTAAATGTATATAAAGTTAAATAAGTTTTCCCCAAACAGTGGGGAGGCAGTGAAGTTAAAGAAGAAACAGTGGCGCTTTGCTTGGAAGAACTATACCGCCGTGCATTGGGAACATTTGATAAGATATGAGAACGACAACGATTGGAGCAGTCTCGATGATTTCAAGACACCGGCTGAATAGTAATTTTAGGCAAAAAAAGAAACTGTAAATTAAATAGGATTACTTTATACAACTAGCTTATTATGAAAAAAATAACAATAATAATAAAAATAATAAACTTTCATTCGCAACAAAGAAACATTTCACTTCAGAAGCGTCAAATGATTTTTTTTTCAACAGAATGTGACTGGGAGTATTTCACTATTTGAGAGAAATATTCGTGCTACATTTTCAGCACAAGAGCGATAAATTTATGTAGAAATGGTTCTCATTCGCCAAAAAATCGTTTCGATTTCAAGATGTTGTACGGAATGTTTGAAAAATTTATAGATAGCAAGGCTGCTTTAGAACAACGTTGGGAAACTTTAAATGCAGTATTTAAAGGCATCTGAAAGCTCCATTTCAGTCAGGTATAGTGTCCGCCAACACAAATTTGGCGGTTTTTGGAAATGAGTAAGATTACAATGATGTTGATATTCGAACTACCCATTATTACGTGAAAATAGTATCACACAAAAGGGGCGTGGCCTCTTTCGGCCGAAGTAAGATTGGCAAAGAGTATACATGGATTCTATCTAATATTTAGTTTTATGTCTGCATGACAGCATATAATGTTATGGACAAATTAGAACACCGCCCATCACATCAAAACATAGCGCATTGGCAAATCCCAATCCCAACTGGTGCCTAGAATGCCTTTCTATTTATGTATTATGTAACGTATTCAGTATTTTGGGTTAAAAGAAAAAAGTTTCAAAACGATATTTTAAACAACTTTTCTTTTGGATGACTTGGGGCTAACGAGTGGTTTTTGAGTTGCATGGCTCCAAATTCTTGAAAACTCTATTTTTATGCAAAAAATTTTTACCCACGAATTTCTTATAGAGTTCCTTTTAATTTGTTTGATAATTCACTGAAAATCATGTGGTAATTACTTGGTAAGAAACAAGAACGTTTTTGGTACGCAATTAATCGTGTGTACGTGATTACGTACCTATTTTCGCGCACACGTCTGTGAGCTGTCCTTTCGTGTAATTGTGCATTTCTTATCACTTTCCTGCATTTGTGTGCTCCGCTTATCGCGTTTTTGTAAAATTTTGAAATTGGATATAATTAAGGTTTTTCTCTTCCAAATCTTGCCGAATTCGATGCCAATATGTCCAAAAAGAAAATCGCAGAAAATACGGCGCCTTTCGTTGATTTATGTATTTTGCGTTTCTTTCACTAAATCGTTGATACTTTCACTTCTTCGCCAACTAATAAAACTTTCTTCAGAATGAACGCCGGATTCGCAGCCCTCTTGGAGGCGGGTGACCGTCTTCCCTCGCCGCCTCCTCCTCCCTCTCCCCGCCGCCGTCGCCACCCTGCTCAGCCCTCCATGACAATGGTCAGTTTTTCTCCTAATGCTTAGAGTTTTGTTATTTTCATATCTTTGTTCCAACTCCTTCCTGTGTTTATCCAAACAATATTATTACTTTATCGCCAAATATTTCATCATGACCTTTCCCCGTACATTGAACCAGCTCTGGAGAGAGTAGTGCATTTTGCATATCCAGAACTCAATATGAGAATAAGATTTTGCCCCAACCAGTGTACATAGCATTTATAATTGGAATCTGTTTTTTGCAGGAGCAGTTCGGGCAGGAGTTGAGGGGCCAGCCGCAGTTGGACGGCCAGCGCCAGATGGCCGAGCTCATGGCCGAAATCCAGCGGAACATGGAAGAACTGAGGGAGCTTCAGCGCCAGCAGGATGCCGAAGTCCGCCCCCGCCCTTAGAACATAAAGAGAATTTGCTAAATGCCTTTGAGATAAATATATATTTATTATTGTTTTCTTTTTTGAAATGACATTAAGCATGGAAATGCGGGAAATGCTGTTATTTCTGTTACGAAAAATGACAGGTGGATTGGGAATTCGATGCCCGCCAAGACTTAAATGTCTTAAGAGAAAAAGGTTGTTACAGTTCTGAACTCAAATGGTAGTATTAACTTCATATCTTTTCAACATTTGCTTCCTGTGCATCTGACTATCTGCTTGGTTGGGAGGCTACATTTCTAAATATTAACTTTATAGTTTTTTTAAACGATATCCAAAAATCATGGGGTCAAGTGGTTTGCAATAATGGTTTTCACTCAATTTCAGACTAATTTAAAAACAATAAAAAAATATATGGTTTAAAAGCGTTTCAGAAACATAAATAGCCTTAGGCAAATTTTAGAACAAATCTTTGAATGAACATTACTTCTTCCCAAGACTGCGTTGTTTAGGAAAATTGTCATAGCAGGCTTGTTTTGTAATGATTTTGGATTATTTTGTAGAGTAAAAACAAGGGCAAAAAGTACAAAAAATCGAAATAACCCATCACGGTGAAATTGATCCCTGACTATTCAGATCAAGTGTTGGTTTCCTCGTGCTGGGCCGTTTCTTTCGCGCGCAAATGAATAAGCGTGTTGAACTGACTCACAGATGCGTAGCTTTTGTGAATAACAAAAACTTGCGTTTGCAAGATGTGACCAATGGGTATACGTAATCGTGAGAGCAAGGCACACACCATTTTGGTAAAAGTGAAGATCTTCTGAAGAGTTGCAGTGTTTGGAAGTATGGAAAATAGACAAAAGTTTGCGATCTATATGTATACCTTAGTCTCTTGCTAGCTCGATACCGCCAGTAACCGCCCTAGCTTTTTTTGTTTTGGAATGGGTAAAACGTGTAATCGACAGGTTTTCAAAAGTTTTACGCCTTTAAAAAGGCAGACACCTATTTAAAATGAATAGAGGGACACGTCCATTTTATCATAAACTTCGCCACATTTCACAAACCAAAATGGCGCTTTCATATATGTTACTTCATGGACAGGGTCAATTTCATTTTCGTGGGCATCTCAGTATACAAACCGATCGCACTCCAGGAAGACAGCCAAACCCAAATAATCAGACTCGGCTGGTAGGTCTACTGATTTTCAATCGATTGGAAAAACAGGAAGTTGGTTCATTGAAAAAAAATATGATTTTCTCCATTTCGCCACCAAGTGATTCCTAAACCCGAGGACTGTACAATTATTCGCATTTTGCGGGCGGTGTAGGACAAAGGTTGTTGCAAGGCCTCTTCGAACCGCCTCGCCGCTATCTTGAATTAAATTGCTCCTAACACTAAGCAATAATTGGTGAACTAAATTGAATTACCCTTACGCGGTTTTTTTTTTAACTTTTCGTTCAAACGACTTGACTTTTTCCTCTGGTTGTGATAGAAAGTTGGATTGTAATGGAACTGATGTGCAATTGATGATCATTCTGAAAAGTTGTATTATTGTAAATAATTATTTGTTCCTTCAATCTTCGGAGTATCTGAAAAAGTGGTGACCCAGATACAAATTTTTCAGCTGGCCGAGGAAGACGAGCTGCGCAAGTGTGAACAAAAACTGTCGCGGGGGGATGTCTCATTCTCCCAGTATTCTTCGCTGTTGAACGAAAAAATGGTCTTTTGGTTGATGGGAACCACGCCTCCGACCATCTGCAACTTTCACTGCAATACACTATCCGAAATCACGTCGAATAAACGTATTTTAATTAACTTCCCTCCTGCCGGTATTTAACGGAACACGGCGCCGCAGTGGTCACAGTCCCATGTGGTCTAGTGGTTAGGATTCGTGGTTTTCACCCACGCGGCCCGGGTTCGATTCCCGGCATGGGAAATCTTTTTTGCTTTTCCTAAAATTTTCATACTCTACTTTCCAACACAGTTACCTTCATGGTGACTGCAGTTTTACTAAGTTGGTATTGGATCCCCGATTGGTGATCCCCTTTTATAATCTGTTTTATAACGTTTTTATAGTTTTTATAATCCAGTCTCTTTCATAGTAAAGCCAAAGTCTTGAATTTAAAGTCCTGATCACCCCAATTTTGTCTCTCAATTGATCCAACTCACTATTGTCTAAGTGTTAAAATGCTCCTAAAAGGTGTGTATGTCGTCCCAAGGACCACATTTAATTGTTCTTTCGTTTTGAGACTAATTTCAAGTCTGGCACTGAATGCGTACGGTGAAACATTTAGTTTTTTTTTCAAATAAAAAACTACCTACTGAAATGTTTTCAAGAATTAATTGTAAGAAACTTTGTTTTTTGTGTAAATCAGATTTCACGTCTTTTTAAAATCTTATAGCCTAAAACTTTGAATTTAAGGCAATGTCGTTTAAATGTTTTCCCGCGTTGAACACATTTCTTAGAACTTTCAATAAAAAAGTAAGACTATGAACGTTTTTTCAACGAGCAAAATATGATAGAACATCGGTAAATAATCAGCAGAGGCAAATTACCATGGTCTGTTAATCAACATGCTTTACATCCTTGGAAAACTTGATCTTGTTATAAACGTGTCAGGTTAGTGTTGTTGAAAACTTTTTTCCCGAAGTTTATTACAATTGCATAAATTCGCATACACTACGTGTCGGAATATACTTATTATACTTTTTTTACAATCTCACACTGTTGTGTTCGCCAGAAATGCCTTCTTATGAATCAGATTTCACGTCTTTTTAAAATCGTTTAAGTCTTTAAATAAATAAAAAAGAACAAGGGACCTTTGATTTCAGCATAGACACATTCTGCGAAACCAGAACCTTTCCCAAGGCGGTAAAGGAAAATGCGGGTTGCGCAAGTGTGAACAAAAACTAGTGTGGAGTCTCACTCTGCCTGTATTCTTTGCCGTTGAGAGAGAAAAAAGGTTTCTTTTTTGTTGCGAACAACGCCTTCGGCCACCTGCAACATTAACAGCAATAGAATATCCGAAATCACGTCCAAAAAGCGTTTTTTAAAGTGTTCCCCGCCGGCATATAACGGAACGCAGAGCCTGTGTGATCATAGTCCCATGTGGTCTAGTGGTTAGGATTCGTGGTTTTCACCCACGCGGCCCAGGTTCGATTCCCGGCATGGGAATTTTTTTTTGCTCAGCCCAGTGCTTTCATAACTTACTTTCCAAGACAATTGCTTTGACAGTGACTGTAGTTTTCCTGTGCGGCAATGAATCCACGCTTTGCAACATTATTTATCACATTAAACCACCGTATTACTCAATATTTTATGATAATGCCGAAGTCTTGCATCCGATGCCCTGATCACTCTTCTATTGTCTCTCAATTGATCCCGCTCTGCATATCTAAGTGGTAGAATGATCCCTAAAGCTGCACATGACGCTTCAAGGACCAAATTATGTCATTCTTGAACTTTTTGACTTTTTTTTTTCAAAATCGTATTCAGCTATAAATTTTCAGAAACACAGTTTATTTTAATGTAAAACATTTTTTGTTTTTTAAAGCTTTTGGCCTAAAAAGGTTCAAATCTTCATCTGTGCTAAGCACATTTCTTAAAACATTTTAAAAATATATGACTAAACGGTTTTCCAAAGTAATAACATCGGCAGACACTTCGCAGCCCCAGACTATCATTGTCTGTAAATTTTTTCCGGCCACGAAAATCAACATCTTCTTATTTTTGAAAATAAACTAAAGTACCCTTTTCTCATTAGTCCCGATCTCTCCGTAAATTTTCAAGTTGGAAAAAAATTTTACAAATTGCATAATTTTCGCTTTTCACACTATTCGTCGTTATATACTTGCTGTTTAACAAATTTGCCAACAGAACAATCTTTGTCAAGTTATTTTTATCATATCAATTTAAAGACTACATTTACAGGCGGTTCTTTTCTTTTAATTTGGTGCATAAACATTTCAATCGTGAAATAATATAAGTAATGGCGCAATTCTTTTTATTCTCCGGAAATATCTTCTTATGATTTTGATTGTTTGAAATAACAAAGCATCACCTTTTCTTTCAGAATGGAGAGCTTCATCGACGAGAACAAGAATCTCCTGCACAGGGCTGTTAAGGAGGTCATGGAGATGATCAACCTCGACAATCTCAAGGACTTCCCTTGCGGGATGAAGGTTCGCCGCCACAGGGAGGTAAACGTCAACTGAGGAATTCAGGCCGTCGAGTCGACCAGCAACGACTACGACATCATCTCCAAGTATGTGAGGAACACCCATGGAGGATCCGACGACTTTCGTCTGCGGATAATCGATGTAAGTCTTTATACACTGCCTTGCCTATCTTTTTCCGTTTCTGTATTTGTCTCTGCGGTATCATATTGTTTCTTCCAGATCCTCCGACTGGAAAGGAAAGGCGAGCGGGAGAAGTTCGTCGCTGGTTTGGGCAACCGCTGCCTTCTGCGGCACGGCAGCCGCCGTGAGAACTTCAACGGCATCCTCAGGCAGGGGCTGTGTGTCTCTCCCCCGACCGTGGTAATGCATTTATTCGATCCTAAATAACATTTGTTGTTTCAGAACGGGTCGAGCAAATTCGGTAAAGGCGTGTACTTTACCGGCATGGTGTCCAAGGCTGCCCACTACACCGGTGTGCGCTTTGGAGTCAGTTGAATTTTTTTCCATGTGGCTAACTTTGATGTTTAGGATGAGGCCGAGAACGAAGGACTTCTCCTTCTCTGCGACGTCGCGCTCGGCAAAGTCGAGGAGAGGAAGATCCCCTCTTTCGACTCCACGATGAAGGAGGGCTACACCTCCATCAAAGGTTCGATAACCTTGATTGTGTATCTCATTGCCTTTTTCAGGACTCGGAAAGTGGGGTCCTCAGGAGAACCTGGTTGAAGTTGACGACGAGGGCTGCAAGGTCGTCTTCGGGCCCGCCGTGGAGGCACTGGAACACCGCCCTCTCCTCCACAACGAGTAAGTCTTTGGAGTTCCTTGAGGCTATTATGCTGGGTAACCCAATGAGGAATTTCTATGGGCAGTCCTGTGACGCATCACTTGCGCTCAGTGCGCGCGGCCAACTAAGCGGCTGTCACAACTCTTCGCGCAATGGAAAACGGCGAAACCATGTTGCGGTCTTTGGAAACATACCTTAGACGGCCTAGGCGTCTGTATTAACATAAACAACGCACTGCGCCGTGCAAGGATTTGCTCTAATTTTGACCATCCAAAACAAAATATGTTCATCTTCGTTCTAAGTTTTAATAGCAAAGTGTTCAGCAGTTAATGAGTATTAAATGTTTTAAAGCGGGTGGTCTCATAGAGTCAAGAAAGAACCCTGCGGTCACAGCCAAAAAAATTTCCTTGGATTTGGCTCAAGTTAGAATATTTTATTGAACTACACCCCGAAAAGAGAACACTTTAGTTTGGATGTTTTCAAATTATTTAAAGTTTTACAATCGTAAGTTTAATATTTCGCTATCTCAGCTCCCAGATCTGCTTTGAACACCCGGTAGAGCTTATTTGATTTCTCAAAGTGTTGCGAAAAAGGTTTTTGTTGTGAAAACTTAGAAAAATAACTATGGCACCTTCATTTTTCGCTAAATAATCAATAATACAACAATAATACAGCGGTTTTTGAGCACCCTTCTCTCAAACCTCAAATGCGTTCAAAAAATAAGGCGAGTTTTCGGAGTCTACGTCAAAAATTCAACATAAGAAAAGTTTTACATGTGCAAAAATGTAGTGTCATTGTGGCGAACAATGACGCAGAAAAGGGCGCGCAACGCCCTTTTGACCCGCCGCAGCTGAGACACTTGATTTTAATTTAAATTAGAGTATTCACGAATAGCTGAATAAGCTGACTGAAGTCATTAGGCAACTTTAAAAATGTTGTTTGCAGGTACATTGTGTACAACGCTGACCAGATCCGCCTTCGCTATCTGGTTCGCGTGGCTGGATGATCTTCCACACTGCAGTACTCACCCTGCTTTAGAGTATTGTTTCATGTATATCTATCTATTCATAGTGTCTTTTTATTACCTCCCAGAATACGTGTTTCCTTTTGTACAAGCCACTTATTACCTCAGTTACTTATCTCCATACACATTTACCTCAATATGCACCGAATATAAAAGTATGTATAAAGATTTTGATACAAGAGACTATAAAACTTCGGAAAGGCAAGGTTATGTCATAACAAGTGTTGGGTATGCGGAGGTATTGTTATCACAACCGAGTTAATTAGTGCTTAGCTACTGGAGGATTTAACCTATTGGAGTTATTGGAATTTAACAGCTATTGGAACAAATTAATAACATTAAAACCTGGTACTCTTTTCGTTTTACACAAATTACCCGACTCATGTTAGAATGCTTTTGTGGCGCGTTTTCGCGCATTTCGCTTCACCCTCACAGGAACCAAGTAGACTTTGGCAAACAACCAATATTCTTTTTTTTTTAGATTCTGTTCTCCCTAAGTTATGCCCTTGTAGGGCATTCTGTTTTTCCCTCTTCGGTTTATGTTTATTCGACTTCTTCCATCGTTACAAGAATTAGTCAACTGCTTTTCAAACAATCTTTATTGAAAATTACAGAAGAAAAATTTAACATCAAAAAAATTTAACATCTAACTTTTTCTATTGGAGGTCCATGGCTTCGGTAGGGGTACTGGTCCTGTCGATTGTACATAAAGTGTAGAACTCCCATGCTGGAAATATTTCATGAACAATTTCGATTAATATGATAAAGTAAATCGGGTAGAAAAGTTGTGTACCAAAAAGGGCCAAATTTTGGCCATTCTTTTCATATACTAATAAGAAAATGGATTTTGATCGATTTTCCATTGCTGAACCAACAAGGAGCTAACATTTTTGTTATATGTAGGTCACAAGGTGATTAAAAAATCTAAGCAAAACTCTCAGGCCTTGAGGGTTCAGCCATTTCGGAAGGTTCAACAACTGTGAGAAACTAAGACAAAAAAATCAAGATAGAGATAAAAACATACTTTCGGACAATCTTTCTTCTCAGCTGACTCCTGCCCATCTCCCAGACGGTCTTCTTTCCTTCCTTCTATTCGAAGCTTCAAAGTTAACCTTTCTAGCGATAACGTTTTGTGATCACCTGCATTTGTCGAGAATCTTCTGCGGCTAGATGTCCTTGGAGCCCTCAAGTCACCAAGGTCTGCAGAAGGGACTTCTTTATTCGTCCCGTTGAGCCTTCGGGCCCTCCAAAGCCCTGAAATTGTTGAACAATGGAATAAAAATATCTTAAACATACCTTCAATAATGAAGAAAGATGAATTCCGAAGAAGAAATCCAATAAACTTTTTTCTTGAATTTGAAGTTCTTCGACGGAAATTTATGTTCCGACCTAAAAACAAGAAATTGTGACTTCATTATAAAAAAGGAAAAATATTAAAACATCAAAAAGGGAAGAAAAAACAGGAGAAGGGGAGAAAAGAACGTTTATCCAAAAATATTCCTCGTAAACAAACATGTGAATACGTAAAATCCGTCTTTTCAGGAACACGTCGGGATTACGGTTTGGGCCGTGTGAAAGGGTCGGAGGCGATAGAAGTGGAAAACAAAACGCGCACAGTCTGAGGGGGAACAGAATTGATCGAAAGACTCGCGGTCGGCAACGCCGCCAGGCTGCGATCGGAAATGTCATAGCTCGAGGGGTCAGTTCGGATTAGGGGTCAAATTCTCACCGGCGGGAAGAAACTTAAAAGAAAATATAACAAGCTGGAAAACGTTGAAAATCTCTCTCCTTTATAGAGAGAAAGAGAAAATAAAGTTTTAAAAAATTAACATTTTGAATTGTTTCCCTTAAAACATAAAAAAAATGGCTGGGGATTGTTTCAATGCTATATTTCATGAAAACCAACAGAGGTTGCATGTGCAAAGGGTGAGAGCGTTAAATGCCCTGCATTTATCGGTTGTAGCAAAATGTGCCGCAGCACTGATGACGAAATGAAGTGTGCGTGCATGCCTTATTGTAGCGGCCCTAGCAGAAAAATGTTTTATAGTTAGAAAAGATTTTGGAGTAAGATTTTGAGAGAAAGACAAAATCAGTCAAATGAGAAAATTTGGATTTTTGTGTTGATTAACACATTTCCGCCATATATATATATATTTTTTTTTCAATTAACCTTGATGTTTGGATTACATTTACCCAAAGTTATGGGACAATGGTAAAATGGAAGCCGCCGTTCATATCAGCCTTGAATGGAACTCAACGTCTTCCCGTCCTCCAACATTACTTATTGACCAATTGTAACTGTTCCGAGATAATTTGAAATCCATTTGGTTCAGATTTAACGAAGAAAAGTCGTCAGAAAGAGAAGAACAACTACCTTCAGGAGCGCATCGAATTCGCTATTTCTCCCAAATCTCTGTTTTTTGCAATAACGCTGACTTTTCTTCCTTTCCAAGAGATTATCATATATGTCAGCTTCAATTTTCATCAACACTGAATTCATCCCGACTGCTGTTTCTACCTCATTTGGTTGAATGTTCTGGAAAACAAAGCGAACCTTGGAAAACTGAGGGCAGCAAATCGTAAATTTTTCTTATAAACCTTTCACAACCAAATTTCGTCTAGGCAGTTTTCGAATTGCACTTACAAAGACAGGCTCATACATACATACCTTGGGTTGCATTTTTTCCTAAATGTTTGGCAGTTTGTCATTATTTTCCATTTCTTTCCTAGCCTTTCGCAACAGGTACAATTGCAACTTTAACAGTAAACCTTTTTCTTTTTTAAGAGTCGCCACCTAGGAGGTTTGGTAGTTTTGATTCAAGCTATCATATGTTGCCCACTAGCTTTAATTGCACTTTTTACGTAAAGTATACAAATGGTGAAATGCATAATTTCGTTTTCAGCAAAATACATAAGATCAGATCGCGATATTTCAATTACTTTGTACTTTTTTGATTCACTTGTCACTTTCAGCCGATAGTGTCGAAGTAGAAAAATGTTTTTCAAGTTGTTTTTCAACCGTTTGTGGAATCCGTGTTGTACACAAATAGTTTTCCAACTTTCTAACTATAGTTCTTTTGTCTTCTGGAATTCAACAATTCATGTGTACAGCCGCGTGGCGAAGGCATGACTATGTTCTGAATCGGCACGTTTTCAGACACGCATCAGTAGTTTCTCCACAGTTCTCAATACGCTGCCGTGATGAGCTGTGAAGAGGAAAGATGGAGGACTCAAATCGACGCCACCATCTCAGATCCACGTGACCACACAATCGTTTTTAATTTCAATGTTGTGATCATCTATTTGATTCTTTGAACCGTCTTTTCAGCAGCCACAAAGTAACGAGAAAAACATCGTCCTTGGAGACACCCTTGCTGGTTTTACCGAACATCGTACTCACAAGAGAACGGCTGAGTTTTTCAGTGAAGTAACAAAATTCAGCGATGGATCTCGTATTTCGCAGGTTGGATTATCCTCTCTTCCCAAAACAAAGTAACTGTTCTTTTTAGAAAACGTGCGTTGAAACTGAAGTGAAGTTGTACTACAAATCGAAAATGGAAAACCGAGTCCAACAAGATGTTGAAGTTTCCTATGAAACAGACTCTTCTGAAACACCTATGGTAAGTTAAACGAGGCTTTCAGTAAACAAAACAAACGACACTGACATTTAAAAAAGTTGTATGTTTTAGTGTTGTTGTACAGTTTTCCAAACAGTTGTCAAACTTGGCAAGAAGTTTGCTTTTCTGTGAATCACTTTTCGTTTTCTTTTACGTCAAACAAACATTCGGAAGCCTAGTAACAAATAAAAGTTTTCAACGTTTTCAATAATCCTTTCGGTAGTAGCGGAAAGTCTCTAAAAATGCTGTTTTTCGTACCACCTTCATTTTGGTAATAAAAAGTCAAGTATACTGATTCAAAACGTAACTGAAAGCTTTTAATCGCTTGCTCAGCTGTCGTTTGAGCAGTTTTCGTGTCCCAAGGAAACGGATCTCAATGAATTCTGACCCAGCTAAAAGGTTTTTCGAAAGTTCAAATGAAAAACTTGTTGGCTCTGGTTGGGTAAAAATCCTTTTTGTCAGCTTTGACCAATTTGAATATCATCAGACACAAATATTTAGCTGCTCGTTTTCAATTGTGTCAAATTTAGATGTCTTATAGAACAATGTAGTTCTGGCATAATTTTTCAAGGTGGTTTTGTTTTTGTTTTTATCAAAAATTTTAACTTACAATTTTGCAGGCGATGAGTGCCATTTCGACTCCGACCAATGTGCATGACGAATATCGCATAACATCGACAAGACTTCTATGAACAATCAATATCATCATCGTACTAGGAATAAAAATTATTGGGTTTACTATATGTCGGCTGAGGAAAGAAAACTTCTCGTTTTGTTAAACAATGGAAATTTGGGGAACTGGCGATATTTGGTGATGTCTTAATAACAATCTTAAGTTTTAGGGAATTCATCACTTGTCTGAAAGCGATAAATTCTTTTACGATTATGTGCGCCACGATTTAAATTTATTTAACGCCATTAAAAACGCGTACCGCGCCACCGCTTTTTAATTACCTTAATCATATCAAGAAAGCGGTCCTCAGTCTTAGCCATGCAGTCCGCCTGGTTACTCCTCCTTCTTCCACTCTCCTTGGCCTCCTTTATCGATGATAACAGTGACTTCGACGATGTTCTCACCGATACCGTCATAGAGCGAACCACTCCTGAACAGATCGAACATTTTTTGAAGCAAGCTAGAGAATCTGGAGTAGGTTACTGCCCCTCAACCAAAAGAAAGTCTCCTATCGATATTGATCTGAGTGAGAATAATTTTAAGACAATTTTTATAAATCTTTTAGGCAACGTAACACTGGTGTCACTTCCTCCACTTAACTTCAAGAACTACGCCACTTCTGAAATTGTCATGGAAAAGCAAAACAACTTCAGCATGATAATCGATGGATACCAGAATTGGACTGCACAGCCAATTATTTCTGGAGGACCATTGCAAGGGGAATACAAGCTGGTGGAAGTTCAATGGAGTGCCAACGATTTGGGCAATAGCTTTGTTTTCGATTACTACGGACACACTGTGAACAGTGCTAAACAGGATTTAGAGGTAGGGTTTTACGAAAACTTTTTCAAAGAGCAGTATTTTTAGTTGCAATTCATCCACACAAAGAATGGTGTTCCAGTTGACGAGGCTCTACGAATTCCTGGAGGAATCGCAATCGTGAGTTTTTAACATTAGAAGCCGTTCCATTTAAAATGTGCTGAGCCAACCCAAAATTTCCAAAACCTTCAAAACAGTGACATTTTAGGTAGCTGTTTTTGTAACGGAGGTTCTTCCCACCATTTACGACAAGCGTCTCACCAATAACAGTAAGCGTAAACTGATTCCTTTTTTTTATATTTTGGAATTATAGAGTCGTTGGACCTGCCTGAAAAGCCTGGAGTTCATTTCAAATGGATTTCTCCTGAAACATTTCTCCCCGATGAGTTGGATTCTTACTACACTTACGATGGGACTCTTGCTCGACCTCCGTGTACTGGTGACGTCACTTGGATAATTCTTTCCAATCCTACTGCCATGACCCAGCTGGATCTGTTTTCTTATCTCCATTTTAAACGTTTTCACCGCAACATAAACAACTATATCTCCAAGAGAAGATCTCATCCTAATGTAAGTATATGCGATTTTTTCTTCAATTCATAGAAGAAAGGTGGCTACTGAATGAATGAAATTATTTTTCAGGTTCTGTTTAATCGTCCAGATGTCGCCTCGCTTTCGCAAACCACGAGCTTCTCCGTGTTTTGGGCTGTTTTCTTCTTTATCCTTGGCTTAGTCGTAGGACTTCTCTTCTTCTTCAGGAAAACGTTTACCACAAAGATCGCTCAACAGCAACAAGAAGATAACCATACGCTTGTGAACCATCAGATTGGATTTGACAACCCCAATTCTTTATCGTGATTGTTGTAAGCTAAGTTTTGCGCGTGAACTTTTTTTTTCATTTTGAAATAAACATTTCAATAGATGTCTTTTACTCGCAGTGATTATTCTCCACACCAACGCAACAAACAACAATGGTCGCCTTCACTTGTGGGCGGATTCCTAATTCGTTTGCAGTTTCTACAAGTTAAGCAAATCCTTTAAATATTAGTTGCCTTTCGTTCAGCTGGGTAGCAGCGCGCCCATTTCAAGAGAAAAGTGAGGACGGATTTTGGGTAGATGGAAGGGTGAGGAAGAGCGACCGGCAAAGCGAGAGGCCGCAAAGCCTTACCGATACGGCCGAAGGCAGCTCATGTTCACGAAGCATCTGTGATGCAGCCAAATGCCGAACTTCGACTTCTGGTACTGAAAACCCATCGAATTTGCGCAAAGAAGTTTAAAATTTGAATTATTGGGCTCAAAAACGTAAAAAAAACAACTTACATTTTCCCTACCTCTGTCTGTTATTATTGTTCTGACTATCCTTTTCTATCTATAAAATCATCGCTATCTTGCCTCGCTTTTCTTCGTCTCTGTTTTCTTCCTGTTTTTGTTTTAGGCGTCATTTTCTCCAAATTCCACGAATCCCTGCCTCCATGCATTACATGCATCACAATTTGAAAATTGTCAAGAATTATTTTGTTCCTCCCTGAAAAGCCATGCTTTCAGAATCAAAATGTTGTTTACTGGATACAGTCTAAAAAACTTCTTCAGTGTTGTGGCTGTAGACATTATGTCTTCCATCTACTATGCTGCATTTGATCTTGCAGCTGTTGTCATGAACACCGCAGTGATTTTGGTTCATTTTAAGAAAGGGAACAATTGGTTTGAAAAATATCGGTACTTTATCTTAATATCGGCCGTGTTGGATATAGTTTGTGCAGTTTTCACTTCTGTACTACAGCCGGTAAGCAAGATTACTGAATTATGAATTACGAATAATGAACAGACGAAAAAAGTGCGGAAAGCCTAAAAGAAAAAGAGATATAGGTGTTGAAGCAGCTTACGTTGCTCTAATTCACTTTCAGATACACTTAGCTTAAGAAAACAAAGATTTGCTTGAATCCGAGTTATTAGAGAGAACTTTCATGAAGAGTTCAAATACAGTGCCCGGTTTTGACCACAACATAGAGAAATAGATGCAGAGAGACGAAAAATGAATCAGATAGACAAGAATAGACGAGCAAAAATGTATAACTCCAGAAAGAGACAGTTATATAGTTTGCTTCTAACTATAACATTCAGAAACCATATCACATTCAGTAACCCTTCGCTTACGAAAACTACGCTATGCTCATAAACGTCGGTCACTTCGCTTCCCAAAATCTATTTCACTTGTATTGCTTTACTTTTCAACTGTCGGTTTACAACCTAATGAACAGCTTCATTTATAGATACACCCGTTTGCAGAAGTCAGATTTTCTGATTTGAACTCGAAAGGAAAAGTTTTAGGGGTACCTTGTCCATGTTCTTGGCACGACGGCCTGTAATCGGGGGACTACTTGCTTTTGAACTAGCATTTTCAATTCAAGTAGCAGCTTGCCTTCATATATTTTGTGGTCCTGATGAGTTTCGTGAAGTTGACAAGATTGTTGAATGGCAGCTGAAGATCAAACGCGTGTCGTCGTGTTATGCTGTTGACATGGTAAGCTACTGCAATTTCCCTTTCTTTCGCTCACTAATTCTATCTCTTCACCTTTATCACTTTTTCTTTCTTCATCTCATTTCTCCAGAGATAGGAATAGACATCCTTGACATTGTTTTCGTTCCAGTCTCTCAAATCGTCTTCTCTTGACAGCATAATCATTTCAATCGAAATAATCACATTAGCTACTATTATCGTCTGCTCCGTCTTCTATTGTGCCCATCGGGTGTCTGTCTGTTTACGAGATTTAGCAGTCAGCGCTTATACCCGAAAAATGCACAAGAATTTGATCTTCTGTCTAAGCTTACAGGTTTTTTAAATGCAATTAATTTTGATACTTCCTTTAGATTGTATTCTCCCTTTCTCAGTTAGGACTTCCCATGGTCGCCACGTTATTCTGCGGTTTCTTCCGCCTTTCCTTCGGACCAGCGACAACCGCGGGGTTCGCAGCTTCTCTAGCAACAGCCCCGTTGATGAATCCCCTAATTGTATTTCTCTGTATCCCACATTATCGCAAAACATTATTGGGAGTATTTTCCAAACCGTCAACTACCTCACCATTTATTGCATCCACGCAGTTTCGATTCTGAATAAAGGTTTTAGAGTCTTTCTGAGTGCCTTTTTATCTATAAATTCCACAGAATATCCCAATCAGTTGGGTAGGCAAGTTGCGAAATAACAATTAGGTCTCGTAACCCCTGGTATTAGTAAACGCGCTCAAAAATAAGCAATTACTGTTTTCTTATCGAAATTATTGAGTAATTGTTTGAATTTTTCATTAAAAAAGAACGAATAAATACAGTTTTAAATTCAATTGCATATTTTGATTACAAAAAGCAAACACAGAATTGTTTGAATAAACAAGCCATATGTTTATTTCGGGTTACTGTAGGCCGGCTGCGTACGCCCGTTTGGACCTCCACCTCTGACATTTGTTTGCACAATTGCGCCGTGATTTCGACCTCTCTGCCTTTCATTTTTTTGTTTTATTTGTTTCTAAATTTAATTTCAAATTTAAAATACTTGAATTTGAGTGATTTTCATATAATTATTGTTTTTTCGCCGTTTTATCAACCTTTTGTCGTTTGTCTTGTTCTTATTTTGATATTATTTCTGTTTTCAGAATTTTTTGTGATATGTTCTCCTGAATAGTGGATGATGAATTCCGAAAATGAGGAAAGACCGCAGTACTTTGCGAATGGCGACTTTGAGAAGACTGTAGCAGATATTATTTCTAGTCCGAGACGAGGAACAGGCATTATGCTAGCGTTAGTTTTTTTAAATTGTTTATTTTGCTATTTTGTTTTATTTTTAACGTCTTTTTTGTTTCAGGTCCGAAGCCCTTTTTAAAATAACGGATAAACAACGTGATTATTACCTCAAATGCTTTAAGCACTTGTTAAAATCCACCCAGGTACGAATTTTAATTTATTCTTCTCAAATTTTCATTCAGGGAGCAGTTACCGATGCCGCTTCGGCCGCCCTCAATGGAGTTGACATTCAAGTTCAGGAATTTTTCAAAAAGAGCGGACTGGATAATCAGTCACTCTCTAGGTATCTTGCTTTTATGTTGTTTATTCAACCTTCTTTAGAATTTGGGCTCTTTCTGACGTGAATGAAGACGGTTGGCTGGATATGCACGAGTTTTCGACCGCAATGCACCTCATAGTACTCCGTGTTAAGGTGGATTGTACAGTATTTCTGTTTGAATTTTAGTTTAGGGCGAAGTTCCCATACCGCAGGCCCTCCCAGAGCAATTCAGACCACCATGGACTCCTGCAAGGATGCGCCAAGTGAGTCCAGCTGCCGCTCATTCTGCTCCAGTTGTAACGCACGGTATTTTTTCTCGCTTTCAACTTTAATCGTTAATTTAGTCAGTAACAGTATGGGGTCTTGGGAAAACTTCACTTATACCGATAGTCCTGTAGAGAAGCAGAAGGTTTGGTTTATTATTTTTTGTCTTCATTTTGAATATTTAGTCCCTGACGCAGTTCTCCGATGTGCCACCGCTTCTTGTGGATAGGCGGCCTACCGCAGTGATGGCTACTCCCGCACCGTTGCTCTCTCTCCGGAGTCCTTCGGGTCCACCTCCTCAACCGCCGCTCAGACCGACAAACCGAGGTCACGGAAGGAGTGCTAGTCTGGACTTCAAAGTACCTCAAGGGTTCGTTTATTTGTATTTCGGGGAAAAAGTTCTATTCTGAACTAGATTTCGGTGGCCGTAATGTGTATGTACCAAGCGGAAGCTCCAATAGTCTTTTCTTTCGAAAAAGTGGCGTGTGGGTTAGCTAAGAAGTAGTAAAATGTTCGGAGACTCATCTTGCGCGAAACCGTTCGGGGCCAGTCTTACAAGCTTTCGCATTTTACATCCTTAACTGTTTTCGAGTGTGTTTTTGTACTCAATTTAACGTCAAACTAGTAATGGTCAGAAGGGTGCGCTGAAGTCTTCCAAACCAGTTGGGTCGTTTAGTGAATCATGCGGTCCTTTTTGTTTCGCCGCAAGGCGTCAATCTTGCTTATGGGTCTTCAATTGCTCACGTCGTTTCCGCAGTCCCCATTTTCCTGTGATCTACTGCGTGTATTTGCGCTATTCTACGTACTCTCTCGGCTATTAAAAATTTTGTTCGCAAATGAATCGAATATGTTTTCATTTTCGAAGTTATCTATATTTCTTGTTCCAGGTTTTCAACGTTTGCAACCGATCGACGTGACTCGGATTCATCCGCCATGAGCTCTTCCGTGTACAACGCCCCTCCTCTGCCTTTAGCTAGTCGCCCCACTCCCTCCGGTATGTTTTTCCATCTTTAATTTAAACTGTTGCCTTTAGTTTCTATGCCATTGGTGCCTCCTCCCATACCTGCTAGGGCGTCGCCTCCTATCCCTGCCAGGATATCACCTCCCGTGCCTGCCCGAGTGTCGCCTGCAATCCCTGCCAGGACACCTTCAACCTCTGCACCAGTCACTTTTAACTCCATAGGGGTCCAGACAGACCGAACGGAACTGCTGGATAAGGAGCTCCTCGACAAATTGATAGCTGAGTTAGGTTAGTACTCTTTTATTTCCAAGTGTAGTAAATCATTCAGGTGGGAAAATGGAGGACTTGCTGGGTTCAGAAGTAGCTGCGTCCCAAGGAACGTCAGTCGATCGATGGGGCCTGCGGTGTCAAGGTTGGTCACGGTTACTTCCTCAGATGTCTGGTACTAGGATGTGGCATTTTTGCACAAATAACCTGCAAGCAAATGTTTTGACGCGTCCTCGGTTTTGTTTGTAAGAGCCTTGTGTTACGACGTGTTATTGATGGTGTTTTTGTCGCCTTCCTTGTTGACAATGTTGGTCAGCTCTTCTAGCAAACACGATGTGAAACAACAGAGAAAAGTACAAAAAGCTATTTTTACATCGCGCTTAAGTTGTTCTGTGGGCACATGTATATTTAAGAATGGAATTTCATAGACGGAGTTGAAAATTCTAGAATGATCAAAGCTAAGCGAGATTGCCGGTTCAGATTTAAAAGTATGTACAACCAGTACCTCACGTTTAAAATGAGTTTTGTATTCCAAAATTCGCGTGCATAGTTTTTGTTGTTTGATAATGACATAATGGTGTTAAACTTTATTTTTCAGCCCTTCGAGAACAGAACTACGAGTTGGAAGTCGAAAAAGCACGCCTGGCGCAGGTCCGCAAGCAACTGGAGCTTCGGGTACAGGAGCACCAGCAGTCCCGTGGCTCCACGGCCAAACCGACCTCCCTGTGATTTCACTAAAACCTTGCAATTGTATGGGTACAACAGTAATCGTGATCGTCTGACAAGTCATAATAAATATTTATGAGACTCGTGCATTCATTGAGCTTCAAAGCGCACACTTTTTCAAACGGTCTGTCAGACTGTTTGTATTTGGCCAGTCAAAACAATCGATTTTCACTCGAGGCGGCGTCATTTTTTGCTCTTGCCGGTCGCGTAATCGTAGGGACGGCGGCGGCGTTCGCGCGTCAGAGATGGCCAAACACAGGAGGTCTATTTGCATGGGTGGTCCCATCATCTAAATTAGTAACTGCACTTACCTACTTGCCGTCATGCTGTCGTCAATGTGTTGCGTTCTTTTTGGTCTTCTGATTAGGGCGTCTTCTAGTCAAATCGAGCTTGTAATTGTTGTAGAAGTGGCGAAAATTCATTTACAGGTAATTGAACTCATTTCCAAACGGGAATCTTTCCTTCACTGGCATTTGAACAATAGTAAATGGCGGCCACGTCCGCATTCTGACCCGCTGTCTGATAAGCCATCGCCGCCGCTGCACATTCGTAGTCCCATGTGGTCTAGTGGTTAGGATTCGTGGTTTTCACCCACGCGGCCCGGGTTCGATTCCCGGCATGGGAATTTCTTTTTTGCTCGTTACAAGAATGGGAAAAATCATCAAATATACCTTGATGTTTGGATTACATTTACCCAAAGTTATAGGACAATGGTAAAATGGAAGCCGCCGTTCATATCAGCCTTGAATGGAACTCAACATCTTCCCGTCCTCCAACATTACTTATTGACCAATTGTAACTGTTCCGAGATAATTTGAAATCCATTTGGTTCAGATTTAACGAAGAAAAGTCGTCAGAAAGAGAAGAACAACTACCTTCAGGAGCGCATCGAATTCGCTATTTCTCCCAAATCTCTGTTCTTTGCAATAACGCTGACTTCTCTTCCTATCCAAGAGATTCTCATATCTGTCAGCTTCAATTTTCTTCAACACTAAATTCATCCCGACTGTTGTTTCTACCTCATTTGGTTGAAGGTTCTGGAAAACGAAGCGAACCTTGGAAAACTGAGGGCAGCAAGGCCTTTGTTCAATGGTTGCAGTCTGGTGAAAACAACTATGAAATCGTAAAATTGCCTTCAATATGTTTGAAAATATTTTCTTTCAGGCGGTGTTTGAATTCCACTTACAACGACAAAGTGGATCTCACGCAGCCGTAGCTTGGGTTGCGTTCTTCCTGAATGTGTTGGCAGTTTGTCACCATTTTCCATTTCTTGCAGGTCTACCGCAGCAAGTACAATTATAACATTAAATATACACTTTTTTGTAATTTCAGAGTCGCCAACTAGGAGGCTGGATAGTTTTGATTCAAGCTCTCATCTGTTGCCAACTAGCTTTAGTTGCACCATCATGTGTAACTTGGCCAACTGCAGGTATTGCACTTTACCGAAGTAAAAACAAGTAGTTTCAGTTCGATCGCTCTTCGGTTTCTTTGTATTCTCTGTCGTTAGCAGTATTCTAGCTACGCTTACTCCGTCACTTGTGTTACACCTACACTTGGTTCCATTTGAAGCCCATCCAGCACCATGCGATGTGCCTATTCCTTCTGAACATATCAGTTTGGATAGCGAGAGAACTCGGTAAGAATTTCTGAACTAAGCGCTTTCAATATCTCTGCAAATCACACGTCTTTATATTCCAAATTCTGCAAGTTTTCGATTTTTTGACGTTTTAAACTATTTTTGTGTAGTGTGAAAGGTCCAACTCTGTAACCATTCTCATTGTTTGTTAGACGTAATCTATGATTTGGCGGCCTTTTCTTACAAACATGTAATTTATCGACAATGTTTTGCATCGAAGTGCGCAAAGAACTCTGATTTGGCATTATTTTAATCGAATAAGATGTGTCGTGATTCTACTCGCTGTAGTGACAACTGTGAAAAAGTAACCTTTCTGATTTTGGAGACTTTGACGCCTGTTTTAGGTGTCCAAAATGGGGTTCACATCAAATTTACCGAAATCTTTAAGACAAAGTCATTCTTCTGTCCAGGGTTGAAAATCTAAACAGTTGAACTATTTCTTAGACAGATTCGTTTATAGCATCGCCGTTTGGCACGTTCCTTCTGTTTGTTATTTCCGTTTTCCCCGCCATACAGATGTTATCCGTTTGCCATCTTGACCTTACACCCGTTCTCTATCCTTCTCTTGTCAGATCACAGGTGGTATCTAGGAGTCCCCAAAGGACGCTCTGAGCATGGAGCGTTTGCGATGGTCAAAGAAAGGTTAGCGGTAAAAATAGAAAAGGTGACACAACATTGGTAAAAGTTGTTCTTGCGCAATTCAGATGAGGAATGCGAAAAGGTTTATGAACAAATTCGAAAAAGTTTGAACGTGTTACGGTTCGTCCTTTAACAGTTTTTTTTTCAGATTTTCCGCCATACTGGACTCTGCGCGAGTGGACTCCAGCCGTACTCCCCGAAGTGCGAATATCGAGCTCTGCATGGCTGAGCTGAAGTACACCCTAGCTTCCCTCAACGAAACGATGAACGCCAAGTCGACAGCCGCGTGGAGGAAGTAAGTCATCTATAACCCTCGCTGTAACACCTGTTAACTTGTAGGAGACTGTGGTCAACAGGTTATGGTCGAGTGGAAACTGCACTTGCCGTTCTACTTCACGGAGCCAACGTTTGCCTGCTACTCTTCGCCTTACATTGAAAAAGACTTTGTTTGACACAAAACATGAACAATTCATCAGTGCATATCAAGAACAGAGACCAAATATTGATAATAATTATTAAATAGAGGAGAGACTCTAGTGAGATCCGAAATTTGCACTGGCGGCCGGGCAGGAAGACACAGCAAAGCACCGGAATGGAAGACCCGTGGGCGAAAAAGTGCTGGAGACGGCTTAGTGACAGCCGCAAGCCTCCACCCGCATGTCGGCATAATTCTTGATGTTAATCCTGAAAACACAACAATTTATTTTGAAGCTTCTACCGTAAACGCTTAAGTTGATGCGCTTAAATTATTAATCAGAGGCACACTCTCATCTGTCACAGCGGAACAGAGGCACTTCGTTAAACTGAAGCTTAGTACGAAAGCTTACCTAATGTTTGTAAACCTATTTAGGCTTTACACAACAGGTAAATTTACGCACTCTATGGTTAACACTACATCATAATATTGGCATGCAACCCTACAAAAGCTTTACTTTACAGCTAAACTTTGGCACGTTCCTAAACGGCTGTAGTTTAGTCAAAATCTTACCTATTTTCGATGTCCATGTAAAGAATTGGAAGAGATGATGTTTCCACGGGTACACAACATGGAGGTGGAATCTGAAACACCCTAATCTATAAACCACGTTTTCACATTTTTACCTGTGGATTGAGTGAGTGTAACAAAGCTTGAATAATAGCATGGTTCGTGGCGTTTAGATGCGCTGGCATAGGACTTGGGCAAGTTCCGGTGCATTGCTTGGCGTCGTAACCCTCTGAGAGAGAATTGTTTTTTTTTTAACTTTCTTTCAAATAAGCTTACTCGGTTGCAAGATCCAGTCCTGCCAATGAAGCTCCTCAAAGTCCACGTAGAGCTCCGTCATACGGCAGTGGTTCTTGTCCACATCAGCTACCTTGTGATTATGGTGGTGGTGCTTGTTCCTGCCTTTTCCGCGTCTTTTGTTGGCTGCGGACCGTTTCCTTCGCACGTGAGAGGGCTCCAGGATCTCGCTTAAACGAGTATGTATGATTTGGTATTCTACAATTTGAACTAGTTTGAGAGGCTTTCATTCGAAAAAAAAGTTTATTGTATAACTTTCTGAAGAAACATGGTTTCACAGAATACAGCTCTAGGGTATACAGCTATCATTATGCGTTGACTGGAAATCAGCGACAAAATGAAACCATAGTGAGTCTACTCTAATGCTGCCTTAGCCGCGCCGCACAACCGAGTCACTCATGTACACCACGCTCCAACAAAGTGGGAAGTTTTTCAACTGGTTCGTTAAATTACGGCCATAATGGGTTTCGAATGCTTTACAGAGCTCCCGCCAGCTTAGCCGCGTCGCGCAGCCGCGTCACTGCCGATTCTAGAGCACTTAGCATAGTATTGTTTTGTTTTATACATCATATTCAAATGCAGTCATTGTTGTTAAAAAAGTACCTGTAGACCATGAGGGAGACACTCTGTGCTTTTGAAAACGGAACAGCCGACACAGAGTGTGCAGGAGGGACGTAGAGACGAGCATCTCGCGGAAGGTCGATCCGAAGTTCCAAGGAATCCGGCTGGTGACTTCCAAGTCCAAGGGTTACGTCAAGAATCGTCCAAGGCTGAGTTGGCGACACAGTACCACTGCCAACAAGCTCCGAAAGGTTCTAAAAGTCTTAATTTACTAACACTTTTAACGCTATAGTACCCTTCCGGAGTAAACCTTGATTAATCCTGGCTGAGATGAACGTAACCTCAGTCTCAGCTCAGCGGTACGAACTTCTTCGTTTCGAGCGGCAAGAAGGGAGAGATTAAAAGACAAGAGTAACCCGGAGTTCTCCTCGAGCAAGCCCTGAAATTAAAATTTAACTTTTTTTAAAGCAAATTTTTCAAAAATCAATATCTCCCCGATTAAATCGATAGAAGCCCTGTTCGCAACAGGGAACCCCACAGAGTAAATAAATGTGTTTGTTAGCTGGAAGCCCATCTATTTTGTTACAACGCACACCGTAGAGTTGTCCGGTTCACACACACAACTTGATGTATCTGAATAACACTGGGTAGCTTAGGTAATCGATTTGCGAAAGAAGACACCAAAAATCAAAGTTTTCCCGGGTCACATTTTGACAATTGTGTTGTTTTCTGTTAACATAAGCTATTATTGATACCATCCACTACTTTACCAACTTTTATTTACAGACCAGGCAATGTTGAAGTGTTTTACAGAGTTGGTTACGGTTTTGCATTAAACATAAGTTATTCAGCCAACGCTAGCAGCAAAAAAACTAAATTAGCGTAGTGAGAAATAGCCATGCCTGACTTGAAAGCCAATGCATAATTTTTGTAGTTGTGGAAATACGTATTCGAATTACTGTTTGGACTGAAAAGGAATAACAAATTAGCTTTTTTGTAAAATGTCCAAGGCTATTGTTGTAAGGCTTCATTTAAAAACTAACATGCTAAATCTAATTTCTTGATTTTATTGGTATTGAAAATAAACTTGATTTGAAAACCGGAAAACAGTTTTTAACCCTAAAAGTTTGTGTTTAAAACGGGGTATCAAAGAGTTAGCGGTTTATTTTAACTCTATAGCTGAATTCATTCTTCCTAATGTTTTTTCCTAATACGAGTAAAAATACAAACTGTTATACAACTTTACATTAACAGATTTATCATTGTTACAGTATTTGAGTTCCCACAAGGAAACAAGTCATATCTCGTCTCCTGGACCCGCGTTTTTTGCAAACCCGTTCCCCGCAGTTCCGCGATGATCTGTGTACCCAAAAATAAATGACTGCCGTGGGAATATGGAGTAGCTGTTGTGCATGAGTCAGCGGCTCAGAATAGCACAGTTTAGTAAACATTGTCTTGTCTCAGAGTCAGTTGGCTGGATGAACATTGAACAGACCTTCGGGTAGTAGTGGCGAATCCAATCGTATTGAAGACGGTCCTCCATCACGTCGTCATACAAGCTCCACACGTGGTCGGGCACTGGTAGTGAAGGCCGCGCCAGCTCAGGCTCTTTGGTTAGACCTAGGCTGTTTAGAATGCCTGAAAGCCGAATTTTCGTTAAAGATACGTTTGCCGTTGGAGACCAACCTTTTTTGAGCATTTGATGGACACGTGCGAGGGAGGGCAAGACAAGGCAGACGAGCAAGATCAGTAGGGGGCGGAATCTCATACTGTAGCGACACTCATGGGGCCAGTCACGGCATGACCGGGAGACTGAAAACAGCACTTTGAGTAAGACACAAATCGCGACCCGAGGGCGGCACCCGCTCCCGAGAGGACAGCGGAGTATCTACAGATTTATGGGCGGCGACGCCGTGGCAACAACCAGCTTTTTGAAGTTAGGAACTCGAGCAGTCGGGAAAATTAGAGAAGAGATTAGGTAAATGGGTATGTGATGTTGAAAGAGGTACACTTAAAGGCTTGCAGTTTGAACGTGTTCTGGCCACGTGGTACTAACTTTTCTTAGTGAAATGTCAATAGAAAATACGCTTATTTACATCTTAGGGATTATGGAATTAAAAATGTTTTAACAAGGAAAACATATGACCAAACTACAAATTGTTATTCCAGAACATAACTGCTTACACGGTATTGATTTTACATTATTAAAGATTTAGGTCAAATGTATGTTCCGTGGCGGTACATCCGTGAAAAACTGTTGAATATAGTTATATTTCTATGCTGTAATAGTCACTTAGGATTACTTAATGAATAATAATTAAATTTTCGACTACTTTTCGTCATTATAAGTCCAAATTTTTTACTTGCTTAACAGCAAAGGAAAAGAACAGTGAGGAAAACCTTTGCCCTCGTGGGGTGCACACGTCAAGCTGAGTTCCTGCTCGTTTTTGCGCCGAAAACTGCAAGCTCAAGGCTCAGCGACCATGGCTGAAGTTGAACTTGCAAAAAACTGTTGTTTAAGAATGTGACGTCAAAGGTGATCTTAGGAAAGGGGAGTCCGCGGAGTGCTTTTCCTTCATCGGGGGAAACTGAGAGTGAGGCTCCAGACGACACTTTGTGTTCACTACTGATTGAGTTTTTTCTACCGTTAGTCGAAACACAAGATAATTCAGAATAGAGAGCAAAAAGGGGAGATTGGGGGATCTGACATGGAAATTTGACTATTTTAAACGTTACTTGTATTCCAGTGAAGAAAACTTACTGTGGTTAACAGTATCTGAATGTTTGATATCTACTGGAACTTGTTTATTCAGTTTGAAATCTATCTTTTTAGATGGATTCAGTTATACATTGTTTTACTACATAACTATGCAAATGGCTTTGTTTCCCAAAAGTTTGAAAGAATTCCATCCCATGAAAGAATACCTAACCTTGTGTTTCTCTAACAAAACGCGCGGTATTTGAAAACGCATTTCGTGGCCAAATAAAATAAAAGAAAATCATAGTAGATGATAAACTAGAGAATGATAAAGACACGGGGAAGACGGTGAACCGGGAAGGGTGCCGGCCTTCGTGTGCGGAATTCCAGAGATTTCCCGGGCTGCGGCAGCTTCAAAAGACATTGGATACCCGAGGCCGCAAAGCAAGACGAGAGGTCGTCCCTTTCATTTTAAGAGAACATGCCGCGTCGCCAAGAATCAACAGCTGATTTAGGAGCTTTGGACTAACTCTTACTAAAATATATAGTTAAGAAGTTTATGATTTAAAAACTCAGTCTTCAGACGGTCATAGTCCGGCCGAAGAGCGTTTTAGACGTCAAACTAGATACGCTTGGGTGCATTTAGGGTTCCCCCGCTTCAGGAATTCCCAGCTTTAAGCGTTCTTAATAGCGATAAGCCTAATTAAGAGAACGCCTAAAGACGTGACGTAACGAGCTGCATTTGAACTAATTGGGGCCCACATCCTTGTTATAATTGCGTTGCAACAACACAATGAAAGCCGATTTCCTGGGGTAAATATGGTTTATTAATTGGGCAATTGCATAACATTAGTCTACCACAAAGTTAGTAAACAGGGAAAACTAGACAACAAGGACATTTTTCAAAGGAAAGATCTTTCATGGCATGGGCTGCTGTTTCGTTTTCGCAAAGAAGTTTTCAGAAATTTGGAGAATAGAACATACTGCAAGTGAAAAGTTTTTATTCAGTATTATACAGTGTTATTCTGATGTAAATAGGTCATCTAACTTTGAAATAAGGCAATGATTGACCGCAAACATTTTTTTAAATTTTCCTACGCATCTATGTGATTGGGTTCAGATGGCAGAGATAGAAGCAGAATAATGTTGATAAGATGGGAAAGCATCAAATTTAAATTACATATGGCATGTGTTCCAAATTTGGAAGGGACGGAACGAGGAAAACTTCTATTTGACCAACGGCTCGTAATCGCTGCGAGACCAAAGAAAATGACATCCAGACTGCATGGGGACAGGTCGGCTTGTGACAGTCAGCTGCCTTCAAAATTGCCCTCGAGCGCTTTTTGTCGAACGACAGTCCGGCGCCAGGACGAGGTCAGGAGGGTGAATTAGCCCCGCTGTCCTGCCCGCAACAACAGCAGGGGATTACGGTACCCTGTGGGTCCAAGTGGGGGTAGAAGAACAAAGCTGTGAATGACGCCGTCTGGGTATAAATAGTTGTTCGGTGGGTGGGGGAGGACATGGGATAATTGCACGTCACGTCACCGGAACGACGAGGACCCAGCTGTGGTTTCGAATGTCCAATGAGCTGAACCAAGCACTTCTGCACTCGAATTACTGAACTTTTTCCGCAAAAAAACGACAATAAAACGAAGCAAGAAATCGTCGATCATGTCTTGTATTAATAGTGCGTGTCTGTGCGGTGCGGGGAGGAATTTATCGCGCGAAGCCATCAGAAGCCGTCACAACATGGCAACGGATGCTTGGGTTTAAATGTTGGATGGGCAAAGGAGGGGATGGATCGGATTACCAGAGTTATTCGTTCGAAACACCCCCATGAAACCGGAGACTGCGAGGGGAGAGGTGCCGACTTCCGCGCCCCAACGCAGAATGGTAGGAAACGTGGGAGGCATCGAATTGCAAGTCACAGCAACAACACTATGTATGTTTTGAGCAAGTCATCTGATGGCATCTTGAGCTTCTATTTTCGGTTATGAGAATAGCTGATTTTCTTTTGTATTCGTCTTAGTGTAATGAAAGTCGTTACCAATTCGAATACAATGTTCGCTCTACTCAAAGTACTCACAGTGAATGGTAAAGTAGGTAAGCATCCGAATATTGTCTTTTGTAGTTACGTCTGCCAAATTAGGTTATGGTAATTCGCAGTGGTTTGAAAAAACACACGCTGCCCGAAAAAAGCTAAGCTCTCGAAAAGTTCTGCGCTCTAAAGACAACCCAGAATCATATCGGATGCCTAGATTGCTACCAAAACAAATATAAGTTCTGTTATCTAATAGATTGAAAATATTGTAAGAAACCTAAACCTGAATTGTTCAATTTTCGGCCCCTAAACATACGCAATTTTATTGTTGTGCCGTGTTCAGTTTACCAATGTAAAACGTTTAGGCCTGGGGTTTTTGCGAGGTTTAAAAGTTGCATAGTTAGCCTAGCAATTGTACGTCAAAATGTTTTGATACAGAAAATTAATTGTTGGACAATTCCCAAAACGTAAACGTGAGGAAACTACACAGGGTAGATTTTCACACAATGTTGCGTTCTTCAAGGACAGATAAAACTTTGCACGTTGCAGGGCCGTCAAGGAAAAGCCTGTCTGCAATTTCGAGACATCTATCACTGTAACAATGGAAATGCTTCCGTCTGCGATCAAAAATTAAAATTGGATGTGTTCAGAAAGATGTGGGATGCGAGAGAAACTGGAACGTGTTCAGAGGGATGGGGTGTGAGGAAACGGTTGAGACAATTAGATATAAAGATAGTTATAGAGAGATAGGATTAAAGATAGAATGATAGAAATGTACAGATAGATGCTGTGAGCTAGTTAGAGCTAAAAAAGAAGGTAGAATAAGATCGAGTTTAAGAGATAGGCAGAATGACCCTATTAACAGTCAAAGTGCACAGATGTTTGAAATTTCGCATAGTTAAACACCAATGCGATCACGTTCACAGTTATGTCGAAAGGTTTGGCATCGTTTCAAAATCTGAATAACGACGAATGGTCCGAAAAAGGAAATTTACCTCAGAATTGAAGGAGACGAATCACACGATGGAGAAAGTAAAAAAAGTGGGCGCGCCCAGCCAGACACAGCTGTGAGGGTTTTGTACTTTATGATAGCTCTCAGAGGCCGATTCTCTCAGAGAAGGAAAATTTATAACCGAGAGGGCGACTTTAAAGCAGAAATCTACGTTTGACGCCTGTGAGATTTACGATGCGTGACTGGGGGTCGAGATGAGGAAACGGAACTACAGCTACAAAGTACAAAAGCAGTCTTACACCAACCCTTTTAAAAATTGATACATTTCATACTTACAAAATATTTTAGCAGTTTGGAGTTGTACCTTAAACATCTTTTATCCATACTAGCAGATGATGCAGTAGAAAAGTATGCAATGGATGTGCCACTTTGCAAAGAAAATTGTTTTAGCTGATGAAATGCTATTGAAAGATCCACAAGGCGATAATTTTGGAGATTCCAATATATTAGTTGTTTCGGATCAATAACAATCTAAAATGAAATTCCAGGAACATTGAAATCGGAGATTTTTGATACTTACAAAGTCAAGTTTGACACTGTTTCGTCGGCAACAGTAAGGTTGATATTTTGAGAATCATGTTTCATTATAGAGAACATTGGTTCAAACATTATCGATCACTTTTGAAAATCGCGGTTTTTTTCAAAGCAGAGTCAACATAGGCATCCCCACATTGACAACATGTAGAGGGCTACCGGGTGAGTTTTGATGCATGTACTCAGAATGAAATGAAGCCTTTTACAATCTTTACGAGAATAAACAAAAAATGTCCCAAATTGCATTAACTTTGAAAATACTAGTTACAGTATACTCTAACCGGCCATAACACAACGTGAGGGCGTCTGACCAGAAGTGATAATGTCCGTCAGGCCGGGTGCGAGTGTTTATTGCCAAGGCGTGATGTATCGTCTGCCGGAATAGAACTGTCCGATTGGAAGAAAGCAACAGGCATTGATTGCAACACGTGCCAAGTGCTCGAGCACTTTGTCTGCCTTCTTGCGAAACCGTTTTGGCACAACTCCCTCTTGGCACGCGGCCCGGGATCGATCCATCGGTCTGGCTAACAGTGATTAATTGTGCTGTAAGCGCACACACGTGGGATCAAACAGTAGTCTCAAGAGCAGGCAGTACAACGTGGGTCGGAGGGCGCAGGCCGGCAGAGCGACCACGGGCTTTAAAAGAACTCTGTCGGGAGCGACGCCGGACGCGTTAGGTGGCGGATTGATGTGAGAAAGCTGCTGATCAAAGGGTTAACAGGGGTTGGGGGACATTGTGATCGAGTGGGCAGGGCGGTCCTGGGTGACAGAGAACAATGACTTGCGTGTTCGGCGACGCAATCTATAATAATGCTTCACGCTGTTCAGCAACAACAACATAGGCTTCTTTTTGATCTATCGATCGATCACTTCCAGTAAACCGAGTTGTCAGGTATCTTTGTTACTTCAACGTGTTTCTCTGTCTAATGTGTCTGACATTATTTGCCTTCGTGCCTATCTCTTACATTATCTCTGCGTTTCTACGTCGTGATGTCTCTAGCTCTCTCTTCCTCTCGGTTTTTTCTCTGCGTCTCACTGTTTTTGTTTGACTGCCTGTCTCGGTTTTTTTCTCTTCTCGGTGTTCTCTCTGTTCTCCCTCCCCTCTCTCTCTCTCTCTCTCTCTCTCTCTCTCTCTCTCTCTCTCTCCCTGGCTCTCTGCGTCTGTCTCTCTTTACGCTGTTGTTTGACTGTCTGTATGTGTTCTCTTTTCTTTGCTATCCCTCTCTCTTCCTCTCTCTGTCGATCTCTATCATTTCATATTTCAGCGTCTTTGGTTCTGGTATTCGTCCTCTGTTTGACTACGCATCTGCATCACTGCCTCATACCACCCTTAAGGATTCTTTTTCTGTGTATCGTTGTCTTCTTTCTTTCTACCTTGCTTTCTGGCTACACAGAGCAACTTTGGGGCAAAGTGGCTCAAAGATTTTGCAATTGGGATAACCGTTGGCAAATGCGTTCTACCGCGGCCAGAGGCGCAAAACGAACGAGCAAAACACAGTGTGGTCCTGCCAATTGGCTGAAATCCAAAGCGTTCGCTTTTCGAGCAAAAGTACTAAAGTTTACCAATTTGAAAGATTATCTTTAGGAAATTGGCAACATTGAATTGCAGAAAAGTTTGTCACTTTGTGGTTCTCAAAACAGAAAACGACACAAAGAACAATGTTTTGCAATACTGTGGTATTTGAAATATTTGTCTGAATTGAACAAAACCATCGAAGGAATGTTTCATTTTCGATGACGTTCAAAACAAGCAATGCCGTGATGTACACCGGTCGAACCCACCATTGCGGGCAGACACGTGAATTTCCCAAAAAAAACCCTAGATGTTGTTCCGAAGGCCCTCGTGCTTAGGAAAACAAGAGACGAGTTTAACCACAGGTTTCTATATTAAGGATTTGATTAAACTTCAGGAAACACGTAAATCATGTAGTAACCTACACAATATTTCGTCGACAGAGGGTATTTCCGTACGTAAACAATACGGGGCGTCCCCTGATCTTGCAAAAATGGGGTTTTCCAATGGTTTCATTGTGAAAAATCGGTTAGCTCTGAAAGTCGTGCTAGTGTTCATCTGTCGTAAAAGAAATTAAGGCACAACATACAAATGGTAATCCGAAAAGATACATTGAAAAGAAACCTTTGATCGAACAAAAGTTGACGGTTTCTTTAATGTTAGCAGCTATTTATTGCGTTTGAATCAATCTTTGCGCTGATCTAAAAGCAAAATGGAATGTTTTGCAACAAAAATTGTTTTTCTCTTGGTTGTTGTTTAGTATCGAGCATTCTTTGGAATTACGCAGCAATTTTTTGGAATCGTAAGCGATGGCAAACCATTTGAACGGACAAACAGGAACTTTGGTACTGACGATTTCAAGAAACAAGCTATAAACTAGAGATTTCTCACGACTTCAACAAACTTGAACATTTAAAGAAAAAAAACGTTGTAGATTAGTTTGTACTATGAAGAAAAAACGACACTATTTTGTTAAATGCAACAAAACCAAGTAAAGAAGAAAGAATTCCATATGCAAGCCACATATAAAACAGGGTTCAGATGTTTTCAGCAGCGGCTTACTGTAGGAAATTGTGATGTTCGGCACGTAGGACTCTGACTTTTGATTCTATGGATCGTTTCTCTCTGTTTCTCCAAAACTCGAACAAATAGATCAGAAACGTTGTCAAGTTTGATGTAAACAAACAACAAGTTCACTTTTCCTCAGATTCAAACGTAGGTTTGTTTAATTACTGTTCCATCTAGGTTCACGGTTCTTTTACAACCCGCAACTGAAGCAGAACTCTTAACAAGAATTATAATCTTCACATTTACCGTTCTAAAAATTCAGTGAAAGTGTATTCAAGATACATTTGAAACACGAATGTGTTAAACGTAGTTTTAAAAATTTCGCAGGCAAAATTTGAAACACTTCGGTTTCTTTATTGTGATTTCGTATGATTCTGCTTTGTTAGCTTCCCTCAAAGACAAATGAACGGCGTTCTCTTTATGTGTGCTTATTGCAAAGTGAAAGATTAATTGTTGTGGCAACACAGTGGGAGGTAATAGTCCAAAGTCGTGTTTGCCATGTCTCCGATGTCTAAATAACAAGTACACATGGTGGTTTAGCCAGGCGCAGAAACAGCTGAGGGGCTTGAAGAGCACAAAAGACAAGACCCGGCGACCAATGGTGTCACGCGTGCGGTTTTTCACTCGCTAAGTGCCCGAAGTGTTCTCATCTGTTTCTGTTTTCCAGCCTGCAATTAGTTGCTCGGCGGGGATTCAGCTCAATGCCGAGTGAGTAATCGTCCTCCCTTACTGTAAACACTGCTTGCGTAAACAGCGGACATCACTTCTTCCGCTATGCACGTCTTGTAGAGAACACAAGTGAAATGAGGCTAATATAATGAGAGAGAAAGGGACAGTGGGTAAGCATACAAAAGTTTTAAAGAATCCTCTAGTAGTACCAACGTGACAACGTTTACGTATGTGGGAAATCCTATAAGTAAGTAGGATCATTGTGTGGATCATGGTCTAGTGGACATTTCAAATCCACGACTTGACCGTATCTACTTCGCTTTGGCACTCGTTCTGTGAAAAATCAGCATGATTACAAAAGCAAAGATATTATGATAATCCTCAGGCTAAGAACACTGGCTATTAACAGACAAAGCCGATGACTCCCGCAATCGTTATCACAGAAGAAAACACTGTGTTTCAAAGTTGTTCGTAAAACTGTTCTTTGTTTCACCGGAAAAATAAGATACTCAGAGAATGTACACATACAAAACAACCAAACTCATTTTGAGAGCCGTTGCAAAAGAAAAAGTCTGTGTGGAGAAGAAAAGGGAACATAAATAAATTTGCATAGCAGCAGGCTATGCAACTCTGAATATTGAAGATCGAAGTGAGAAAAATCGGTAAATGCGATACCTAATTTTGATTTCAAAAGAGGACAAAAGTCAATTGGATACTTTCAGCAATACAAGTTGGCCCAAAAATTCAAAGATTTCTGAGGTAAAACGTTGACAAGCTCTGCCTACAACAACGAAAACTTAGCGGTCGCATAAACACAGGACATTGTTTCGTTTGTTATGTTTACCTTGGAAGAAGAGTAAGAAGTTACGAAAGTGGTTGTTGATGATAATGACAGACATAATCTAGGCATTTTTGTTTTTTAGAGAAACGTGGTTACAAAGGGTGTGAAAATATGTATTTAAATAAGCTCAAGAAGGTAAAACATGAGGAACATTGAGAAAAAAAGGGGAGAAACGTGAAGTGAATCAACCTGACTATTTTGAAGAATCGTGGTTTTTAACCTTATTCAAATTTCAAAACCATGAATTCTTGTACCACCAGATTGGTAGACGATTTGTTAGATGAATAATAAAAACTGAGTCAAATAAATTTAAATTGCCAAAGTCTATTGAGAACAGACAGCTGCGGATGAGCCTGTGTTGTTAGAACGACAGTCGAATAAGCGTTCAAGACGGATTGTGGAGGGCCGACCCGCCAAGTTTTTGAAATGTAGTTAAATTAAACAGATGAATGAAAACTACGTTGCTTCGCACGTGGCTATGAGACAGACTGAGAAAAAGGAGATCACGCGCGGACGCGCGCGAAAGTGCAACAAAAACGCGAAGAGCGCGTCTCACTTGGGCACTCGGTTCATTGCAACAAATTGAAAAATGAGCCTCGCGGCCACAACAGCTCAGAATAAACCGGGCCGTCTTTTTTGCGAGCTGGTGATAAATGGCCGTCACAGCGGAGGGATAGGAGAATGGGAGTAGAGTAAAGAGAGCTCACTTCTGGAGGAAGACGTGACGCGTGGACTGACGACAGACGGCGCCAGATGATCAGCAATCAGTGATTCTGTAGTGTAATAGCAGGAGAAGGCGTAGGTAATAGGTATTGTCCGGGGGACAGGGATGGTAGGTGTTGATCAGAGGAGGGATCGATCGAGAGGCCTGCGCCTCGTCTGATTAATAGGCTGGAATGGAGGAGGCTCGCAGGCAAAAAGTGCCGCTCAACAGTTGCAAAGACGGCCGCCGCATGGCGCCGCTTACGCCGATGGGGACGAAACGGCGACGGAAGCGCTCACGAGGGGAACCGGATGTACTCAAAAAGAAAGAACAGAAGGCACGCAACGTTCTGGACGGACACGTTCAAAAAATCGTTCAAAAACCATTTTGACTTTGAAGTTTTTGCTCACTTTCATCTTGTTGAGTTGAAAACTTCAGGATTAGTTAATTCAATACAACAGTAACAAAACCAGCTTCGAGAAATTTTTTTTGAAACGCTTTGTGACCGAAAGGCTAAATTGTGACGTGAGCCAAAAACTTCAAATTGCATCAAACCCTCGTTTTTTTAACATCAAGAAAAGTGTGTTTGAAAGGCGCCTTAGTAAAAGCTTGAAAACAGAATAATCTCTTCAAACTAACGTATGCTAAAAAGTGGTTCTGAAAACAGTATCGAATGTACAAAATGTTTTAGTTATCACAAAACTAAAATAGTAAAAATCAAAAGCTTATTACATCGAACATAAAACATTACATATACAAATTTGCCCATAAACTTAACAAATATTGACCTTTACATAGTTCCGGTGCACTTTCATAGTTTGGCGTAGTAACCTTTGTGTAACGATGACCAAAACGGAAAGGACATTTTAATGGAAAAGACGATGGCGAGACAAATCGGAGCTAAAAATGATGCCGTGAAGCTAAAAATGATTCTGATCAAAACGTGGTTCACTATTGCATTCCATCATTTTGACATTCCAAAAGACGTTTTCTTACAGTAAAAAAATTGGTCTTTCAATTGAGCATTAGGCGAAATACGACAAATAAGCGTATTCTTAAAAACATTACATTAACTTGAAACAACGTGTCTATCAAACTCCAAAGAGTGTTCGACAAGGAAACGTACAATATTTTATCAAGAGTATACTGATGTTGATGTGGTCGTTGGATGTTACTGTTCAAAACAGATGGGCGGTTGCTTGATGAATATACCATGATTACATGGTATTGTATTCGGTTTGAGTAACACATAGAGGCCTAATAGTTGCCCTACCTCAATGTACTGGTGAGTAAAAGGTCATACAAAGGACGTGTTTCAAAAATAGAACTTATGCGTAACTGCTGGAACAAAGGAACGAAACATTTCCCAGGCACGGTGTTGTCAAAAGGGCACGCGTGTTTTTGTGCATGCGTCGGCACGCAAAAAAGTGGTGAATGTTGCCAACAGCGCGCCGCGGCCAAAGTGTCTGGCGCGAAAAGTGCAAAGACTCGACGTCGCGGCAGCGTCGTTCGTCGTCTCGGCCGAGAAGGCATATTACGAAGCGATCGGAATCGATGATTAGAAGAAGAAAGGACAAAGTGGTCGGGGGCGGTATGGACACGGATCGCAGCTGGCTACAGCTGAAGTCTCGCCAGCTGGCGCGACCGTACGCAGTCGCACCGAGTAAGGGCTGTTTGCGACGACCTTCCCAGAGACTCTGACTAACACTCGTCTTTTGTTTTTCTATGCGTCATACGCACTTTGAACTCGGACCTCACGTGCGCCGGCGGATCGAGGATTTGCCATTGATCAATGACTGAAAAAATGGTTGGATCTCATACACCAGACAAGTTCACGAATAAAAACTGTGGTTGTTTGCGATATTTACAACATTGGAAAAAAAACATTAAAAGACCCCTATCCTTTTTGAGTTTGAATAAATTGTAACAATCTTTCAAGGAACAGATTTGTTGTTTTTTTGTTCCACCTACTCTTGTCTTATAGCCTATGTTTGATAAGTTATAGGCTTCTCATTTTTCAGAAAAGCGCACAACAGAAACTTGACAAGGAAAGCAAATGTTTTGATATTTTGTTTTCATGCAAACATCTCTCATTAGACAATTAATAAGAATCAGTTCGTGTTGTTTTCAGTTGGTTTGAAATGTTTTGCGAATCCGAAAACTGAGACTATACATACAAGCTTTGGTTTTTGCATAATTCTGACTTTTTCAAACGTTAATAAAATCAAACAACATAGAGTCATAAAAATAGGAACTCCTTAAACTGCTTCACATTTAACTGAAAGTATAATCTAATTTTGATATCCTTGAAAAAATGAACCGAACGAATACTCAGTTCCCAAATTCAGGCATCATTTCATCACCAAACTTTTGAAATTACAAAATTGATCTTACTACAAGTTTTGAACTTCGATGGGAATAAAGTATACAATAAACTTTTAACATCGATGCAAATAATATACGGATTTTCAAACAAAAAAAAAATAGACTACATTTGAATTATTGGGGTATTTCGTTTTTATCATCCTTGTTCTTTCGACGTTTTGCAGCTTTTCAGTGAAAATTTTTTTTTGCAGATATTTGCAGATATTGCAATCTTATTCTAAATTTCCCAAATTTAAATTATTTTTTTTCGTCAAGGAATTAGCGAGCCGAACAATTTTAGGCGAACGCTTTTCATTCAAAAGTTTTTTTTAAATTTTCAACGCTGAAAATGCCACATTGATTACACCAATTTCAGAAACAACAAGTTCCTTATCGCCGGCACCTTTATCAAATCTCAACTTGTCAGATACTTCTTTTTAACGAAAACATGGTGGCCGTCGGGTCGTTCACGTGGCGTACTTTGTCTTTTGAGATCTCGCAAATTCAGGTTTTTGAAGGACACCTTAAGAAAGATGGAAGCTTCTGGATTTCGGGACTAAAATTAACCTCGCCGGTGGCGTCGGCAAGTCGCGCAGAGCCCCGCAGCTGTCTCCTTCGATGCTTATCTCTGTGCGTAAAACGGCGTCTGCTAAAAGTCGCAACCGATGTGCTACAAATCACACTGTAAATTGTTCGAGTTGTCGTTGCGCATCCGCAAGACGATCCGTCACGGTGTGTCTATTTTTGCCGTCGCCACGACCGGCGACTGGCCGCGGACGGGGCGCCGCAAGGACTGGCGACGAACAGCCAAATGTTGCAGTTACAGCTTTTCACACAGGCAGGAACGATCAGATTTGACCAAGAGAAAAACGAACAAGGAAGGGGAAATAGAAGCGATGGATGATTCGGTATAAAAACAAACATGAAACCTTGCATGTCATGGTGTCAATTAATGAGAGAAAAAGTTGATTGTTAGCGCGAGAAGTGAAGATGAATGAGCGTTAAAATCGCTCAGTGATCACTGGACCACTGGTCATCCATATGAGGACAAGGGTCAAATTGTCTTCCTGAATTTAGGCGTGCTAGAAACGTTAGGTTTAACGATCATTGGATTATTCCAAATTTACATATGTATTTACAGTATGACGTTCTTGTATTCCGTAAAAGATTTTAGAGTTTCTCGGATTTCAGGACGTTCGTATAAATGTATAATGTACGATCTAGCCAGTGTAGCCACCAATAAACGTAGTATCTTCGAATGTATCTTCAAGGATACCCAACTTCTCCCGTGAGTCACGAAACTTAGAACCCTAGAACTAGAGAAGCGTATGTAATCAAGTACAAATAGGGTCGGAAAAACGTTGGTTTGAATTGTGTCCTACAAAGAAGTATCCGCATTTTTATATGATTTCCATTACCAGAATTACATTTCAAGTCTGATCCGTTACGTAAACGTCGCATATGGCACGCGGAACCATGATTAGACTTTTTGCTAAACATGTTCACTAAAACTCTTGAAGGCGAGGCGAGATTGCTACCAAATAAAAAGAAATATCTTGCGTTAACGTCTTCTCAGAAGGAAAATGGAAATGCTTGGGCAAAATAGTGTTGATAGTAAGTGGTTCGTAATTGTTGCTTTCAATAATTTCCATAAAGTAATGAGCATTTTGTGTCTGTGACATCAATATGCTGAACACCATTTGACATTTTCATCAGATTGCCGTCTTTATATCTTGCTGCTACACAGACTTTTAATTGAATGATTCGGAAGTTCAACTAAGTGAAAAAAAAATTTGTGATACACCTATACTTCTGCAACATCAAATGGCCTGGGTGGTGTCACCCAACCCTGGATAAAGAGCGTAATTCTATCAGGCACGGTTTCTGAAAGGCTCTTAGGTAGGAAAAAAGCGTGCAAAACGGGAAGGTTTTCCGAGTTTTGGTTTATGAAAATTTATTCAACAGTGAAACGTGTTGAACGACACGTATTCACTCAAGGCAAACTCGACAGTTTCGCGCAATTTCGTTCAAGTAAAGAAACCTTTCAGCCTGTCTCGGTTCAAACCATAGTAATACAGTTATAAAGATTAATCTTGCTAATGTCTCCACCAACTGTCGAGTGAATTATATTCCTAGTGTCCGTTCAAAGTTTCACATTACCCTAAAGGATAGGTTGGTCAACCTCTGCACATCTTCATCAACATCTCGCCGAGGAAGACGTTCTATGATCGTCGGAAAAACAAATCCATCTCCTCTATCTCCAATTACGGCACAAACTTTGGCCGTGAACTGGAAAATAGACCAAAACAAGATTAGTATTTTGGTAACGTTGAATTGATAGTTTCTAGCCATGTATGAACTTTACACTCATAGAATGTGCAGGACTGCAATGGGGAAACACGTTGTCAAGAAGGATGTGTTTTACAGTAGGGGTTGGGAGAAGGGATTCCACTACTGAAAAACAAAATAGAAAAAAAGGCGCGGAGTTTAATTGTACACACTATAAAATTTTGCTTATGTTTCGGTTTTAGGAGATAAAAGAGTATGCTGGAACGTATGCTGAAGTCAGGAAAAATACGAGGTTATTGACCTTAACATTCATTTTCAATCACAAGTTGTATTTTTCAAACTCATTTAAACGTTAGTTATTTTCTGTATAAATGGAGTTCTAAAGTAAAATAGATCTAAAGTAAAATATAGTTGCTATTCGTTTTTATAGAAAGTTTTTCGTTTTTTTTATGTCGGGACAGAAATTTAGCGGAACAGGAGAAGAGATAACGCCGCAGTTGCGCCTACACTACCGGCCCAAGTAGTATAGTGGTTAGTACTCCACGTTGTGGCCGTGGTTACACAGGTTCGATTCCTGTCTTGGGCATTCTTTTTTGACAAGAAAATTAGGCCAAATTGTGATATTTGAGTACAACTAGTTAATATATTCGATTTTAAAAAAAATATTTTCAATTTCGTAGTCAATTGGCAGGCAGCGAGGTTTGTTGAACTAAAAAAATTCTTCACAGATCAACTGATAAATAAGATTGGTCAAACAATCATATAAAAACTTGCAGGTACGAATCGCTTTACACGTGGAAAGTGAAAAGTGTCGCCGCTACACCTTGACATATCGTTCCGGTTTTAGTGATCTACGCCTGATTTCTGTTCATTTTGATCAAGAGTTCCCCTTAAGGGCAGAATGTTCTATAGTTTATTGAATTAGGCATATTAGGTTACTGTGTTCTTCTAAATTAACGTTCAAGAACTGCTTCAAAACTAGGCGCCTGAGCAAAACGTAAAAAACGCACTGCTTGTTTTGACAAGAATCCATTTCCACTGTTTATAAAAACGCCTGACGGTCCGTCACCGGTGGCTTCTGTGCACCGGTCAGGTTACAGTAAACTGCACTCGTTTTGTCAAAACAGACATAAAAGGCTTTATTGCGGTTGTAATTCATCGCCGGCCGGCTGTCGAAACTCTTATCGCCGAGAACCTGTTCAGAAGGTGGTAAATCAACATGTCACTCTGATTTACTCGCCTTTCACTTACCGATGCCACAGTTTGCGCTCGGGAATCACCCCCCGAAGTGGCGATGAACAATCAAATTAAGGCTCGTAAAACAAGGCAGAAAACTCAACTCTAAAAATTAACAATTTCGTTGAAGTGTGCAAATTTCGACACATTGAATACATAGACATTGATTTGAACTGGGTTTCATGAAAAATGTTAATTAAAAAAAGAGGTTATTTAATCAAAAATGCCTACGAAATTGTGAAACAAAACGGGTCACACATGGGAATATTTTCATTCTTTATTTTACTGGCTTATATGCCCATATACAGTTAGAAATGTGTAGCAATTGTTGCAAAATTGTTTACTTTGTGACGCACTAGCATCACAAGAACGGGACAAATGAACGTTCAAACTAAGAAAATATCTTTTAAGAAAACTTTCTGACTTTCTCAGTATATATTTGGTCAACTATGTTCTGCTCAAATACGGCTAGCTAGGGTTTGGAGAACCCTCAAGCTGAAAACAAAACTTCACATTTGTACGACGAAAAAATGAGGTGGAGGCAAAGAATCAACACAGGAATGCAATTCAGTATTAAATGCAATCGGTCATGTGAATTTTTAAAATTGCAGGGTGTCAAGGCATGCAAAGAATGTAAAAATAAGATTTCAAAATTCCTTGAAAGCGCTTGTTCTCTTGCAAGTATTATCGTAAAATAACATGCAACATTGTCTTGAAATGGGATTGGCTGATTTTTTTAAATAAATAATATGTGCATATTGATACATATGTAGTTTGGTCAAATTCTAAACGGATTGACTGTGATTGCAGTGTTAGTAGCAAAGAGGATTGTGAAATTTTCACAAATTTTCTATTTATGCGGCCATTTTTGTGACTCGTGTCTAATAGCGGAGTTGGTTTTCAAATTCTACTTCGAGAATCTCATATCTCCGAACACATATGAGAAGTTATGGTGTTATTGCTAAAGCGAAACATTTTTCCGCTTGTTGTGAACACTCGAGGTATAAGTGAGTGTCGTTGGAATGTGAAAACAGTGAGAAATGCAAATGTTGCTTGTTTGTTTCAATAGAAGTTCAGTGGATTGGCAGTCATGAGTGGGCGGATGACAGAGGTACAGAGGTTGCGCTCGGCGATTAGCAGCCGCCGAGTTTGTTCTCCGGCTTCCACTAAGAGCAGTAGCGGTCTACGCAGTCTTCAGCAGGAAGTGTGCACCCAGACGTATGCAAAAAGCCCACTCGAACAGTGTTTGAACTGTTCTTCTGAACTCAAAATACTGTTTCACACCCGTGACATGAACAAATTTTGATCGAAGATGATCAAAAAGAAACACCAGTGGCAACCCTGATCTGCACGTGTCTCATCCGTCAAAAACAGGTGATTATTTCCAAGGCCATGCTTTCAAGGCTGCATCGGTACGTCTCGAAACCTGCAAGAAAACTATAACAGAATATGGTGTCCCACAGGGAAAACCTAACACACACTGTTGTAATATACACACTTGTCCTGTTGTACATGTAGTTGATGGTTTAGGAGCAACCTTACAAGATTCACTTCAGTATTAGCATCAGCTTGAAACCATTGTAAAAGTTTTGTTCAACAATTCATCAGAACACGGCATTCACAGGCTTATTGTTATTCGCATGGTAACTGAAAAGAACCTTTGCTTTTCAACATAGATGCTAACATCTTTGAAGCATTTCGAAGATAAAATGTTTTCCTAAACTCGAAACAATTTTTCATGAGCATAGTGTCTGGATTTAAAACTGCAACAGAGCACTTTCAAGTACGGTGGGGTACTTTCAATTTGATTGGGTACAACGTACATATGTTTTAGCTTAATTAGTTAAAGACAAACCCTTTGTATTCGAATAAATCACATCGTGACACGTTAAAGTTCTGTAATATTGTGTAAAATGAAAAGTACCTTTAAAACTTCGCACATTTTTCTTATCGGTTTATTGACACAATCTTTCAAGAAATTCAGCATTTCGTTCTGATTTAAAATTTTTCTGAAAATTCATGCTCTAAAAGGTTTTTGGTGAATAGATAGTATTTTAGTAGATTTATGGTTAAACTTTTTATAAACATGTCCGACTGGAAACATGGCGCGCTGCGACCTACGGTAACCTGACTCACAAAAACTATGTGTTACAGTAGGTTTATAAAAAGATTTTCATTTGTGTGAAGAAAAGTTGGTTGGAGAAGCCAAGGTCGCTTTCGCTAGTTAGGCTAAATGTTTCGTGTGGGGCTTGAGCAGCCTGACAAATAAAACGTTAACACAGTGAAACATTGCTTCCTGATAAACGCATTTTCAATCGTTTGATTTTAGAACTGAACTCAGTGGAGCTCCAATTGAACTGCAAATACTCTGTAGTAGAGACATCAGTGATCACATCCCTTCGTTTTAGCAAATTGGTCGTTTTTCCATTTCATATATACTAGCTAATTTGATTTTAAAATACTTTTCTATTTCAATTCAGTTCAATGATGTCGATCATACGTTAATCCCAGTCTTCCTTTCGTTGTGTTGACAAGATTGTGACGACTGTAGACATGACGAAATGAAAGGTACACTATTCACTCCCTCAAATCACACATTGTGTCATTTTCAGGGAGTGGTCATCATATCTATACCCTTTCTTCACAGTTTAGAAAATGAAAACCGGAAGCAATAGTTGCAAATTTCGAGAAATTTTAGCTTCAATCTAATAATTTTGTTTTATGTTACAGTGTTTCAACCTTTTTGTCACCTTTGGCCACCTTTTGAAACGAGTTTTTAAAGAGAGAGATTTCTGATCATAGGTTATTTGAAAATTGACAAACAGTTAGCAGTAACTTCTTTTGTTGATGATGTTGATTACACTCAGAAAATACAAAAAAGTAGCATAGCAGATTCGAACACAGTTTGCCAGGTGTGCAAGCGACACCTCTGCCAATTCCTACAGGGTCGGTCAGTTGTTAAGAGGAATTATGCTTCGAACAGCGCGTATTTCTTTTTCTATTTTTAAAACTGCTTGGTGTTCTGCTTCAAAGGTGTTTCAAATTAGACTAAGTGCATTTTAAAACCAATCTGTTGAATTTTTACCGTATTGCAAATTGAAATTTGTTTTAATGCTCTTCGTTTCACCTTGAATTGATGGATCAGCCTAGTGACCGTAAAAAAAAAATGACACGCCTATGTTTCCCTAACTTTACACACTTTCTCATTGCACGAGCGAGATAGTTTTTTCTCTAGGGCTAGCACAGACCATTTATTATACCTCTAAGGCAGGGGAACGCCGCTTAGGGAGCACAATAATCCCACTTAAAACCCCAATTACCCCATTGTTATTTTCAGAAGCCATGTTGTTTGATCATGCACCCGTACGATGTTTGATGCGTGAGCTCCACGTTTCTTTGCTTATTCGTCGATCACGAGGAAGGAATCATCTGTTGTGATGTAGATTGCAAGTCAAACAGATTATTGACGACAAACACTTTTAACAAGAGTGAGGGAAACTGCAGAATGACGATAGATGTGGACGGGGCAACTGTCGGGAATTCCGGGGAAACGCCTTGGAAACATCATCCTCGTGACTTCCGGCACACTGGAAAATATGTTTGCAGAAAAGATGTGATTGCAAGATCCTGCAAAGGTAGACTTAAATAGACTACAGCCTGTCTGATAGAATTACGTCACAAAGATTTAGATAAGGAAGAGATTTTTGGACCCAGGATGTGACATAGTTCCTGATTTGGGAAAAAAGGCTATAGTTGATATAAAACCCACGGTTTTGTGAAACAAAAGCTTGAACTGGATTTCACGACAAGCGTTTCATTTTCAGGCACAGTATGAACCTCCAAAAAGAGACTTTAAAACGGATTTCGCGCTCAAACAATCGGCAAAATTCAAAAACGTCAAAAGAACTCCTGAGGCATCAAGAAGTAAATGAAGGGCTCTTAGTGTTTATGACTCTGTACCTAAAACTCGGCTGAGTATCAAGAAGCAAAATTTGATTTACATGTTGGCATAAGTCTTTAATAACAATAACTGAGTCCTTTAAGTGTCTGAAATAAGTATTTTCCTCTATTAATATACAGTACCATACTATCTAACTATGCTAAGGCAACGTGCATTTTGTGAATTAGTAGAAAGTTCATTTTCTATCAGTTTGAATTCATCATGTGGTGAAAGATAACGCTTTCAACGCGTGTTGAACGTGTGAAACGAGACTTTCTTGCGTTATTACGGCATGGTTGCATGGGAAACACTGTCTTATCATGTATGCGCCTTTGTTACCAATGGTTTCGACAGATTTACACGTTGCCAGTCCAAAAAGTTTGCTCCCATGGGCAAGAAAGATAACAGGGATCAATCATTCAAACAAAGTTAACGTGAAAAGACATTTGATGGCAAGGAATGAGTCAAACACGGCAATGAACAAGATTTTGTACATTGTTCCAGAAAAAATTGTCAAAAACGTTGTAGTACAGGTTGACAAGCTTTGATGCCTACACGCAAATGCTTGTACATTAAAAAATATGAATCTCTGCGTAGCGGCCTCAAGGAATGGACAAACGTAAATGTAAATCAAAACTTTTCGCTTTTCAATACACTCTTCTAAATATTGGGAAAATAAACGAATCAAAAGAATTTCATGTTTACAGACAGTTTTAAATTTAAAAAAATTTAAGACTCCGTTATCCGGGAAGCTTATGAATAATCATTTTTTGTTGTTAATATATGACGTCAATAGTTTGTTCAAAGGTGAGAACTAAGATTTGATGATTTTTTCTAGGCTACATAATACGCACTTATCTTGAAACACTCAGCGTTATTAATTTTTCACTCGTTATCATTTGGCGGGATTTAATGTGTCTTTGAAACGAAGAACCACGTTTTGCCTTTTCGAATGATGTAGTCTACTCCGAAGATAAACTTTTAGAACTACTGCGCTTCATTTATAGGTTACAATGCTGCACGCACTAATTAACACTCATGCTCGCCGAGACGAACATTCTGACCTGGTGTAAACATTTTGATCGATTTTATTGAAAACAAGGTTTTACACTATTTACAACCATTCATTCATCAGATTGCACCGGGTTATGTACAGTATTTACAATTTCTTCCTGAATTCACTGCTTCCAGTGCTGGAAGTAGTGCACATCATCCACATGGGGGAACACTTTGCGGTAGATCTTCTCATGAACCACGAGGGAATTGAAGATATTGGGCCTGTCGACAACCTCTCCCAGCTGAATGTCCTTTACGCGACGCACCTAAAACCTCGTTATAGGTCCGCATTCCCTTTATTCAATTACCTTGCCAATCATGTAGTCGGGCTTGGGGAAAACACGCGGCCCCTTGACCATAGTAAGGCGGAGGCTCTCCACACAACCGGTAGCGAGCAGGTTCTGCAAAAGGAGTCTGTGATTCTCTGTGATAGCAAGGCCAAAGTGCTTTGCGGCAGTTGGAGACAGTGTGGTTTCACTGTTCCACTGATAGCTTATCTGTTAGCAAAAAAGTGTTTTCGATTTTCTGATCACCTGGTAGACTTCGTCGGTCGGATCAAATCCCACGAATGAAGTGTAGCTAAGGTGCTTGAAAACGGCTCCAGACGAGGTGATAGTCAACAGCTGTTCGTAGAGTTTATCGAACGGAGCCTCCAGACCGAGGTCGAAGGTCATCAGGGACAGGCGCTCGAGGTTCATCTGGAACAACTGTTGAAAAGAGGTTCAAAGTATAAAGGTACCTGCTTGGAAAGGGCGGAGGCAGCTTCAGTCAAGCCCAGGCGGCCAACAATACGAAGAGTTTTCGAGTGACGCTTTACAAGGGAGACAACGAGAGGGAGGACGAGGCGAGCTTGACGACGACGCACACGAAGGACTTCCAGCTGGACGTTGTCTGAAAAGATCAGGATAAGGAAATTTCAACCGGGATGTGCTTTGAAGCTAATTTGGCTAGACAAGTCGTGACGGGGAACGTAACGCAGTGTAGCAGTTGTTTTGAAGCCAAACATGCGAAAGTCACGTACGTTCTTAAGCAATACTTGCAGCAGATAGTGACACAATCATTGCAACAGAAGACAATGTGCTGAATTAGCTACAACAGAGAAACTTTGGAACGAATCAGTTCGACGAATTTTCTACAACTGTGTATGCAAAAGAAAACGTGACCGATCACTAAGTGAACAAATGTCAAACAGCCCATGGCAAAATCGTTCAAAAAAGAGCGTTTTTCCTAGTTGAGAGCTATTTTCGCAGAAACTTCACAAAATCTTTCCGGGGCAGGAACGACGCTTTTCAAATAGAAAACAAAAAATGAAATCCGAAAGAATTACACTTTCTCAAATGGGTTTTCAAATGCTTAGAGCAGTACTGCATCATAACTGAATTATCTACGTGGATTTTCCACCTTTTGTTCGCGCCTCAGAACTTAAAAAGTTTCTTATCTGGAAAACTGTAATAAAAAATTGACATACCTGCAGCCACAATAACCTCCAGAATGCGGTTCAAGTGAGTAGCATCCCCATCATCGATGTTGATCTCCAATCGACGAAGGATCCTCATCTTAGAGAGAAGAAGCTGAACCAATCCCACAGCCTTATCCACGGCGACGCGGGTACCCTGCACAACAAAATGGTAAAATAATCCATAAAATCAACCTTACCTCAATGTAGATGATCGGTTCCGGGGTGTCGAGTTTGACTCTATTCAACCCCTCAACTTTGTACATATTCGATTCTCGCACATCGATCTTCAGACTGTCGCTGTGGCGCATTGAGCGGGAAATCGCACGGGCCGCCACTCGATTCACACGCTAAATCACAAACAAAATCATAGTCTGATGGGAAAATGAGACTTACCCTGAGCTTCAAGGCATCGGCGACGGAGGCAACGTGAGGAATGCGGGAGAAGATGGCGTCTAGAACATCTGGGCAGAGCGCGGGTTCATAGGAACATGAGGGAAGAGCCGTAGAAAGATCGCAGAAAAAAGGGAATGTGAATTTAAATTGTAGAAAACTCAATTTTAAATCCCAAAAGCATACTTTCTGTTTCTAATGAAAACAGTAATGAAGCTTTTGTTTCGAAATTTAAAAGTTGTTTTTGTTATTCTAGACAATTCTTCTTAATGAAAACACAGTTTCAATGAAACGCTTTTGAATATAAAATTACTGAAAGTAAAAAATAGTCAAAAAGTCATTTTAGGTCGTGTCTGCATTTGAAATTCTATTTTGATGGCGATTTCAGAATTTTTTTGGTTTTAGAAAAGCAAAATTTACTGATTACTGTTTATACTCAAATTTTGTTCTTTTTCTTTTTTTTAGGGAAGATTTAAAGCCAATCCGGACAAATTAGTATCGGCGGGAAGTATATAAAGGATTAACAAAAGGTTACAAATTGAATAATAGACAGGGTTACCCCCCATGTTATTGTAAATTGATCTTACCTTTCGGCGGAGCTGGAAGATGTGGACATGTAGCCGGTTTCAAGAAGATCAAGGGTAACAGTGATAAAAAACGCTGAAAACGAGTTTCTATTCTCCGGAACAGTAGTTGCGTTCAAAGCTGATAAGAGCAGAGCACGTGGGCTAGTGACCGGGGACAGATCGGAGCCGATAAGAAGGGGACAAGGGACAGAGGTTGCGAAAGGGCGAACGACCAGCCGACGGCCACGTTGTGCATAGTAATGACACATAAGGCCGCGCCGAAGATGATTAAAAACCGTGGAAAAGGCCACAACCGTGACCTTTTATATACCACAGCAAGAGGGATATAAATAGAATATGTACAACGGGGGCGCGGAAGTCGCTAAACGGAATGGTCATCTCTAGTTTGCCGAATTTTGGAGCAGAAGGAATGACTTCTAGACGTCTCATTTTCGCAAGAATCATTTCTGCTTGTTACAACAACGCGTTCACTAATTTGGAATTGGAAACTATTACATTGCAGCACAAAACACACATTTGGTCTGCAAAAAGTGCACGTTTGCTGGATAAAACAATATTTTGAGTTTAAATTTTGACTGCAACAAAAATTAAAAATTTCGATTCCATATTTTGATTTGAGTTTTTAAGCTGAAAGTGAGTTTCCCTGTTGCAAACACAAGTTTACAACACAAAACGAACAAAGTGTAAACTTTTAAGCAAATTAAATAATTTTTCAAGCAAATTGTTTGCCACAGTTTGTTAAAACTTTAAAGGACCAATATTGCTTCACATAATGTTTCTGTATATTTTCAAAGTCTATGAGTGTGCCGGGATAGTTTTACGTAATAGCGTTTTGAAAAACGCGTAAGGCTTTGATTATCAATTTTTATACGTAAGTTAGTTTTAAAACTAAAAGATTTTATGAAAAAGTTCGTATATGTTTTGTTTTCGAAAATATTTCTCATTTTTATTTGTTCCCAAAAACAATAAAAACAAGAAAAGCCAACTAGTCGAAAAACGCGGTTTGGAATTTCAATATTTAAAATCTAAAAGCTTAAAATAAATGCAAGAATTTCAAATTCAGGGGATGTATTTCAATAGAATCCCATGAAAGGCAGTGTTCGTTTTTATTTCGAAAATCGACAGTGTTTGCAATGCAAATAGCGCGAACGCGCGTGTTTCGAATCCAAATCGCATCGCAAAAAGCGACAAAAACAACGTCTGATTAGTGGTTCGAATTGGGTTGTGCGCAATTGTGGGCGATCAATATGTGCACAACAGCTGTGCAGCCGGCGGGTCATTCACCGCCTAATATCCCTAACCCCGGGTTGAAAGCGGCGGAAAAGTGAGAGAAAACATTCCAACAACCAAAGTGTTTCGTCGCCCTTGGCCACTGATAAGAAAAGGAACATCACTGGTTCTGGGGCCGGCCAGCTGTTCGAAAGACACGCCCTGCCATAAAAGGATAGGTATTGATGAAATAAAGGGCCACCGGTCAGCTGGGGCACTGGGTGGGGGACTGGGACCCCAATCGGACAAGAGCAGTCCCCGCCCCCCGGGAGGCCATGTGATATTTACCTCGCGGGAGCCGTGACGTGGGGAGCCCACTACGCAAAACATGTTATGGCCGCTAGACGGCCAGCGCGGATCAGCACGTGCGACTAGGAGCACGAGGAACAGCTGTTATCAAGCCTTTCATGGACCCCAGATTCCAGAGAAGAAGAGATAGACACGTTCGGTTGAAAAAAAGCACGGAAGTCACAAAGAGAAATGTGCCCAAAAACAATGATCCAGAAATATTTTCGTTCAATGTCGGTAAAGATGTTGAACATTTGAGAATGTTCGGGGGTAAAATTTCAGTCAATCCCTGCGGAATCTTCACGGCGGGAATAAATAACTTTTGTTTTGGTGGTTTCGATTTCGGGCTCAAACATCGAAGACAATATTTCCAATTATGCTAAACAACGAAAAAAATGTTTCGTTTTCATAAAAAAGCTGTAGTTACAGTTTTCTATAGTCTAATACCTTTACAAAAAACATTAATTCAGATGTCGAAGTAGTTCTGGCATTGATTATGGACGCTTTTCCTTTTTTGGTTTCTGTTTTGAATGAGTTATATATAATTCGAACTGCATACCTCTTTAGACACGGGTTTCTCATATAGTTTAGCCATTTATCACAAGAACTTGAAATTATGCAAAGAACTAAAGCTGAAAATGCAGATCCCCCAAGCTCCGGGAAAATATTAAATCTGTAAAAAAATGCTTCACAAATTGCGATAAGGGACTTAAAACTCTTAGGAACGATTTCCATTTAAAAAGACACTTACAGCCGAGTAAAATTGCATTTCTCTACAAAACATCGAAAAGGTGCTATACTTTGCCCACTAATTTAAAGGGCATTTTAAATTTGTTAAGGTTGTCGACTACCAGTTTGCTTTTTGATTTTAACTTGGAGTCCATAACATTTCGAAAACACAGTCTTTCATACCAGCAAAACGTTTGCGAAGTACGTCAAATCTAAATTTTATATTTGGTTCGGTTCTTTTTGTTATTATTTAGGGCTGCGTGTGTTTCACCCTGTACTTTTTTTTTGTTTTAACTTTTACAAAATGGAAATCAACATCTGTTTGGAAAACGAAAAGTGGCCTTTGTGGTTCCATGTTCACTGACCGTCTTTAATTGGCAACATTTCCTGGTTCCTAATTAATCGTTGCCCATTTTTTGGTCGATTTGCGGAACGGAAATAAAAGGAACGGCGGGATCGTTAGCAACAGATCGCAACTAAATAACTGATCACCCGCCGAGTAGTTTTTTTCGGGCCGTCGGCGATTACAAACGGCGTCCCGACTACACATGGCAACATATGGGCGCCCCCGAAAGGGAAGCGTCTGCGCCGCTCTCAGATGTTTAACATTCAACGACAAGAGTGTTTTGGACACACGTTTTTCGGAGATCAAAGCCGCATGAAACAAAAGGAACACAAAACACATAAATTCGAGTTGGATTAGCGATGCCATTAATCGCCCAGAGAGCAGTTGCACGGGGTGCCGAGGGTACACACGAAACGTCACCGATTCGGTTGAGAGCTCCCGTGACCCCAACAGTCTGAGGGACCAGAAGTTATTTTCGTCCCAGAGTACGTGCCAGATCAAAATTCGAAAATGGAAGAAATGTGGTGGTCAAAGTTCGAATTACCACTTATCAGTGGCAGGTGACAGGAGCCATGGATAACAATTAGTCAGTGATGTCTGATGAGGAAACATTTCCGTTTAGTCCGGGAAGCCAAATGCTGAAAGTTCTAACGAAACTTGAACTCGACATGGTTCTTCAGGCCAAAAATGAAAATCCTAAGTCCACGGAACAAATATTCTTGATCCCAAGCCACCCTATTATACTATGAATGATAATCGTTAGAATTTGGTTTTTTTTTGTAAAGGATGAAAAAATCTTCAAGAAAGGTTTTACAGAAAAAAAACGGGTTTTTTTCCATGGAGAGTCCATACATTGAAGAAATCACAAAGTTAATACAAAAAAACGTTCGTTTTTGGGGTCTTTTCAAATTTCGAAAGCAACAGAAATAAATTTCTTATATCGAAAGTTATAAAAAAAACTGATTTTGAAACCGTCCAGTTCGCTTTTAACAAAGAAAACTTGGATTTTCAAAAAAAAAAAAAAAAACATATATAACGGAACTGGAAGCGTTGTTTCAATTCTACCGGTTAAAAACAACAAACACTAACAACTCATACAAAACATTGACCACAAATTTAGTTTTGAACCTTTTAGAACAAGTATTATTTCGAAAAACAACAAAACAGTTTACGGAACCAATGGGAATCTCTTTCCTAGAAACTTTGCTATTCTTGTGGATAGACACTTTGCTAATCTTTAATTTGTCTTACAGCTTAAAAACAATTTTTTAGCAGATATACCAGAGACGAGACAAAAAAGATTTTTGTGCATAGGAAGAGACAATCGAAGTCACTTAGAGAGAAGCCGAGAGTCGTCGAGAGGGAAAATTGGAACTGGCGGCCTTTGAAGAAATTGTTGGCAGATGTCGTCAAAGGCTGTTTTGTTTACGTTTCTTATGGCGCAAGGAACAGGGTTGATTACGCACGAATTGCGAAATCACGCACGTAATACTAGGCACTAAATCAGAAGTTTGTTGACAGGTCAACACGCGCCAGAAGAAGCGACACGAGGCAAAGAAATGGAAAGCGAGAACAAGCGTGGTTGATAAGAAGAACCCGAGATTTCGTACACCGGCAGCAGTCGAGACCAGTCAGCGTTATCTTGGCGGTTCCTCGTGAAAGTGCCAAAACAGGCGTTGCTGATAAACACGTCAGCCGCAAACAGCGCGCAGAATTGTGAATTGCTCGAGAGTGGTCTCTTCCTGGACCGACCAGGGCCAAAAACACTGAATTTCGGCAACTGATGGAGTGGGAACAAAGACTGCGGAAACCGTGTAAACAAATTTTAGAATTCACAAATGTTTCTACCACAAAACAAAAGACGTTTTTATGCTACTCAAAACCAAGGGGAGTGTTTACGGTTAAGGCTGAGAAAATCTCTATACGTTCTCAGAATGTGTGCTTATCAGATCAGAATGAATCAAAAAAGTTTATTTATTGATATTTTCCCGTAATCCTGTCTCGGCAAAAGAAAAAGCCACAAAAACGCCAAGGCTGTTTGGAAAACCAATTGAACGCCTAAATAACATTGAAATACGAGTACTCTTTTAATTTTAGTGTTTGTTTGTACATTTCCAGCTATTTTACACCACAAAAGATTATAAAAAAGTTATCAAATATACAATTACTAATCTATAAATTTTTATCTAACATAGAATTTTTTCCTTCTTTCGTCTGGCCACCCATGATAGTCGCACAAAAAACTTATATAACGAAAAGTGAAAACAAACACATTTTCCCTTTAATGTGTTTGTTTTTACGTTAACGTGCTATATAAGTAGCATGCACCCAAACAAAAATATTTCTCCTTTTCTACGATGAACCACTTTCTCTACTCCGGGGAATATTCATCAATGAGCGACATATTTTTAAAGAAATAATTGTGTAGCTTAGCATGTTTTTATTACATTTCTATAAAAGAAAAAAAAACAATATGCTTCGAACTCAACAAAAATTTGTTTTAGAAACTCATAGGTCTAAATGATAAAAAAAAAAATGAAAAAAAATTAATTCTGCTAGTTTTGTTTTCTCTGTAGATGTTTATTTTAGAATTGAAATTTTATTGATCTCTTTCTTGTACACGTTTGGCCATAATGTTCAAACCGTTTACATCGAATAACGGTTTTTGCGCCAAGTGAACGATCTGAACGTTCGTTTGCAAAAACGTTCGTTCTGGCGAACGGCAGCCATTGTTTATAGAATTTGGTTTTTTGGATAAATAAACATGACCCTTAAAAAGGGGTCTGTGACCATCGCCGATCATTTCCTGCTCCGGAGGCTGAAAGGCTTCCAGTTGAGAGCATAGCATTATCTTTTTGAAATTTTGCTTATCGCACAATTTTAGAGGGAAAATTGTTTTTGCCGTTTTCATTTGATTTTCATTCTGCGGTCTGTAATTTTCAAGGAGCTCATCATTTTTGCATAGACCTTTTTTTAAACAAAAGTTTAATTATTGTTTAGCTATTCGTGGTTTTAGAAACTATGTAGATGAAATTGAGCTATGTTTCAAAACTTCCATATCTTCAAAAAACATTGTAGGAAAGAAAACTTTCTTCACAATTCGTTCCAAGAATCACAATTCTTTCCTATCATTTGGTCCGAGGGGCCGTGCACTCCCCAGTGACCCAATCGATACACTTTTTTCGACCTCCCATAGAGATAAAGAGAGACTTTTAGCCAGTCGCTTCTTTTTCGTCTTCAAAGACCCCAGTGGGCGCGTCCGAAAACCACCGCATTCCTCCTCTCAGCCCACCATGCTGTTCCGACTGGTAAATGTTTAACAATTAAGCAAAAAATAATATATTTAGATTCTCTTGGCTGCCCTTTTCCCTGCCATCGCTGCCACCAGGTTTAATTTTACGTTAGATATCTTTTGCTCCTACATGCCTCAGTACGGTTTAAATGCCGACATCATAATTGAAAGCGTAAGTGTCAAGGATTTACTCGAAAAACTCAATTTTTCAGGAGGGATGGTTCAAGAATTCCAATCTCTTAGAGTATTGGTTCCACTTCCCACCCTTGGATACCCCGCAGTCTAATGGTACCAGCATGTTGATAGTAACACCATCAAGAATGCCTCCACTCTTTTCTTCGAACTTCTTCTACCCACGCGCCCTAATAAAGCATAATTGTTTTAACGAGGATGGGAGACCGGAGACTGGAAGGGTGAGTTCGTTTCACTGCTATTGATGGATACCCATTTTAGGTGTCGTCCGAATACCGCTTCCAGAAGTGCAAGTACGGGCCTTTTCCGTGCATTTACGAGGCCACTATTAAGCTTGATGATCTAGTACAGATTCCAATTTGATAGTTCTGTTTCCTTTCTTATGGTTCTTGTCCCAGTTTTTCCCCAAGTTATTACCATGTTTTATCACATCGATTTCTTTTATTGTTCATAACTTTTGGCTTGACAATTTGTGGTGTACTATCTCTTTGCAATCTTCAAGAACTACTTATTATCGATTCATTTTTTCTGACATCCCCACGCAAATCCAAACCATTCACTGTAGCTGGTCATTCGACTGCGACGATGCTCCTCCGTGTGGTATGCTCATTCAAGAGACGCTCTATATATTCCATTTAGATCCTCCTTTACTTAAGCATTCCAAATGCCTTGGCTTACCGTCTGATCTTCAATTTCCACCTTTGGTGCAGCTACATGCCAGAGGGCGGATTTCGCGGCGATTTCATGATTCACATCGTAAAGTCGTTATGTTAACAATTGTATATCAATTTACAGGACGGTGATGGAACTTCCAAACCACTGCTAAAGAAGTGGATCCGTTTCGGTCATCAAAGCCCCGTGGACTATTTCCATATTTACACTAGGGTCTCCAGGAGTGGACCTCCGGACCTCTTTATGAGTCTGCTGTGGACCTGGCTCGAAATAAACCACAACTGTGGTTGGAAGAAGCAAGAAAAGGTGAATAATTTACAGAAACAAACTTTATGCTAAGTTTAGGAAAACACAAAACTGATGATTGAGCCGTGCAAGGTTTCGTGGAAGCCTTGTTTCTACTACGACAACATTGTTTTGGACTGGACTAACCGTACGGGCCCGTTCATTGGAGGGCGTACCTAGACGGGCGCGTACTCGTACCTAGTCCAGAACAGGTCTATGAAACAGCCGATCACGATTCCGTTTTAGACGTCTCCAAAGACCATGATTCGATTTGTTGCTTTTTATATATATTGGCTTTGATTTTAAATAATTTTGTGGACTTATCCTGCTTCAAGAGTAATTTTTCTGAATGGTGTTCAGTCTACATTTGATATTTAAATAATGTTGTCTAATACATGTGATTTTTATATAAATAAAGCTTTAATCGAGTTCTTGCTAACTGTTCCTGACACAAGTTAAAGTATACCCCCGTTTTACACCGGCTGATGTTAAAATGACAGATTTTTTTCAAGTTAAAACTCTTTTGTTCATAACTTTACATCTTTATGCTAATGTATAAGTTGTTTAAAAACTTGGAATTGAAAATGCACGTTTCGATTCGTAAAACACCAATTTTCGTTTGTCAATATGACAAATGGCTTCAGTAAGGTGAATATCCTTCTTGGTATCTCAAAACTAACAATTTACTCAAATAATTGATTACAATGGGAGGAATATCCTGAACGCCCAAATTATTGGACTACCATTTATCAAAGAAACAGGTTTGTTCATCAAATAGTAAGTTACAGAAATTTTCTAAAACATCTGCAAGTCTCTGATTTCAAAACAGCAGTTTTCGAAACAAATTGGTCCAAAGATGAAACAATTTGCGAAGTGAGGATGTTTCAATATTTTCATGATGAAATCTATACATCATATGTTATTCTGCCACCGGCTCTTCCTTTTCCTGAAAATATCGCTATCGCTCTGGCCTTGCACTCTCAAAGTGACAGAAATCAATAACTTTTTAGACCACCCAGGGAGATGGACGCTCTGGCCTTCCGAACGCGCCAGAGCTATTAGTAATCATGGTTTTTTTCCGACATCCCCACGCAAATCCAAACCACTCATTGTAGCTGGTCAGTCGCCTGCGGCGATGTCCTACAATTTGGTAGGTTCATTCCAGAGATTCAATGATGGTCTCATTTAGGTTCTTCTCTACCTACTCATTCCAAATGCCCACCTATTTTTTTCACAAACCCCTACCTATTTGTCTTTGAATTACATTTCTCCTGCTCCTACATGCCAGAGGGCGGATTTCGCGGTGAACTCATGATCCACAACGTAAAATGAATCTGTAAACCATTTTATTTTGATTCACAGGACGGTTCCAAGGGCACGTTACCAATGATGAAGCAGTGGGTCCCTTTCCCTGGACCAAATGACCCTCCCTCGAGAGGTTCGTCGATCTATGTTAGGATCTCGCAGACGTCGCCGGACTTCTTCTGGGGCCACATGTGGATTTGGTTCGAACTAACCCACAATTGCCCTCATGACCACCAGAACGCAACCGTAAGTAATTTAAAGTAATTACTCCTAATTGTGGCTTTAGATCACGACAAAACTTATGACACGTGATTGTGCTTGTACATTTAAAAAGAAGACTTGTTTCTTTTTCGAGCACTATTGTCTCAACTGCCCACAATATGAGCCGTATGAGTAAGAGAGGTAATCTTAAACAAAACCTGATCAATCTCCCTTTTTTAGGTATATTCAGATAGGAATATTTGCTGCTTTTTTGTAACTTTCTGGGATTTAAAGTGGTTTATCGCCTTGAACAAGAGTGATTCGACATGACCTACAGTGGTGATTTTGATTCTTACACAGTGTTGTAAAAAAAAAGATTTGATTTTTCCATAAAATAAAGCTTTAAACGAGAATTTGCTTTTTGTTCCTATTCCAAAATCTGAGTTCAGTCATTTTTTTTCAAACTGATTTTAAAATACAATGCCTTAGAGGGTTCCTAGTTTTGGTTTGGTTTGGCTCTCTTATAAATTTTATTTTTTTCGGAATGTTGTGTTGCGATGTTTTCTTTTTTTCAAAAAAGACCGCTTTAAGACAGAATTTTATCTCTATCCTGCTTCGCAAATTATCAAAATTTGCCAAATTCTCCGAGGTGATGAGCATCAGTTAGCTGAATAACAGTCTTACTTTCTCAAATTTCACAATTTGCTTGTAACATTGGTTTAAATTACGGGGGGAAAACTCAAATTTCATCTCCAATGTTTGGCAATAAAAAACGAACAGGTTTATTTATGCACGAATTTTGTATAAAAATTTACTTTCAAACGAGTTCCGTTGCGAAAGAATTCAAAAAAAAGGAAGGACAGTTTTCCTTAGTTTTATTCATTAGCTTTAGCAGAAGTTTCTTTGTGCTCACATAGCTTAAAATGGGTTATAAAGATTTTTGTAATACGGAGCTTGTGAAATGTTTTGATGTTTTTGGAGCAACCCAATGTTTATAATCATGCACTGTTTATATAGCTGTACGAGCATTGCCTGTGATATACAAATCCAAAAATATGTGAGGTTGGGACTTCCGGGGAGAAAACAAAAACGCAAAGCAGCTGTTTAGTGTGAGTTGTCAGGGAAGGAAGAAAACAGCTGACGTGAGGCAAAATCAGCAAAAATCAGACCGCCATAAGAAAAAAGTGACAAAGACGGATGCTCGGAACGCTTTTCCGGCGCTGTCAAGTTGGTCGTCTCGTTATCAATTCCCACGTGCTGCCGTTATTTTGGAATGTGGACAAAGTCCGCAAAACTTTGCTCACAGCAAAACAAGGGACGGAGGGTCATGTGCTCAGTGATATCACAGAGAAACGTGCAGGTTGTGAGCAGTTGGAGAGAGATCGGGACGAACCGACTGTACTCTAAGGGCAGATTGATACCCAAAGGGTGATCAAGACACGTTGAAAGGAAAGTGCAATGGAAATACATATTCCAAAGGGACACTTTTGAATAGATACTGATTGGGAAGTAAGAAAATTTTATTTTAACAACGGGCTAGCATGTCTCACTTCATTCTTCAAAGTGTTCGAAGCACAAAAGAAAACCACAAATGCGACCACAATGTGAACAAAAAATCCGGGGAAAAATATAATTCTGAAGAAAATTGTGCCCGATACTAAACAAGAAACAATTAAAAGCAATTATTGTTTTATTAGAAAGATAAATTCATTTTGTAGATCTAACTGGTCACGCGTACAACCACAGTCGACCTAAGATTGCATGAAATGTTTTTGAGAAAACTTGAACAAACCCAGACCCAAGAAGCCCATTGGCTTAGACTTGGTTATTAATCTTTTCAAAGCGAACGTCTTTCATTTGTAAGTGTTTAATCAATTGTGAAACAATGTAAATTCTATATCAAATGAAAGATTATTTTTAAATTTTAATAGTGCAAATGGTTCTTCACAAAAAACTACACAAAGCGTTTTTCGTAGGTTTTCGACGACTGTACGTTGTTTACAAGACTCATGCAATCCTATAACGCGGCAATACGCTGAGACACTAATAATTCACAGCGCTCAGTAGAATCAACTTTTTGGAAAAGTGGTTAGTAGAATGAAAGTATTTTTTACTTTTATCTTCGATACGGTGCATCACTTTTTGCAAAAGGGCCGTTAGCGTACTTTTGTAGTATATATGTAGTTTATACCTTAGATGTTGTAAAAGCACTCAATTTTTTTATACACAATGTAAGCAGAACCAGTAGATATTTATTAGCGCAAATAAGAAAATTGGGTTATGGGCCGACCCCACCCATTGAGATAACCACAGTTTATTGACAATGCTAAATTAACCGTGTTTTGTCCATTTTGTTGTAAATTTTGAAAATATTGTTCAATGACAGTATTCCAAAATTATCCTTTGGGGTAATTTCTGACTCGTTAGTAACATTATTCATAAACAACCCTGGAGTGTAACTGTTTACTTTTTTATTTCTTTGCCACGTTTACCAACCTAGTCATGCGTGCGGGTAAATGTTTGCGTGCTATCATGTTGTCACACGTGGTACACTGCTACCTGGCACTTTTGGCTGTACTCCGACCCTAAGTTGTTTACCTTACCTTTCACAACAATCTGGACAGTGATTGAAAAGGAAGGGACTGTTTTTGTTATTTGAAAAATTCAAATTTTGCAGGAATATCGTGTGATTTCATAATACAACTACCTATTGCATGCAGATTGGTTTCAAAATATTAATGCATTAATGTAATTATTCTCATTTGTTCTTTCGCGAAAGTCTAGACTGATGTTAGTTTCAAATGTCATAAGAACACGAATGCTGAATCATTCAAAACGCAGCATCATGCGACGTGATATTCTAGTTTTCGTACTGGAGATTTTACTTTTCAGCGATTTATAAAACTCTTAATATTGAAAATTTCAGACTGAAGCATATATCTTTCGGTCCACTAAACACTTCAACATTTCGTTATCCTTACGGGCAACTTGCCCGCCACTTAACTGCCACCAGACGAAGCATTTTACGAACTGACAGGTTTGATCAAATAAGCCAATTACTTTCGAAATAGGTCATCTGTTTTCAGAAGAGAAGATAAGTAGACCTACAGCTGACAAAGGCGGAAATAACTGCGAGATAGCTGAAACAGATGAAGTTTTGAAGCTAACGATACAAGAAGTCAGAATTAGCTGACTGGTAAATTGACAATCTTTAGGAATTATGAAGCTTTGATTACTTGCCACGCGGATGGTTGAAAACGTTGCTGATTTTTTCAATGTGTTCATTGAGCATACTGCGTCCCATATTTTGTTCGGTCCCAGTAAACCGAAAGCTGATCGTTCTATATTGTAGTGTTGTTTGAAAATCGAATCATTTACACCGTGAATTGTTGTCATTACAAATAAACTGTATGCCTACGACTGTTGACACAGTTTTTATTCTATCTGCAGGTTTTCTACAGAATGTATGCCCATATTTTTTCGGTTAAACATAACCCATATTTTTTCGGTTAAACAAAGCTACCTTTAGAAAACAGAATAAGCAAGACACGTACAAAACTACTTTATTGGATCTAAGATACACAATCTCTACTATAAAATGCATGCTGATTCGCATTTTCGTTTAATTTTTACAAAAAATCTAACTGGTTATTGTTTCTAACAGCGGATAAGGAAACCCTTAAACCTTTCTTTTTTATTGTTTTTATGATTTTGTATTTTTTTGTGATGTACATTGGAAGAATTTGGTGCCGTTTCAACACTGTTTTCGGTTTGCAAGAAACTAGTTGCTTTAACTATCTGTTATTGTTTTTTCTGCAATTTTGACGTATCCTTCTTATTAAAACGTAAGAATTAAAAATTTCATTTTTTTTAACAGCTAAATGTATTTTTGAATGTGCAAGCATATGCGTGTTTATTGTCCAAATCGGCTACGATTAAATAAAAATTGTCGGACTTTATCCTTCTTTCATAATACATTACTAGTCTTAAATATATTTTTTGCTCTATTTTTGCTGTTCTCCTGCGGGTTAACAACTTCGGTCAATTATCACACTTCAACATTCATAATATTCATTAGAAAACAAACACTAGCAAATCACTTTTACTGGAGAACTGAATACATGACGCAGCTTTAATGAGATACGTATAAAATCGCATCCGCAACTTGACAGCCAACGGAATCTTCATCGAGGGAACCTTTTGGCCCGTGAATTCTAAAAAAAATTGTTTATATACATAAGACACAACGTGTCAAATTAAACAAAACAGATATATTCCTGCTCACTTTGAGTATGAGTTTCACGGCTTACCTCGCGTAAGAGTTTGAACATTTCTTCATAATCCTCCCTAAAGAAACTGTCAAGCTGCTGTATTTCTTTTTCAAATGCTTTGTTTTCGTATTGAACACCGGCGACATAATACTGAGCCACGCACTGAAACAATGGAACAAAAAATCAGAGAGACTTATTAAACAACATACTGCCAAGAATAAGTTATTGAGAAGACAGCTGTTATACGCGAGGTTCCAACCTATCCCCACGCATAATCTGGCCCGTGGTGTAGCGGTATTGGGCGACCAGACCTTTCCTAACTGAAGTATAAACCGAAGCAGGCGAGTCACGTTCCCTCCAGCTCCTGATGAGCGGGACCCGTGATTACCTGGAGTCCTCCCAGACCCACACTAATAAGCCTAACAAAGGGTTGGTACTTTATAAACAGGCATTCTACAAAGATAAGTTAACTAAGGCTGAGCTGGGGCCAGGGGGCGAACCACCAATCTACAGCCGTGCGGCGGGAGGAACTGTCCGGCCAGGCACGCCCCCGCACTCCGGGGTTGACCCGGCAGCGCGTGGGCGACTGGGACCTGACACAGCCGCGAATTTCATTCAACTCATGTACGTCGTAGTGTTCACCGGTTTCTTGGCTTTTGAGTCTGGCAACGGTTCTGGCGAAGTTTTTGATTATTATCACCTGAATGCCAAGTATGATATTTTGATTTAAGATTTTTATTAATTTTATACATGGTTCCACACAATTTGTTTTTGTTACTGTCACTGATCACTGTTTCACGCATAAAAAGTAAAAACAAACTTTGTTTTTGCTTTCACAATTCGATGTATTTGATCACTGTTTAGAAAAAAAAGATAACCTCGTTTATAAAGTTGGCTTACATAAAGCAAAAATGTGTTACCGTTTGGCTCAGCCTTGCGTCTTTGATGGCTCTCATAAAGGTTTCTTCCACGATTTCTCTGAAAAGCATCCGAGAAGTTACTCCTAGTGGCACTTTGACATCCTGAATTTCAAGATTATTTATCGATTCTGCCTTTCAAATTGCGCACAGCGCAATGCGCTGAGCGGTGGTTTGATTTCTTTACTAGGGTTTAAAAACACCTTTTTACCTACCTCAACAAAACAATAGAACGGTCTATTGTAGTCGGTCAAAGAGTTGTTGTAGAATACGATCAAATCATCGTACAAATGTTTCTGTATAGTCTGTAATTTTTCCAATTTTTTTGGTGTTTCTGTGTCGAAAACGGGCAAATAGCCAGCAGCAACTTTTCCGGCTATTAAAACACCCTGAACCAATAGAGATAAAAATAAAGCTGTCGTACCTTCAAAGTTGTGATAAATTCATCGGGTGTTATCTGAAAAAAAAAGAATAATCGGAAGGAAATGTGTTCAAGTGTTGAAAGCGCACTCTGTTGTACATTTCCTAACTTTGTATAGATCTTCAACGTGGAATTCAGTGTTTGCAGCATTTCGTTATTCCTAAGATGCATGCTCTTCTTGTTGGCTAAAATAAAACTCTCTTCATTATTTACGGTTGGTTGAAAATTGTTTAAACTGTGATTTGATGCTGCAAAACTGATGACCCCAGAAGAAAATTATCATATCGTGAGACAAACATTTCACAAAGATCCAGAAGTTACAGAAGTTCTTAAAAGATTCAAATTAAAGAAACCTCTGTGTTCCAAAATAACGTCACATGAAACGATCACAAATTTAACTTGGATCCCTTTTATAGTACCGATAATCCGAATTGTATGTGCGTACGATCCGATAGGATTAATTTTAAAATCTATAAAGTAGGGCCAAAGAACAAGCGAGTACAAAAATCTCGCAAACGTAAACATGGAAAACAACGTAGCAAACAAAAAACCCTAATTTGTTTTTGTGTGACATATGGATTCGAAAAGGGTGGGTTGTTTTTTTTTTAAAACTTTTTGTAATTTTTTAAAAATTACAGACGAGCAAGTTGTGTTTTACACACACTATAAAATGATCAACTGTTACCATTAATTTCATTTTTTTTAAGCGGGTCAGGTTTAGACAGCTATGGTGCAGTGCAATATATCCCCTTGAAAAGGCACGATATATGCTTTCTCAGCAGGTTTCATGACATAAGATCCAACTAGATAGATAGATAACCGGAAAACTGAGTTAAATTTGTTTAGTTTTTTTTAGCTTGTATTGTGTAACACCTCCTTCATTTGTTGTGCATTTATGATCTTTTGTGATACTCAGAATATCCGGTAGACTCTTTTCCTCTGTTGGAAACAAAATAACATCCATTAGCCTATGAGATTCACTTTTTTCGTCTGGTTTAGTTGAGCCATTGTGATTATTTTCAGTAGCGCTTCCTTCATACATAGCGTTTTAGATGTTCACTTTGTGATCTCAGCATTGTAAACGGAATTTTTCACAAGTTTTGGAGCTCAACAAGTTGCTGGGTTCTTCACAAATTCTACAAATCATGGGATCTCGCTTGATCTCAGAATTACTATTTTCACTGACCACCCCTTTTTTCATACAAAATGTGTTTGTAAAAGAAATTTATAGAGAAAACGAAGAAGTGTTCAATTTGTTCAGGTCGACTATATACATGTCAATTATTTTTCATTAAAGCGTTGAAAACGTAGTCGTAGTCTAAGTTGAAGAAATAGCCGCGCATGTGCAGTAGTTCTTTGATATCAAGTTCCTGGCTCCTAACACCTGCGACATAGTACTCAACCGCCATCTGAAAAATTACTTCTACAAACAAACGTTTACAAAAATCAACCACAAAGAAGAAGTTTTTGATAACATTTCCGCGAATCTGATTGAATTTATCCACATCATAGATTTCATCAGCAAGATATCGCTGAAGGCTTCTCAAATGTAAAACATTCGCTTCGACTGTAGCCTCCTGAAAATACTTCATCTTACTTCTGTGTTCCTCTGCATAGTCTGCTTTGAAAATCTCTTTTTTTTTTAATCAATTTTTACGCAAACAAAGAGCATATGTTCAAATCCTTGGTTGAAGCTGTACTGAATTGCCGACCAACGTCCTCGCATAGAAAATAAAGGGTTCGTTTGTCCTTCCTGGCACACCTAACCAAAAACAGACATTTATTTTATCAAGACAAAACTGTTATAAAACTCGAGAGACATGTGATATTTTTTTGGTTAGGTTTACGTTATACTAACAATTCATCGTGACAATGATTAACATTTACAGTGTAATCCGTTTTTCTACTATGGCCCAAGCTAGCGATGTCGTACATACTTGTCTATATCTCGCTTGAACGAAGACCAAATAACAAGCAGTCAATTATAAAAAATTTTAGAATGCCATTTTAAAAAGTTAGTACTTTTTTTTGTATTTTAGTAGTTCAATGTTCAGGCAAATTACAAGTTTGATCGCAACTAAAGCCTGCATAACTTTTCATTTTTTCGACTTTGTTAGCGAATTAGAGAAATAACTAGGAACAAAAGCAATTGTACAGCAATTGTATTTAGGTACAAAAGTAATTGTACATGTTGTGGCATCTAAGTGAGAGGAGATCATACCATTAGTCTCATATCGAAACCACTCATTATCTTCAAAAAGAATTTCCGCAGGGCGGGCGAGTGTAAGAAACTTCTTATCATCAAATGGGCTGCAGAAATAATGGGAACATCGACTTTCTAAAACAAACCAGTTAAATTCTTATTTGGGCCTAAACTTACATAAGTCGAAAAACGGAAAGGCCTCTTGTCAGACACAGTTTAAACAATAAAAGATTCTTCGACGCCGACGGCTGATAGAGAAGATAAATACGACTCCATGGATTTTATTTATTCGAGAATTTTAGGTGTATCAAAATCAGAAACATTCAAGAAACCAGCCGCTATTTCTCCGAAGCCAGAGCTGAAAATAATCTTATCTTGAATGCGGTTTTCAAATCCTCCTTTTCGATCTGAACGATGCCTTTATGTAGAAAATGTATTGTGCCACCTCCCAAAAATTTTCATACAATGAAGGAAGAGTCACATTTCCTTTATTGGCGAGCCTGGTAAAAACAATCGAAGTATAGTTTAGGATTTTCAGCGTTTCCGAAGACTAGAAATGCATTTATATGAAACCGATTCAATGAAAATCTCTTTTTCTTATTCATGTTCTCCTTTCACTTTTGACTTACAAGAGTGTTAGCACCCTGCATTAAAGAGTGTTGTATAAGTTTGTTGTCTGTTGACACTGCATTATAACAGAAAAATAATAACATCATCTTTTCTTTTAAAAGTAACCTGGAAAGTCCCTACGCAACAAAGTGCGACAAATAACGGTCACACCAGGTTCACACTTTTGTACGTCTGCTAATCCGAAATCGTACCTGCTCATAAAACCGGATGGATAAAACAAAAAGGTGTAAAAGTGGTACATACGATCATAGCAATTACCCCGGCTTATATGGACATGTCAACTTGAATGCTAATCCTTTGCATACCAAAAAAATGGAAAAAATGCAAAACGTGGCCGAAAAAGACAGCTACCGTTTTTAGGTGGATTAGCTCCAGGGATAATATTGCATCCCCTTCCCTGATAGTTGTACTTGTGTTTCCAACAACAAAAAACTATTTGGTTCTCCACCAAGTTTAGGGCGTTAGTCGCTATCTCGAGTAAGAAATTACACAACTTTTTTTGTTTTCCCAATGAACTTTGATGAAAAATCACCAACCGATTATTTTGCAGATTTTTCCATTGTTACTTTTCGTCCAACAGAAAAGATCACAGGGTAGGAATCAAAAGATTACCTTTTTCTCAAACCTTCAGCGAAGAGAAACGGGAGTGTAACAAAAAGAAGACACCAGGAGACAAAACCGTTGAAAAGGACCGGTTCAAACTAAACGAAGCGCAACATGCGGCTTTTCTACATACTTGCACTTGTTTCTTACTCGTCACAAAAATGCCTCGACAGGTGAATTTCTATCTAATTTATAAGGAAGGATGTTTTCAGGTGCAATGAACTTGTGATAAAAGGTGACCGTTCTGGAAACAAAACAAATCGCTTTCGTCGTGTTGCGAATCCAGTGGTAAGCAATGTAGAGCAAAACGTCACGGAAAAAGTGTAGATATTAAAAGATAAAAGTAAAAAAGTTCAAGACAAAATCTGACACTTATTTGTATCATATATAGAGATGAATTGACAACGTTTCAGACCCCGGATATGAAGACTTCCCTGGAACTGGGTCTTCAGTAATGTCAACCCTGGCCGACATTCCTTTCAAAGATGCATTTTCGCCAAAGTTTTTCAATGTGATCATTTTTCAACATTTGATGTCATTCTGAAAAATTACCTTATTCTTATTTTTTAGATTGGAACGGCTCGACTTGTCACAATGCTAAAGGTAAGATCAACATACATGTGTGTTCAACTCTGATCTACGGATTTTCTATTCTCGGAAGCATTGCCGCGCTGTTTCTTGAAGACAGTGGTGACGTAAACACAGAGAAGATCATTAAGAAGTTGGATAAAGGTTTTGATGAACTAGGTCGAAAAATCGATAAACAAACAATTGATCTTAAATTGTACATCAATCAGAAGTTCTTCGAGCAGGTGAGTAACCCAACCGGACGTGGTTCATTTTGTTTATTTTAGAATGTGATGACTCCTGTGGATACAGTGGTTAAAATGATGAACTACTACAGGAACAATAGCAATGCCAGAACTAGGCAGAATTTCTTAGATGAGTATGCCAACGCGAAGATTAAACAAGTAGTAAGGAAGTTGTTTCAAGTTTTCTTGATGTCATTGCATTACTAAATTTTTGTGAACGTCAACAGATCAACTAATTTGCAAAGTATGAAGGTTGATGATCCTTTGGGAACCGTTGGTGCGCGTTATTTAAAACAAGAAAAAACGCAATGTGGTCGTTTCCTAAAGGACTGCCGACATTGCATCCTGACGCGAAAAGTTGTGACAACCGCTTGGATGGCATGTAATCTCGGTCTTAAAATCAAAAGCTCGCAATGAAGAGCCTGTACTGAGTACTAGTGATGCTCCCCAGGCGTAACTGAGCATAAGTCTACACGTGGGGACGCGCGCCACCACCGAGTTGTAGCCTCAGTTGGAACTGGAACGAGTAGTAAGTATCCTTGTCTGGAGCGTTGTCACTCAGTTTGATGTAACCAGGACTGTCTCTAACTTTCTTTTTTGTAACCTTGAGGACTTGTGGACTATGCGAATTGTAACTCGATTGCATTATCACATAAACCCGTTCTAAGCTGGACGCATTGCCCTATTTGAACGGGCACGCGGGACGAAATTTGGATGATTTCCCCTAAACACAACTCGTCTTTGGTTGCAACAAGTCACAAATATATCTCGTCTGGTTTTATGACTTATGGAAGTCCCATGTTGTTGGAGTTTTCCTTCTAGCGCGCCCGCCGTTTTCCCAGGCACCTGACGTTCAGAAGCACTACTCAGACCTGATCACCAACTACCAGAAAAAATAGTTTTACAGGAAAACGTTTCATTTGTAGATTACCACCCTTCTCCGCCAAGCTCCACAACTTCAAGAAGAAACAACGGAGTTTACCGAATACGATAGGAACCGGTTCAAGGATATTGCAAGTTTAACAACGCGCTATTTTCTCCAAGCGGTAACTCCCACATTAATGTGTTTAGCGGAGTTTTTAGTACTTTATTGAATCTTTTCGGGCTGGAGTCCGCTTTCAAAATAGAGAATACTTGCAAGAAATGAAGCAAGTTGAGGACAAATTCAAGGAAGACTTCCAAAACTTGAAGGCTAGCAACAACAAGGTAAGATCTCATTTGGCTCGAATTTTTTGCAATTTGCAGAATTACGATACTTTCGAGAAAAACTACTTGAACGGTTCGATGCCAAAAATCTTTCAAAATGCTGTTAACAGTGGGGGGGCGGAAGGAATATCTCCGCGCGCGCGGAGATATTCCTTCCCCCCTCGGAGATATTCCTTCCTCCCCTATATTTGCGCGGGAGATATTCCTTCCTCCCTCGGAGATATTCGTTCCCCCTGTCAATTCGGGCGAGAGATATTCCTTCCTGCTTGCTATTCAGTGTTTACCATTTCAGCCGTTTGCTCAAAAAAATCACATCTCACTTTTCTATTCAATAATAAAATAAAAGTGCCTAGTAATGGTTTGATCTGGACGTTTTAGAGATTTTTGAGTAATTAAATTAACGTTGAAAAGCAATATTTTAAGCAGCTTTCAGAGCCAAACAATAAAACCTATTAAGACGCCATTTCTCTAAGACTCGAGCAGACCAGTGACATGGAAAAAATCGAATTTTCTGAAAACTCGTGGGGGACCTTCCTAAGACCCAAATATGAAGTCCTGAAACTTTTGGGCTCATATGATTTTTTATTCCCGAACTACGGTAGTTTAAAGTTCGGTGGGGTGAAAAATAAAAATGCACCAAAAAGATGACTTATATATGTTTTCTGACGGCAAACGTGATTTCAAAAACATCTGTAACTAAATAATTTCCAAAATCATAGCAAATAAAAAAGTTATCGTCAAAAAATACAAAATTTTGAAGTTTTTTTAAGGTCTCCGAAAATTTTTCGCAAAAATGTTCGACCGCAGGCTCTTTAATTGAGCGGTCGAAGGCCCCAACAGTAGTCGACCACAGGCCGTCTAACTGAGTGAGCAGAGACAGACAGAGAGACAGAGAGAAAGAGAGACGGAGAGATACATAGAGGCAAACAGAAAAACAGAGAGACAGAGAGAAATACAGAGAGACAGACAGATGAAATACAAAGAGACAGACAGAAAGAAGAGATGCAGACAAAGAGAGGCACGGGGGGAAAATGAGATACAGAGACACAGTGACAAAGAGATATAGATAGATAGACTAAGAGACACAGACACAAACACGGACAAAGACATATACACACACATAGAGTGAAAGAGAGAGATAGAGAGACATAGAGAGAAAGAGAAAGATAGCGACAGAGTACAGACAAAGAGAGAAAGAGAAAAACAGTCAAAGAAAGAATACAGACAAAGATAGACACAGAGAGAAAGATCGATAGAGAGAAAGAGAAGAGAGAGCGATAGAGAGAAGCAGATAGAAAGAGAGTCAATTAGAGAGAGAAATAGAGACAGAGAAGGATAGAGAGTGACAGAGACAGATAGAGAGAGAGGCGGTGGAGGGGAGAACTGACCGGTCGGAGGGAGGCAAAAAGAAAGAGCGGAAACAAATGAGCAGTGCACGTAAGTCACATAACGGACGGGAGAGAAAGGAACAGAAAGGAAGACCGGCCGATCTCACCCTCCCCCTATGGGAAAGTGAAGGCGGGGGGTGATATACTACACACACACACACATACAAACACGGTAGCGTTTTATTATAAGGGATTGCTTCCCTGCATGTAAGCATACTTTTTTAAATGGTCTTGAATTACTAAAATTATCTTTATAAATAATTTAAATAGTTTTTCAATTATGTAAACTTACCAGAAGTCAAAGCCCCGCTACGCGGGTCTTAGACTTCTGGGTTCTGCGGCCTTCGGCCGCCTCAAAGCGTTCTCACGGCCTGCGGCCGCTTCTCCCCTCGCTTTCCATTTATGCGGCCTTCGGCCGCATTGGGCCGCTTCGCGGCCTAACGTTGCACGCGCACACGTGTACGCTCGGGTCGGGACACCATTCGCCAATTGTATATAAGATTTTTTCTATATCTTTACTGGCATCTTGGCAAACTTTGTTAATTGAACAAAACGTTTACAGCGAGAAATTCTGATGTGAGTTTAACCCTAACAATAAGAGAAAACTATTTTTGACTTCAATGCATCCCCCAGACAGCCTGATGTATTGCAGTCAAAAATAGTTTTCTCTTAGGGTTTTGGCTATACAATTCCGTTAGCTGTCATACATAAAAGAATTACACTCTTTGTACTAACAATCAACTACTGAAAGCCCCAATTTTTCCCGACGCTTGTAACTTTGATTTACCAATGTTAAACACGTTTGTAGCTTAGAAGGCTTTATTTTTCTTTGCAACGAGGGACAGAGAGGCAAGAAGATATTGAGAGAGATATGCAGGGAGGCAGAGGCAGAGAAACAATGAAATAAAAGGAGAGCCAGACAGAAATACAGGGAGAAAAGAGAAATAGAGGAAAGAGGAAGAGAAAGAGAAAGAGAAAGAGCGAGAGACGGAGAGAAAGATACGGAGGGACAGAAAGGGATAAACAGGGAGACAATGGGGCAGGGAAACAGAAATACACGGGAAGAGAAAGAGGGACAGAGGGAGAGACGAAGAGAGAAATTCAAAGTAATAGGGAAACAGAGAGGAAGAGAAACAGAGGCAAAAATTGAGAGAGAAAACATAGAGGCACTGAGATACAAAGACAAAGGGACAGAGCGGCTGAGAAGCACAAAAACAGGAGAAGAAATAAAGAGAACGAAGACCTGACTGGTCGTAGAATGGCAAAAAGTGCGCAATGAAAGAGAGCAGTTTACATAAAAGTAACGAAACGGATAGGAAAGAAATGAATGACCCGCCGAGCTGACTCTTCACGCTGGCTGGGACAAATGAACACGTTGACCCACGCTGATCCACACACCGAAGCGTTTTAAGGAACAGGAGAACCAGTCGGTTACGCGCGCCTACGGCGCGCACCCTCCTGGCTTGAGGCCTGCGGCCGCAACATTCGTGGCCTACAGCCACTCATTACTCGGCCTTCGGCCGTGAAAGTGACGTGAAGTACGTTTAACTCGGCCTACGGCCGATCTCCACCTCATGCCCCTCGGGGGAAATGAAAGTGTAGTGTACCTAAAGTGTAGTGTAGACACACACACCATAGCGTTTTGTTTTAAGGGGATTAAATTTTAATTCTTGATTTTTAAAATGTCTAAAAGTGGGTTTTGGAAATAAAAAAAGGGTAAAAACGAGTTTGAAGATATTCCTTCCTCCGATATCTCTGTGTTGACACTTTTTATCAGTTTTTTTTTAATATTCTCTCTAAATATCTGCTGCTCTCTTGCTTTTATCTGTCGTCCTGTTTAGACCAACATATTGTCGTGCTATTCTCTTTTAATCGTATTTCACACACAGCAGATAAAAAATGATCAATGTATTGTTGTCTGATCTTAAAGTGAAAATCAACAAAAACCGCGAACATTTTCAATTTCATACTGGTTATTTGAAAGCAAACAAAAGAAAAAAATAACTTTAACTTCTGAGTATTTTTCATAACGTAGTGAGTGGCGCCAACAGGGGAGAAGTAATTACACCGAGGGGGAACGAATATCTCTCGCGAAAAAAAAGCAGGGAGGAACGAATATCTCCGAGGTAGGCAGGAATATCTCCCGCGCAAATATAGGGGAGGAAGGAATATCTCCGAGGGAGGAAGGAATATCTCCGCGCGCGCGGAGATATTCCTTCCTGTATCCTTAACAGTGGCGGAGACAATTGCAACGTGGCCCAGAACATTTTGAACGACATCCACGCCAAGGGTCACTCGTAAGCATTTTAACTTTTGTGATAGAAAATAGAATTTTAGGAATAATTATCACGTGATGGTAGTAAGTACATCAAATACAAGAGATTATTTCCGCTTCGGGTTTATCGAGAACACAACATTTGTCCAGAGCTACAACGAAAAAACTGTGGTCATTGCTCAACCAACAACAGCCTTTAAGAATAGTAAGAACTACTACTTCGAAACGGAAGATTTCAAAGCCGCATTAATCGATCACTTAGTGTCAAAATAGATTGTTCATCCAAGTTGAATTTAAGGGGTGCCCCAGAATTCACAGGAGAGACAATAAGGAGCTTTGCCGACAGAGCAAAATGCCAAATGGTTACATTCGCTCCATCACAGAAGCCCTGTTTAAAAAGCGACAAGCAGGAGTTAACTGACAATTTCATTGTTCGGAATAAGAGGTTTTTGATTCAATATACCCACAATGTATTTGTCCTATTCTAATGAATCATATCACGTCAAGTGAACGTGATAATGTTTTTTTATTCGTGAATGGTGTTTGTAAGTAAAAATTTTGATTTGTGAAAGATTTTCATTTGTCGTCGATCCTTGTTTGTGGTTTGCTTGGGTGAATTAGGAACTGTTCAGCTTTCCCGTTCGCGTTCTATTTTCAACAACAGGTCGAAAAAAGAGAATACGTCAATCCTAATGCCAGAGAGAAAGGTAATGAACCAGTGGAATGGAATACAATCCCGTGATGTTCATAAACAGGAAAATGCGAACAGTATAAAAACCTTGGTTTCCCCAGTTCAAGCTAGATTGCTCATCTGAGTGTTTCAGAACAAATATTTTTGCAGTTTTTATTTAAATAGTAAAAAACGGAAAATTAGGAATTTTTATGACACTTGAAGTTATACAACTTTCCCACACGCCTATAAATGTTTCTGCTTATATTTTTTATCACTCTGAAAAAAAGCACTTGTAACACTGGTACGCAACATTTCGTCGCGTCCAGAATGTTTTCGCGTTTTCGCCCAGACGCTTTATTTTCGAATAACGCTTTTATCGTCCAGCTATATTTAGGATTGCTTTCGTTATTCTAATCAGTTCAACCAGTTGTCGACCGAAACCAATCAAAAAATGGATGAAAAATCTGCAGCTAACGATGACATCAGCAGCAGGAAAAGAGGTATTGTGTTTTTGTTTCCTTTTTTTTGTTTTTGGTATTTTCTTTTAATTTATTTTTCAAAATTTAATATAAATTTTATTGTTTTTGTTTAGAGAGATCTCCTGAACGCTCCTCACGCGATGAGAGGGATCGCTCTCCCAGGGAAACCAGGGACCGTTCGCCTCGGGACCGTGATCGTTCCCCGAAAGACCGATCAAGACAGAGAAAAGGTAAGACAATTTTGTTTTTCAAATTTTATCAAAATGCTTTTCAGAGCCCGAGTCGTCTAGCAGAAGAGACAAACCTGAATCTTCTAACAGGAGGGATAGAGATTTGAAAAGAGGCCGTCGGTCGAGGTCTCGCTCCAGGTTAACACATTTTCATTTAGAAAACTTTTTTTATATTTATAGGTCTCCCCAGAACAAAAGGCGAAGGGATGATCGCAACGACCGGAATGAGAAAAATGGAGAGAATGGTACCTCTCGTAGGAAGAAGGATGAACCTACAGAGGAAATTGAGGAGGGAGAGGTTTGTTGAATTTTGTTTTTATTTATAAACCTAGTTACTGTTCTAAACTTATAAAAAACAAAAACTTGAATTCTTAGTTTATTAGGAAACTGTTATAACGGCTGCTCAAGAAGGAACCGAGGAGCAAGCACTTTTGTCGCTAATTTTGATACATTCTTTTACGAATGATTTCATTCAATCGCAACTTTTTCTTAATGTTAATTTACCTCATTTTTAACCTGTTCCTGATCCCTAGAAAGTTTGAGCCACACATTTGTGTAGAAATTTAGAAAACGAAATTTACCTAAAACGCTGGAATTGACCACATTCTAATTTTTGTTCGATTAGATTTATCACAGAAACTTTTAAGTAGTCTAACCTCTTTTTTCAGGTGAAAGAGGCACCGAAGCCCTTGACGAAGCGAGAACTTGAGCGTCTTCGTCTTATTGAAGAAATGGAGGTAATTACAATTGTGAAGCTTTAATTCATTTCAACCTTCAGAACCTTGATAACGATGAAGACGACTCTAAGGTTAAAGCCATTAAGAAGGCTGAACAAGAAGTCGCCTCTCGCTCCTGCCCCTACCTCGACACTATCGATCGGTATCGATCGGCGTCCTTTTTTATTCTCGTCGCTTTTTCAGAACTGTCCTTGACTTCGACTTTGAAAAGTTATGCTCCGTTTCCCTGTCCACAATGAACGTCTACGCCTGCATGATCTGCGGAAAATACTTCCAGGTAAAAGAAAAACTGACTTAACCATGAAATTTATTGATTTTTTAGGGAAGGGGAACTAAAACCCACGCTTACACTCACTCACTTGATACGGATCATCGCGTCTTTCTGAATCTACAAACTTTGAAGTTCTACTGCCTTCCGGATAATTATGAGATTTGTGATCCCTCCCTTGGGGACATTACGGTAACTTTTGATTATTGTTCATTGTTTTCTTTTAATTTTAGTACGTGCTCAAGCCGACTTACTCTAAGGCCCTTATCGCCAGTTTGGACACTCAGACAAAGATAGCTAGGGCTTACGATGACTCAACCTACTACCCTGGAGTTGTGGGACTGAACAACATCAAAGCCAACGATTACTGCAATGTGGTCCTTCACGTAAGTGGTCATAAATCTTCTTATGTTACACCTTATTTAGGCACTTTCCCACGTTATTCCGCTCAGAAACTACTTCCTGCAAGAGGAGAATTACATTAACATCGCTAGACCCCCAGGGGATACGTTGTTTGAGCTGCCGAAGCGCTTCGGTGAACTTATCAGGTAACAAAAGTTTAAGTTTAAAAATATAAACAAATTTAGGAAGCTTTGGAACCCGAAGGCCTTTAGGAAACACGTTTCGCCTCACGAAATGCTTCAAGCTTCCGTATTCTGCTCAGAGAAGAAGTTCCAAATTATTGAACAATGTAAGTTTACTATTGTTTGACATAAAACCGTTTTGCGGATCAATTCATGATCAGCTTCTGCAAAGTATTTTCAATATGATTTGCTTTCTTTTTAGCCGATGCCGCTGACTTCATGACTTTCTTGATGAACACGCTTCATACGGCCCTCAACGGCAATCAGAAGACCAGCTCTTCTATCATTTACAAGTAACCCCTAACTCGTTATTTTTATTTCTATTTTTTTCTTTAGAACCTTCCGTGGCAGAATGCGCCAGTACTCCCGCCAGATCGTGCCAGCCGAAGCTACCGAAGACCAAGCCCGGGACCTTCTGCAACAGCCTGCCTACCAAGGTACCGTTTTCTAACTTTATTTATATACTTGTGAAAAGAGTATCATATTAAAATACCCCTATTTATGTTGGCAAAGTTCTTCCTAACTTGTTGAAAACAAGTACACTAGCGAATTACTTTGCGGATCACGCTCATGGCGAAATGCTTATGCTAGAGCCCTCCTTTTTAAAGGATATTGGACACTTGTGATGTTCACCATTTTGCGAAATAAAGATTAAAGTTTTAATGCACACGGCATCGAAAAACTGTGAAGATGAGCTTAATCTGTCCAAAGGAAGCTAAGATCTAGCCTGGGGTCACATAATCATAGACATACATTAGCTTATCAGTCATGTTTCAGAAGTCTCCAAAGAGTTCCCGTTCCTCTACTTGTCCATGGACCTTCCTGCTGCTCCCTTGTACCGTGACTCCCAACTGGAGAACATCATTCCCCAGGTCCCGCTTCAGGTCCTGCTCAACAAATACAACGGTTCCCTGGAGAAGGTGCGATATATAAGTTTTTGTGCTTTTTCCATTTGAGATGTTTAGGAATACAAGACGTACAACCAAAACATCATGAAGAGGTTTGAGATCCTCCGACTGCCGGAGTACTTGGTCGTTATGTACAAACGCTTCCACAAGAACCAGTGGTACGTGGAGAAGAATCCGACCATTGTCAACTTCCCAATCACGTAAGTTTTTCATTTGCAATGGAACAGTTGAGAATTTGTTTCGTTTGAAAACAACTATCAGTTTTTACAACCCATTCATGTCTTTCCACTAAGGGGTTTGTTTCAGAAACGTCGATATGTACGATTGCTTGGCTGAGGAAGCCAAACCTCTGCACAAGTACACAACCTACGATCTCATCGGCAATGTAGTCCACGATGGAAAACCCGAGGATGGAACCTATCGTATCCAATCTCTTCACCAGGTACCACTATTTTCATATTTTAGTTAAATTAATTTTTATAGGGCTCTCAAAAGTGGTTCCAGTTGGAGGATCTCCACGTGGAAGAGATTCTTCCTCACGTCATCAACCTTGCAGAGGCTTACATTCAGGTAAACGTTCTTTCTAACCTGAACACATGTTTTTTTCTTTCAGGTCTGGAGATTGAACAAAAAGTTGACGCGTGAGCAGAGGATGTCCGAGATGGAAGAGGAAGTTGTGGAGCCCATTCCTGGTCTTCAGATGAGCAACCCCTTCAACCCCACTCTGCCTCCCAAGGTTCAGCCATCTGATGCCTAGATCTTTTCGTAAATTATCATAGCTATGTGTCACTCCAAATGATCTTCCATGTTGTTGTTTTGTTTTGAGGTAAAAAGTTGGTTTTATTGAAACTTGTTGATTGTGTTGGCAGTTCAATTCAGGTTGGTTAAAATGACTGTTTATGAGCAAAATTTTTTTTGCTGCGTGTCGTTATTGAATTTGGTGAATCAATACAACAAAAACAAACAACCTAAAAACACAAAACGTTCTTTTTGGGGGTAGAAGAGCTCGTGTTCAGCTAGTGGGATATTCACAATTTATTGACAGCATTCAAGCGGTGTCAAAAATCTGTAAGGGTTCGTTTTGGTGACGTAGTACGCATGGTAAACGATATTTTGTATTTGTGAGGATAGCACTCCATGCTGGTTTCAATGGCGACAAAAACAAATTTAGATCTAGCCTTACGGGATCATTGTTGTTGTGAAACAGTTTTAGATTGTATTTGTATACAAACGTATTTGCCAGCTCTGCCTTGACACATTCGAGTCACAAAATAGATATAGTCAAATTAATCAAACACCGCTTTTACTACGTAGACGTTGTCAGGCAGTAGCCATTAAAATAATTTTTGTCAATTTTTAAGGCGATGGAGTTAAATTAAGTGCCACTCACAAACATCATCAAAATCGAACCGTTTAAATCTGCCATTATATTAACAAAAAACAGCAACAAAAAACAGCAGTAATTGACAGAAAATATTTACATTGCCTTAGGCACATCTTCTGTTTTTCAACTGATTTTGATGTTCGTTAAAACTGCGAGGGCCTCGAGTTCCACGAGTTGATGCTAAAACACCATTTTTAATAACGGAACTTAACCCACCGCTGTTGTTTCTGATCGACCAGGATTTCTTTTGCCCAGATTTAAGTAGTCCATGGGAGTTTGCAAATCTCCTTCTTATGTTGGATACATTGCAATGTTCAACAAAACTGTTAGAGACCTTTTGTCTATCATAGAGAACAGAAGAATCTGAAAGAAAAATGCTAACTATTGCAGTTTTTGTTACTCACATTTTAAACGTCTCTGCAGATATGGCGGTAGCCCAAACCTGGGTCTATTTGATTTAGTTGTTGCAGCAGTTATGAGCGGATCCGAACATTTTTCAATTTTGTATTGATACTTCCTGGACGAGCTGAATTCAGGCTTCATTGCCCTTTTCTGCAGCGCTTCGGATTTCCTTAATGTGAGGCTATTTCTGTTGAGAATCTTCTGGAAAAAGCGCGTTGTTGTCTTTCGGAGCATAACTGTAAATATGAATAGAGAACTCATTACCAATACAACATACCGTCTACAGCTGACGAGGGATTTTGAATCTCCAATGCGAGCAGTTGCTCATTGTTCCACCTGATCGGGTTCTTTGCACTGTGATCTGCGGCTGTAAGCCTTTCCTTCGTTGACACTATCATAACAAAGATTAGAAATTTAGGTTTTTATAGGATAAACCTTGCAACGCGAGTGGCGTGTTGAGGGGAAGTTCGGCCCTCAATTTTTCGGATGCAGGTTCACCTTGGATCGTGTCTTCAGCTGTCGTTTCTTGACTAGTTAGAATCAAGGAAGAATCCGCAGTTACATGCTTCTGGAGCTCATTCATGTCGGTGTTAGAGTTTCCTCTGTTTTGCGTGTTCTCTGCACATCCACTGATTTTTGTATCAAGAGAACCAGTAGTCGGCACTAATAAAGATTTATATATGAGGCAAGAACACCTACCGTTTTTGGCGTTTTCTTTTAACTCTCGTTTATTCCATAGAAATTTATAGCTTTCAGCCAGTTCTAAAACAAATTTGAAGAAAACGACAAAACTTACCCAAGAGTTGCTTCCGTCTATTTTCAAAGCATTCGCGTTCCCTTTCATACATGACTTTCCAGAACCGACTTGTTGACGAATACTTTTCGCAAGATGCGTCGCATGGAGGGAGTTTCCAGCGATGTGGACCAAATGGGTAGCATCGGCTACATCAAAATAGATAGTTTCATAAGAAACTCACGAACAATCATTCCTGTGAATCAAGGTACAACCCTCGTAGCTACACTCGCAAAAAGTCAGAGGTTTCAAGGCTGTGAATGCGCCATCACAATTTTTCTCAAACAGCCTGAAAAAACATTGTTTCACAGTACCAAAAATTTATTGCCTTTCGAGTTGCGCAGGAGTTGTCCCGTTTTCTAGAACACTAGTGAGCAACGCGTTGTTTTCCTCCGTTTTTACGATGTTGGAAACAAGAACCGCTGCAGTTTCTTCATCGATGAGGTTCAGTAGTTTCTTCACCACATTCTTAAACAAAATTTTGGTCTTAGAAAATTTACAACTGACCGATGCTCGTTGGATGAATTCGGTTTTCATGTAACATTTAGGGTCTTCCTGAACATTTTCGGTTTTTGGTGCAATGCATACTCACTCTAACGTACGGCGTTCTATAGACATCCGTCCCCCTGGAATCCGTATACAGATAATGTCGACCATGCTTTGAAGTGATTAGTTCAATCTGAAAATATTATGTTTATAGCGTTATAAGACACAGTAAAAGAAAAGACATCACTCCAGAAACTGTGGTTTGTGGAAAATCGGAAGCCTTTGTTCCTTCTGTTCCTGATTCCAAGTGGATCGATGAATTGTAATTCTCCCCGTAGATCACACCACGAAATTCAATTATCGCGGAGAGGTTTTCTTTTATCTACGGGCTAGCATCATCGGTCTCGTTAAGTCCGGGATCAGAGAAGGAAGTTAACGTTACCTATTACAATTGAAGTATATGCCCTCATCTCAATCAAACTCAAGAAAGGAAAAAATTTTGCTTTTTTTGTTTTGATTCGTGCGTACACTGCAAAGCGAGGTTAAAAATAATTTGAAATATTTGGGCCACTGTGGTGTCTAATTATAACTTCCGTCATAACTCTGATCACTCTGAACAAACAATAAGATAATTGGATGAAAACAAGGCTTGAATGTACCCACACAAGGCTAACTATGTTTTAAAAAAATCTTGAACACACGCACATTGGGAAGGGACAAAAGCAAACCGAATTAGAGTGAAGATAAAGAAGACATGTCGGGCGTAGCGCGATAACACTTTTTTTTAACTTTGCAACATGTCAATCAAGCCCATCTGTCAATATTCCAACCACCAACAAGAACAAATTGAGGAATTTAACCATCCAACGACGTTGAACTTTTAAAATCCATTTTTTTTAAATAAACAGGAAATGTGAGAAGAAATCAGAGTTCTTTTTTTCGTAAAGAAAGGATTCTAAAATTCAGAGATAGATTTAAACATTAAGGCTATGGTGGTACAACAATCTTCCATTTTACCATGTTCAGAGACATTCGCTGGAAATACAAAATAAAGAATATTTGAAAGTGGGAAATAAACAGAAACATGCGGCTTTTAAGCAGCTCATGCATTTTCTATTGCCACTCAAGCAAAACATTAAACGCCGTCTCGAAGATTCTAGGGATAGAGATATAACCCACGCAGAATCGTTTTAAAGTGTTGGTGTTTCGGAAGTCATGTGTGGAGATAAATGTGTGCAGATGTACAAAACTCGAAAGTGAGTTGCTTTGTAAAATGAAAAGTTAACACATCAAGCTTAAAACAAACACTTTGTTGTGTCTTACTAGTTATCGGCAATCGTCAAGTGACAAAAGACACAAACACAAAGTAAATCGCGCAACAAAAAAGATGATGTGGTCTCCTTTTCGAAAGTTTTGTCAGCTTCTCGTTTTAGACACCATTTTTAAAGCCTGTCATATTCATATCCTCGTAGATGTTCTTTTCAGCGGAAGCCTTTGATTTCTCTGCGGTCTTTGGCAAAAACCGTTACGGGGCCAGTTGCGAAAAGCGGAGACTTCAGTCATTTTGAATCTTATCCGGGAGAAAGTTTTTCATCTAAATCCCTCCAAAACTTGTTTCAGCCCTTTTGATTCGTCGGAGAAGTTTAATTTAATTATGAAGCTGATTTTAACATTTTTTTCAAAAACTATTGGTTATTCATGTTATGGCATTCCGTTTGAACACGGCCAAAGAGCCATTTTTATAAATTCTTTCCGACGCAAAGTACCACCATTCGGGCGAGACGATGAGTAATTCACTTATGAAACCGACGTCTGAATTGTCATCCCCGTATATAGATGGAAGCTTTTTTTCGTGAACACCTTCTAGCCGTTTGACGCCAGCCTGATGCTGCTACTGGTAAACAATTCTTGAAAGTTGTTAACCAATTTTAGATATTTTGTCTTCTCTTTATTACATCTGAATCTCAAGCTCGCCGAGCTAACGTTCTTGTCGAGTACAACCTAAGATGTCCCTTAAACTCCACTTCTATTTGGAGTTATACATTAGATATGTGGGAGGTGAAACATTTTCAATCTAAGTTTAAACCGAATCAAGGATGATTTTTGGTCAGCTAATGATTTGGTTAATAGTCATAGTAATATTGCAATCAAACACCGCGGAGTGAGGAGTAACTTGCGAGGAGCTGTAGATGGCGACGAACTGAGTCCACACTGGGAGTTTCATCTGACTTTGCGACACAACTGTACTACTGATAACTTGTTCAGGGTAAGAACCGGGTGGTTTGATTAATCGTTTTTTAGTGCGACATGTTCAAACTGGGGACATGCGAGTACAGCAGTACTAAGTGTCACTACTTGTTCAATCGTACACTGCATACTGATTCCACCCCGTGTTAAGTAGACACTTCCAAATAAATTGATCATCATTTTGAACAAACTGTTTCATTCATTCTAAACATCATTGTGTTCTACAATCGTGGTTCAACCACCTTTTTCTTTTGCACTAATGATGAACAAATAATCAAAACATTCATGCAAAACAAAATCTTAATTGGTGTTACATTTATTTAAGTTTTTCGCCACAACCCAACGACATTAATCAACACGGATAATCGATTCATAAACAAGTTGAAGCTCGTCAAACTCATCGGGTGTTAGATGCAGAAGTCCTGAAGTTTTCAGAAACTCATCCATAACAACTGCATCTGGTCGCAGACGTGTCACCAGTTTCACCAAAATTGGCTTCACACTTTTAAAGTCCAGCATTTCGTTGTCTCCCCTTTGATATCTCGCGAGGCCATTGGCTTTTAGCTGCTCTACATAGTCTATTCACTGCCTCTGTGCTCAGGTATTTAGGAGTGTGGACAAAGTTGAAAAGTGGGTAACTGTTAACGACAACAACGCAACCAACTAGGAAAAATATCTGAAAGTTTGTTTTGAAACAATACAGTTTATAGAAAACTAACCAAACGGGACATGTCAAATCGTTTGATTGATGTTGGGTTGATGAACTATCCAAGTATATGTACTGGTTTCACCAATGGGCGATTGACACGTTGTTTATGGAAATTGACCGATGTTGAATGCATCAATGACTGAACGACTGAGCTGACACATATTCTTTAACGAATATTGAAGGAACGACGTCAATTAACATTTTTAAAGAGACAACTCGGCGCAAGTTCGGGTTTGTTTCTGTTCTAGGGCCTGCTAAATTTGAAGACAAGTCCTGAAAGCAGGACAGAAGAAGTAAACCGCGTGGGGTTCTGGCTTTCCGTTGTCTTCTATCTATTCAGAAGTTCCATAGTTCCGGGAGTTACAGTTCCAAAATGTCCCTATTTTTCAGAGCGGTAGATAGATCCTCAAGGTCCGGGAGGTCCATGATATCCAGGGCCCGTATGCATAAACGTTTATCCCCCGGGGATAAACTGTCCTCGGGGCAAAATTTTAGTATGCATAGTCATATATCCCCGGTTTTACGTGTTATCGGTGATAGGTATTACCGGATAAATAAATCTATGTATACGGGTCCAGCATTTCTGAATGTGTGATAGGTTCCAGGTTCTCCGCGGGTTCCGGGAGGTCCTGAACGGCCGGGCATATCCTCAACAGGCCCTTCCGGTCTAGTTGCTAAAAGAGGTCCCTTGTGTCCGTTACGACCAGAAACTCCACGCAACCTAAAAAGACTACGGGGTCCAGAAGAACCACGATTTTTGGTCGGAGAATGATTCGATCAATAGTCATGGCAAAATTGAAACCAAACACCGCTGAACTACAAGTAATTTACCAGGAGGTGTAGATGGCGATAACATCACTTGATCCAACCACATAGAATGCTATCGATTATGGAAAGAACTACTTCAGGAGGTCTTTTTCACGTTTGCTGTGCCCGGGCATTTTACGCTCTCTAGGAGATCCGCAGGTCCAGCAAGACATCTCTCGGAACGAGGAACGCAGTAGCACTGTTTGTTCTCTACTTCCTTTGTTATACGTACCCACTCAGTATGCAAGTTAAGGGCTTTATAAGGCTTTCCCGTTGAGCAAATTGTTACGATGGTTATCTACATACGTAACCGAGGAAACCATATGTAAATTTTCTTGTTGTAATCCCTCGAAAACGGGGGGAGAAAACGGAGGGAGGTTCCAATCACAAAGTCCCCCAACTCATGGTATAAGAATTGTCTCGAAGGGTTAAGACTGCACTTACAAGGCCCTTACGGCAATTTAAAAACTATCTGAACAGCCTTGCGGTCATTTTATGTTCATCTGAAAAAAGAACGATTTAACTGCTTCTTATTCACACAAGTTGTTATTAATCCACTCTGCTGAGGAAAATGAATCAAACTTCAAGCACAAGATTTCATAAACAGAAAAATCAAAGAGAAAACACAATTCATAAAATAAAAACAATGTTATTCAAAAGTTATACATATCGTCCTGAAGTGCGTCCATTGCCGCCTCATGCAGCTCCTGCTTGCGCTGTGTATTGAAGTCACAGTGATCACTGATGATCGTACGCCTCCTTTCAACTGTTCCCGTCAAAAACTCGGCTCTCAGGTTGCTGTCGGCGATAGGAACTCCACCAAAGTCACCAAACAAGACCTCCTCGATTTTCTTCAAGATGACGTCATAGCTCTTGTCCAGGATGAAGATCTTCTGAGCCTGCAATCTAATTTTGTTTTGTGAATACTGTTGTAATCACCACTTTGAAGCCGATTGTCAAATTGAAAACGAGGGCGTAGTTGTGAGCCATGTTCAGGACACGAATACTGTTGACCCAGGTAAGCCACTAAAGTTGAAGTACAGCGGTTACGTTAACATCAATCTTACCGACAAATGGCGTTCGTAGATCAGAGTCATGTCAGGGAGGTCCGCATAGTCCGGATACTGCAAACCATTTCTGAAATTTCCAGGGATAGTAAAGGTCAATTCCTTGATGTGGAAAGATTCCCTCTGGTTGGCGAGTTTCTAAAAAAAAGTATTTTGAAGATATGTATATTGTTTCGGTCGTGTGCGTGTGCGTTTGCTTGTGCGTGTGCGTGTGCGTGTGCGTGTGCGTGTGCGTTTGCGTGTGCGTGCCCAAAAAATCAGATCCACTCACCACAAGGGCACTTTTGAAAACGACGAACGTGGTTTCTTCTAAGATTACTTTTCCAAATTTAAGAAAATTCTTCGGGAACATTGCCAATGTTCGCTTTGTGTCCCATGTGACCGCGAAACGGGGGCATTCCGGAAACTGAAAAAGTTGTTTCGTAAATTTAATTGTAAAACTAACCAGTGTAAGAGCATCAATTGAAGTTCGCGTTGTGCAGAAAACTCTGACATCCGTACACTCTGTCAGAGAGTTCAGGACTTCCGAAATGAAAGGCTGGGGGAAAGATTTGAACGTAATAATTTTACACTTCAGTCTCAAGCTGACGATTCCATTCTTAATTCTCTTCACAACCTCCGGCCTCCAATCGTCTCCGAGTCCTTTAAAGAAAAAATAAATTTGAATGTGAAAAATAACAAACCAGGCAAAGGTGATAGAAAACGAAGCCACCCAACATCTCCTCAATTGTGACATTGTTGTGAATAGTCAGAAAATGAACTTTCGAACAAGAATCACATGAAAGGCCTCCGCCACGGTCCTAAAACAAACTTAGGTGAAGAGCATATATAAAGCTCACCCCAATCTGAAGATTGCAACCTTCGGTAATCCTCGTAGACAACTGACTACTGTAGGAATGTGCCAATTCGCGATACAGTCTATGCGTCAGGCGAATCCTCGAAAATTCAAGATTCTTCATCTAAACAAAGTTTTTAGAGAGAAAAAAAGGATTACAAACCTTTTTCATAGCGTTGAGCATAACATGATGTGGTACATCGCGCAGGGGAAGGACGTTGACGGAAGCACCATTCAAAGACATTTTGCTAAAAATATATATTGAGTAAAGGCATTTTGCTATAAATATATATTGAGTAATAAAACTTTAAAGTAGTAATAAAACTTTAAAACGTTTGGTAAGTTTACATTTAGACAAATGAAAAGTTTAAGGATGAATTAATTGTGAGATAACGATAATCGTCCGGTATTTATTCCCTAATTGAGGCGAAAAAAGCGCACTTGCAGATGCGCCGGCAGATGTGCTGCAACTAGGTCATTTATCGAATGTCTCTATTATTCTCACTATTTAGGCCAAAATTGATTGATAGATATGTTACACAAATATGCAATTAAAAATGGTGGGTATTTCAAGAAAAGGTTTATAAGACATGCCCTAACTTCACGTTTGATTTGATGCATTTGTGCAATGTATCCATCCTGAAAAAAAACCATTTTACACAATTTGTATTCATTGAAAAAAAACAAATTACGGAAAAAAACACTAATTTTAACGAAATGAGCTGACACATCAACTAAATTCGCAAAACAAAAGAAAAATGACCGGCTCGGGAATTGAACCCGCGACCATCGGCGGGCAAGACCGACAGCTACACCATTGCGCCACAAAGGTCACAGTGAGGGCTGCATGCGACATCACTTATGAATACCTGCCGTTGCCGCGTTTGAAAACAGTAATGACGTCATTTTATCAGCATAGGGTAAACTTATGTTTGGGTCTGAATACTTTTTCTGGACCAAAACTACGTGTGCATTTCAATGAAAAAATCCGTTTTCGGAAATTTTCACGTTTTCGACCGTGGCGGCTGAAGTGTGTTTTTTGACCCTGTTTTTAAGGTCGTGTAAAAAAACCACTTAAGAATATGGGCTGAAAGTCTACGCGACACGAACTGCTACAGGTTCCAGCCTACACGCAAAATTTCAGCTCTTTATCTTTATCCCCGCGCAAATGGCGAGGCGATATTAGACATACGGGAGACTAGGGCGCGCTTGGCTCGCTACCGCTCGCCAAGCGCGCCCTAGCTGGGGGGGGGGCTGCGCCCCTCCAGACCCCCCGCCTGTGCCCAATGTAGCATGGCGTCGTCGGCGCTGGCTTCGCCAGCGCCTCCTCCCCGGAGTTTTTGGATCCCTTCAGTGGGAAGGGAGATATGAAACTTCGTGCCAGGACCCATTCAAAAAATCGATATATTGATCAAACAGTAGGATATCGCCTCGTATTACCCAATGCTACAGAATATTAAAAGTAGGGCCTAATCCCTTTAGTAGGACGGGAGATATGAATTTTCGTGCCAGGACCCAATCAAAATATCGATTTATCGATTGTTTCTTTGCCCGTTGATTGATGTTGCCTAATATACCAACATATCCAAAAATTAGCCAAATCGGTTCAGTAGGAGCCGAATTGTGAAAAGTTGTCCCCTGGAACACTCGATTAAATTTCAATTTTGGACGTTAGAGCCGGCTGAAACATTCAAGTGATTTAACAAAAAAAAATGTCGTTTTGCGGATTTTCACGAGAGGCTCACTTTGACGAATCACAAAATTTTTTAGCGTTTTTTTAGAAGTTTCAAATCATTATAGGTGGCTAGAATGAAAAATTTTCTCATGTATAAAAACATAAATTCTTTTGATTTCGCAATACTTTTGTTGTGGAAAGCGTGGGAAAACGATCGAAAAATAGGCAAAAACGGTTTTTAGCAATTTTTTCCTCGGATTTTCAATTTCAGAGCTTAAGTCGGTTTTATAGGACAATGTGTCTTTGTCAACAAAACCCCCTGCTCAGTTTTGCTCGTTTGTGACAATCGCGTGTTACATCGCGTTTCTATATCTCCACGGCTATTGCGAAATATTGAGTTTTTCCAACGCCAAAACGGTGAACCCAAAACAAAAATTCAGGCACCAAATTGAACTTAGACGACCATTCTCCACCGAGATATAAAATGTCAAACTTTTTTTAAACGACTACTTTTTCCGAACTTTTTCGTTTTTCTCCGCGGGTATTGATTTTCAGCAGATTTCCAAAAAAGACTCTCTAGCTGTTTTTCAGTGTTTAAGGTTTCTGCATGAAAAGATTTTGCGAATTCGAAAATTTCATAGTAACACATTGTTATTAGATATAGGGGGTGGAAAGGGAAAAGAAAAGATCAAATAAATGCTGTGTCTTGACTATCGGATAGGGAATGTGTATAGTGTCCAAGGAAAAGTTGAATATTTTTGGGGTTAAGGGATTTCAGCACAAAAAAAGTAGCAAAAGTTGAAAACAAAAAAAATAGAAACGAAAATGGGGAAAGTAGAGAACCTAACGCTACGTGGAGGAATGTTGCAATGAATACAGTTTACATCCAGAAAAAAACGCGAATGAAGCCCCGCCCAAAAAAAGCTATAAAAAAGCCGTCCTTTGTTATTTTTCAAATTACGTGTAACAATAGAAAAAGCAGGCGGTACTAAGAATACTCAATATTTATGACGTAGGGGGAATTCGGAATAGAACTAATTTACTTGAATTGTTAAATTAATTTAGCATCAAAAGTACTGAAAAAAATTATGTTGTGTCTTTTAAATGTTTCGTTCCTAGAAAAGGTTAACAGATGTTATGGGCTACACTCAAGAATAATGTCTTTTTTCTAGTTTAATATTTGAGACAGTGATTTTTTATATCATTTTACACAATCACTAAATTTAAACAAAACTGCATGCCATTTCAACACATTTTCAACACTTTTCACAAAAAATTCTGAATTGAAAAAACCTCTTTTTTTGGTTGCTCAAACGGATGTTTCACACAACTGGGAAAACCGCGAAAACGAAAACGCTCGATCATATGAAAAAATATATTTTCAAAATTGTTGGAAAATGCAAAAAATGGAAATAAAAAAAACATAGTGAGAGGTAATGTTAAAATAAAATCATATAATACGGATTGCTAAACGGGAAAGTAGCCCCGCCCCTTCAATGGAAAAAGCTAAATCTTTGTTTCGTTTTGGTAATTACCGTTAAAAATTTAAAATTGCATTTTTTTCTTATTTTGAAAATTATTTTTACTTGTGAATATATGAAAAACTAGCCTTGCTAAAATACTTCTGAAGGGGGGATTTTGGAATATGCATATTGAACTTTTTTCAAAATTAAGAATAAAAAATTTTTAATTTGTATGTATACTATTTGTTGTAGGTTTTGAAACTGTCAGTTCTTTACAAATTTACAATTTTAAAAGAAAACAAAAATGTGTTCTTAGTCGTTGGAACAATTTGTTCAAATAAACAGCTTGAGTGAGCTGAGGGAATGAATCTTGTCAAATCGAAAATTGAAAATTTTGGGGCTAGGGCGCGCTCGCCAAGCGCGCCCTAGCTGGGGGGGCTGCCCCCCCCCCCCCCCCCCAGACCCCCCGCCTGTGCCCAATGTAGCATGGGTCTAGTTGCTAAAAGAGGTCCCTTGTGTCCGGTACGACCAGAAACTCCACGCAACCTAAAAAGACTACGGGTCCAGGAGAACCAAGATTTTTGTTCGGAGAATGATTAGATCAATAGACATGGCAAAATTGAAACCAAACACCGCTGAACTAGAAGTAATTTACCAGGAGGTGTAGATGGCGATAACATCACTTGATCCAACCACATAGAATGCTATCGATTATGGAAAGAACTACTTCAGGAGGTCTTTTTCACGTTTGCTGTGCCCGGGCATTTTACGCTCTCTAGGAGATCCGCAGGTCCAGCAAGACATCTCTCGGAACGAGGAACGCAGTAGCACTGTTTGTTCTCTACTTCCCTTGTTATACGTACCCACTCACTATGCAAGTTAAGGGCTTTATAAGGCTTTCCCGTTGAGCAAATTGTTACGATGGTTATCTACATACGTAACCGAGGAAACCATATGTAAATTTTCTTGTTGTAATCCCTCGAAAACGGGTGGAGAAAACGGAGGGAGGTTCCAATCACAAAGTCCCCCAACTCATGGTATAAGAATTGTCTCGAAGGGTTAAGACTGCACTTACAAGGCCCTTACGGCAATTTAAAAACTATCTGAACAGCCTTGCGGTCATTTTATGTTCATCTGAAAAAAGAACGATTTAACTGCTTCTTATTCACACAAGTTGTTATTAATCCACTCTGCTGAGGAAAATGAATCAAACTTCAAGCACAAGATTTCATAAACAGAAAAATCAAAGAGAAAACACAATTCATAAAATAAAAACAATGTTATTCAAAAGTTATACATATCGTCCTGAAGTGCGTCCATTGCCGCCTCATGCAGCTCCTGCTTGCGCTGTGTATTGAAGTCACAGTGATCACTGATGATCGTACGCCTCCTTTCAACTGTTCCCGTCAAAAACTCGGCTCTCAGGTTGCTGTCGGCGATAGGAACTCCACCAAAGTCACCAAACAAGACCTCCTCGATTTTCTTCAAGATGACGTCATAGCTCTTGTCCAGGATGAAGATCTTCTGAGCCTGCAATCTAATTTTGTTTTGTGAATACTGTTGTAATCACCACTTTGAAGCCGATTGTCAAGTTGAAAACGAGGGCGTAGTTGTGAGCCATGTTCAGGACACGAATACTGTTGACCCAGGTAAGCCACTAAAGTTGAAGTACAGCGGTTACGTTAACATCAATCTTACCGACCAATGGCGCTCGTAGATCAGAGTCATGTCCGGGAGGTCCGTGTAGTCCGGATGGCGCAAATCATTAATAATATTCCCGGAGATAGTAAAGGTCAATTCATTGACGTTGAAGGATTCCCTCTGTCCAGCAAGTCTCTGAAAAAGTGTTTTAAACATGTGCGTGTGCGTGTGCGTGTGCGTGTGCGTGTGCGTGTGCGTGTGCGTGTGCGTGTGCGTGTGCGTGCCCAAAAAATCGGATGTACTCACCTCAAGGGCACTTTTGAAAACGACGAACGTGGTTTCTTCTAAGATAACTTTTCCAAATTTAAGAAAATCCTTCGGGAACATTGCCATTGTTCGCTTTGTGTCCCATGTGACCGCAAAACTAGAGCATTCCGGAAACTGAAAAAGTTGTTTCGTAAATTTAATTGTAAAACTAACCAGTGTAAGAGCATCAATTGAAGTTCGCGTTGTGCAGAAAACTCTGACATCCGTACACTCTGTCAGAGAGTTCAGGACTTCCGAAATGAAAGGCTGGGGGAAAGATTTGAACGTAATAATTTTACACTTCAGTCTCAAGCTGACGATTCCATTCTTAATTCTCTTCACAACCTCCGGCCTCCAATCGTCTCCGAGTCCTTTAAAGAAAAAATAAATTTGAATGTGAAAAATAACAAACCAGGCAAAGGTGATAGAAAACGAAGCCACCCAACATCTCCTCAATTGTGACATTGTTGTGAATAGTCAGAAAAAGAACTTTCGAACAAGAATCACATGAAAGGCCTCCGCCACGGTCCTAAAACAAACTTAGGTGAAGAGCATATATAAAGCTCACCCCAATCTGAAGATTGCAACCTTCTGTAATCCTCGTCGACAACTGAGTACTGTAGGAATCTGCCAAATCGCGATACAGTCTATGCGTTAAGCGAATCCTTGCCAATTCAAGATTCTTCATCGTAACACAAAGTTTTTAGAGAGAAAAAAAGATTACAAACCTTTTTCATGGCGTTGAGCATAACATAATCTGGTACATCGCGCAGGGGATGGACGTTAACGGAAGCACCATTCAAAGACATTTTGCTATAAATATAAATATTGAGTGATACCTTTGTAAACAAAGCCAACTTTAAATGGCTTGGTAAGTTTACCATTAAGTATTCAAACGCAAATAGCACGAAAGAGATTAAAGACGTCTTTTGGTCTTAGAGGTTACGATAGCATTGGACACTTTAAATGGGACTTCAGGGACCTTTTCGCATTGAAAATGTGTATGCAAATTAAGTCATGTTAACTGAAAGCATGTTTTCAAACACTGCTCCACCCAACTGTTATCCGCAAAATACTTGCCAAGTGCTTCAATAGCATACGATTTGGAAAAAGCCCTTGACCAGCCCTTTAAGAACTGCGTATCACACCAACTTCGGCCAAATTTTGATTTCCACTAAGTAATCAAAAAAAGTAATTTTAAACAAAAAAGATCTGTTGCCAAGTTTCCACTAAACTACAGGGTTCTTATCCCAATACATGTGTGCACCACTACAATAAGCGCGCGAGGGTGAGATTTTTGTGAAAAGAAAAATGAAAAACCTTTGTATTTCGACTATTTGTTTCATCTTTCTTTTGTGTCATCATCGGCAAATATGCAAATTGGTTCAAAGTTTAGTCAAAGTACGATAAACTTATGTGTCGATTTCGTTTTTTGAAATCCAAATTTGGCCGACGAGGCCCCGACATAAAATGAAGCAGCAAAAGCCAAAGATGGAACAGTACAATAGTAGTTTTTGAAATATACGTCTAACAAGTACTTGTAAACTGTAGACAAAAGATATCGCGGTATGGGAACAGCTAAACACCTTAGATGATAAAAAACATCCTAACTGTCAAGAAAATCATGGAAGAAATTTAAATAACTGAAAACATTATAGAGTACATTGTATTTTTTTTTACACTTTGTTCGCCTTCAATTGAAAAAGTTTTCTACAGATTCTCAAAACTGGGAAAAAGAACAAAATTCAAACTTCAATCACTTCTGAAACATGACGCATCATTGTTTCTAAAATTAATCCAGCTAAATAAACGGCTTTAATGTGTGAATGGCCACAAAACAAAAATTACTGTGTGTCCAGGATTGTGTTCAAAAGTTGGAGTGTGTTGCTGGGTTCAGGAACCTATAACGTCAGAGATGTCTTTATGGATATCAAGTGTGTAGTCATCTGCTGTCGCCGATTATCGATTACGCCAGGGGTGTCATGTTTGAAATCGCGATAAACTAATGATGCTTTATGTGTCGCGCATTACGCATAAACAATGGCATATTGGCGGACAAGCCTATCAGTTGAAAAAACGGAGTAGGCATTTTTTAATAGTTGTGCACCTCCGTGAAAAATTCGAAGATATTCCATGTTTTCATCTTGAAGGTTTTCCCTTTTTAAAATTAAAAAAAACTGTCAAATGCCCATTCGATTATCTAGCGTAATTCGAAAAAAGAAGAACATATGTACATGTGTACTATGTTATACGCTAATCTAGAAAGGGCAACATCCAACTTAGAGTGGATGTTGCATGTGGGTGTGGGAAACGCAGTGTGGGAAATGTTAAAATGCATATTGAATAAACTATGCAATTCCGGATAAATTGTTCAGTTCAAGCGATGAAAATATGTCGACAAGTATATTTACTCAATTAGAAACTGAAAGAAAAGTTTTGACAGGGTGAGAAAGCTTCTGGCCATGCAACCATTTTCGAAAGATTTTGATGGGCTTCAATGTTCAAGCGTGAACGACAAATTCTGGGACTCTTCTAAGCTACTTTTGATTAGTAATTGTGTTTTTGAATTTCCTTAGCACTTGTAACAACTAATCTATTAGACGTTACACAACGGTTCCTTTAAAAGCACTGTACGCAAAGTTTATATATGATTACATGCCAAAAAGTTAGTTTTATATCAAAAAAACAACCCAAAAACACAAGTCCGGGTAGGCGAATGTGTTCCGTTGAAACAAAGAGGTGGGGAAGAACTTATTACAAATCGTATGTCGCTATTAGCGTGAGAAGCCAATTCAGTTGTAGCGTTGAATGACGAATTATGAGATTGTGAAAGTCGTTCACACACAATAACATAGGGGCGGGCCAAAAGGGCAACCACCTGCTTCGGTTTTTGCTACTATCGGCGCGAAGAAGCCATTGTTCTCTGTTAAACTTTCGTCAACGGGAAGGAGGGAGATCTTCGAACGGAGGGAGATCTTCGAAATGCCCAAAACGACTACTGTTTAGATACGTATCCCACACGATTACAGTTTAGTAAACAGCTTTGTTTGCAGGAATTCTCTGAATTCACACTCTTTTAATTGTCATCGAACAAGAGTTTCATTGCTGCCTCGATTTCCATGGGCAATGTTGAACAAATCTACACAAAAAGATACATTCATAGGGATCGTTGGAGGTTCAGTCTAAAAGAAGGTAGCCGCTGTCACGTCAGGATCGTACTGATCGCAAGAGGTTCCGATTGGCATTTGAATAAGCGAGTGACCTTATCTCTTGGAAATCACATGGGAATGAAAAGGTGTACCTTTGGCGACGCCTCCAAAGATCATTATCCCAAAACATGATGATTCATCCTGTAAAGGCTGCCGGCTAAAAAAGGGCCGCGACGACGACCACACGACTACAAAGTTTAATTACTAATACGCCTTAGCAGCCTAAGCCTACTGTGACTAGAGACCACCTACGGTGACAAAATCTATGCAAGAAACACTGACGTTGAGATAAGTACTAGAGATGCACACTTTGGTGATAGGTATTTTACTGCTGAAATGAATGAAGTTCTGTTAAAGAAATTTATGGCACTGAACATGTTCGGAATTGCAGCACATGTACATAAACACCTCTATAAAAACAGTAGTTCCATCAAATCCTCTCTTAACAACAAAAACCGATTACTTTCACAAAAAGCAAAAGATTAGGTCCCACCGAGATTCGAACTCGGGTTGCAGGATTCAAAGTCCTGAGTCTTAACCACTAGACCATGGGACCGGTTGAGCACGCAACACTCGGCGCCGCTTTTGTTCGGGGTCCATTGATCGCGTCAATTAGTGCAGCGGCTCATTGCCAAGCCCAGGTTTATCATCGTATAATGACCAATTTCGTTTTCAGGTTTTATTTACCGTAACGATGACACCTAGTCGAACATTGAAAAGAGCTCCAGTGAATGGCGACGTCTGTTTTGATTTATAAAATCAGTCATAAATAGATCTTTTACTTTTTCTGAAGATTTTTCCAATCATTGTAATCATTATTCTTATCTTATGTGTGATTTACAAATTGTAATTAAAACCGTGACAAACAAACAATTTATGTGCATTATCAATCAAAGAAATCAGAATCACTGTCTGGATCAGCTTGTTTCTTAGCAGCCGCTTTCGGAGCTGTCTTCTGCTGTTGCAGGAACATCGAAAGCGAACCCAACATTGGTTTTGGCTCTTCTTTCCTAAGAATTTCATTAAATTTTCTATTTCTATCAATTCTTACTTTGGTGTTTGAACTTTCGCTGGAGGCTGCGAAACAGAGGAAGAAGAAGGAATATGTACATCGTCACTATCCGTTGAGTCATTTTTGGTTAACACACTTAACATTTTGGAAAAAGCATTAGTGTTGCTTGGTTGTGTGGGTGGTGCTGAAAATGAGAGTATTTGCGAGAGAATGTGGCTACCTTTTGTCTCCTGTTTCACAGGTTGGGATGCGGGAGGCTTATTATCCACGAATTGTATTCTTTGTTGAGGAGGAGGTGGAGGTTGAACCAGTTCTTCTTGTTTCATATCGGAAATCACAGGCTGGGTTTCTTCTGGCATGAAACATGGACCACTTGCGATGTTTGTCACAGAGGGTAGGACGCCGGCTCGGATGTCTAGAATGTGAATTTCAGGAGGACAGGTATTAGAAGTTGGATACGACAGGTTTTTTTAGCTCACGTAAGCACAGCCCGAGATAAAAGGTCTTTAAGAGTTAATAATCGCAAAGAGGGCTTAGTTCTTACCTTGAATCATCTTTTCCCGTTGTTCCTGTCGCTTCATGTTATCAATCTTCTCTTGAGTTGGAGTTGAAGGTGGTTCCATTAAACTAAACGACATTTCGGCAAGTCGTTTTCGTACTCCGTCCATAGTCGGGGTTTCCTCTTCTAAAATAAACATTAAAAACTTTGTTTAATGGTAGCTACCTTCAAAGGATCCTTCTTTCACTCGACCTGCTCTCGTTCGGAAGTATTCGTCTGTTGTCATGTTGAGTCGCGCATCCCTCAATACGCGAAGTTGTTGTGACATCACTCCTAATCTGTCCCTTGTTCTCATAAAGTCGGATTCCATAAATGGACCTCTGAAAAGGGCTTTACAATTGTAGTTTTCCAAAAAACCTGGGTGGGATTTGATGATAGAAAGTAGAATTTTGTGGAGGTGGTCGGACGGTCGGCTGGCGCGAACCTTCCCAGTGATAGGCTGAAGTGGACAAGCGGCTGACAAGATTTTCTTCATTCCGTAGCTGAAACAGTCCATTTTCTGACAGTTTTAATCTAAACAACCCAACTCACTCCTCTAATGCAAAAAATACCAGTTAAAATCGAAAAAAATTGAAAAATGCAAACTAGTTCCCAAACACAGTTGCTTTGTTTAAAAAAAGGTTGTTGGGGGCTTTTTATATATAAAAATATTATTAAAACATACTTGTTGCCGATTGTAAGACGGAAGTGATGGCCGCCAGTGAGGATATTTACCTCGTAGATAGTCTACATACGAATCCTTAAAAACACTTTTAATTCAAGAAAAAATGGACATACTCTAGCAGATCTTGCATTCCTCAGCCTTCTTTCCAAAACACTGATCCGACCTTCGATGTCAGTTAGTGCAGAACGATGAGCTCTGTCAGGTGAGCGGGGCATTTAGCGGCGAAGGAACCACGAAACAACCAGGTGGCTGGCGCGTAGTCATGGAAACCAGCGCGCCCGAAACATGGTTTAGGAAAAAGGTGTGAAACAGCGATGAAAGTGACGAAACAAAAAGATGGCACTTTTCAACTAAATTATAAGAACAAACTACCCAATAGTATGTGTTAACGATAAACATTTTTCATAAATCGGCACGACTAAAGAGTGTTTGTGATTTTGGAAACTTGGAGTCATATATTTTTGTGAATATTCTATAGAAGTTTGTCAAACCCATGTGCAAACACAATTTTTAAGAACTTTCTCAGAAGTACCGTTTTCTTTAGCTTTCCGTAATCACTTTTTTTTTTGATTGTTTGAAAATAGAGACTCTCTGTTTTGAGTTGTTGCGAGCCCCTTGATTGCGGCACAGGGTTGTGGCTAATCGCGGCGGCCTCAAATCTTCCCACGCGGGATGGTAAACCGGCGGCGCCTCTGCGCACATGTAGTCCCATGTGGTCTAGTGGTTGGGATTCGTGGTTTTCACCCACGCGGCCCGGGTTCGATTCCCGGCATGGGAATTTCTTTTTTGCTTAGTTACTACGGCACATAACTGAAGAAAAAAGTTGTTAATTGTTTCAACATCGCCCCAATCATTTTTATTTGTTTTATGGCAGCAATAACCAGGACAATTTGTATTGAAAACTTCACTCTTAAACATGGTGTTTGTTGAAAGATTCATTTCGGAACAGAATACACACACAAAGTTCCTTGAGCATAGTGAACTAGACCTTGGCTCCTACTTGTTGTGCTTGCGGCCGGCTTGCATCTTGCCTTGGGCAAAATCTTGCGGGGAGATGGCATTCGACCCGTGATATCCGGGGACGGCGTTCTTGCATTTACCCTAAAAGTTGATTTTACAACGTTTTTGAGAAATAATAAGTTACCTGATAGTTCGGAGAAATTCCGTCACGATCGTTGTGGTCGCCCTTCAGAGCCCCAGGCATGTCCTTTCCAATGGGGTTGCCTTGGAATCCGTGGGGGTTTGCATTTCCACTCATATTCTAAAAAAACAATTAATTTGTATCAAGAAACTGAATTGCACAATATGGAGAGGGCTTAGAAAACTATCACGGAACATTAGGTCCCACCGAGATTCGAACTCGGGTTGCAGGATTCAAAGTCCTGAGTCTTAACCACTAGACCATGGGACCGGTTGGGCACGCAGCACACCGCGCCGCTTTTGTTCGCGGGCCACATCGCGTATATTAGGTTAGCGGCTATTTTTTCCTTGTTCCACATTATTTCGCAAGTCCTCTGGCAATTTCAGTTTTATTGTAAGTTTCAATAAGTCAGAGTGTTTGAACCTCAGTGGAAATATGGAACATAAATTATTTGTTGCTGCTCGAGTTGAAAATATCTTGGTTAAGGTGACCACGGTTGGCGGAATAATTACGGTTGACCCAGCAAGAAACCCCATAGTATTCTATCGATTAGCGACCGCAAATCCATTGCATCATTGCCATTGATCAAAGGATGTTTCCACTTCACGGTCTACCTCGGTTGTTGCTTTTAGAAATTTTACGTAAGGCAAGTTTACTTTTTTGCTGTTGTTGAAAACGGGAAATTTTATTCCAGATGTACTTCACTTCTTGGACAACTCTGCGAAGGACCTCTAGAAGTATGTTCAACTTCATTTTACAAGAAAAACTACGGTTTCGCTTTACACACCGCAAAACAAAAAGAGTGTTTCTTGTTTACAGAAAAGAAACAAAGGTATATTTCATAATTCTTCTATTATGATTCATTCAGCGGGTCATGTTAAACTACCAAATAACTTATAATATGGAAGATGGTAACGACCGTGCATCTACTGCCGCCGTTGACCTAGCTGGCGTGGTTTTCAAAGTTCTCGGAATGGTAAGTACTTTTCCAAGCCTTTGAGAAAACTTTTGTCTGTCGTAGAAATCAAATACACACGTATCTTTCCGCAGGATCAAATCCGATAACCCGAATTCAACAATTTCAGGCCGCATACAACTACAACACATACTCGAAAGACGACTGGAAACAAATGGAGATCACTATGAAAGAATTCAGCTCCAATGCTGTTTTTCGCTCGAAATATCTCGCTATTGCACTTCCATTTCCTTATTGTCACAGGCTTGCGCAATTCTTTCCCAGATCCAATATACTTTGGTTTTCCCAAGTTACGGAATGGCTAGAAGCGACGTCGAAAGATGGAAAGACGTTAGATCCAAAGACATTCTACCTATCTTCAAGCAAAAGAGTTTAAGAGTACGCTAACATTTGACTTTTCTGTCAAAAATCTGACTTTGAAGCGTTGCACCGGCCTTGTCACCGAAATTCGTGGTTTTGTTGGCCCTCATCTACTTCCTCTACTTGATAGATTTCAACACCTATGTATCAGCAATTATTCGGGGCTTAGTGATACCCCAGCCCAAGTTCGAGACGTGTTCTTGGTATGATAAAGATTTTCCAAACTCAGAAAACCGTTCTTAAGGAAATTCTTAAAGAGCGCTACCGAGGATTAACAAAAACATGGCACCATCTCTACAGCGATTCCATCGAAGACCGACGTCAAGATGGTGTTTTGAGTCAATTTCTCGAAGTTCATGGAGTTCCTTTAACTTGGCTATGGAAAAGAAGGAGAATTGACAGCTACGGATGCAAAATTGAGGCATAAATCTGTTGTATAAATTCAAAATGGCTTTTTCAGCCGATGTACAACGCAGGATTCTTGCTCGAAACTCAAAATTCAGTTTCTCTCGTTTCTTTGAAAAATTTGTTGTACGATCATACGGGAGAAAATTGCCTGGTTGGTTCTTTTTTTTTGTCTTCACAGAAAGGTTCAATTACAGGTTGACGTAAAATTGATACACAAACCCTTTTTTGATGTGGAAACGATTGTCACGTTCATTGCAAATAAGGTATTTGACGGCGGACCCGCTGATATTTCAGCTGTGTTCGAATGCGTGGAAAAAAGAGATTGGATCAAACTTCAGAAGACGGTAGATAATGTGAGGAATGTGTTTGATGTAAGGTAGAAATAAACAACCAAATGTGACTTCGTCTTTGAAAACAAATTTTTGTTTATTTTCAACTACAGCAACATCCTTAAAACTGTAGTTCAAACACAACTTTCGTGAAGGTCGAAAATTTCGAATCCTATTTACTGTTTTAGTATTGTTTTATAAAATCGTATCTAATATCCTATTTTTTGTTTGTACATGGAACAGGCAAACGTTGTCAGATTTCTTGCGGCTGCTTCTATAATGGCCATCGTCATAGTTTTCAATCATTCTAAGTTACTATTTTTTAAACCGAAAGTTTCAATGCTAAAACGCTTAGAAATTAACCATTGGCAGAGAAAACAGAGTCTTGACAGGGTTAGCACAATCGGGTACAGTTATGTTCTTTTGTTATTTTTGCAAAGATCCAAGAGTAGGAGTGGACCTAATAAGGCACTGAACCACTCTTACAATTTGTAAACGTACTAAAATGGGTTGGAAAACCAGTCGCAAATATTATTGATTAATACAACGCAAGGTTTAGACAACATAACTATCCCTCTATGAGTTAAAATGGCCGCAAATGTAGAAAATCTGAATGACTGGAATAATCAAGAATTTTGTGTCAGTTAGGAATTTTGTTTGCGATAAAAACGGCATTTCAATAAACCGAGTGGAAAAAAATTAAAATTGTGTTAAGACATCAAGCTTCCATACTATTGAACTTGGTCAATCTTGCGCTTTCTTTACAATGCCAACTTTATTCTCAGATTTGATCTGTTGTAGTGTACTGCAGCCAGTGAGAAGGGTTTTCTATAGTAATCCAACCTTTACGTTATTCTAAAGCCAATTGAACCATGGTTTGAAATGGTTTGACAAAATAGAATTAGCGAAATAAAAGAATACGATCATAAAAGAGTCTGTACCTTTTGCATACGTTGTGAGTGCAAGGCACTTTGTTTTGATGCTGATAAGAGAGTCTGTAAATCATATATATTGTAAACATGGCTTCTAGCAACGGATAATTTGCTTCATTATATTTTACACTTTTGTTTTAATCTTAAACCATTTATTAACTCGCAGTGTTTATGTTGCTTTGAAATCTATTTTCGGTACGTTTTCATCTTTTCTTTGCAAACATCAAGTGATTCATGGTTAACTAGAAAAGTTCAAAAGTTCTTTCTAAAAATCAAAACTTCTATTCACCAAAGTGCATGGGAAATATTTGCGGCAATTTGTCATCTCCCACGATTCCAGCATGTGACTCCCCTTAGCAACCTGCCTACCTTTAATATTCTCTCTTTTCCCTCTTTATACTGAGTTTCATGGCCACCTAGTCATCCTCAGAGGACTCCGTGGATGCGGCAAACGAGAAGGCGAGCGTGTTCCAAAGAATTTTATCGATCAGCTGGTGGCCAGAGTGAGAGCAAACCGAGGAGAGGGCAGACATCGATCGACGGCAGCGATCGATCGACACGGCAGATCGCCCCTTTCGATTGCCGCCACCAACTCAATCGCTGTGCGGCTCATTCCATCGCTTTGTTTTCTTTTGGACCACCCAAAGCTGCTGTTCGCGGCAGATCCCAACAGGTCAACATGTGTCGGGGGAACACCGTGTCTACTGTTGAAAACAACACAGTTCTCTCGGAACATGACCAGTCCGGGGGCTGTGTTATTCAAGCGTTTCCCGCCAAAAACGGGCGACCACCCGTCGTGAAACGAACACGTTATTGTGAAACTGAATTTCTATCGACTGGTCAACAGTACTTTCAACCTTCCCAGAATTGAGTTTTTTTTAAAGAGAAAAAAAAACATTGAAAAACAAATTTTTCTCATGATCAGCTGATTCACAAACATCTCTTGTTTTACTGTATTTCGTTTTATTTTCAATTCCGAAAAGAAATGGTTACCATGTTTTACGAAAAATTGATCTTTCGATCGTTCCCTTATCTGGAAAACATTCTATATTTTACTTGTACTTTAGAAATTTTCACTTAGAGCATTTGTTCCATAATTTTGGCGTAAGAAGCGAATTCCCGCACGTTCTCACGAATGTTTGCAGCAGAAATTGCCAATAACCTTTTAAAACATCGATTCTTTGTTTGATATCGGAATCGTTTGTGAGGACTGTTATCATGCGGAAAAATCAATGGGTGGTCGTCGATCTTTTGATTTGTTTAAATGTTTTTAATCTGCTGCTGTATTGAACTTAACCACAGTTCCTTCCAGTTTGCGATAAATCGTAAAACACTTGTTTGATTTTTGTCAATTGTTAAAGTTTCGCAGAGTAGATTAGTGATTTTAATAATCAGTTCCTTTTACAAGTACAAACGCACTAGATCGGGCGATACATACAATTATTGGCATTGTAATTTAAAAGCCTTTATAATTTATTTGTGTTTCTTTCTTGATTAGGTAATCCTCAGCCCATTTCAAAAATTATGCATTTTTCATATGCAATATATTTCTCAAGCCAATCACTGCGAAAAAATTCGCAGTGATTTACTAATAATTTTTTTTTGTGTAAAGTTGAAGCCAGAGCATCTGTATGTAATAAGTTTGCGAAACATGGTTTACGGATTCTAATCCCTTTTTGTACTGAAACTGGCTAGGAGTGAAAAATGTGACCTTATTGTTTGCCGCATCTTTTAACGAACTTCAAAAGCGATACTATAATATACTGCTACCCCTGTGATCCGCCTTACGCATGTACCCCGTATCCCTCATCAAACGCGTAACCTCCAAGAAACGCAATTACATGCGTTGCGTAATCTTCCAGGGATAACGCGGGTGCAACGCAATACAAAAATATGCAATACAAAAATATGCAATGCGAAAATTCAACTAATAAAATTGAGCAAAGTCCACATGTGTTAGGTAAACTATTTCGAGTGCTTCCGCTGACTTTTCTGATTAAAAATCAGAATCACACGCCTCGTTTTTGCACTTTTTCCTCTGCATGATTCAGTGATTCTGAATGTTACTGAATTTAAACAAGATGTATTACTCATTATCTCATCAGAGTCCATTACTCTTCAACGATTTTAAAAGCGTATTTTTAACAAGATAGTTTTTGTATTTTTTGGAATCTTTCTTGTTCTGGTTTCTACAAACTCAATTAAACTGCTGGTTAAAAGCCTTGACGTAATCAACACCATATACTTCTTATATGCCAGATTCAAATTAGATGTAAAATTTAATATAATGCCCAAATGAAAACAACAAATTGACAATTTAAAGAAATATAAAATTTTTCCCCATTTGTCACTTCACAATGACATAAAATAAGATAAAAACTTAGCTTTTTTACGGAAGTAACGCCTTTTAACGATTCACTTTTTTGTGGTGGCATCCTTTCCCTAGACTCTTTTTTTCTAAACACACTGGTTGTTAAAAATTTGAGACTTTGTTGTTTCGAAAGCTAGCAACTTTTCCGCATTCTAGGAGTCACATATCGATTGGCGGACAAGTAATCATAATTATGGCAAGGTCATCGTAATTGGCTTTCTGTGTTTACCATGTCAACTGATTCTCTGAGGGAAAATTGTCACAACCGTCTGGGAAAGTTTTCCAAAGCCAAAAAACAAATGGTCGGAAATGTTTTTGATGGGAGTGGAAATCAAAAACAAATTGAAAGAACTTGTTTTTTTTCTGGGAAAAATCCATTCGATCACTTGAGATTTGTTAGAATTTCCTAAATTGGGGTATTACCTTACGTTTTTGTTGGTTGAAATTTGGAAAACAAAACTTTACAAAGTTCATTCCCAGCTCAGTGTTCGGAATTCTGTTTGTCATTTCAAAAAATGTGAACATTTTGGATGAACCACTACATTTTTCTTCTAAAATCACGTTTGCCTGGCGTCCTAATAACCTTGGGGTGCATGCCCTTAAGTAACAGATATCAATCACATATCTCAGCATATCTCCCATAATTGACCCAGATCAACATGGTGACAAGTGATCAAGTTAAGTCACCGCCACCAATTAAAACGCTAAACAAGCTAAGTTTAGTGGGTGGAGCTGTGGAATCAGTTGCCACCTGATTTCCCATATCATAATCTCCTCCGCAACTTTTTATTGTTTTTGTTTGTTTTTGTTTTCCTGAAATATCTAGCGTTTACATAATCGACACAAAAAGTTTGTGTCATTTAATCTTCATTAACAAAGCGTAACGCGTTGCGGCAAGAACCCATAACACAGTCGTAACCTCAGCGCAAACTTAGCCCGATCCGACCTCCCGTTAACGTAGCGCAAGCAATTGCGGAGTACAGGAAAACGCTTTACGTACACCCGCAATCACCGCTTTCCTCCTTGCGTAACCCGGAGTATCGGAGTATAACATTGCGCGTTCTTATCACCCGCAAGAACAAGATTGCTACCAATTTCATCAATTACTGAAAGCTTAACTTTACGCTACCTTAGAGCTTCAATCCTTAATGTGATCCTTATTTAAACCAACTTTGAAATGGAAGGCTAAACATAGATTTTCCTATCCAACTTACTAAACCAGTTTAACTATTGGAAGTTTTCTCGACGACAGATGAATTCGAACTATAGTTTTGTTACTGCAATAGTAATCTCTGTTTTTAAATTAGTAATTTCACAGTAGACACGTGGGAGTGGAACCAACGGAAAGTTTGATTGTGTCGTTCCCTGTTTTGCTGGGCACCCACCTAAAACGAGAGGGACCTCCCCAACAAGGTCAATCAATAACAGCCACAATTAATTTTTTTTCTCAATGTCACGTGTAAAGGGTCGCATAATTATAACAAAAGTCACGTTGAACGCGACACCAAATCATAACCTACCCTTAGAAAGCCTAGCCATGCTTTCTAATGGCCCGTTCTGTTTCTTTTTCTGTTTTGAACAAACCAGTGAAAATAATTTCTGATTTTCCATATCACAACCTCCTCCGCAACGTTTTTCATAATGTGTGTTTTATTGAAAAATGTACCCTTCGCTGTAACAAGAGTTTAGTCTCCACAAGCAAGTCGTAACTTGTTATGTGCGTTGCAGCAACCACCGTATTGAGTCATAACCTCCGCACTTATTAACCCGCTGTAGCATGCATGCTATTAACGTAACGCAAGCAATTGCGGAGCACAAGAAAAACGCTTTACGTACACTCGCAAGTTCGCTTTCTTCCTTGCGTAACCCGGAGTACCGGAGTATAATATTGCGCATTCTTATCACCAGTAAGAATAAGCTGCTACCGATTTCAAAAGTTTAAAAGATTGAGTTTTCATCTTCGTTTTTTATATGCCCCACCCATAGTGACTCCAATAGAAAACGAACGTTTTAAATGCAAGCTTGATCGTGTAAATTCTTGTTGAACTTAGTTTTCAACCAATTAGAAATTTTCTCGACGTATAATCAAATCTAACTTTTTTCTATCGTGCTATAGTGGCGTTCCTTGTTTTAGAATGAGCCCGTTCACAGTAAACACGTAAGAGTAGAACTACTCGAAAGTTCACTTGTGTCAATTCCCGTTTCCTGAGAACCCAACTATGATGGGGTGGACCTCCCCAACAAGGTCAATCAATAACATCCATAGATGTTTTTTCTTCTTAATGTCACGTGTAAAGGGCCGCCTAATTATAACAAAGGCCATGTGGAAAGCGGGTCAAAAGGCCTTGGCAAAAACCCTGGGTTATGGAGTTATCAGTGACTTGTCGTGCCTTTTCGCACGTAATTCATGAGAAAATCAATTTGTGGTCCAAATTTCCTTTGCCCAATTTTGTAATCATTATATTGTATTTCCTTCATTTGTGTTCTTGTCTACTAAATGTACTTCGCGATACGCCCTTTTTCGCACTTCTCTTCTTATAAAGTTCTTCTCAAAACGGAATATGTTTTTGAAATTTTCGCGGCAAAAAAATGAACAGATTTCACAGCTGCGCTCAAACGAAGGCCCTTTCTGCGTACAACTGTGAGATGGAAGGGCTTAAACAATCCATTGCGTTGAATTTCCCAAACACCCTCTTTTACTGTTTCGATTCTTCTTATTCTTAACTTCACACCTAAACGTTACATTTCAGATGTCCCGGTCCAACCCCTCACCGATCGACCTCCTACACCAGATTTCCATTGAAGTGAGTTGTTACCTGTAACGTAGAGTACAGTAATTGCTTCAGGTTAAACAAGGAAACCCTCTCGTGCTACCCAGCGAAGAAATTGACACAGCGCTCTTGGACAAGTTGTTCCCCAACAAGAAAAGACCCGCTCCGGTTCCGACGATTCATGGCTCCTACAAGAAAGCAAAGGTGGGTTTGCGGATTTTTCCCCTAACTTCTCTTTTTCCTTCTATCTTTCTCTTTAGCTCTGTATCTCTCCGTCTCTGTCTCTCGCAGACCATACTCATTTTCTGAATCCTCTATAGATCAACTCTGAATGGAAAAGATCCTAATCTCCCATGCCTCAATTTCTGTATGTCTATATATAATCTTGTGTCTTTTAGCGCAACCAAGAAGGCCCTATTGACACCAAACTGATGGCAACCCTTGGCTTCGGTCTTCCCACCAAAACGGATCTAATCATAGATGGTTTGTTCATTTACCTCCAAAATTTGCTCACCAATCTGTTTCCAGAAGAACCCAGCTCTTCTACTTCCTCCACCTGCACTCCTTCTCCTCCTGGCACAAACAATTTCATCAATGGACGTGCTAAACCGTACAATATCCCGCAACTCCGATCCCCACAAGAAGCTCGAAAGGATATGACCGTACGCGACGCCCTTGCTAACGTTATGAATGGCCCAGACTTGATCATTGACGACCTAGCTCAGTTGAGAAGAGAAGCCTTGGAAGCGATGATTGCCAGAGACAGGGCAATGGCGAGGTACTATAACAAAAAGTCCGAACAGCTTGATAGAAATGTCCCAACGAGAAATATTGAGTAGAAGATCTCTGAAACTTGCATTCCCATTTTGTTACTAACATGCTTTATTTTACTTTGTTGAGTTCCCGACACCCCGTGTTCGATGTGATGTTTACTTTGTGCATGCTTTTTGTCAGTTTATAAAACACTCATTTTGAAGGGTGTTGTTGTACTATCTTTTCTGCAACAGATTTGTGGGCTTTAAAGGACATGTATGAGAAACTTTTTGGCGAAAATGGATAATAAAAGTTTGTGTGTATGGCTCGCCTAACTAAACTCTGAGAATTTACTCCAATAAAGCAAACCCAAAAGGTCCCGCTTTTCCCTCAATTGTTTTTGGCGACGTTTATAGAAACCATTTCAAATCGTTTCTTTTCCACCGTTAATGTTGTGCCCTAGCTTTATCTTTCCGCGCCTGCTCATTTAGGCATAACCTAAATTCATAGCTTCACAAATGGTATGAAAACCTTTACTCAAAATGACACATTTTCAGAGGCCGCATAAATTAGAACCGATAAACGTTCAATGAAATTTCAGCCGTCATTTCTTTTGTTAATTTCCAGCTCCCTATTCAGTATTCTAAATGGCCTTGTGCGATCCCTAAACTTTCAAAGAACAGTTTCATATTTTTTTGTCCAAATGCTAAAACACTTGCTACAGACTATCAAAATCATTATAGGATTGGAATTATAATTCATTTATTAATCAGCATATGCAAGAGCTTCTAAACAGAGTGTTTCAAAAGAAAGTTTTAGAAACAATTGACCCCGTATTCACGCGTGGAAATGTTCAACTTCGACGTCGTCGGGATGTGTCTTCATTCTTCTGTATCTGTCACTTTTTAAACAGCAAACCTGTTGACGTTACAGTACTCTTAAAGGACAACTTTTTACACCGCAATAGGAATAATTGAACGTTGATCTTTTGCTACGATTTTATGTGGCATTTCCATTACCAATAAAACACAACTGTAATTATTCAGTAACTTGCGAGTGTTGTAGACTTTTGCGATTTGCTGAGGCATTTTAATTGCAAGGTTTTTTTCATGCTACGATTTAGATACGACGGTTATTCCTCTTCTGGTCAAATCCACCAAGACGCAACAATGAATGTTTGTAGTTGGTACTGCAACGTCACCGTGACGTTTCGTCATTTCACTGTACTTGTCACTTTTTTGAGCATCGGAACTATTTACAGTTACAGTAATCCTAAAGGACAAGTTTTTAACAAATTCGCGACGAGAAAAGTTCATCTATGATTCTCTGCACTGTAACTGACGTAATATAGAGGGTACGGTTCAAGAAAAGCTACCGCTGCATTCTCATTTTTCTAAGACATGTTTAGTGTTCCAGTGGATGGCTGAAACTAAGCAAATTATCTACATTTCATGTTGTTTTGGCCACATCCCCAGATTATTTAGTTTGGCTTGACTTGAACAAAGCGATACGCTTGAGAAGTTTGACCGGCTTATTGTTGTTTTATTGTTCCTCTACCAGTATAGAAGATTTCTTTTTTTCAGTATTATGTTTCGGTAGTCCCAAGATTTCCCTGTTTTGTATCATGACCCAAAACCTCTTTGAACTTAACTTTCGAATTCATCTGCATCTGAAACGTTATCCTTGTCTTAATTGAAAGTGTCAACTTTCGTGTTAAGCTAAAATCGCAAAACGCGTCGCCTTTAGCGAGGCGGCCGTTTGTCGCCCGCCTGTCCGTATCGCGCCCATTTGGGTCTAAATCACCGCTCTCGCGACTGTTTTGAGACGATTTAATTTATAACGGTGTGGCGGCGCCTTTGAACCCGGCTGGCGTCCCGAAATGAATGCAGAAACTGAACGGGCGACGAGGATCAGAGATGACGATAGACGACCTTTCACTGCACACCGCAAAGCTATTGTTCGCGGGTCGTTAGTGCGCGGTTATCTCTTAAAGATTGGAAAAAAACAGCTTGTAAGAAGGTGACAGCAAAAACGGGTTTCTCATTCGAAACGACGTGACGAACATTTGATAAAAAGGTAACGTATCAAAGACCTGCAATGTTTGACCCAGTTATGAAACAGTTCATAAGAGCGTTAGAGCAAATTTTAAAAATAGGAAAAATTGACACAGCTAGAGCACTTTCAAAAATACGTATATTTTAGGCTGGCAGTTATTTTTCCAAACGATTTTAACAGCGAAAGACGTGAAAGAAGGTAAGAGCACTAAAATTGAAATTCACCTTATTTAAATCTTGCATTTATTGAGAAAAGTCAAACCTGTAAACTTTAATTGCTTTCAAAAAATGAAGAGCTATATACGCGTAGAAGATAAAAAAGAACTTGAGGCGAAGTGAATAACTACTTGCACGGTACTCCAACTTCTTTTAAAAAGACTAACATTTTGATAGTACCATCAAGCTAGTTGGTTTGGTTCACGGTGTTAAAGTTAAAGAAATACATTTGAATAATAAGAACAAAACAAGTGTAAAATTTAATTGCATTTTGGTTTATGTGAACAAGACGTCTAACTATTTTCACGGTTGTTTGCATGCTCAATCGTAGTGCAATGTCCAGATTGTTAAATGTGTAGCAAATATATTGAAACTACCAGACTAACATTTTAGTTCGCATTTTTTTGAAAACAGTGAGTTCCACCGCTGCAAGAGCAAATCGGATTTATGTTGCAATTTACTTATAACCAAGCTTAAAAGATGTTTTCTCGTTTGATGCTCAGCTAACGCTTACAGCAAAATCTAGCAGAAACTTTAATTTACCTAATCTCACTACCAAAGAACGCGTTATTGGATTCAAAAACTACTTCGACTCAGCGTGACATATTTTGACGATCTCCCTAGTTTGTTCTGTGGAATATAGTATACTCATGATGTGTACGCAGCTAAATCCAACGAAGTAGGGATGGCCAAAAGAATAGTCATTTCAAAATTTCAAAACAATGATAGGCCTTCTATGAACAAAATCAGTTTTTTTCAAACTGAATGTGGATGAACTGTCTGAATGTGAAAAAGATCCTTCCTTCTCTAAAAAATTAGGGTTGTGCAAAAACTGAGATCACGTGATCTTCTCAAAGTTCATCTATTAATGAGCGGCTTATCACCTATAACAAAGCGTTCCAAAAAAATTTGATAGCATTTGGTGTCTTTAACAGTATTGGTGTCTTTGTCTTTTCCGTGAATTCCAAATACCCTAATTTCACTTATCAATATGTGTACCACAAATGTTTGTTTTTCTTTTACAATGACAATGTGACCATCCGCTCAACTCCATAACCTCATCCCAACATCTTCTCCAACTTTCTCTGAAGTGGGATGAAGAAGGCTGAGGGCGTACGGTGTTGTTGGCAACAGTCGGCGCGGCGTCTTCAGAGGCCCTTTCATCTCGCCGCCTCAGTCGGCTGGCCGCTGGCTTTCGTTGTCCGATGCTCAGCCCGCTGTTGGTCTTCTTCCAGCTCCTTAATAACTGGCCATCTCTGTTATACTTCATATGGCAGTCTACAGTAAGTTGTTAAAGGGTTTCTGTAACGGGTGGCTAGTATGAGCAGACGCAAACCAGGCTCTTTCCAATAAGTTTCACCTTTGTCATCCGTTTGAAGACATCAATCTGTTTATTCTGTTTAATAGAAATCCCGAGCATCACATGTTACATCGAAAAACTTGGTACAAAAGTACTGAGCTTACAGTTGCTTCGACTTCAAAAGAGGGTTTAAAACGTTTTTATTTCCGCATTTAATTCATACCCAATGCGACTTTGCTAATGGGGCATCCCTCTGAATGTTAATTTTTAATTTGTTGCAAAAAGCCTGCATGTTTTCAGGTTGAAACCAATGTTCCCATTGTTAGAATCGACATTCAACGATTAAAGGATGTACAATTGTTGAATTCCCCAGAAGAACTGAATGTCTTTCTCCAATTTTCCGTGTGTGAGCAAAACTTTCCGTCGGGGACCCTGTTCACGTGGGAGGTCCAGCCCGTCGACGGCCTGGCCTGGGACGCTCACTTGACAAATTGTTCTATTGTGTGTAACACTACACACCTTGTAAGTTTCACGTGAGGGTCGAAACTCACGAATATCTTTAGAATTCCTTAACTGTGACAATGATGGCTACTTCGCCTAATGGGACAAGAATAGCTGCGGGAAGACAGAAAGTTGAAACAGAGGAAGCGCCTTGGGTCGCGGTTATTGGCGATTCATTTGCCTCGGGTGAAGGGAGTCCTGACAAATTGGCCGCCGGCCAGTGGACAGATGGTGGGTCTTGTGCTTCGCAACAATAAACACTCAAAAACTTTGTTATAGCCTAGATTTATGAAAAAGACGGAAATTCTGTAACTTTGCCCATTATCTCTTTTTTTCTCAAGGTCTCTGTTTATCTCATAGACTGAATAAGCAGCAACCTCCACAATCAGTGGAAATTCAGAAAACTTTTTTCTGTCCATCCGATGTGACTTTCAAACCAATTCATCTAAACAAACCACAAATGATAGTCCGGGATATTCGACCCCATTTCGTAGTTTTTTAAAGTGATAGATTGACATCGCGCCCTCTTCCGTTCGCCCGCCGTGCAAAGCTTTTTCAACTCTCGCAACAATACGTGCGATTAAGTGAAGTCCATGTGAATGACGTTTCGACCGACGAACAATAAAAGATAGGGGATTCCACATTATTGTTTTTAAACACTCATAGATATGAAGACATGAATGAATAATTCTTTATACATCTATGCATTTGATGATGCCGAATTGCTTCTTTTTTGCCTCGGAGTGATAGATTTCCCGAGGTTGCTCTACGTCCCTTTGGCTTGACTATAGATGACAGAGCATTAAAAACGAGCGAAAGATAAATGATAAATGACGCCGCGCCAGAACTTCTTAGAAGCTAAGACTATAATTAGTTTGCTTCCTTTGATGTTCAAAGGTTCAAAGTTTTCAAGACACAGAAATTATCCAATTTTTGTGAGTGAATCCATGCAACAAAGTGTGTTCATTAATGGGCTCCGATTCTCACGTTCTTTTGAATCTTTCATATTTCAAGTATGTATTTCTTTTGTTATTACACTTATAACTACAAGAGAAGGCAACCATTGTTTTATAAACACCAGCAAAAACAACTTGTTTTGTTTTTCAAATGAGGTTATTTAGTGGCTACATAAAATTGATATCTATGAGTACCGTAACCCATAAACAACCCCTAAGAGTTACTCATCGTCTGCTCCGGGTAAATTGGTGAGACCCGAAGGTTGGGGCTTTTCGGCAATCCGTGCGTACTATTTTCTTATGTTTCTCTACTAATGCACCATTCCCCTAACCTAGTATACAGAATCAAACCAGGGCTGGATCGAAGTTATGATTGTTCAAGTGATAATGGGCTTTACGTCCAGACCTCAAAACATATTATTTGTACCTGATTCGATCTAGAAAGCCGACTTGTTGTAAAAACTTTCTGATTTTTTTCTTTCCAGACCAATGTCATCGTTCTCGCTTATCCTTCGGCCAACTTGTAGTTCAAAAGTACGCCGAGGCCAATCCTGAATCCACAACTCTCTTTTCCTTTCTGGCATGCAGTGGTGCAACGACAGAAACGAGCATGATCGGATCTCCTGAGAAGCCTAGCCAACTTGATATGTTACAGGCAATTACCAAAAAAAGGTTAGCGAATTTTAGGCTTTAAAATAAAAAGTGTTTTAGAGGAAAGGGTCCTGATCTCGTGATAATGACAATCGGTGCTAATGACGTAGGATTTTCTGAAGTACTTCAAGCCCTTGCCAACCCTTCTATCAATTTTTCTCTGTTTGATATACGGTAAGTCCCCGAGGAAATGATTTACGGAGGCGTCGTTTAGCTTTTTCCTCCTTGCTCACGAGTTGGACCGCGTGGCCGGTCGTTTGCGGGCACTAGGTGCTAAACACGTGGTTCTTCCACTTTACTATGACATCACTCGCAATGAAGATGGACTAGTCGATGCTTCATGTGGAGCTTTTAGAAAGGTAAAACTACCCTAACTCTTTAACGTTCTTTAGTTTCTTCAGACAAGAACGAGACGGTTAGCTGATGCTGAGAAGAAAATCTTTCACAAACTGAACGACATCCTGAGGCGAAAGGGAGAACAGCACTCGTGGACTGTAGTTGACAGTATACCTCACTTATTCTCTAGAGGAGGCGTCTGCTCAACAACAAGTCTAGTTCGAACTCCAGAAGAGTCCTTGCGGATACAAGGCTCCTTCAGAGGTGCCTTCCATCCAAATGAAAAGGGCCACCAAGTGGTCGCTGACGAAGTCATCAAAGCTCTCGAAGAAAGAAGTATTCTTTGAAATTCTATCCTGTGATTCAGTTGTACCGGTAGTAGTGATTGATCTCATAAATATGGTTTTGGGTTATTGTGGTTAACCCCTTTCAAGCAATGAATGGAGAATTCCAAATTGTTGGCTAATAGATTCAACTAGTTCTAAAGTCAGTTTTGATTGCTGTTGTAGTTTGCCAACTGCAGTTTGAAGATTCAAAAGTCGTAGTTTGGTCACACAAAGATTCATTCCTGATATGCAACAAAGATAACAAAAAAAAGGCACATTATGTTGGAGGTTGGTCGTAAAGCCTATGTGTAAGTATAATGCGTAGGGTAAAGTACAAATTTGAGATACAGGAAAAGTGAGTCAATCACTGGGAAATAAAGAAACATTAGATTTAAAGTCAAATAATGATTACACAGGGGTATCGCGACCACTGTCAATGTGGTTCATAAGAGGGGCTTGTTGCTCTCTTACATCGAAGTAAACTGATTGAGGTTCCGGACTTTCTTCGGTTTGTTCTGGTACGGGGAGAGGAGGCTTTGCAACTGGTCTACAAAACTAGCATTAACCAAGCTTAAATTATTGTTACCTTCTATTCTTAGCTGGAACATAAGTTATCTTCTCCAGAAGATCTTGAGTGACCATGGAGTTGTCGGTATTAGCTCCAAGAGCTTTCCTCATCCTCAAGTTGCCCGAGTCCGGATCGTGTGGCTTCTCAAAAGCAGGTGCCACTATAAAAAAAAACCAAAGGTCAAATATTCACTTGTGTGGGCTTACGTGGCATTGGGGGTGGCCAATAGTGAGGCTCCGATTCGCCAGGAACATGAGGAACAGAATTACTCCTTTTCAACTCCTTCTCGCTTCCGTAGAAAGACCTCCACAGAGCAAGAACCAAGTCCGTTCCGAAGATCACCTAAAATTGCTTGTGAACACAGATGCTCCCTGGTGAAAAGCGACCCGTCGAGGCTATACTATGTAAATTTCTAAAGTTCACGAAACAAACAACTATTGGGTTTTGTATGACGTTTTGGGCTTTCTCATAGCTTGTTACCCTTAGCTAGACCATTTTCCTCAAAGATTCTTATAATCCAAAAGCCTTTTTCAGACTCCGTCAATAGTTACTTTTTGATCTCACAAAGATTTTCAACTTTTTTACAATACTATTTCAAGGTTTGTGAATGTATTTTGGGAACCCATGATTTTTTTGTTACTAACTCTAAGCCTAACTCTTTTTGTTATGTTACTAACTCTAAGTCTAAAACATCCATATATCGCGAATCTTTGAAAACCTCAGTCGAGTTTTTTTTTTTTTGGAAATTCAGACGTTTTCCAATAAATGTAATGACGTTTTCCAAAGACAACGAAACCTACCCCAGATTGCAGAGTGAGCATCCGAATAACGAAAACTCCGTCGCTCTTCAGGTAATTGGAGATGAAGTTTTTAACCTTTTCTTCTGACTCTGTAAGTGTTTTATTTGTAAAATAGAGTTCTTCATAACTCACCGATGGGATCAAAAGGCATGTCACTCATCTCCAAATGTCTGTTGATGAATCGCCTATTTGGAAATGGAATGATCGCAACAAACAGCCAGTAAAGGAACGAACCAGCCGTGAAGACCACTAGCATTAGATACCTAAAGTCGATTTTAAGGATCAATCGGTAAAGAAGTTTTACCAGAACCAAAGGAAGACGAATATCTTTTCGTTGAAGATGTTTATGACTAAGACACATTGGATCGTATGTTCTTGGACATTTCCCATGACACGGACCTGAATTGACAATAAAGTAATTTGCTTGCGATATTCAAATTATAAATCAAATAAGGTTAACATACGTCAAAATCGCAAAGAGAAACACGAGGAAAAACTCCAGTTTGTTGCCAAGTTGTTCCATTTATAAGATCGAGTAAAGCTCCAAACCCATACCAAGAGTATGAATCGGTTTCCAAGAATCTGAGTTTAAATACTCTATTATCGCTTCCTAGCTGAATTACCTGTTCATGAGCAAAAGTTGAAAGCACACATTCATGAGATAGAAGAACTTCGTACACAAATACATGGTCGTCACAAAGAAAGCCGAGTAAGGTAGATTGAAAATCCAGAAAATGCTATGAGGAGTAATTTGTTTCTTGTGAATTCGTCTATGAAATCGCAGTGCTCCCTGTAAAACACGCATTATGCAATGAAATCCAATAATGTTACTGTAAGATGAAGAGTAAGGGAGTGGATGTTTGCTTTCTTAATATCTGGCTTGATGTTGTTGGGATCCGAAGATAGTCGAACCACTTCGTGGATTTTTATTCCTAAATAGATTTATCATGTCATAAAATAACAATTGTTACCAGAATGCCCGGCCAAATACTTCCAAAGCAAACTAGGAATGCGGAAGCAGGCGGCAGACAGCAGGAGGAAGAAAGGGACCCACTGAAATGTTACAAAAATTAATATTAAAAACATTACAATGCCCAGTCCAAATGCATATGATTGAAATCGGTGGTTCGCCTGTGTGATTTTCGTTATTTTGCATTTCATACAACGAATGAGACCGGTAATACTTTTAAAAAAATTCGCTTTTTGGGGAAAATACATTTTCCAATTATCTGCAACAGTCCAAAAATTTCATGACCCTCCTCCACAGTGTCGCTGAAGCTTTATTCCTTCACGTTTATTGTTTTCAAGACATGTGGTCAGCGCAATAAAAACTGTTTTGCTGATGAAAGTAAGCGTTTGTTCTTGAAAACAAAAGTGTCATTTTTTTTAATTGGAGCATTTATCTGCTTTACTAGGTAAATTTCACGTGTGTGCTCACAGTAAGTATTTTTAATGCCACACAGTTCCAAGCTTATGTCAGTAAAATTCAACTGCGGTACAGACAGTTTGTTTTAATATTATGATTAGGTAATTGGTTACCGTTTGGAAAGCTTGTTGTTGATCAAGAAACGAATTTATAAAAAGAATGATCCCTGTTCAAAATGGAGCAGCTTCTTTTCGTTTTTTTGTTGTATAAAATCGTTTTTTTTAGTCACACCCATACACAAAACAAAAACGTTTGCAAAGGTTCCATGGTCTTTACCTGTGTTCCCGTACCTGATAATAGCTAATCCTTTTCTCTCTTTTGTATGCTTCGTCGAGCCCTGCTGCGGCTTCATCAATAGGAACGTAATAATTGTCCTGCGACCAACAATAGCTCTCTGCGTACTGTTCCCACGATGATGAAAATGTGTCCGGTACTAGACATTCGATCGGTTTCCCTCCGAATTGCTAAACTTTAGGTGTCAAAGAGGTTTTGGTATTTTTTTTCACCTTAAAACTGACTAAAACAGCTAGCCCGATCAGAATGTTGCAGGTGAAATAGGAGTGTAGTCGGTCGACAAAGTCACGATCGTCAGAACCGGCCACATACCGGAGCATGGAAAGCACCGCGGCCAACACCATCTTTGCTCTGAAATGAAACAATTTCACGTAACTGAAAAAATTTGTATACCTTTATATCCGAACCCTTAGTTCGTTGTAGTTGGGAATATAGAGGGGAACATCTGAAAGTAGCAGTATAGCCAACGGCGTTGCGCAGGATACAAAGGTAAGCAAACAGCTAGCAGATACCCGCTATAAATCAGAAGAGCATACATCACGGGTGAGAGCTACCACATTCATGACGAAAACAGATTTCCGGTATTTTGGGAGCTAAGAAACGAAAAGAAACACGCGTTAAATTATTTACGATGTAAATTTTGAAAACAAGCAAGAGTTTGTAAACATTTTTCGTATGCAACATTTAGAAAGATCAAAAGCCGGAGTTTTACATGCTAGTAGGTACAGTTGTGCTTATATGTAACAGATGAGACACGGCTTTGTTTAAATTTAAAAGAACACCATCTTAAAGAAAATGGTGTGGTTTTAATTATTTGTGGGTTGAACTATGGTTGAACTTAAAAAGAGATTTGTGTTAGCCGATTCTTGGTACAAATCCTAGGAACGGAAATACAGAACAAATGCATTGTTATCATTATGGTTATTCCAAAGAACGGCCAAGGGAAGGAACTTTCTGTGAGAACAAAAAGATGTTAAAACGGAATCAGTCATAAAATCAATATATGTTTATCAAACATGTGTTCGACAGGAACAGAAAAAAATGTATTCTCTTCATTGTAGGCAGCTGAATAATCAAGTATTTGTGATAGGCAGCTGAGTAATCATGTAAATTTGCAGCGCTGCGAGAAGGACAACAACGTGAAACAGTTTATGAAAAATGCGAAATATGGAATTGAGACATTTTGGACACTGTTGCTTGGCATCGTATTTGTACCAAACACAAGATCGGGAGAACCATAAAAACGGCTGCCTGGTTTTATTGTTCTAGTATCAACCACGGTCAAAAAGAGAAGTGTGTGTAGATCAACTTTTGGATACATTTTATAGAGTACGCTCCAACTTACATATTTAAGTAGTTTTAGGTAATCGAAGGTAGTATTTTTTTATCAAACGAAAAAGTTGATTCTACAAGTTCAATGCTTCCACATTTTTTAAGCATCACGTAATTCCAGTTTTAGGTGGCTATACTGTTTGTCTTACATTGCAGCTGAAAGGATACGAACTTTGTTTAGGTCCTTTTTTTAAGCAAAATGTTGGAGCGTCGCTGCTCGTAAACAACACATAGTAAATTTCAGGCAATTTCGGGCCAATCAAGACAAAATGCGTCATCTACGAGTCTCTGAGTTTTTGAATACTAGCGAATTTGAAAAACAAGTTTATTTTATTTTTAAAAAAAAATACATTGATCGTGAGAGGTTTGTGAAAAGAGGAAATCAATCCGTTGAATCGCAACATCTGGACGTTGTCAGTCCAATGGGAAAACAAGCCCATTTCCCCGCATAGGAGGAAAATAGGCGTGAGAATAGCAAATATGTTGGGCAACAGGGCTTTTCAAAACGAAGCCGCCAGGTGCTAAGGTGACACTTAAGAATGGCAGTCAAACAAGCGCACAGTCCAAACAATGCGGGCTTCAAATGTTTGACCCTTTGAAGATTTTTGAAATCATATTTTCAAACAAAACTGTCATTTTTTTAGCGCAATTATGTAAACGTTTTTATTTAACTATTAGCCATCAGCAATAAACTTAATTATAAATTTAACTTGGATTATTGAATAGTTACTACGTATTTTGCCTTTCCAGATATGAAATCGATAAATCATTTAATTTTGTAAATTTTTCGTTTTGAAAAACTAAGACATAAATGATGTCATTGAAATAATTTTATGTGGGAATTTAATATGAAGCTTCCCATGAATTTTTCGAAATTCAGCGATGAGGCTCAATTTTTGTTTACTAAATATCAATTAGAAATTTTTAAATTCTGCCGTTAGAATATGCGAAAAATTACGGGTTTTGAAAATATAACAACTTATGACAAAGTGAATCTTAGCTAAAATTTTTAAATGGGGTTGTTTGTCAACAACAACAACGACAATAACAGAAAATTCATCTTTCAGAAAAGTGCTTATTTGCAATTTAAAATAAATAAGGCAAATTTCTTACTTTCAAAAATTGTGAAATAATTACGAAATTATAAAGAATGTAAAAATTTAGATTTGTCTGTTTTGAAGTAGCAAAATAGCGCATTCTGGTATAAGCCGAATCCCTTGCCTCCTCCTCAAAATTAAAGGACTGCGCCTGCGCCCACTCCGCACATGAATGCCTATTGTTTCGGATTATATTTACCAACATTTTTTATACCCTTTTTGTATTTTTATTGGGCTTAGTAATGCATTACACGCATTTTTAGCTGTAATTTGATCATAAAATTAACGCGAGGGATTTAAAAAATCAACATTCTGTTGCACTTCGCATTGGAGCGCGTCTGATTGCGCTTGCTTAGACGCCTAGCTCAGATTTCCGCCATTATCGATATTTGCCCGCCTGAAGGATTAATTTCAAAGCTGAATTCTTTTCTCTCAAAGCAACCACTATAAGAAAAATAATTGCAGTAAATTTGGGTAAATTCATAATTGATCATGGGAAAATTTATTAATCAGACATTGAAATTTTGTTTTCGGCTTTCTTATTCCTTTTTAGTATATTCAAATGTGTGTGTTGTTTTAATTCCACTTGGCAAAACAAACAAAGTATGCTTTTCAAACTTTATTAACAACATATGCACTCACACGTCGTATTGTACACGTAGTCTGAGATATAAAATTTGAAACTTTTAACTATAAACCGGATGTAACAAAGAGAAACTGTGAAATCAGAGGCACAACTCAAAAGACCAGTGGGGAATACCGGCGTTGCATACCCTCTAGGGATAAAGCTTTTACAAACGTCATGTAACAAACAACTATGATCATGGGAGAGGTCTATTCGCAAGTTTCGTGCTGGAACAGGGGCTTCGACATGTTGACATCAGCGATGCGGGTGGGAGGCAGAAGGTCCTTCATCACTTTCCTGAAAATTACAAGTTAATACGGGAAACTGGTTAGAAAACTTACTTGCACTTGTAACAGGGGGTATTGAAGCAGAGAGTGAACAGTTGAAGGAACATGATAACAGCGGAGATGTGGCCAGTCGACCTGGAAAGATACACTAAAGTTTCACACCCCAAAAGAATCGAAAACTACGCACAAGACCAGTTTAAAAACCCTTGAAACTCACGTAAGGCGTGCAGAAGTCGAACTGCCGGAGAGCTTTGCAGTCGCAAAACAAGACATCTTACGGAACACCTCGAATCGCGAATCTCCCACAGCCTGAAAAGGCATTTTTATATGTTTGCTGCCAAAGCTACTTCGAAACAAAATTGGTCTTAAGGCTTTGAAAAATTTTGGTAATAGAATCAAACCATATAAAACAAAGAAAACGGTTGGTATGATCTATCGCACAAAAATCTCTGCACCAATAAAACCAAGAAGATCTTCTTAACAAAACCATCGGCCGCAGAATTTCAATTTATTCTCCAACAGAGATATGTGGCGCGTACATGTGTTGCATGGTGTAAAGCAAATAT